>CM021770.1:3491151-3808717 GCA_011076525.1 Nettapus auritus | reverse complement strand
GCAGTGAGGTTGTTTCCTACACAGCACACTCTAGTGTTTGGTTGGGGAATTGGCTGCTCCCTGCCTTTGGCAGCTTCGTTTTTCTGCTCTCTGTCCTGCATAACACAGCTTGGCAAGGTGAGAAGCAAGGCTGTTTTCAAGGGTGGGTTTATGGACAAAGCAAGAAAGAAGGAAAAGGAGGGTGCAGGGTGGAAGGAGGAAGCTGGCTGCTGGTGGAAGGGAGGAAGGGGTGAAGGGGCTGTGTAGAAGCCCAAATTTGCCTGCTGGGGGATGTGGGCTGGGAACACGGGGTCTGGAAGCAGCAAGAGCTGAGGAATGGGGAGAAGCAGAGCTGTGCCCTGGCCTTCATCGAGAGGGGAGCAGCACCGGGGCTCTGCTGAATTGGGAAGGAGGGAATGACAAAGGAGTTATTATTATTATTTTACTTGTGTCTTTTAAGTGTCGTGGATGTTTGAAGGACAAGGAGAGTGGGAAGTGACAGAAGTGTGGGGTTAAATTTTGTGGGATTTAAATGTCATGGGGAAAATACTGGGGGATGCCAGGGAGCTGCTCTCCTTTGGCATGGAAATTGGTGGGACATACCGAATTTTGGACCATCCCAAGTTCACTGTCACAGTACCTGAGAGTGGGGTTTACCAGGCAGTCGGGGACGAGGTGCGTGGGACTTTTTGAGCCGATTGCCAGCATCCTCTTTCTGAAGATGCCCACGCTTGTCCCAGTCTCATCCTGCGTGTGGCTGTGCACGTAAACCGCAGTGACCTCGCTCACCAAGGCCCTCTGGGCTCTCTGAGGCTTACAAAGGGTGAAGAAGGCTGGTCCTGCTCGATCCCTCCTGGCTGACAACCCCCAGCTTGCCCTGGGCCACGCTCTTCTCTGCTGGACACAGCCCTGCTGACCCCAGCACCGCTGTTGTGGAGTTAGGTGATCAAACACGCAGTTAGCGCAGCTCTGGCTGGGAGAAGCCAGCCTCTGCCCCTCTAGCGGTGTGGGTCTGCCATGGCACAAGAAATAATACCTATATTTTCATTTCCCCCCCCAGCTCCTCGCTGTCACCTCAGGCTCTGCCACGCCGTGTACCTCGGCTCACCGGAGTGTGCTGGCGGCACGCGGGGCTGCTTTGGTTTTGTCTCCATCGTTGATGCTCGCACCTTGCTGGGCAGGGGCTGTGCGGGAGGGAAGGGGCACCTGCCTCGGCCGTGCCGTCAGCTGCTGTCGGACTTGTTAAAACTAAATCTGCCCCCCCAGCTGGTGCAGCCCCGGGCTGTTCTCGCACTTGGGATAAAAACGCTGCCCCCGGGCCTGTGCTCCAGCCTGTCTTCGCAGCTGGAAGGGCTGAAGTTCTGCCTCGTGGCGGGGCTGAGAGCCACCTGCAAATGCAGCTGTTGGTCCCCGCAGGAACCTCGGTGTCCTGCCCCTTCCCTGTCCTGCCCTGAAGGAGCCCCCTCTCCTTCCCCTTTGCTCACAGGGAGTGACAGTTCATATGTGTGCGACCCATGGCAAAGCCTGGCCCTGCAGAAGATGACTTTCTGTCCCCTGCCTCGCTCCGTCTGTGGGGCTGGATGTGGCTTTGCTGCCTCATTCAGGTGGTAAAACAGCAGCCCTAAACGTGGCACCGACCACAGCTGCCCCTGCTGATGCTGCTCGCAGCCCTCCTGGGGCCAGCTCCACAAACTCAAGGGGACAAAGGGATGGGGACGGACAGGAGGCAGCTTTTGGGCCACGTAATGAGAAGGGGGTGCGAGCAGACCCATTTCCCAGATGGGAAAGGTGAGGCTGGCGGCGCTGCGCCTCGCGCTGCCTTTCAACCCCGGCGCCCCCCGGACGGGGCAGGATGCGGCCCTGCAGCCCCCAGCCCCGCGGCAGCGGCACGCCGGCCCCGATTATTGTTGGGTGTCGAAAAAGACATTGAAAAGAAAGGAGGAGAGCTGTGAAGAGGGTCACTTTAGTGGCTCTTTCATTTATTTTTTTTTTCTTCCCCCGAGAAGGAAGTTAGAAAAGCAGAGCCCTCAAAGCCGCATTGAAAGGGTGACAGAGACGGGATAATGCGTAAGACCGAGGGAAGGAATCTCGGAGCACTCGCCACGGTGTTTTAATGATCTGTTAACAATTACCCCTTTCAGGGGAGAACATATGGTAGATGGTTTGCTTAAAAAAAAAAGAAAAAAAAGAAAAGGACCAAAAAAAAAAAAAAAGAGAAAAAAGAAATTGCTTCAGAAACTTAAATGATGTTGGGAACATGGTGGGGACTGATGGAAAGAGCTGGGGGAGGGAGGGGATCCCCGCGCCGGGCACGGGGGGGTTGGAGCCTAGGACCCACGAACGCTGGTGGTGGCTGGGAGCCGCTCCGCGTGGCCGTGAGCAACACCTGTGGGTGCCCCGAGCCCACCTCTGACCCCTGGGGGAAGGGGGAGCTGCTCCCGGGAAGGTGCTGATAAAACCCAGGAAGCTTCCCCCAGCCCAGCAGCACCTCCCCTATGTCTTCGCTGTCGAAGCAGCACCTGAAAATGCTGCTGGGACCCCGAGGTGTGTGCGTGGGGGGAAGGCAGCCCCCAGGTCCCCAGGGCCAGTGGTGGGTCACAGAACACCACGTGCCGGGGCTGAGGACTGGAGCAGGACCACGTCCTTGGTCTCTGCAGCCTGTGGTCCCATCCCAACCCCATCCCAGGGGCTGCAGCCCCTGCCCAGCTGCCAGGCACAGCCAGCAACGAGCCCCATGGCTAGGTTCACCTGGCTCAAATTGCTAATGTCACCCAGGTGCAGCCAGGTGAGGGAACCTTGTGAGCTCTCCCTGCTGTTATCTGCTGTGAAATCGCTGCCTTTCACTGTCCTGGCTTTTTGGTGTGAGGTTCGATTCTGGCTTGCTACAACTGCATCACCAAGGAGCGTTACAGTTGCTGATGCCCTCACTGGATCCATCACACGTCTCAGCTTGGGGCAGAAACCGTCCCTGTTTCTCTGGGACTTGCCTTGTCCCAGGGCAAGCAAGGAGAGGCTTTGTCCTGAGCAGCAGGGTGAGGAGGGACAGGGCTAGTGCTTGGCATAGATTTCTCTGCTTTCTTCTGCAATGCTTCCAGTTTGAGCAGCAGAGCCTGTGACTTGGAGAGGAAAGCCCATCTGGGGTCATTTTGGGCAGCAGGTGAGCCCTGTCCCTGTGTTTGAGGAGCAGCTGGCAGGACAAAGAGTTGACGAGCGTCCCAGCCTGCACCCTCGCAGCCCTGTCGTGCACCAGCGTGCCAGAAGCTGGGGGTTGCCCCGTGGGAGTGCTGCTCAGGGTGATGCCAGCCCAAGCACCCTGGCCATGGGCTGCCTTGTGGGACCTCACCAGGGGCTGGTTGTGAGGCTTGGGCACGTTTGGAAAACCTGAGAGAGATGTGCTGGCTGCATGAGCCATCCCTCTGTCCCTGGGGAAGCAGCAGGCCCCTTGCTGGCGGGGTGGCAGCACGGGGCCAGCGGCACAGCACGAAGCAGAGGGGAGCACACCCGGGGAGGTGGCACTGGAGGGGAACGTTTGGCAAAAGACTTCGTGTAACGGGGCGGCACGGGCACCTGTCGGCATCGCCCACACAACCCTTCTCCAACTGCCTTGTGTTCGGTGTCTGCTCCCTTCTTGTCCTTTCCCCGGCGCTTCTTTTCCTTTCCCACCTGCTAGCCGGAGATAACCCAGGTTTACGAACGCCTGCACTTCTGTCCTGGCCAAAAGCAGGGTGCCAGGAGCCGCCTGCCCCCGCAGGCTGCGTTTGCGGGCCACTCGTGGACAGAGCCCTCGCAGCTCCTCTCCCCCTGGGGCACGGCCGGAGCGCTGCCGGCGGGTTTTCCGAGCTCCCTTTGCAGCTCTGCCCGTGCAGGGCTCCGGGCTCGGCGCTGCCCCTGTCCCCGCCGAGCTCCGGGGGGTTCCGCGCTCCTCGGCCATGCGCCCCGTCGGGCGGCGGGGACGCGCTCCCGACGCCGCTTTCCCTGCCCTCCTCCTGCTTTTTTTCCTCTCCTTTTTGCCCCTTTTCCTCTCCGACCCGTGGGAGCCGGCCCCGGGGGTGAGGAAAGGGAGGAGAGGAGAAATCTCGCCTGGCTCCGGCGCTCAAAAAGGGAGGCACCTGGCGCACCTTGCGCCCGGCGTCTGCGCTCCTCGGGAGCCGGCGGAGCGCTCGCAGCGGGGCGCGGGGGCTGCCGAGCACCTGCCGGGAGGCGCAGCGAGGGGCTGCGGGGTCCTGGGGGGCTCCGTGGGCACCGAGGGCTCCGGGCAGGGCCGCGGCCCTGGGAGGACGAGGAGGAAGAGGAGGAGGAGGAGGGAAAGGGGAGCAGCGGGCGCGCCCCGGGGCCGTGCGCGGCCGGGGCTGCGGGGCGCGGAGCGGTCCTGGCCGTGCCCGTGGGGGCCGGGGAAGGGGGCGAGGGGGGTGTGGGGGTCCGGGCAGTCCCCCCAGCGCCGTTCCTCCGCTGACCGACCCGCGGCCGTCGGGCGGGAGGGCTGCGGCCGGGCCGCGGCTCTGCGAAACGTCTCCAACGCCTGGCAAGCGAGGGATGTGCCGGGGCTCCGCTGGTTGCCATATGTTTTCAATAAAATAAGACAAATAGGGCCGGGAGATAGGGCTTGCAGTAAAGCTGTTGTAAAGGAGCATAAAATAGGCCAATGTAAACGGCAGAAGGGCCCCTCCGGGAAGGGCCGTTGGGTGCCAGCCCCGCGCCGCAGCGGCTCAGACAGGTGTGAGCAGGAGCCCGACGCGGTGCCCCCGGAGATTTTTATCACGTTTGTGGTAATATTGTGCTTGTTATGCTAACTATGAGTAAACATACCCGGCCGGGCATTGTGGCAACAGGAGGGAGTTATCGGAAAGTGGTAGTGGGAAGGTGATTTAACAATAAAGTTGTCTTGTTTGCCAGCAGGTGATGTCTGCCCCCAGCCCCGTGATTAATGCTTCCCAAAGCACTCCACTTTACAATCTCTTGTAATTATTTATTAAACGAAATCTATTTATTATTATTTTAGCAAACAGTGGTACCAGGTGGGGCTTTCTTTCCCTCTCCAGCTTTTGTTTGAAGGACGTTTGAAGTGGGCAGTCTGAGGCTTGGAAACTCGCTCGCCAGATTTTTTTGTCATCCAATTGCATAGGCACAAAAAAAACCTGCCGGGCCCTTCCTATTCATCCTCCCCTGCCCTCCTCGCCGCCCCTCGAGAAGGGGCGCCCGGGCTGCCGTCGACTCCCCCCCCCTTCGCCCCCCTCCGCCCCCCGGCCCCGCTCCCCCGCCCGCCGCCGCCGCCGGGGGGGAGCGGAGCCGCCGCGCCGCGCTCCCGGAGAGGCGCCGCGCACCGCCGGGCCGGGGGCCGGGAAACGGGGACCGGGGGTCGGGGGGCGAGCACCGGGGCTCGGGGAGCGGGACCCGGCCGGGGGAGCCGCCCCAGTCCCTCCTCGGCCCGGCCCGGCCGCTCCCGGCGGTGCCGTTCCCCCGGCGGGCGCCGCCGCACTGCTTTGGGGAGGGAGCGGGGGGCTCCTTCCCCGCCGGGGCTGCGCCCCCCCGCCGGCCCTGCCCGCCACCAGCGGGGGCTCCGGTCTCCGCAGGGGTCCCCGGCCTCGCCGTCCGCGCCCCCCCCGCCCTGCGCCGGGGCAACGAGGGCCGGGCACGGGCCGGTCCCCGCCGCACGCCGCCGCCGGTGCGCAAAAATCCCGGGCACGTTTTGCGCACAGAGCCCCGGCGGTGCGGCCGCCCGGGCCGGGCCGAGCGCGGGGCTGGAGGGGCGCCGGCTGCCGGGGGTGACGCGGGGGGACCCTTCCCCGTCGGGACGCGGCCCCCGTTTCCCCGGGGGGAGCGAGGGGACGGCGCGGGGGGGGCGGGAGAGAGGCCCCCCCAGTCCTCCCCCCGGCCGCTCGGAGCCCGGAGGGCAGCCAGGGGCGCGGGGCCGGCCCCAGAGCCGCGGGGGCGAGGAGAGGGGGCGAGGGGCCGGGATCGCCCTGGAGCTGTCGGGGGCTCTGTCGTGGCCCGGCTCGGGGCGGCGGGCGGTGCCGGGCCCGGCACGCTCCCGGCGGGCTGATAAGATAAAAGCGTGCCAAGGGGTGGGTGCGGGCGGGGGGGCGCACACGCTGCCCGGCCGGGAAATCCCCATTGTCTGCCGGCCCTATATATAGGGGCCTAACGGCAGTCGTGTGCCGGCCGCGCAACCTGTCCTGCCCGCGCTCGACGGCTCGGCACGGCTCGGCTCGGCTCGGGCGCACGGGAGCCGCAGCCCCTCTCGTTCCCCGCAGCCTCCCCCCGGGGCCGCGCAGAGGGGGCCGCGGGGCCGGCTTCCCCCGGCCTTACCGCGGGGCTTGGCTTTGCAGGATGGCCCCGCAGAGCCAGTGCCCCCCGGGCGAAGGGCAGCCCTACTTGGGCGGCCCCCCCGCCGCCGCCCCCGCCGCCTCCTCCCCGGCCGCCGGCGGCCCCGCGGGTGCGGGCAGCCGGGGCGCGTCCCCGGCGCGCAGGAAGGGGAAGGCGCGGAGGGGCCGCGGGAAGGCGCGCAGCGAGGGGCTGCTGGGCAAGCAGAAGCGCAGCCGGCGGATGAAAGCCAACGACCGGGAGAGGAACCGCATGCACCACCTCAACTCCGCCCTGGACGCGCTCCGCAGCGTCCTGCCCACCTTCCCCGACGACGCCAAGCTCACCAAGATCGAGACGCTCCGCTTCGCGCACAACTACATCTGGGCGCTCACGCAGAGCCTGCGCCTGGCCGAGCAGAGCCTGCCCGAGCCCCCCCCGCCGCCGCCCCCCGCCGCCTCCCCCGGGCCCTGGGGCTCGCCCTGCCCCGCCGCCCCCGCGCCCCCCGCCGCCTTCCCCGCTTTCCTCTGAGCCCCCCGGGGCTGCTTGCCCAGCTCCTGCCCTCCCCGGCCCCAAACCGCGGTCGGAGGGGGCTCCCCGCGCACTTTGCGCGCTGGGCACCGGGGGGGGGGACCCGCGGGAGCCCCGCGTCCCCCGGCCCGGCCCGGCCCGGGAGCGGCGTGCAGGCGGCCCCGAATCCCGGTTTTGTACTCGGAAACGGTAAATTATATTAATTTGTCGCTATCGGTATTTATTGATTCTAGCGCGTAACAAATATATATTTTGTATATAAGAGCATTTTTGGCAGCGGTGGTCCGCCTGTTTGTACGGGGGAGCTGGGGGGGCGCGGGCCTCTCCTTTTCCATTCGGACGGAGAGGGGAATAAAGCGCGTCGCGGTCAGCCCTGCGCAGCGCGGCGATTTGGGGTCGCTTCTCTTGTTTTTCGTTTTGTTTTCCCCGGGAGCGCTTTCAAAATCGCGCGCAGCCCGCGGCGGAGCCTGCGCCGGGCTCTGCGGGGAGCCGGGGGCTGGGGGGGCCGGGGCCCGGAGAGGCGCAGGGGGGACCCCGAGGCCGTGCGCCCCCCGCCCGCGCAGCTTGCGCCGTCCCCTGCGCGCCTTTCCCCGCGGGACCCCCGGATTTTCAGCCCCCCTTGGGGTCATTTCGGGGCTGGCCCGGCCCTAGCGGGGGGAGGCCGGAGCCGGGTGGAAAACGCAGGAGGTGGGGAGAGGAACCCCTCCCGCGCAGCCCCCGGGGGAAGGGGCCGGGGGGCTCCCGGGGTCGCAATTTGTAGCTGCAGATTTACGGCCGGGCCCCCCTCCCCTCCCGGGGAGACAAAGCGGGCGGCGGGGCCGCGAGCCCGTTGTGATGCTAATTGTCCGTGGGCCGGCAGCGAAGGGCCGCAAATTGGTGGAACAAAAGAAATTTGGGTACGGGAGACGGCGGCGCGCGTCCCCCCCTAAAAAAAAATAGGGAAGAAAAAAAAAAAAAGGGAAAAAGGGAAAAAAAGCTCAGAGGTTAAGACGGAGGGGAAGAGCAGAGGGTGCGGATGGGGGGGATTGGGGGGCACTGGGGGGCTCTGCCCTGCGCGGGGCCGGCGCTGTCCTGCGGGCCGGGCGCTCTCCCTGGTGCTGAAGGCGGCCGAGGAGGGGCCGGGCCCCGTGGGGCCGGGGGCGGTCGGGACCCCACGCGTGGGGAGCTGCCCCCCACGTGTGGGGCAGGCGGCGTGGGGAGGCGCTGGGGTTCTTGCCCCCCGCCCCGCTCGCCGGCTGAACCGCGTGGTGTTGGCGGCAGAGGGAGGCTGCGTGTGTGGTCACAGAGAGGGGAAGAGTGGAAATCGTCCCCAAAATCAGCCGGAAAAAAAGGTGGTGGTTTGGGGGATGAAATGATGTGGTGTTTTCTGCCGTTGGTGCTGCTCCTGGCTGGTCCTGCATCGCTTCGGCTCACCTGTGTGTGCCCCGGGACTGCAGGGGATGACCGGGCAGCCCGACTGTCTGCAAAAGGGACGTTCTGGGAGGAATTCCCAAAGGGAGCTCTCCTGCCCATGTAGTAGGAGGTGAGGCCCTAAAAGCCCCACGAGCAGCAGGTATTGCCAAAGCCCTGAGAGCTGACTCAGGTACCTCCACACCTCTGGACAGCAGGCGCTTCCACGGGTTAGGGACACGGTTCCACGTGGGTGACACTGGTGGTAGGGCGATGGTTGGACCAGGTGATCCTGAAGGGCTTTTCCAGCCTTAACGATTCTGGGATCCTCCTGCCTTGCAGAGCCTTTTGGCTGGAGGCTCGGGATGCCGCCGCTCTTCTGGCTGCGGGGCTGCATGTCCTGGGGGGGGGGGGGGGGGGCCGGATTTACTACCTCTGGAGAACTAGTGACTTCTTTAGGGGCTTGAATGCTTTTTTTTCCCCCTTTGCCTCCACATTATTAGGTTAATCATTGCTTGAACTGGTTGCTATGGTTTTGGCAAACCCATGGAAACTTGATAATGAAGACTGAAAGACTCTTTTTCCATTTATCTTTTCTCTGTGTTTAGTGCATGATGGTCTCATTTCTCTTGGCGGGGCTGTCCCAGCGCCAGCGCCCTGCCTTTATGGCCAGGGCTGCCGCAACGAGCGGCCTCCGGGCTTTTTGATCCGGCACAAACAGGTGGCCACGGGGCTTGTGCCCTCGCATGCCTGGGGAGAAACCTGGCCCACGCGCTGCCAGACGCGCTCGCCTTTTCAGTTTTGCAGCCGGAGGAGACCCCCATGGCCACAAGCCAATGTTTCCTTGGGTTTAGGTCTCCTTCTGCTTGGACAAGAGGATTTTTGACCACGTAGTTCCCAAGCAGCATCCCTCGCCTCCAAAAAGGGAGAAAACACCGGCGATGCCCTTGCTCCTGGGGCAGTACTTTTGACCTCAGGCCCCTCTCCGTGCCCTGGGGGTGGCTCTAAGTGTGCTGCCCCTGCCCTCTGGCTCTGTCCACGCCTGGACAGCTCGTTCCTGGGATGCTCCCGGGGCCGGGATGCTCCTGCCCAGACCCTCTCCTCCCGGCTCCCGCACCGCCTGCACGTTTCGGCGTAGCCGCGCTCGCCGGGGAAGAAAAGGCGAAGAATCGGGATTCTTTCACATGGGCAGCGCTCAAAAGTCTGCCTTCCCCCCCCCAGCCCCTCGCAGCTATAATGACAATCCAAAGAGTTCCTGATAGGGTTTTAAAAGATGCTTATTCATTCACCGTCCACCAAGCATGAAAATCCAGCTCATTTGTTCATTTGTTTCCATTCTCCGCGCAAACGACCCCACAGGGGCTGGAGCCTGTTGCCGCAAACTTGTCACTCACACTTTTAACTTCTTTTTGTTGTACTCCTCTTTATTTCATTCTTCTGGGTCCCCACCTCCGCCACCACCCCACCCTCTCCTCCGGTCACAAAGGCAAGTCTGGGAATCTCTTTAAAGCCGCAGTGCCCCCTTTTAAAGCCCCTACACAAAGCGATGGCTGAAAGGAGATCACAAGTTTGCGCCAGGGGGAAACGCCGTCTGGGCCAGGGGCTGCACACGACGGGGAGGGCGGGTGGGGGCCGGCGCTGGAGGTTTCTTATGGTGGACGAAAAGGGCAAATCAATGCATATTTGCATCCGGAACGGGGCTGCGCCACGTTGGATAACCCCAGAGAAGGTCCCACTTGCTTACCAGCCTTCGAGAAACGCCGGGCACCAGCCCATGGAGGCCACCAGCTCGTCCCCATCCCCGCCTCTCGGTCCCCAGATGGGTCCTTTCCTCCGGCCAGGCCTCGTGCTCATGGGGCAGGGGAAGATTAATGGGGCAGGTGCTCGGTGCCGAAGCTGGCCCTTTCCCTGATAAGGTGGGAGCCGAGATAGCGCTGGGTCAACACTCAGCGCGGCGGCCACCTGGAGCTGCTGCTGGAGCCACCGGGGGGCCTGCGAGGAAGGAGAGGACACGGGGGGCAACATATGGGGTCCTTGCGTTTTGGGTCTGCCCCGTTGTCCCTTGGGTTGGGGGCAACAATGCATCTGACCGTGGGTTGCATCGACCCCTCAAGTGCTGAGCAGTGAGCAACGTGGGCTCGGGGAGCTCAAGGACATCACGGCCAGGAGACCCCCCCGTCCCCGGGGGTCCCCTGACCTTGTGGCTCTGGCAATGATTTATCCCTGACACGGCGCTCGTAAACCTGCCATGGCACAGCGCTGGGGGCCCTGCTCCCGGCCGGACCCGTCTGCACGGGCAAAGCCAAGGTTTCAGCCTCCCCCGCCGTTAATAATTCCCGAGGGAGCGCGGCGCTGCCATTTGTCACCTCTCCTTCCAAACCCAGCTGCTATTTGTGTGCCCCCCCCGGCCCCGTGCTGCGCCCGCTGGTGCCCAAATGTGCAAGAGATGGTGTGTGCCCATGGGTGTGCGGCACTCCCGCCGCCAACCAACTGCTTTAGGCGGCAGAGCCCAGGGATAAATGTGATAAAAATAGGAAAAGGCACCTGTTGCTGGAAAAACAACAACAAAAAGCAGGATTCTGAGAAATTTTGGGGAATTTGGGCCAAACCACTCATCTCCTGCTCCTGTTCTCTTGCCCTCTCCCCATGCTTGGTTGCACGGCCACCGAGGGACCCCCTTTGTCCCCTACTTGCATCTCTCTCCCCTTGTCAGCCCACGATGAAAATGCCATGGGATGCTCCGTGCCCGTGCCACCTCCTCGTCCTTGGCACTGGGGGGTCCCGTGGGGCCGTGGTCCCCCCGGGGAAGCTGCGAGCAGCTCGGGGGGCTCGGCCAGGAGGTGGTGCTGCCCCCGCGCCCGCCGCCTGCGAGTGGTGTCAAAGGACAAAAAACAGCAGTTTGGGGTTTGTTTTATTTTCAAAGCTCGCCGTACGACTGGGTAAGGTGAAATTATTTGCGGCAAACAATGGAGTTGATAACTTTTTCCGTTCTTAGCTTTCCTGTGAGTAAACATCCATTCTTCTTACTTTTCACAAAAAAAAGCCTTCGGGCTCTGCGCGCACAGCAGCCAGTATTGTTTCCATCCTGACTGGGTGCCTCCCAGGCTGCGGAAGATTTTTCCTGTTGCCTGCCCGAATCTGTGATACGCCAAGGGCAGCGTTGCCTTTCTCTGCCTGTGCTCGCACGAGAAAACCTGACCCTTGGCGCAGGGCAGGTGCTGACGGACGGATGGATGGACGGACAGAGTGACGCGTGGTGCTGCATCCCGCTGCAGAGAGCTCCCCGCCTGTGCCTGGGGGGAGCCGCAGGCCCACGGCTCCTGCCCCAGGAGGTTTGTCGTGCCTGGGAATGGAGCTGAGGAAAGGTGTGGCCTCGCTTCTTATTTTTGTTCCCTTTTCCCTCTCCGCTTGGCCGAATCCCTTGCTCGCGATGTGTTCCGTGCGTCCACGACCCCACCAGCACCCTGCCCATCACCCTTTCCCTCAAATCCCCTGTTCCTATTTTTCACATCCCCTATGGCCCTAAGGGTTTGTGCACCTGGGCGCTGGCACACGAAGCCATCCGGTGCGTGCGTTTCAGCCTCGCTACGTTTCGCTCGCCGGGCCCCCACCACCTTTCTTTCCCTTCATGCAGAGCCCGGAGCAGGGGGTGGCTGGCAAGGGGAGCCGTGCTTCCTGGCTGGCGGCAGGAAGACGGGGCTGCCACCGGGCTAAAAACGGGCCCGTGAGTCACCGCCAGCGGCCGCGTGGTGCTCTGGAAGGGGAGTGGGCAGGAGGAGGGAGGAGAGGAAGCCCCGGCGCAGGAAGCAGCCCGCCGTGCCGCCAGGGAGCGGCCCGATATAGACGTTTCCTGGCCCCAAGGTCCCCACGGTGGCGGGGAAGGGGGCCGGAGTGCCGTGGGATGGGTTGCCACCACCGGAGAGCCGAGCTGCCCGCGCCAGCTGGTGTTACGCGGCACGGAGAGGTGCTGTCCCCACGGGGCGGGTGCCTGCGCCAACAGTGCACAGGCTTGGCATCACATTTCGGTTAAAATAGACTTTGGCATCCCCTCCCAACTCTCAAAACTCTTTATATATGGCTTTACATGGCCCCGCCGATGGATCCCCACCACATCAATCCCATATGGGGGCATTCACCATGTCCAGAGGCCACCCGTGCCCTGCTGAGCCTCGTCCCCATGTGCCCAAGGAGGTCCTGCGCCTTCCAGCCCTTCCCCCTAAGTGCTTTAATCCCCCTCCCTATTTTCTGTAGCCCCGCTGCCTTCTCTGTGACCACGACAGGTGTTTTAATTCCCAAAGAAAAAACAGGCTCTGGGAATCAAAGTGGCTTTTCAGAGCTTCCCGGAATTGCGGTGGCCGGGGGCTAATAAAAACCCGGGTTATGACGTGCCGTGGAGGCTGGAGCGCAGAAACAGGGGGGACATTCATAGCAGGGCCATCCCGAATGGAAAAAGCGGGGAATTTCCGCATACCTGCTGCAGGCTGTGCCACACAAAGCATGCCAGGAGCAGCAGCACTGGCGAGGAAAGGGCCAGGCTTTGGTGTTTTGGGGACCTGGGGGGGACCTGTAGGGGGACCTGGCGCTCGTGCCCATGTATGTTGTGTTTCCATCACATTAATTTCATTTATGGGCCTGATCCTGCTGCTGCAACCTGGTTTGTACTGGGAGAGTGCCCTTAGTGGTGCTGAGCAGCCTCACCTGTGGCCTCCCCACACCCGAGGCTCTATTTAAGGTGGGAAATGGGCTGGATTTGGGGAGGGAAGGGGCTTCTTGCTGTGTGGGCTGTGCCAAGGGGTTTGTCTGCCTGCTCCTCTGTACCCTTTTCTGAGATTGAAGCCCAGCCCTGGAAGCTGTCCCTGCTTGATGGCTATTGTGGAGCGAAAAAAGTTCTGCTTTTTCCATTCCTCCTCCCAGCTGGGTGCTCTTCATGCTGGGAGAGCCATTTGGGGTGAAGGGCCAGGCTGATGGGCAGCCCCTCATAAGTGACCCCAATTTATACACCACTGAACAGCTCCGAGAGGTTTCCAGCAGCTCATCCTCCATCCACGACGCCCCCAGGGCTCTCCAGGTGGGCAAGGAGCTATGCTTTGGAGATGGGACAGGGAGGTGAAATAAGGTAACGCTGCCTGCTGGGGCAGCATGTCAAGTTGCTAAATTACGGTGGGTTAGGACGTTCCCTTTAACGCAGATTTACAGCACATCAGTTCCCATAACAGCCTTTCCAGAGCCTCGGAGCACAGCCGTGCGTGTATGGGAATAGGTTTGATTGGGAAAAAACTGTTTTGTTCTACCAAGAACCCCAGGGGCTACTTATTTTTTTATGTATGTATTTTAGGACATGATATTTTTCTATATTTTGCTCCTGGTTTGTAGGAAATCTGGCACGGGATGGGGAACATCGCCTGGCTGCGCTTGGTGAGGCTGAGCACGGAGCGGCCGGGCAGATCCATGGAGCAGGAGCTTCTGCAGGAGGGATTAACCACGAAAATGAGCACAAGGTGCAGGCAAAACAGCACCAGGGACCTCAAGAACAATTATAGAAGAGCCCTGCGTGAAGAAGAGGCTCGGCACCGAGCTGTGGGATCCCCCGAAACCCATCTCATCCTCATTTGGGACGCAGTGACAAGGACGGGCAGCGAGGGGCCGCGGGGCAGGTGCAGGGCGATGTGACATATGTTAAACAGCCCCGAGGAGCCTTTCAAGCCTCCCTTGTTTAAGAAATAAAAAAAATAAATAAAGAAAAAAAAATCCCCGTCTTTCTCCCTGTATTTAATGCATCTTTGTACGGACGCTAATTCCTCAAGTATCCGCGCCGCGGCTGACTTTTAGTATGTTTGTCCAGGCAGGCTGCCAGCGAGCGGCTCCGACACGGCTCCCAAGCTCTGACATTTGTTAACGGTGCCGTAAATCACGGCGGCTCTTTGGGTAAGGTTTTTTTTTCCTGACAAAACAGCGGAGGGGAGAGAAAGAGAGAGGAGACCACAACAAAATGCAAAGGGCTTATTTAACGCCGGGAAGAGCGAGCGGCGCGAAGGAAGCAGATGGGGACAATGTGGGAAACGTCCAGCTCCGTGTGCTCTGCTCCCCCCCTGTGTCCCCCGCTGGTCGGTGGCCGATGGCTGGAAGAGGAGAGAGAGCCCAGGGTCGGTGTTTTTGGCTGAGGACGGTGGTGATGGTTGGCTGGTGGTGGAGAAACCTGCTGGGATTCAAAGGTCTTTGGGGGAAGCATCAGACGGTGCTGGTAATGGTGTAATTATAGCCCTAATATCCCCCATAACGACCCCTGGCATATTCTGGGGGAGGATGCGTGATGTGGCCCCCTCATAACTGGGTGAAAGACTGTGTGGGAAGAGCTCAGGGTTTCCGAACCAGGATCATCACCCCAAACCAGTCCCCCCTCAGCAGCACCACCTCTCCCGCACTCCCCTGCCGTGGGGTGTGCCTTTATTTATCCCTCCCTGCCAGCCTTCTGCCTCCCCTCTTTCCCCCCCGGCTTATTTATGGCCGTCGCCTTTCAGCTCCCGGCCGCCGCGGCCTGAACTTGGCCATTGTGCGCGGCTCGTCGCCGGGGCCATCAATCTGCGGGGCCAGCGTGCGGCCTGGTGGACTTCCCGCAGCCCCATCAATTTTGCCCGTCGGGGCGTCCCCCCGGACGCGGGGCAGCTGCACTTGTGCCGCTGGTGGCCTCCGAGCACCGCCGCGGGTGCTGGGTGGCCTTGGGGAGGTGCCCCGGGGGCTGGAGGAGCAGCCCCTCCGCTTGATGGGTTTGCTGGGGGCAGAGAAATGTGACCTGCAGTCGTGCCCTCGCTCTGCTCCTTCCTCCTCCTTTCTTCCTTCACCTGGAAAAAAAAAAATCCCAGTGCTGGAGACCCATCTGGAGAAGTCCTTTAGGAGGGGAAGGCCATAAATTTCCCTCCGGCTCCCCGACCTTTGCGGGTGCCGTGCGGAGGGAGAGGAAGCGTCTTCCCGGGGCGGTGACATTTAGGACGGGGTCTCCCCTGGCTGTGCCAGATGGTTTATAGATCTGCAAAGCCGGGCTGTCAGCGGAGAAAGGTGCCCACAGCTTTGTGTTGAAGTCAAGGGTATTTGGGTGAGGTTAAACTGAGAAAAGCTGCATGAAGCTGGCCCGAGTGGTCTGGTTAAAGCACAGGGCTTCCAGCCTGAGACGTCCTGGCTCAGGGTTCATCTGACCCCCACCAAGACCCCACCTGTCCTTGGGCACCTCCCTTGGCCCATCTCAGCTACCTGCATGGGTAGGAAGAGTGGTTGAGGCAGACTTGACTCATGTGTTTCCATTTCCCTGCTACACGGCACATCGTGGCTTTGGAAGATAACCTACAAATTGGAAGTGTTCTTCCCCAGAGCCTGACGGGGAGGAAACCGGGGGTCTTCTCCCAGTCCGAGCCACCCTGCCATTGCACCAGCCACTCCCCAGCACAGCGCTTGTGTTTTGGCACAGCCCGAGCCCGGCGCGGAACAATCCCTGCTTTCTTCCTGGGGTGAGAGCGAGGCTGCCCCGGCTTCCCAAAGGGAGATTTATGAGGTGTTCGGCTGCAGGGGACGCAGCCTGATGCGGACTGCCTCTTCCTCCCCTGCTCGGGGGGAGAGGGAGGCCGAAGGCACCATGCACAGGAAGGGCTGAGCAACAGCACCCAAATTCCTCCTGCTCTGGGCAAGCAGCACGGCATCACCTGTGAGAGATGGGTTTCAAAGCTAAACGTTGTTTTCTAGCAGTGAATGTTTTATCACTTAACCCAGGGCTTCCCCCCTCCTTTCCAGGAAAGCCAGGCACGTCCTGAGGTGGTGTGCTTTGGCAAGGTGCCGCTCGGTGCCATTGCAGCATCTCCAAGAGCTGGGCACGGGGCTGTTTCGCTGCTGATCCTGGTAAATGTCAGCACCTGCTTGAAGGAGGAGCGAGGGGTGGAGGTGATGAACCAGCTGGAGGGGATAAAACCACCCCTGGGCACTGTGCTGGGGGGCTTTTGGTCTTTGGGTTGGCTGGGGGTGCTGTGGCTCCAGGGTGTTAAATATTTCTTTAGGGATCCCCTGAGGGGAGTTGCAAAGTGACCAAGGAGGAAGATGGGGAGTTCTCAGAGCACCATGGGTGGGAAGAGCCAGATCTGCGTGCTCTGTCTGGGAGGGATTTTCTCTGAAGGAGACTTTTCTTCTCCCTGGGGAGGACGTGTGGGTGCCCCCAGCCCACCCCCTGCGGCTGAAAGCTGAGACACAAGGTAAGATGTGCCCCCAAACCCACATCAACACACGTTGCCTCTCTGCAGCCACATGGAGCATCACTGCTGTGAATTGTGTTTCCCCACAAGGGTTTAAAGCATAAGAAAGGGATATAAATACTGCAGGGATGCTCACATGGGCAGTCCTATAGCCCCGGCACAGCCCATCAGCTGTGCCTTCATGGCCACCATCCTTCGGGGAAGGCAATTTGAGCCCCTCAGCCTCATGGCACCAGGGAGGGATGGCTGAGATTGTATTTTATTTATTTATTTTTTTTTTTGGGGGGGGGGGGTAAAGAAATCATGGACACCGTGGTCCCAAGGGTGGCCCTGACTGCTCCCCCTCATCTCATTTTCTGGTGTCACCCCTGGTCGGCTGGGTGTGTGTGACTTCACGGGGAAGGATTAGGCCAGCCCTGAGCAGCAGGTGCTGGTGGCCGCAGCTCCCCTCTGGCTCGCGGCCCTGTTGCGCTCTCTCCTCTCTCCAGGGAAGGATTCTCTTTCCAGGAGATGGCAGCAGCTTTTCGGAGCTGGGGCTGCACTTCCAGCCTGTTCCTGAGGACCAGGAGCCGGGATGCAGGAGGAAGGGGGATGAGGGGGAGGCCTGGGGAGCTGCAGCAGTTGCTCACGGCAAGCCCATCTCTGGTGATGCTCCTGGAGAAGTTGTGTGTGGCTTCAGACCTCCGCTGCCTCACAGGAGACATAGTTAATGCTTGTGGTTAATTTTTTAATGGTCTTTTTAAGGGATTTGCTCTTCTTTTGCTCTTAAAGTGTTTGGAAACTTCACAGAGCAACAGTTCTTTGTGCACGCCAGAGCTTTTTGCCCAAGGCACACGAGCGCTTCGTAAAGGTTTAGGTGGGAGCCGAGGGCTGGAGGCACTGATCCTGACACCAAGCTGCCACGTGGCTGCTCAGGCGGGAGGAGAGCTGCCGCTTCTCTTATAGCTGGGGAAAATCACGTTGGCAGGAGAGCCTTTGGGCCCAGGTCTGCCGGGAGGACAGGACTTAGGCTTTGCCCCCAAACTAGCCCAGAGGAGGGAGATGGAGCCCAGTGATGGGGAGTCCTACAGCGAGCTGAGCATTTAGGGCAAACTGGGCTGCTGAGAAGAGCTGAAACTTTCCAAGCTTCTGCCCAAAACCAGCCTCCCAGGGAGAGCAAACCCCCAAATTCCAGGGAAGAAGTTAAAAAGAGAATAGCAGAAATAGCACAAGGGTTGCGTTTTACGGTGAATTCTTTAGATCTCGGTGCCACTGAGCAATCTGTTTGCTGAAAGCAGAAAACTGCACTTGCATCCTTCATACCGTGAGTCCTCTGGGGCCTGGGGAGCGGTATTTCGGGAAACAATGTGATGCTCAAAGCTTCACCCATGCTACGTTCATTTGAAAGCTGTTTGAACTGCAGCTTCAGCCCCTGGGCACACAAAAAAATCTCTGAGGCTGCCCCAGAGCCTTCCAGCACAAAGCAAAGGGGTTTCGGGAAAGCAAATGGGAAATGCTTTGGAAATCGGTCACAGCGGTTGGAGTTTGCTGTCGCCAGGCTCCTCCTGGCATCCCTTGGGGTGGATGTGGCCTTGGCTGAGTAAGGAGCTCTTGCACATGGTGGAAAACCCAGCTGTGTTTCAGGGTGGAGAGTTCGGGGCCGCGTTGCTTCGTGCTTCTGCTTCCTGGTGGTGAGCAGAGCCCTGAGAGCTCCCCTGGCTCTCAGGTGGGCTCCGTGTGTGGGTCTCTGCCGTCCTTGCTTGTTTTCCCCCACCCTTCGCCTTCCCAAGAGCAAGGCCTCCACAAAATGCATCAGGAGGGACACCCGCTCTGTGCTGCAGCAGCCCCATCGCCTGCTGTGGCCCTCCTCCTCCTCCTCTTCCTCCTGCCCTGTCCCACCAGCAGCTCTGCAACATGACCAGCTCCCCCAGCTGACGCTTTCTGGCCTCACGGCTTTGCGAGCGGCTCCAGGGACAGGTGGAGGCTCCCTGGGCTGTGGAGACATGCGCTGCTCATAAATAAGCCCTGTCCGTCAGTCCCTCTGGGTGCCTGTCTGCTGCCCTGGTCCCTGGAGGGGGGAGGAGAGGGGCTGTGGGGTCAGCAGAGGGTTTGTCCCCAGCAGGGTGCCCAGAGCCTTCCTTGGGCGTTTGGTCTCATCCAAATATTGGTCTTGTGGTTGGAGAATGTAGGTTTTGGAAGCCTCCATGGATGTGAATGGGATAAATCTTAGACACGGACCAGGAGGGGTGTGAAGGGAGGTGGGTGTTACCTGCACCATGGCTGTGTCTTTCCTTGGGTCAACCCTTGGTGTCTTATGAGCTCAAAGGTTTGGTGTCACTGAGCACCCTTGTGCGTGTGCGGGCAGTCATCTAAGCTCTTTGTGCCTCTGCTTTCACTTCTGTGAAAAAAGGACAATGATGGGGACGTTCCTTTACAAGGCTCATGGAGGTGGGAACTCTTAGAGCTGTTGCAGTGAGCCTCGTTCAGAGCCCTGCCTCCGGTACCCACCTGTGCAGCAGGAGGGGTGATCTTCAACATGCCAGGTACAAAATAGAGGCAGCAGTTGGGTTTTGGGGTCACCACACATCTGTGTGCCTTTGGGAAGGAGCGTAACCCCCTGCCTTTTAACCAGGCAGTGCAATCCGGGTGCCTAATGATTTGTTCAAAAAGGATGAAGTGGGAAGGGAGCAGCCCCCCAGATTGTGATGGGGGGCTGCCAGGAGCCAGTTTGCAAAGCAAGGAGAGACAAGACAGGAGGGACAGGCGCTGGCGAGCTGCTTGCAGAGGGCAGGGTATAAATAGACAACAAAGGGTTTGGTGTCAGCAGCCCCGCACCTTCCCAGTGCCACTGGCTGGCACGAGCGGGGAAATGCATCCGGGAGCTGTGCCGAGCAGGGCTGGAGGGCGCGTGGGTAAGGTGAGGATGAGCCCAGGCATTCAGCAGGCTCCCATGGCCCTCTGTCCATCGGCACCGGGCTTGCTTTGTGGCCCTGACTGGCCGAAGCAGGTGGCACTTGCATGGCCCTGAGGTCTGCTAAGCCTCGTGCAGAGCCTGGAGCTGCCAGCTCCTGCCTTGGCTGCCCACACGAGGCTGTGGCCATCCTACAAAGGAGCCCTGCTTGTCCTGGCTCCTTCCCTGGCGATTCACAGCAGCACCTGCTGTGTGCTTCCCTGCTCCTGGTGCCCATCTCACACCGGGATGAGTGCAGCAGTTGCAGTGTCCCATTTATCTCACTGGGGCAATGCTGCTGTCCCCAGGTGCTCCCCTTGCACCCTTTTTTCCATCCCCTCTCCTGGTGGGAGCAAAGCCTCCAGGCTAACAGGCACGTGCTCAGGACAGGCTGTTGCAATAATGTTGATTTTTTTTGCCATTGCTATTTTCAGAAACAGCGTAACTTTCATAGCATTACTCGTGGCAGCACTTTGCTGATAACTTACCGAGCAGCAGCCTCTGGGGTGTCCATAGCTTGCTGCTGGGGCTGGGCAGGCTCCAGCTCCCGTCGTGTGCGTGTCCAAAGCAGCTTGTGTGGATGTTGCAAAGCGCTGCCGTAAAGGTTGCAGGAACCTGGGGAAAAAGGGGCAGAAATAAAAGATTTAGGCTGAAGGAAAATAAGCCCAACCTCTAAGTAAAAGAAAATCCCAGGTTTGCATCTGTCAGTGCAAATCAATGCCGGCTTTCTCCGCAGCAGGGTGTAGGGAAGGGCTGGGGTAGGCATCCGCGGGGGCTGCTCAGGCTTGCAGTGAGCTCAGGATGCTGGGGGATGGACAGACAGGCTGACGGCAGTACTGGGGCCAGGAGCACAAAGCAGCACTGCTCCCCAGTCTGTCAGCCATGTGAAATTCCTGGGATACGGAGGGTCTTTTGTGTGGGGATCAGCTGTCGCCCGGGCGCCTATTTTTAGGGTGGCAGATCCCGCACTATGCTAGGGGGAGGCTGAGGTTGAGAGGTGCATGGGGACGCTGGCGCACAGCTCGGGGCAAAGCTCACCTGTGATTCCGTGCCACGGACAGTGGTTTGTGGTGCCTCCGCTGCGTCCTCCCAGCTGGCCGGCTTCATCCTGAGCAAAGGGCAGGGAGGGAGAAAGAAAGCCCCAAGGCTTTAATTCCTGGGGGGATTGTGAAGATAGATGGCCTTGCAAAAAGGTTACAAAAAGATCTTTCCGTGTTCTGCTTGAGGGAAAGGCTGTGCATGAGCACAGCTCGTATCAGACACCGGAGAGCCCAAGCCAGATGGTTGAGGATGTAGTAAACGAGGTTTCATAAACTCCACTGCTCCGCAGCTGTGTGCGGAGGCACACATTTTCCTGTGCAAGTGGCTCTGTGCTGCTTAGATGGACTTGGTCGTTAGGACCAGGTGCGTGGAAGTGCCTCTCTGTGTGTAAATACAGCTTTTGGGTCTTGCTCACTTGTCTCCAGGCGTGACCTGGAAGAAGGCTTTGCTTAAACGTAGCAGTAGGCAAGTTGTTCACTGAGCAAAACCAGTTTTTGTGTTATTTTTCAGCTATTTTTTACAGCGCTTTCTCCATGGGTTTGGTTCACGAATCCATCACCTGTGCTGGTGGTGCCGAGGGTGAAGAAAAGAGCCCAGCTCTGGTCTCTGTGCAAGAAAGCCTTGCAAATGTTCTGCTGGCGAAATGTCTCTGCCAACAGGATGAACGCTTGGCTTTACGTGTGCTGAGCTGCTCAAGATGCAGCTGAATTTCTTTAAACAAAAGGCATTTGTTTAAAAACATTTTGATGTAGGTGTTCAAAATAGACTCCCCCCTAGAAAGCGAGCATGTATGAAAGTGTCTCTATCTAAAGTGGGGTTTTCAGTTGCATGCGATTGAAATGGATGTGTTCCTTTCTCTTCTGTTTTTAATTTCAAAAATGTTTTTGTTTTGTCATTAAAAACATATTTTTTTGTCTTCGTTCCAGTAGACAAAAAGAGAAAGCAAGTACACAGGAAAAACCCAGAACAATTCACCTGCCTCCAGAGCTGTCCCCGAACACTTTGAAGGCCCTTTCCTGTGGAAGGATGCTTTCTTTTGCACCGAGCTCTGATTATAAATTGGGTTTCTCGAAAAGGATTTCCTAACCAGGAGGACAATCGCCTTGTCTCCTGATACTTCTGAGCAGCCTCTAAAAATGCACGGCCAAAGGTCTGGGCAGATCAGGCTGTGATCAAGCAGCAATGTGCTGTTGTGCTGCGATTTGGAGAGCTGCTCAGCTCAACACAGAAAGAAGGCAATGAAGATTGCAGTTGGTTTCCCTTGCTAATTACATCAGCTGCTGAGCAGGGCTGGAAAAAATATAAGTGTTTTTTTTTTCTTGTTCCTTCTGTATTATCCAGGCTGCAGTAATTTGTGCAGTAAGCGAGCCCTCGTGCTCTTCTCCCTGGTGCTTTATGGAATGAGTGACAAGTGCCTGTAGTGCTGGGATGCAGCAGTGTTATCTCGACTGCAAAATGGGGCAGGACACACCTCCCTGCTGCTGCTTGGGTAGTAGGGAGTGTTGGCACATGTGTTTTCAGGGCAATTTTTGCAAGAAACGGGACTGCTTGGAAATGGGAACGCGGGCAGGTTAGCAGCCAAGTGCAGAGTGCTCCGACAGCCTGCCACCGAAGTCCCAGGCACGCAGGGATGGAGGTCCTGGACCCCCCTCTGAATAATGCTGGTAATTGGAAACAGGGAAATTGGAGCTTGAGGACAGCAGCTGCCCATCTCGATAAATAAATACAAATCCTGGATCCGGGCAAAGAAACAGCAAGGGCTTGCCAGCACCGGTGGCTCGCAGCGAAGCCTCAACGTTCGCGGAGCAGTGGCCTGGGTGTTGCGTTTTTGACTCTAAATGAGGTTAATGGAAGTTACATGGATTCAAATCCCCACGCGCCGCTTTGGAAGTGCAGGAGCTAACAGCGGTTATTTATTGATTTCATTTTGTCCCTCTGGCTCATGTGGGAGGCTGAAAGTAAGCGAGCGGCCGCCTGCGCGTGAGTGTGCGAGAGGCAGGGGAGAAAGCGTGCGGGCGGGTATGGGCTGGCTCTTTAGGAAGAGTGTAATCCCCGGTTTGGGGACTTTTCCAGGCACCAGTTCAGACGTGCTGCTGTGTGCCCCTCCGGCCTCGAGCATACGGCTGCCCTGGGCGACTCGCTGCTCGTCGCCTGCAAGCTGCCCGGGGCCGCAGGAATTGGCAGGGCGAGGAGATGGAGCCACTGGTTGGGCTTCACTCCACAGGGAGTCCAGGCCAAAAAGCCAGGAAAAAAAGTAAACTGGAGACAACTTAAAAAGCAGATTCCCCCCCTTTGTAATTTTTCTGAATCTCAGCCTGTAAAACTTGGCGGGTCCTCAGGGCGGAGGAGGGCGATTTCTGGTTTGCATGCACGTCGGTACCCAAGCATGCCCGAAACATCTGTCATCAGTGGAAATGAGCACCACTCTGGCAAAGCTCTTCTTTCTTTGCAGTAAAGAACAAGCAAATTTGCTTATTTGTGGTTAATGCTTGTTCCAGATGGCCAGAAATAATACATGACACACAGCCCCACTATTGCCCAAACTATTGAAGCGCTGTGTAACATGTTTGCAGCACAAAGACAAGCTGGGGAGATTGTTTAACTTACTGGTCTCCAGTTCAGAGCAATTCCTTCAGCCACAAGATAAATGCAGGCTTCCAGCAAGACTAAACTTTCCCATCGGGGAGAGCAAAATTTGCAGAGGTGAGGAGCTGTGCTCCAGCTTGTGGCCTTGCTGGCCTGCGAACACCTTGGTGGCCTCTCGGAGGTCAGTATTTGTAGGAGGAGGAGATGCAGATGCTCCATGGCAGACCATGGTTTGCCTCCTTTGTGCTGATGCTGTGAAGAGGTGGCTCTTTTGCGCCTTGTACATGGGAGTTTTGCATGAAGTAGATGCTCTGGTCAACTTTTCCATCCATTCTGCTGGCAAAGCGAGCAGGAATGTGGGGTCTTCCCACCTAAACACCCCGATGCTGGTTTGATTTACAGCTCCCCCTGTTAATTCAGAGTGGTTTTTGGTTTTGCAGTGACTTTTACAGGACTGGTGTAAGGGTCTATAAAGGAGAAAGCCTGCCTTCCTGTTCTCCACTTTGCCTGGCAGGTCTGTTAGGAGGCAAAATCCCTTTTCCTGCCATTTTGTGCTCTGCTCACCACCTTTCTGGCAGCACTGTGATGGTGCGAGGGGTCTTGGCCAGCTTTTGGGGAGCTGTGGGAGGCTCCGGCTGCACACCTCTGGCCCGTGGTGCCTACCTTGCTGTGGAAATGTCTCTGTGGCTTTTCTGGCTCTTGTGTGCCCGTTGCATTTCCTGAAAAGAGCGACAGAGAGAGGCACAGTATTTCAGGTGTGGCTGGGTGTAGAGAGAAAGGGGCAAAGCGAAATGCCATCAGCAGTTTGTGCAGTGACAAATGTATACGACAACCCCGCAGCACCCACAAAGTACAGCCGAAGTCTGTGGGTGTCCAAATGAAGAAACGTTTTCCTAGTGGAGCCCTACCCTCAGGAGCAGCCCCCTTGCAGGCAGAGGGTAACTCATTAAGACGCATCTCTGCGTAATGAAGAGAAACTGCATCTTCCCCTGCAGTGAGATTTGTTTTTTGAGAATTTATCACTTGGGAGCACGACCCTGAAATAACTGCCCGGGCCGGACTTGGGGCCCTGTGCATTAACCCTTTGCTCAGCCCGGCCCCTGAGACCTGCCTCCTTCGGCTCCCAGCTGAGCCCTGCTCTGTGCCATGGTCTGGGCGACTGCCAGCAGCGAAACACAGCCAGGGTGTCTCTGACGGGCTCTCAGGCTGGAGGGAAAACGAAGCGAAGCCTCCATGTGTCTTATGGCGTTGACCCCGAACAATACGCTGACGGCATAAATTAGGAGTTGGCTCAGGCTCCCTTGAAGCTCAGCCCAGGTTTGCTTGAAACGCAGCCTAATTTTGCCTGAAAACAAAGCTGGGAGAGGGGAGCGCTGGGTCAGGGAGGGGGTGCTCGGCAGGTCAACTCATCCGCTGCAGTGCTGCAGCAGGAGAGAAGCAGGCAGCTGTTTAGACCCTCATTTCCCAGAAACGGAGAAGAAAAATGATGGAAGAAGTTAAAGGGTCTCCTGAAAGAGGGGAGAGTGGGATGGGGGGTCTAGGGGAAGGAGCAGAGCGTAATTTGGCACCCACAGCAATGAGGAGCACAGCTCATAGCGCTTTGGGGCAGGGAACAGGCACCTGGTGCGGTGTGAAGGATGTTACTGAGACCACATTCTGCTGGTGCCAGAGGGGTCCGGTGGTGTCTTTTGGCAGCTCTCGCTCCAGCAAAGCTCCCTTGGATTCCAGGTGAGCTATTTCCACGGCCTGCTTTCTGCAGTAATTTTGGTTTTATTGCCTTGGGGAGAGGGCTCCTGCGAAGCAGTGAGACGCAGGCGGGGGTGATAAAAGGTGCAAATTGAACTGGCCTCACGCGGTCCCTGGGAAGCAGCGCTGGATGAAGAGACTTCCCACTCTTTTACAGCTCTCCCCTCTTTGTAGTAAATTGGGCTTGAGGTGTTACTGCAAGGAAAACAATATTTTTCTGATGGCTCCATTAGGGTTGTGACCATCCCCTGCGGAGAGTCCTATGGACTGGTGTTTTCTGTTCATTACACCTCACTTTGCTAAGACCTGGTTTCCTGCCGGCAGTTTCATATCCCCCATCTAAAAAAATAGAAGGGTAATTATTTTTTCTTGCACCCCTGCTTATCTCCCAGCTGGCAGTCCCAAATGACACCTTCCTTGCTGATGGAGAGGTGCAAAGGTGGGGAGGGCAGCGAAATGCTCTCTGAGTATCTCCCTGGTCCTCGTATCCATCCCTTTTCTGGAGGAAGATTTTGGGAAGGGTTGTGGAGAGAAGGAAGGAGAGGACACTCCTCCTGTCCCAGAGTGACAGGGGTTGATGCTGCACCACGTCTCTGTCAGGAGCCGCAGCCCTGATGGGCATCTCTCCCTGCTCGCCTTTATCTTCCCCTCAGCTCGGGGTCCTGGTGGACACTTTGCAGCCTTTCCGCAAGTGTTTGGGAAGAGGAGCCAAAGCTAGGCCCTTCTGGCAGCGTTTCCACAACAAATCCCTGGCTCCCAGGGAACACGGATGTTATTAACCCAAACTGAATCCATGGGGGGTCCCCGAGCTGGTGCCGGGGGCTGCTGCTGGGGGCTTGCCTCCAGCTGGCGGTGAGAACTGGGGAGAAGATAAAGGCAGTGGCTCCCCCCGTTCCTTGCAAGCCCTGCTTGTCCACAAAGAGCTGAAATCCTCGCCGTTCAGATGACGAGATGAGAGTAGCAGGAGCTCCCCTCCCATCAGGGCTATCTGCTTTCCATTTAGTGGGATTAAGGTCTCACCGCCCGCCCGTCCCCGCTCACCGTTTGCCTGGCGTTTCCCCATTTGGCGCTGCTTCTCGCTACTTGTTTCTCTTTTTTTTTGGAGGTCCGTGCTCCAGCCTTACAGGGGCTCCTGGGTTTGGAGGCAAGAACATCCTAACCGAGCTGCGTCCAGGCTGTGATGCTAACATTAGACAACGGGGAGGTGACTCAGCCCTTTCAGTACATGTTTCCGTGTTCCCAGCTGCTGTAGGAAATAAACAGTAAGTAGTTAACATCACCAGCAAGACATGTATGGAAGAAAATATTGTCCTAACAACATTAGATCTATGGTTTAAGCTGGTCAATGGCAGGAAATTTGGAATTAAGGACAGCCGCTTGTCTCACACTTCTTCATTTGCCTTGGGAAATAAAAATAATTCAGGCACAAAGTGAGCGAAATGGCACTGGAAATGCCATATTACTGCATTTCCTGGCTTTTATGGCAGGGAATGAAGAAGGAAGAATAAAAGAGGCCTGTGTCCTTCAGTTCAAAGTGATGGCAACGACATCCATCCAGGTCTCTGGAGTCAAAAGAGACTGAGAGCGGTTTTACTCCATTTTATCATTGTGTTACGCAGCCAAGACTCTGGAGAGGTTCTTCCTTTGGGGGTAATTATTTTTGTTCTCTTAGTTGAGCAGTTTATTGGGCTTTTTTTGGTTCAGCTCCGCTGGGACAACTTGGATGCGAGAGAGCAGGTTCAGTCCAAAAAAAACCTCAGGTTTATGGAGGTGTGGAGGCTTTGAAGGGTTAGAAATCTTGTCTGCACTACACCAATAGGTCCATAAGCCACGTGTGATCCTACAAAGTCACCTCCCGGTGCTTTTGGTGGTGGCATGGAGTGTTTACTCCGTGACCAGCTTCACAGATGTCATGTTGCAGAACATGAACTGCAGGATAAAGGCCAAAAAAAAGTCAACCGAATGGCTGAAGAAGGTGACAGCCTTTATGCAACTCTCTCAGGAGATGGTTACGTGCTTCTGGAAGAAGGTGCTGCTCCGGAGAGCTGTTCAGCAATCCTGTTGACAAAAAGGTGGCTTCTGTAGACTTGAAATGCCTTCAGTTCAACAGCTAACCCAGGAGATTTCCACAAACAGCCCCGTCTGGTGCATGTTTAGGTTGGCTCCCAAAATCTGGGAGAGGGAATAATCTGTTTTGAAAAGGCTGTGGACTGGGCCTTGGGTCAGGGATGTTGTTTTCTCCCTGTGTGCCTCAGCATGGAGGAGAGGGTGTTAGGACTGGAAGGGAGATGGACACAAATACTAGAAAGGCCTTTGGGCCGCAAATGTGGTGGGCACGCTAAGCATTTGCTTTTATTGAAGAACAGTGTGTGGACGTTTGGAGATTCATCTGTTAGCTGAATGAACAAAAGAGATCGATGCTGGGCTGCTTCATTCTTCCGCTCTCCACCCGTCTTGGAATTTGTTACCGCCCTGCCACTAACCGAAATAACGTGGGGGCCAGCCGTGCACAGCGCTGCTTCCTCTGGCCTGATTTCCTCGTGGTGGCAGATTCCTGCAAGGAGGATTTGTGCATGCCCGAAAGAACCAGGCTTTCTAAAAGCAGGTTTTCTTCTACAGCGGCTTGGTCGCACCAGGGTCCCAAAACACAGAGCCAGCATTCATCATAACTCCTTTTTACCAGAATCAAGAGTGGCTGAGGGATGTTAATTTTGTTTGCAGGCATGTATATACACGTACACATGCACGCTTAAATGTATATATGCCTATATAAAATACCAAATATTCTGAAGCTGTGGGAGAGGTCTGAGCTTGGTCTTGGTCTGACTTCTGAGCACAGTGCTGTCTGTGTCATCTGAGTTTTGCTGCCGTCCTGAAAAAAACCTTCTTGTCCTGTCCAAAGGATCCAGGAGTCTTTACGGGTGGTTCCACCCCACCTCCCCAGGAGAGATCTGTTGCTCAGGCAGCCTGAATCCACTCTTTGCAGGAGATGGGATATATCAGGAAGGGTTGAAAATGAAGGAGGGGGCACCAGAGGTGGGTAAATCTGGCACAAGTTACAGTGAGAGAGGTTTGGGAAAGGCAGAAGGGACTACAGGGCATCCATGTTACCTGTATCGATCTCCCTCTGCAGTCAGTGGAGAACAAGCGGGTCCTACATGAGCTGAACCACTCAGCAATGCACCAGAACCCCAGGGAAACCCTTGGTGTGTGGATGATGCACATTTTTGATGCACATTGTTGATGCACAATGCCAGCTTTCCTCCGTGATGACCCTACCTGAGGATTCCTCCAGGCAGCTGAGCAGTGCCGTGGCCAAGACGGAGGTGAAGTCCTGGAGAGGAGAGCCCAGCGGCCAGCCTCTGAGCTGGCACGCCAGGCGGGCGTGCTGCATCCTCCTCCAGTGCTGAGGAATGCTTCCTCACAGCTCATCACCATGAAGGTTTTGGTATGCGACTCGTGGGGGTCTGGGAATCTGGCTGCCCCTGGGCCATGGTGTCTGAAGCGTGGGGCCAAACAATTGGTGTGCATGCCCTCTGTGGCCGCTCGGAAAATGCTGCCGGCTGAGCCAAATTCCTTCCTGCAACTTGCACGCAAAGAAGCCACAAATTTCACCAGCAGTAGAATGTAAATTCTGAGTATTTCAGAATTCTCAGAAAGTAAATTCTGAGGGCAGAATTTATCCAGAAGCCTTTGGGCAGGAGTTTTTAGCATAACCACCCAGGAAAAAAAAAAAATGATGGGGAATTGCAAGTGGCATTTTGCAGAGGAAGAAGAAGGAGGGGTGGAGGAGGGAATCAAAGTGTTGAAAAGCTTTTCCACTAGCACAACTCTTCTCAGTTCTTTAAACAGCACAATGGCTATTGATGGACAAAAAATAAAACAGGACGGCATATCCTCTTGAATTTATTCTGGTCCCAGTGGACAGCCCCTGGCATTTTTTTCGGAAGAAACTTTTGAGTAAACACTCTGTCCAACGTGGAAAGACACATAGCATGTCATAAAAATCATTTGTAATACGTTCTGGGAGACGCACCAGTGCTGTCAGGGCCGGGGAGCTGCTTAGCTTCACTTTGATTTACAGATAAATACAGCGTGTCTGGGGCTCCCAGTTGCTGACTGCGCGGGCGAGCTCCCGATTACGTGCTGTGCTCGAACTCCGTGGGATTAATTGGGACCACCTGGAAGCACGGCAGCAGGCTCGACCTTCCCGATCACGCGGGGTTGTGCACGCTGAGGAGCTGCACTTGTGTGGAAGGATGGGGCTCAGCTTCTCCCATCGTGGGTCTGGGGACCTAGAGTAACCTGGAGAGTAGAGGGGGTGTGTTGCGAAGTCAGGATTTTCTGTGTAGTCTCATGTAAGACAGCTCTGAGCGTTGGATGTGGATATATCTCGCTGTTCTTTAAGCATGATGCATACTCTAGTGTTTTTTAGGGTGTAAACCTTTGGGGTTTCTGCAGGTTGAGGTGAAGAATTGAAGAATGTCAGCAGGTGCCCGATGAGATATTCTGATGTTTTCTGTGACACAATGAAAATTCTGCGAATGCTTTTTCCCTTTAAGTCCACAGTGCAGGAAAAGAAATGTGGGGGTGGAGTGGCCCGGAGGAAGAGGGGATGGGGTTTTATGGAAATACCATAGCAGCAGGTGATTCCATTTGGGCGATGCAGCAGTTCACGCTGGCCCTGGTGATTTTATTGCTTCGCTGGCTTCTGTGCAAAGATACTGCATGCAGAACTATTAGCTGGGCTCTGATACTCATTAATTGCTTGGCTTTCGCTCTGGAAATGGCAGGCACTTTTCACAAGGCCTTTGTTAGTTAACAAAGGGGCCGCAACACAGCAGGAACGTGTTTCAAGTGTAAGTAAACACTAGTTTTTGGTACGAGGTTGGCTGGGGAGAAAGGCTGGAACCTTGGGGAAGGAGCAGGGCAGCCTGGAGGATGTGCCATGGAAAAGAGCTTTGCACTGAGAAGCTTTTTTTATATGTCCCAGCAAGGATATGAAAAAACGTACAAGTGGATCTGCTGGAAGGGTTATAATATTGAAGAGAAAACCTCATGTCCTGCAGATGGAAAGAGAGGATAACAAGCTCTCTGTGTGCATGTGGAGAACAGGGGTGAGGTGAAATCACCTTGTAAGAGCAAGAGCTGCTTACAGGTGATATTTCACCGCACCGTTTTGCATTGCTCGTGTGGTACAGGCCAGTTGTGCACAGGAACGTGATGGCATGAGCACTTGCCAGCAAAGAGGAGCTGTTCATCATCTGGCCAGGACTTGGTTTCTGAACCTAGCTCTGTGTGCTCCCCAGCATGCAGCAGGTGTGGATCCTGATCTCCACCTTGCTGTGCTCTCTGACTTTTTGCTTGCAACTGTTTTCTCCTGCTCCTGGTTTCTGTGGTTTGCGCATGAGTGCATGGTGATGGGGACGTGGTGCCTCTGTGCTTTCCCAGGCAGGAGTGTTGCGCTGAGGCCAGCGGTGAGTTTGCTAGCATGTTACTGTTCCTGTTTTGGCTTTTATGCTGGTATCTGCTCTGCTAATCCTGGGGGGGATTCTTCTTTGTTTTCAGGCAAGGAAACACGCAAGCGAAGATGAGGACATTTTTCTCAGCGTCCAGAAGTGAAGCGAGATCCCTGGGAGAGGCGCGAGCTCTTTGCAAGGAAGCATGAATAAAGCCAAGGCAGCAACACCTCCCACCCGCTGCTGCCAGCAATGCCGCAGGCTGCACAGACCTAATGCAGGCGGCTGTCGATGGGGAGAAGGTTTTCGGAGCCTGGAAAGCAGCGTGTGGATGTGGCAAGGCAGGTTGCAGCTTGGTGCTGGGGCAGCCACGTGCAGGGCACGCTGGATGCACAGACTTCCTCAGCCAGACCTGAGATAACGGGGCTCAGGCTCACTGCCTGCTTTCACCTCGGCTGTTCGTAGAATCATGATAATGAAAAATTGATCAAAGGTATCTTTGTGTTTCCTCACCCTTTATTTTCCTCCCAAAGGGGCTCAAAGAGCATGTCCCTTCCACGGGTCTCTCCTCTCCACCAGCTTACCTCCCTCCCTGCCCTCAATTGAAGACAGATGCCAGGAAATATTTTTGCTGTACGGCTGAAGTGAAAACATATGGGGAGGGGGGAGCAAGCGCTACATTTACAACTTAATTACTGTCATTTCTGGAAACATGGGCAGAGGTGGTGGTGCGAGCGGTGTGGTGAGCGTACGGGGTCGCTTCCCACAGGTGATCCCTCTCAGAACCACCTCTGCACTGGGTTGGAAGGGGAGGACAAAATGCCGCCTGTCACGGAGCCATGGCGGAGGCGAAGGACCATGAACATGAGGAGAACCCTGCGGGGAAGCTGGTGATGGCTCCTTGAGCAAAAAGATTGAGTTATTTGGGGTCCTCGGGATGCGGGGAGAAGGTGGGGAGCGCCCCTCCCCCACACCTGGGGCTGGTGGCGACGCTGAGGGGGCTCTGTGAGAAAAAGGCGGGAAAAGTTTCGGAAGGTTCCAGAAGGCTCCGGGATGTTCTGGCCCTGCCCTCACACCTCCCTCTCCGCATGGTGTGGTGGTACCTCTGTGGAAAAGGATTGAAGAAAGGGGTAAAAATGCCAAATGGGGGAGAGTAGTGAGGGGTGAAGGGGTGAGGAACAGCCCTGAGGAGGAGGAAGGGGCAGGAGGGGCTCGGGCTGCCATGGCGGAGCCCCCACAGCCGCTGGAGAGGAGCGGGTCTCACCGGTACCCCTTCCACACATGGTAAGGTTGTGGTTTAGTTTTGTCTTAACACCTAAATCCATCTTAACTGGCTCTGCATTGAATTTTCCCCAAACTGAGTCTGTTTTGCTGGTAACTGGTGGGGGATCTCCCGGTTTTTATTGTTGTTCACCCCCCCCCCCCCCCCCTTTCTCTTCCCCTTCTGCTGAGGTGAGGGGGCAGCTGGCAGAGAGCCCACAGCCTGTGCTTGGCTCCTGTCCTTTATGTGAGGAAGAAGAGGAAAACTCACAGAAATGTGGGGTTTTATCTTCGTGACAGACCCTGGGACTCAAGCCCTGTGGACACCACCTCAGGTTCCTGGGTCCTGCCAAGGATTTTTGGCTTAGCTGCTTCTTTGAAAGCAAGCAGGGGAAATGTTTGGGTTTTCAGTGTTGGAGCACTGGATGCTTTGGTGACAAATGTGGGGGAACATGGGTTTGGCACTGAAGATCCTGGGTTTCTGTGATTATGTAACAAACCCTGCATGGTGTTTAATTCACTGAGGTGAGGATGTGTTTTGTCTAAGGAGAGAAGGAGGAAAAGCTGCTTTGACACTTGCAACCGGTAAGGTATTTTGTGAGACAAGATGTTTTGACTATGGGACATTTGATAGATAAGTGCAAAGGTAACTGGAGATAACCTAATTTTCTTGCAGTTTTGATGTGAACATAGATGGCAGTTATGCCAAGAAAGGTATCCTACCCTCTGCTTTATGTCGGATCACACATGCTATACGTACGAATATTAACCAGATTAACTGGTTTAGGGCTGAAATGTGGTATTGAAGATTACTCTTTCGGATTATTCATCGTGGTTCTGTCCCAGTGAGGCTGGGAGCATGAGGCAGCTTGTTGGGCTACTTGGTTGTTGCACAGCTCTTGTTTTTTACCAGCAACAATGTTTAGTTGCATACTGTTTGCTCTTCCCAGTGCAGCTCCCTGCAAAAACCATCATGTGTCTCTTGGAAGGGCAGGCCCAAGAAATCTGCCAGTCCAGCATTTAACAAATAAATTTGCAGAGGGAAGTGGGAATTAATCCATGATGGATGCTCCTCAGCATAGTAGGGTGGCATAAGGATCATAGAATCACATCATCTCCTGAGTTGGAAGGGACCTGCAAGGATCATCGAGTTCAGCTCCTGGCTCCATACAGGAACACCATTATTACAGCAACACCACCAAGAGCTGCTTCAGTCGTTTTCTAATTTAAGGCATCTTCAGTTGCCTCAGGGAAGGACTTTATCTGAAAATCTAGTGATGCTACAAAGGACAAACAGAAGAATATGGATAACAGAACGTGCCATGCAGAGACTGCATATCCTGGGTACGTGGTGAGTGACCAACATTAGAAGCCCAACAGCAATTAGGATCCTCTGTCCTGCACATAATCTCCTGCTGCTGTTATTAACTTTTGATTCTATTGCAAGCCACAACCCGAGCGCTCATGTTGCTGTTGCCGCTTGCTGATTGTGCCATGCACCCTGCTATTATTGCCAAGCTGTCCACAGGCAGAAACGGGCTGCACTCACGTAGTGGGGGGCTGCGGGCACCCCTGCGGCGGCAGTAAGTGCTGGCGAGCACTTATTACATAACTAATTAATATTAGCATTATATTAATTGTATACTAATTAATGTAAGCAGCAGGGTGGTAGGAGGGGGTGTGAGCTCCAAGCCAGGGCAGGATTTTTCAGCAGCTGCTGCCAGTGGTGGTCTGTGAGGGCCCTTGTTTGCTGCTGAGCCACATCTGACTTAGCACGGCACTGTGGCTGGCCAACATTTTTTGTCAGAAGGCATAACTGTCTTATTTCATTTTTTCACGATTTGTTTCTTCGTTTGGGGGATTTTTTTTTTTTTTTATCAAAAACACCACTGTTTTCTTTCTCTCTTTCAAAGGCACCAAACAAACAAGCCTTCAAAGTGAAACAAGACTGATTCTTCTTTCCCCTCAGGAAACTTGTTTTCCATCTTTCAAAAAACCACTTCTAGCTAGTCCCTGCTGCTGGGCCTCTCTGTCCTGCTTGAGGGGAGCATCAAATGGGGGCAGGGGCTGGGGGTCACTGGGCTGCAGTTTCCCTCCTTTCCAAAATGGCAGTTTCCACAACATGGGAAGCATTGCATGAGTTTCACTTGGATTTTGCAACGTAGGCCCCGGGTCCTTGAGACCTTTTTGTCTGCTGGAGCAATAAGCATCAGCCCTGGAGCTCTCCTGCACACCTGCAGTTACTGCTCATAGTTTTACGTGCCAGTCATTTTGCATATGTTAGTTTTTCACATCTGCTTTTGCAGAAGTCATTTGATTTACTCCGCGGAGGAGTCCAAGGACTTGGCCACAGCAGCGCAGGAGCCAAAGGCAGAGCCTGTTAGGACGGCAACATCCTTTGCAAAGTTGGCTGGGAAAACATTGCATGCCTGCAGATATCCCAAACAAACAGAGGGCAATTTCAGAGAGGTGCAGGCAAGGGAGCGAAACCAAAACAAACTACTGCTTTAAAATAATATACGGGCCTGGTCTTTGCTACGGTGGACTCTGCAATTGTTTGGGCCTGAGCTGAAGTGGCTATAAAGTGCAACCACTCAGATTTGATGGCGGTTTATACTACTGTGCTAAACGTGCGTCCCTACGAGAGGCGATGGAGGAGACCCAGGGGATGTGTGGGTACTGTCAGACTACGTAGCAGAGACCTGGCTGTGGATCTGCCTGTCTCTGCGGGGCGTTGCTCAACGCCTCGGCTCTCCTGCACGAGAAGCATGCCTGTCTGAGCCTCTCCGTCCTTGCCAGCCGCTGTGGTCCTGCTCTTGTGCAATCCAGCGCTCATTGCCCATCGGGGCAGAGGCCACCCAAATGTTTCCAGCTTGCAGCATTGGCTTTTAGGGCTGGGCACTTCTCTTTAAGACTTTCAGGAGGGATTTTGCCCTTCCTTGCACACTCTGGCTGTCCACAGATGACGATCCCAAGAAAGCTTGTTCTTAACCTTTCCCAAGAGTTCATTTTGGTCCCAAGAATGTTGCTAGGCAGAAAGAGTCCCTGAAAACAAACTTGGGAAGGACGCAGACGGGTTGTGGTGAGATGCTTGGGCTTCCATCAGCATCAGACACAACATAGTCAGATGCCATCGCTCAGTGCTGCCCCAAAGGGCTTCTTAGCTCTCCCACAGCACCACCCATCACCTTGTGCTGGATGATACGTGGCACGTGTCTTCTGGAGGCGTGAGACTCATCTGCAGAGTTAGTGCCCCGGTGACAAGAGTCTTTCCAGACCAGGAGGACAATGCAGTTGTGGGCAGTGTTAGATTCAGTACTTGCACAAGAGGTAAGGCTTTGATAACTCTGGCTCAAAGTGCTTGTCTGTCTTTCTTCCTCAAATGATAACCCCGGTCAGCAGTTTATTTTAGGTCAATGTAGAGAGTAGGATCATTTGCCTCATTTTGCAGAAAAGGAAAGGGATGAAGACACAAAGAATGAATGGCCTTGCCTAGCAAGGAAGAGTTCTGTGGAGGTGGGAAGAGAATCAAGCTGTTGGTTTATCCATCAGACCATACAACCTTAGAACAATACGTGGCTTGTGAGAGCAAGGCTGAAAGGGTGAGAAACGTCACAGGGACTGTGAGGAAGCCGCAGACCCTCTGAGGCTACCCCAGATGCAGGTTCACACCTGCCTTTGGAGCAGGTCGTGGTCTCTTCCAATGCTGCTTCTCCTGTAGGTGCATACAAGCACATAGCCAGCCCCAGGCGGCGCACCTGCCTGTGAGATACGGTTTAGTGGCTCACCGTGGCCTGTTGTTCCCCATGTTGTTCGTGTCGAACAGGGCTGCTCACAGAATGCTCCCAGCTGTGTCTGGGGGCGTTTCAAGGCAGTGCCCACCTCGCCTCGCTCGCCCCCTACAAAGCAAATGACAGCACAGGTTTGTCGCCATCAGCAACAGCATTTTCAGTCCCCGTTGATGTGAGCAATGTTAGAGTCCCGTGTGTAACGTGCTGCTGGCCAGACCCTGGCTGTAACCTAAACCAGGGCTGAACGTACCCTTGATTCTGCCCTGGCAGGAGAAGAGAGGATTTTGTGCCTTCCAAATTGTTGCAGGCATGAGAAGAAACATGGCGTTTGCTTTCTTCAAATTATTTTTGATTCGGGGTAGCATTAAACAGGTTGAGCAAGTATAGCAGAGTCACCCTTGGGAAAGACAACCTGAAAGGACTTTCCCAGGGAGACAAATCCCAAATCTGGCAGTTGTAAAGCTCCTGCAGCTGTTGAGCAGGGTTCTAGGAAAAACAACAGGACGGCGAGGCAGGGCTGACAGCTGAACTGGTACAGGTGGTGGAAAGCGATGCTGCCTCACCAGGAACTGCAGTGACCAACAGCCTCTCTTCAGCTGTGTAAAAGTAAAGCATGCCGTGGAGCGGGCCTTGGAGCCATACAAACAAAGCTGTTTCAGGAGCCAAACGCACCGGGATATTTGCTGGTGAGTGCAACTGGATTTTCCATCTGGAAGGCATGACTGTCTGGCCCAGAAGCCAATTTAAAGTACAAATTAGATCTGGCTGCTTGTCAGAGTCTCCTCCCCAAAATGCAATAAGGACAGGGTGGTTATATAATGTAAACCATTCTCGGTGATTTAGTGGTCCTGAAACAACAAACAAGCCAAGGAGGGGGAAAAATGGTTTGCAGCAGAATTCAAAGCTGAAGGATTTGGGTAGAGGAATTCGGTCCATCTGATCCGGCAGAGATGTGTGCTGCTATTCCTGTACGTCTTGAAAGGAAGCTGCCACCAGATCCTCTGCTATTTTCTCTTCACAGGGCCTTACTGATAGGCGTGATATTTCAGCCTCTGCGCTAACTCCCGCGCCCCAGGCATGCAGGGACAGTTGTGTGCGTGGCCCCGCACCTTTCCCCACCGCCGGGGCACAGCGGGAGGCAGCTCCTGCCGACACGCAGCAAAGCCCTCGGGCACGGCAAACCTCTACGGACGACAGCGGCTCCGGTGGCTTTGCCCAGATCTGTCGCGACGTGTGCCGTGCCGGCTGCTACCTGCGCAGGATGCTGCCGGGTGCGGGCACGCTGGGTTTGTGCAAGGTGGGTGGTGGGCAGCAGCACCCCTGAGGGGGCTCTCATCCATCCTGACCCCTTTAAAATTCTTGTTCTCTGCATTGGTAACGTTGGTAAAAACCCCAAACGCATAAATATTTTGAGTCTGAAGAATGTGAACCGCCTTTACAGGCTCATATCCTTACAGGGGAATGGCAAGGGTGTGTTTACTACTTCTTAATATCGATCCATTAAGCATTTATGGTTTATTCCCTGCTGCTTGTAATCTGCTCCAGGCCTCTCAGATTTGAAGGAGGTAGCAGTGCTCAAGCACAGCTTCCAGTTATTTTTACTTTTATGCCTACAAAGGAGATAGGGCTGATTTATTGAGGAGAAAGAGGGAGAACATTAAAAAACATCATGAGGCGGTTTCAGATGCCTGTGGTAAAATGGGGGGGGAGCTCAGCTCCTCCCTCTGTATGCCGAGTTTTTGGGGGTGGAGGACCCATCTCTCCCGTTGTCTCATCAGGACCTGTCGCAATGGATTCCATTTTTCGGATCCAGCACAAAGCAGGAGCGACTACACTGACGTCAAGCTGGCTTGGGACATGTGGGACAAAGCCCAGGGAAGACTAAAAGTGTTTTTGTTTTTTCCATTGACTGTTACAAGTCCCAAGGGAGAGGAACTGGGCCCTTTCTCTTAAAACGAGTTGTGTTCTTGGTGCTCTGCTTTGGCTGTGCCCCAGCATGATGAGGACGCAGTGTCCTGAAGGAAGAGCGCGGCCTTCAAGCGCGCTGTGCATCTGACACATGAACCAGCCCTGCCGGAGTTCCTTCGGGGTGGAAAAACAGCTTTCCACACTCCCCTTGCCATGCTGCTAAAAGGAGACAAACCCCCAGTGGCAGCTAAAAAAACCAAACCCATGAGCTGGAAGACTCCTCGGATGGCTGAGGATCTGCTGCTGGAGCATCATTGAAGGCAGGTTAACCCCCCTGGCAGGAAGATTTACATCAGGCCCTAGGAAAGCAACAGCAATGGGGAGGAAAACCCCTGATGTGAGGAGCTGTGCTGCTCTCTGGCACCGTCTGCTTGTGGCTCAGGGGTTCACGTTCCCCCCTTTGTTGCTTTTGCTTTCCTTTCCCTCCTGCTGGAGCACAGGGACAAGCTGTGGGGTGAAGGCAGAGGGCACAAGCGAGGGTTTCACCCTGAGAAGGGGGGGATGTGGAGTCACAGAAGGACATTAGCAGCGTTCCTCGTCCTGACTTCCCTCTGCGAGCAATTTCCAGGGAAATCAAACCTGACTCTGCTCCATTAGCTGCTAACCTCCTGGCCGCTGGGCCTGTCTTTTGCATTACGATGGAGCAGAGCCTCTTTGCACGCTGCTGTCAGAGTCTGAGGGAGCTTTGATAAAAGACCGAGTGTTAGAGCAAAAGGAAGTTTTAACCAAAAGTTGTTTTCAATTTCCTGAGCTAGCTGTATCCACTCTGCTTTGCTCCTGGGCTCTGAAGCAATCTGTCTTCTGGGGGAGCCTTGCTTCATTATTTTTGCTTCCCTCAGAGCAGTTGACACTTAGTCTGGGTTTCCCAACCCTCCCAGCATCGATTCATTAGCTTCAAAGGCCTTACAAAGCTGCTGCGGGTTCCCCGGCTGCTTGTGCAGGGACACACGCCTGCCCCGGCGCTGTAGGGTTTTGGTTTCCTAGACCGAGCCGTGACAGTGGCTCTGCCTGCCTCTGGGTATGCGCGCGGTGTCTGGGCTCCCCTGGGCAGCCCTGCTTGGCCCCAGGCTTTTGGGGTTTCCAGTTCACCCCGTGGTGTGCTCCCCCTGCCTATGGCCGGGGTTGCTGGCAGCCTGGGCACCAGCCTGGACCGCAGCTGCCGAAGGTGAGGAGCAGGGGATCTCCTAGAAATGCCGCTGTGGAAGACAGTAGCAGAGGCTGAACCCTGCTGAGAGGGGAAGGGGTGGGAGGAGTGTGGGTTTGGGGTGGATGCAAGAGCCCGGCTGGGCAGCGAGGCTGCAGGCTTTCAGCAGTAGCCTCTCGCAAAGCGATTTAATGGGAAACCCAAGTGCAAATCGGTGCTCTGACTTATCAGCCCCATGCGTGCCAAGGCGCGGTGGCAAGGGCCTCGGTGCATGGGTAACTAACCCAGCATGTGGTGCCTGAGCTCAGCTTTCATAAAGGCGGCTTTTCTGCTCAGCATGGGGCCGAGGGGAGTTGGAGGGGGGAACTGAGCAGCTCCTTTGAGCTCCAGCATTGTGCTGGAGAACATCGTGTCCCAGGGACGGCTGCCCCTCGCTCCTGGAGCTGGCTCTGCAGGTTTTGTGCCTGAAAATCTCACCCTTGTTTTTTCACCCGTATGAGCAGATTTTGAACACTCGGTCTGCCTGCCTCTTTGCTGTGGCGAGCACGTTGCACTGCTCTAGCTGTGTGCTGGAGCTTGTAGCGATGCACCAAAACTAGAAATGTTTCCAATCACTTTTCCTGAGGCAGGTAGCTTTCAGCTCTGAGCAATGCCCATCTTCCCCAGGCTGCTGTGTGCATCTGGAAGCTAGCAAGACTTGGGGAGCGCTGCTGCAGAGGTGGAGGCTTTTCCTTGTGTTATTTGCAGCAACGTCATTTTTCTTAATTTCTCTTCCCCTAAAGGTCCTACCACCCAGGCTCTGTGAGAAATGAGATAACGGCAAAAATCGGGCCAGCACAGATGACCATCTCTACAGGCTCCCACGGCACTGAGCACGACCTACTAAAAATCAGCTCCAGACCAGGAGGGAAAAAACAAAAACCTGCAGCTGAAAAGAAGCAAAACATCTCCCCACCCCAGCTTGGATGTGAAACGCTTCTGTTGGGGGGAAAAAACTCCTCCTTTCACAAAGAAGGGTGCAGAGCCTGCTTGCTCAGAGCCATTCTCTTCTGAACAAAAGGCAAGAGGTTAGTTGAAAACACAAGGAGTGCGGGCAGCTTAACTGTGCATCCACCAGGCGCTGCCTGATGCTCTCGTCCTGCACAGCCTGGACGGTCTGCGCTTTCCCTCTACGGGGGGCAAGGGAGAAGGGGTGGTCAGCCTTCAGGAAGGGGTGGTCTCAAACTGCAAGGCTGGGGTTTGCTTCATCTTCCCTTGGAGGCTCTGACCCAGCCTCTGCGGGAGCACTTGGCCTGGCCCAGCCTGGCTCTGCTCGGTTGTTTGGCAGCTCACACAGCTCTGGGGGCAGGTTCCCACCGCCGCGCCTCTATGAAGCTGGTTTGGCTTTGACGGGAGGGGGGCAAAACTGAGCTCAGGCGTTTTAGGGTTACGAAAATGTAAAGCCCCGACCGGCTACTGCTAGCTTCGCTTCTTTCTTTCTGCTTTGCTGCTTGGCAGGGCTAGGAGTTTATATTGTGCAGTGGTCCCTTTTGTTTTGGAGGGACCAAGTGATTGAAAACAGCCACGATATTACGATGCGCGGACAGTACATTTTTTCCATGTATTTTTCCTAACCCTTTTCCCAAAGGATCGAATGTGTCTTTATTCTATAACTCCACAATGGGTTAGAGCAGCTCCTCGGGCGGCGGTTGTTCTGCCCCATGGATACCTCCTATAAACAACTGCCCAGTTAAGGAGGTAATACTCAGTTTTCCTGACTTGACCAGCAAAACGTTAATAGCTGCATATTAGAGGGGCAGTGGGGCTGGAGATGCCAGAGGTGAGCCTGGGGTTACAGAAGAGAAAATGCTGATTGTAAAAAAAAATGTGTGAGTGTACGTACGTAAGCATACGGGTACAGGTGTATGTCCCTCAGAAGGAAGGCAGGAAAGCTTTGGTCTCAGAGCTCTCTTGTACCTTAGTCACCTCTGGAACCTGAGCAAAGCACGTCAAGCTGAGAGTGTAGTTCCACCAGGAATTTAAGGACACGTGTCTGCACGCTTTTCCCCTAGTAACGCTATGTTAACTCTCTAAATATTGTCTGAACGTGAGCCGTGGTGTCACTAAGACATCATTAAATGAGAGCAGGGCCCCTTGGCCCTTCACAGCTCCAGGGTGGGAGGTTTCCACACTGCTTGCCCTTTGAGGAAAGGCTGCTCGTGGCAGGTGGGACGCTGTGGTGGTGTCCCCTGGGGATCCCAGGCCTTGCCTGTTCTGCACCCCAGCCCAAAGGTAGGTGGGTCCCTGTGCTGGAGGCTGATAGGGAAGGAGACGTTTTTGTGAGCACTATGACTGTTCTTTGACTGATCTCAGGGCTCTAGCATGAGCTTTTCCACTCCCTCGTCACTGTTTCCCTGAAAACGGGCACTGCAGAGATGTCCTTCTCTACAGGAGGGACGTGGGGACATGGCTGCGCTGGCCTCAGCCCCTCACAGCGCGTCTTCTGAACAGCTTTGTGTGAAGGGATGGTCTGCAGACCCATGCACTTCCACTTGCAAGAGTCTTTTCTTCCCCCTTGTTTTTTTCTCCTCCTCCCTCCCCTCCTTTGCTCTCAGAAAACATCTGCTTCCAGATGTTGTTCTTGAGTCTAATAAACGCAGCGAAAGGCCTTGAGTTAATATATTTACAATAGCTGGAGATGTCGGCTGCTAGTTAATGGCTCGTTCAAGCACATCAAGATCCCCACATTTCCTGAGAGGGGAAAAAAAAATAGAATAGAAAAAGAGAAGTGGGGTTGCGTTTGTTTTCTCCCTAGTAAATGGCCTGAAAAGGGGAAACTCTAGAGGCTGTTTTGGAGATTACTGATGGGACTGAGTGCATGGCCATCTCCGTTCCGTTGGCCTCAACGTCCAGTTAGTGACAGGAAGGGCATGTTTGTTTTTTCTTTAAATTATTTTTATTTTTTTGATTAAAAGCTCTGCTTAAAGTGAAGGAAAGTGAGGAAGGTCTGCTGCTGTTGCCCACCCTTTCCCAGGCCAAATGAAGACGCACTGTAGGTAACTTGGTGGCTCGAACAATGTGCGCTGAAGTGTGAGACCGACCTCATTTGTGCCTGGCTCTCCTGTTTCTGGCGTGTGGCGATATCTCCAGGAGGTGTTTTGTAGTGAGACCTTGGTACCCTGCTGTGAGGAGTCCCCACATGCTGTGTGCCTGCTGCAGAGCAGCACCGGGCAAAATCTGAGGCACAGGATGGACAAAGTGCCAGATGGAGAAACCAGGAGGCTCTCATCCCTCCTCATCCTCATCCCCATACGTAACTACATCCAGCGTATTAGCTACCCCATGCCACGTGCTGGATGTGAAACACTTTGTTTTGTTGTACGGATGCGTTCAGTTGTCTGTCTTGGGAGGTATATCTTTATATTTCCTCCAGATTTCACTGCGTGTTTGTGCTGAGGGCTGTAACCATCCCCGGAGGACCTGCTGAAAGCGGTGGAAATGTGCAGTTCCTGTCCTCCTAAAGAATTGCATCAACCTCCCGGAGGACAGAGGGATACAGCCTCAAGCTCGGCGGTCCAGCCTGCTGTGAGGGAGTCGCTGGTCAGTGAAATCGCTCCGTTTGATGGCAGCTGAGCATCTGCTTCTGCTTGACCAATGTCAAGATTCACGAACGTGCAGGAGGGCTGGCGTCAGGCTGGCACCCGCCACCTCCGAGGCTGCCGGAGGAGCTGGAGGTTGGGCTGCGTTCAACCCCAGGACTCCGTGTGCTGGGGCCGGTCCCGGGAGGCAGCTCGTTCAGCAAGCAGCGCTGCGTGCTCGACATGCGCATTTGGCTCAGACTCGTAGCTAAATTAGTCCATTTGTGTTGGCATGGGATGACAGGGCTCCTCCATGCCTCATGGATAGAAAAATTACCCTCCTGCACATCTGCAGCCAAGGCTTCCCCGCGAAACCCGGCCGAGTGCAGCTCCTCAGCCTGCAGCAGCTATGACATACCCTGGGAGTGAACTGATCAGCTGGAGGGGAGCTGGCGGGGAGGCAGGAAAAGGCACTTAGGGAGTCATTCAGGCGATGCTCGTGTCTGGACAGCAGGACCTCTACTGCAAATCAGAGTGAAAGAGCAGAGAGCTCTCCCCAGCTGGCGCGGGGAAATGAAATGTAGACACCCAGATTTCCGTTTCCAGCTGAGAGGGTGCGCTTTTCTGGATTTGCAGTGCTTGGACTGGTAGAAACGAGACGGCCTTCAGCGAAGCGACGTATAACGCGGGCTGCTGCTCTCACCAGTAGCTCAGCCCTGGCCTTAAGTCGTGTACTTCAGCCCTCTCTAGGGTGCCCAGCATCCCAGTTATTTCCCCGTGTAGATCAGCGTTCCCCGCATTTTACCAGCTTCTCAGCATCCTCCCCTCACTTCTCGCTGTCAGGCTAGGTGAGATCGCTGCTGTGATGGCAGATGGCATCTCAGGTGGCTCCACGGACAGCAGTTCCTCGCTGTCGCAGCACCGAGCTGCGGAGGCATGGCCTTGAAGAATCCTTTTCCTTTGCAGAGAAGTAGGCTGCGAATGTGGGCGCGGCTGGGAGAGACCGAGCAGGGGGTGGCAGACGGGGGAGCTGCACCTCCAGAACAAACAGAGGCTCTGCGTGCGCCGGGTCTGCGGGTTGCACGGCCCTGCTCCGCTCATATGAGGAACTGTTGAAAAGCTGCCGTCGTCAGAGGGGTGTTCTCCACGCGCGCCGGAGCAGCGATGTGAATTGGAGCAGTGAGATGACAAGAAACCCGCGACTAGAAAGAAAGAAAGGATTTCCTGCCTCGCAGACGCTAAGCCCCCATTTCGGGAAGCGAGTGGCTGCGAAAGGAATGAGGCGCTTCAAAGAATTGGGGCTGTGTGCTACCGGACCCTCCGAGGGTTTGTCTGGTGGAGGAGAAACAGCTCTTGCTTGCTTTAACCTGCTCCCAGAAGGTCTATTTCTTCCAGCCCTCTGAAATGGAGAGCGGGCGAGAGATGAATATGAGTTTTCGTTGCCAATAATTTCCAGCACAGACTGCACGCAAAATCTTCATTTAAATTGTGTAAATGACAGCAAAGGAGCCACAAGGGAGCCAGATTTTAAGAGACCAATTTGCTGCCCTGCTTTTAGCAAGCGTGCACGGCAGCGGGCCCCGCGCCGCTCCGCTGCCGTGTGCGCATGAGATGCGGATCAAAGGACAGACGGACGGGCAGGCAGGGGCTCAGCGGAGCCCACATGTCACTCCGGAGGATAAAATATCGTATGTTATGCTCGGAAAAACCGGGGGAGGTGAGCCTCTGTTACTTCCGAAGAACAGAAAGGGGCTTTGTTTCCTGGTCGCGTGGCTCGGAGCTGCCCTACGGCACGTTTCGGGGAGGCTGCTCCCTGCCACGGGGGAGGCTGCCTGCTGCCTCGTGTCTGGTGGGACGTGGGGGAGAGGATGGGAAGCTCGGCTTCACTAGAGGGCCTCAGCAGATTAATTCCTCTGACCGACCTTGGTCCCCCTGGGCTCAGCACGTTGCACGCCCAAATCAAACCCAATCAACGAGGTCCTCCCTTCATACCGGGGCTTGCCCGCCTGGGGCATTGCTCCCCTCTGCCCTTCGCTTAGTTTTGCTGAATCCTTGACTCCTGGCTTTGGTTTCTGGCTGTCTCCTTCTGGTTCTCACCCTGCCCAGCTGTTCTTCCCTAGCACCGGGGTCCCAACACCCCACCGCCCGTTGCCTCAGTGCTGCCAGGGCTCTGCGCGGGGCAGCCCGCTTGTGCCGTCCCATTTGTGCTCTGGCTGCGGGGAGGAAAGAAAGACGCGGGCTGGTGCGAGCCCAGCCTCTGCTTTACAATCTCTTTCCTGCCGCTATAAATAACCTCGTGGAGAGCCACTTCAAAGGGAAGGGCTGGCAGCGGAGAGGAGCTTCGGGGACCGAGCGGGACAGGGGCGTCCCATCGCCCGATCCCACCCCGGCGCTTTGCATAAATAAATAAATCATGCGGCGAAGGAGAGGTGGAGAGAGAGGGCGAGCAGAGGAGGTTACTTTGGGAAGCCGCGCAGCTCGCTCATCCCAGCCCGTCGGTTGGAGGGAGTGTGTCATGTTACAGAGGAGCCACGATCAGCCAGAGCACAGCGTCGCCCGAGCAGCTGAGAATTACCTCTCTCTAATGGGGACTTTCATGTGCGAGCTCCCGGCCGCTCTGCGAAGGAACTGAAACTGGCAGCAGAGAAAGAACCAAAAACCCACCAGCGACCTAAAAGACTGAAAGACAGAAAAAAAAAAAAATCTGATCACATTTTTTTTTTCCTCTCCTAATCTTTGCTGCAGTTGGATCCTTTTTTTTCCGCACCTTTTTATTTTCTTTGGCACGCGTGCGTGTTTTGGTTTGGTTGTTTTTTGTTTTCTTTTTTTTCTCGACACCCCCATCCACTTTCGTCCTTATTGCTGTTATTTGTCATTTGCTGGCACCGGGATCCTCTTGGACAGCCTTTTTCTATGCCTTCTGGATTGTGCTTCTCGGAGGAGGAGTGAGGCTTTATTTATTCTATTTATTTATTTATTGTTTCTCAGGACAGGGAGGGAATGTTGGAGGAGAAGAGCTGGAAAGGCGTGGGCGAAGCAGCTTTTGACAGGGGGTGCGTGGCTCCCCCCAGGACCGGCGACGGGGAGAGATGCTGCCGCCTCCCTCTCCTGCTGGGCTCGGGGCTGCCCGGCGTCTCCCTGCTCTCTCTGGTGCTCAGCCTCCTGCTTTACTTTCGGACCTCTGATCTGCAGTCCCGGGTGTCCCACTTGGAAGCGGACAGACCCACGCAGCTCCCTGCCTGGCTCTCAGCAGACCAAATGGAGACAGCTATTTTGGGAAGAGTTGACCAACTGCTTGACGAGGTCGGTGTCCTTTCATTTTGCGTGTGTGGTACTATAGGTTTTGAAGCGTGTGCGTGCTCGTACCGTCGCGTTGTGTGCTTCTCCCCACCTGAAAAAGGTGTTTCTGCACGAGTGATGCTGCTAGGTTGAATTTCCCGTGCCTTCAGGTCCCTCCCACCTCTCAAACCCGTCCACGTTTGCTTCCCTCTGCCCCGGCTCACGCTGTGGCTGCGCCCTGGCACTTTGCAAAGGGGAAACCTCATCCCCGTTCCCCGCAGGAAGAGCCTCCAGCCCTCCCCGTTTGCTTTTTGGTGGCATTGCCTGCTGGAAGAGCTGAGGCTAGAGGCTGAACGTGGGAATTCTGTGCAGGTTTGAGCCCTGGGAGAGGGACAGGCAGGGCACACCGCAGCCGGCGTGACCGCAGGAGGAGGAAAGCCCCGGCTGTGCTGTAGCAGGTAGCTGCAAACGTGCCAGTGCTGGGCTGGATTCCCTGCTGTGCCAGCCCTGACCCCTTTCCACTGCTCCTGGCTCGGGGAATGAGAGCGCTGGTGCTGCCAGGATCGCTTCTGGTGCTGCTGCAGCAGCGCCGCAAGGCATATGGCTGTCTTACACTCACTTGGGTCCCATCCAAACCCCACCACAGCCAGCGGGGTCTTCCTCCAAGGCTGAGGATGGGGTAGAGCTGCCGCTGAGGAAGCCGAAGTTGGAGCTGCTTGATAAAGAGGGCCAGAAAGCACCAGCTGTCACTGCTGACCCGCCGAAGCCTTTCTCTTCGCTGTGCTGATGCTGCTGGGGGCTGCCCAGGTGCCTGTGCCCCAGAGGGGATGAGCACCCTGCAGGATCCCTCACCTCCGTGCGGCTTTGAAGTGGTTTTGGTGTGTCAGGGACTGCAAGGGCCATACCCTGAGAGGAAAGCTTTGCGGCGAGGCAGGACGAGTGTCACGAGCAGCCAGACCGGTGCCACGCAGTTGCATATCACACGGGATGACACGCAGCGTCCCCCTCCTCGCTGCTGGCACGAGCCTCCCGGGAAGTCAGGGTTTATCCGCCGGGTGATTTGAGACATGCCGCAGGACCCCTCCCGGGGGCCGGATGGGCCGTGCGTCCTGCTGGCTCCGCTGCCCGTGGCGCCCTTCTGCCTTTTTATAGCCCGGCTTAGCGAGGAAACGGGGCTGTCGCGCTGCCCACGTGCCCGGCAGCAGCCCTGCTTTCTGAGCAGCCCTTCCTCAGCCCCCGGGGGCCTCCTCAGCTCCCACAGCCGCTGCAGGGAGCAGCCACGGGACGAGGGCTGGCAATGCCGGGGCTGCCAGCTGCCTGCTTGGCCACAGCTTCCAAAATAGCTTGGGGGAAGGCACCTGTGCCCCCCACAACAGGACCCCGCTCCCCAGCCTTGCTGCAGGCTTTTGCTCGGCTCCCAAAACGGCTCCTCCAGACCTCTGCGCCTTGGCCAGGGGTGGTGGCGTGGGCCAAGGAGCTCAAGGTCCTGGTCGAGGGGCTGCTGAAGGACAGATGGTGGGCTGGGGGAGCAGGGCCTGGGGCTAGGACGGCTGTCGTGGGTGTGAAAAGGAGATGTTCATTCCCCCCACGCAGACCCTCGCTGCTGCTCACTGCCACGTTCTCGCCGTTTCCTCACGTTCTGACCTTAATGGGTTTCACAGCTGCCAGCTCCGCGTTATCCATCACAAAACAAAATAGCCGGGCTTGAAAGAAACCTGGCCTTTGCACAGAGCTGGTCGTGCCGGGTGGGAGGTGATGGGCACAGGAGGGCGTCGAAGCGAGGCTGGGGTCAGCCCTCAAAATTCGGGGAGGTCAGGGCAGGAGAGGGCGAGGGGGGACATGGTGCGTGACATGGGACATGGCGGGCACCCGGGGGGACACCACGAGGGCCGCACCAAGAAGTGCAAAACGCCAAAGTCCTGGCAGGTGCCCTTCTGGGCAAGCAGAAATAAAGCCAAACAGGAGGTGGGCTGGTTTGTATAAAATATTAATTTTAAGCCAGCCAGTAGGGATGGGTTTTTTTGTCCTTGGAGAGCAGTTTGGGAGCATCTGCAGCTGGCTGTGGTGGTGTTTCCATCTCCATTCAGCAGGGATGAGCAAAGAGAGGGTGGCAGATGCTTTTTCTGGAGCAGCACTGCTTTGCTGGCTCCTGTGAAAACCTCTGCCTGGTGTCAGCAAATAGCAGCGGGGGGATCTTTGCCAGGCACAAATTGACTGTTTTTCCCCAAAAACGTCTGCGTGGAGTGAGCAGTTCAGGGAGAACTCTGGCTCCGTGCAGGAATTCCTCTGCATTTATGGGGCAACAGAAAATCATACCAGGAGCACAAATAAACTCACTACTGGCGTTTGTAGCAGAGTTCGAACTCCCCAAAGAAGAACATGAGGTCCTTTCGCATGCTGGGTAACATTTGGTGCTGCTCTGCCTGCCAAAAGCTTGGCAGGGTTGAGAGCGCGATGGATTTAGTGCTGCTGTAATGGGGGAAAAAAGAATCTGTGTGTTTGTAGGGGGAGAAGTTGTGTGTGTAAAAACAAAAGCAGGTATCCTGTGTAGAGGCTGGGGGATGATCAGCCGCCCTTCTGCGCTGTGGTGAGTGTGCACAGCCCCTCAGGTTTGTGTCAGAGCTATTCCTCAAGTTTCGAGTGATGCTGAAGAGGCTGAGGGGCTCTGCCGTGAATGAGGAGGGAGCTTTGGTCACCGCTGCTGTCCCGGTAGCCTCATTTCCTTGGGACACTCTCTTTTCATAAACAAGCCAAGGAGGAACACCTGAAAACTCCCTTTCCCTCCCCACTTAAAGCTTTTTCCTTCCTTTTTTTCTCCATTTGCTTAAATACCCTGAGAACTGCACTGCACAATTCCATTTCCCAGGGACCAGCAGGTTTACCCTAAGCATCCTCTGCCTTGCCCTTTGAGGTGGAAAAAACTAAGCTAAACCCGGGAGATTTCTTCCATTTTCCCTTCCTATTCCTCTGATAGCAAAGTCCCATTTCCTCCCAGCTGCCTGCAGGCCTTGAACCTGGATGGTGTTACTTCCCAACCCTTCTCCTCCCCTCAGGAGAGCTTGCTGCTTGCTTTTGCACTATGCCACACAGTCCCGAGGTTCCAGGAGCTGGGCCTTTAAGAAAAAACCAGCAGACCTGGAGATAAAACAATTAGAGTTAACAAAACCAACAGCCCTTGAAATCCTCCTGACGGTTGTAATAGGTTATCTATTTGAGACGTGTTGCTTTTAGCTGCAGGAGATAGTGGTGGGAAATGATTTCACCTCCCCGGGTGATTGCAAACAACTGCGTCTGCTAAAGAGCTATTAATCTGCCCCCTTTGAAGAAGTGCCCTCTCCTTCACCTAATCTCAAGTGCCCATGCAAAACAGGCACTTGGGAGGTTTAGGAGGCCACAGCCACGGTCCTTTAATGCCAGAAGAGGTTCTGCTTTCGCTGCTCTGCCCACCAGAGCCAGCCCTAGCGGTGAGTTAACAAGACCCCTGTGCTGGTGGCTTTATTGCCCATTTCCAGCCCGTGCTGGTCCTGCCCTCTTGCAGACGGGGCTTTTCCTTTGCGTTTAGGTGTCTGATGGCTCCCGAAGTACACAGGGGCACGAGGTCCCCTTGGAGGAGCTGGTCAGCCACAGGCAAAGGCTCTTTAAGCCCCTTTCACATGCGTAGGGGGAAGGTGCAGCCGTTACGTCACTGGAAAACATGACAGGTAAGAGCAAGCAGGCTCTGCAGACAGCCCGGGCTTTCATAGAGGAAAGGTTCTTGGAATTTCTGCGTAGGCAAGAGGGAGACAGCGGCTACTCTGATGTCCTCCAGGTGAAAAAGCAGACCCCAGGTCTCAGAAAGGCGGTCACAAACGCTGTATTTCCAAAGTCCTTTTATTTCTGCTTGCACAAATCAGCCTTGCCATAAAATGACTGTTTTTCCATAGCCTGGAAAAGGCCAGGTTCAGAGGAAAGCCCTTTCTTGCCGCTCTCTTGAGCAAATCCAGCTTCTCGTGTTGGACTGGGCGGTATTTTGCAGGGTGGTAATGAGGGAAGCAGAAACCTCCAGGAATTCATTTTGCTTCGCCATCTCAACCCAAAGTTGACCTGAGGTCTCCAGAAGCCAAAGCTTTTTTTCTGTTGCTGTCAGTGTTTGTTCGACAGACTCTGCAGGAAGCTGAAATCCAGGCGCTCCTAAATTCCTGGCAGGTTTTGCCTCCCACCGAAGAGCAGCGATTCCAAGGCAGCGCTGCCCTTTGCACTTGCAGGGTTTGTGGAGCTGCTGGGCTCAGGGGAGCCACCTGGATGGCCGGGGCTGGGGAAAATGCCCAGCACTGGCGAACGCCTGATGGATGCGCGGTGCCTGGGGCTGTGCGCCCAGCCCTGCCCAGCAGCAGCCATCCCTCCCTCCTTCCCACGGGGCCCTGTTTTCCTTGAGCAGCTTCCACATCCCTGACCCTGCAGATAAAGTCGTGGGGAAATGCTGTCGCTCTTGTTCCTCTCCTGGTCGTGCTCGAATCCTGCTGGGTCATTGCTTCCCCTGATAAGTCCAGTTATGCTGCTCTTTTCCATGCACGCCAGCAGAGCGACGCAGCTGAGGCTTCTTGCAGCAAGCCCTTGGTGTCTCTGCCTTTGGTGGGGTGGGATCTGTTGCACGTTTCCATGTTTTACCCTATAAAAAGGGCCCGTTGCAGGTAGGGTGTCAAGCTCTCGCTGGTTAGGAAGTGGCTTCCTGTCTGTGTCAGCCTTCAGCTCTTCCCTTATAAACACGAAAACTGTGCTAAGCCGGGTTCCCAAATACGGGAACGTCACCCAGATGTGGCAGTCTCAAGTTCCAACGTTTTGGTTGGCACGTGTGCAGATGGAAACGGGAACGTGTACGTCTACATACCAGGGAGTATCCAAATAAAGGCTCCGCTGTCCTGCTTGTGCCCATGTTTGACCATTAGCACGCCGCGGTCAAAGCCAGACGGCGCTGCGGAACAGAGTCACGCCATCAGGGGTGGCAGCTAGATGGGAGCGTGCCCAGATGCCAAGATCCATGCATCTGTGCTTTTAGAGTGGGAGGGCGAACGCAGATAAAATGCTGTATGGGAACTGGCAACTCTCCTAGTGTGAAACCCTCTCCCCACCGTGGTATCAAATTAACTCACCATCAAAGCATTTCAGCCTGCAATGCAACAAAAAAGCTCTGGATGTATTCCATTTCTGGTCAGTTGCAACAACCCCTTTGGATTTGGACTTGCGATGAGGAAGCCCGTGCTTTCGAAGTGAAAAATAGAAGCATTCCAGCCAGCTCCGCCTTTCCTCATGCCAGGCAGAAATGTGCCTTTCTTCCTCTATAAAAGAAATGATCCCCAGCCCCATGCCTTCCTTCTCGCAGGACCATGCTCGTTTACTTGTCAAAATCAAGTCAGTGCCTTATGATCCTGGGCACGGGCTGCTTCTGAGCCCAGCATAAGGCTGTTTATTTCTAAATGTCGGCCCTGGCTGTGAAGTAGATTGGACGATAAGAAGATGCAGCTGGAATTGCATGGTTAGCTGGGGAGATGGGGGTTCTCCGTCGCATGGCACCCTGGCGGCTCAGTCTTCTCAAATGAGTCCAAATCATTAACCAAGAGTGATTCACAGCCATTAATGAATAACTTATTTGGATTGATTTGCATTTTCTTCACTAAATTGGTTCTTTTAATAATGTCCACGAATGGGTAGTGTGGATGCTGCCCCCAAAACGTGTTTTGCTCAGGATAGGGGTTGATTTTATTGACGTTTCCAGAGGGGGAAGAGGCCGTGGCCTTGGGTGGCTCTATTGCATCTAAGAGCTGCGTAGGTGGGATTGCAGAGCGGGAGGCCAACACACCAGCACCAGTAGAAATACTAATTCATTGGAAATGAGCATTTTGACATGATTCCACCTTGTGGAAGTGCTCAGGAGGTTTGGTTTCGTTCTGTGCTAGAGTAACGTTAAACTTCGAAGCCCCTGATAATTTCATGAAAAGTCATTGCTGTTTTCAGACCACTTTCAGCTGTAATTTTCCAGTGCAGCCCTTCTGTCCCTCCAGGTGTCTCTGGGCCTGAGACACCTGGAGGAGTGTCAGAGGGAAGAGTACCTGCTTTGGTTCTCTTTTGTTTGTTTGATTTTGTTTGCTGTGTGGGTCTTCTGAGAAATGCAGCTTTCTCATGAGGACACAGTCCCCACTGATGGCTCTTGATTTTGTAATGCCTGTCAGGAGGACCACATTTGGAGGCCATTACGAAACTCCCTTAGCCTGCTTCCAATCAAACCCTGCATTTCTAGTTAAAGACTATGAACTTGAATGCCTCTCTTCGTTCCCAAGCTGGTCTGCTCCGTCTTTCCCATCTTTGCTTGGGCATGTCCCCCCAGTCCCGCTTTTCCAAGAATTTGACGCTTTGGGTTTCAGCAGTAGTAACGGCTCCTTTTTAATTTTCCTTGACAGAAATTAAAGTTTCACTTGCCGAGACATCGAGAAGTTCGAGAGACGCACCAGCGATGCAACTGCCCGGCAGGTAGGGATCTGCGGCGGCTGGCACCCTGGAAGGTGCCTTTTGTCTCATCTGCTTTTCTTTGAGGGCTTTTTCAGTGCCATATGTTATATGAATGAAAAGTTATACATGCTCGTGTAACAAGGTGCTGTGAGCGTAGGAAATAAGTATATGGACGAGTGCATGGCAAGATGGGTACGTACATAAGTTCTGCACAAACAGCAGGAAAACCAGTCAGCGGGTAGACATCTGGGAAGTTAATGAAGGGGGAAAGATGCATCGAGAGGGCAAGCGCTCCCACTAGCTTTAGATATCAACGCTGAGGTGGGCAGAATGGTTTTTAGGAGATGCATCTTTCTGATTAATTCGAGAAGGGTTTGAGACATGTAGGCTAGGCCGCACACCAAAGCAGGATAGCTAAATTTTGGTGAGCCAAAATGCCTCTGGGGTGAGGAGATTTGAATTCCTTGGTGTTGTACAACTATCTGAGGCATGTTGCAGAGTACCAGCCTTCTCTTAGAAGCGGCCATATATCGGGGGGGTTGAATGAAGCGGTCACTGAAGGTCCCACTCGTATAACATACAGAAATCTTATGGGATTGCTTAATTGCATTATGTTTTTAATCATGCTAATATCAAAAGGCTTTTTGAGACACATCTTCTGAAGTGGTTTCAATACAATAAGTGACAAATTGCTATGGAAAAAACATTTGTGAATGGCATTTCATTCCATTACCGTGAATCATGCAGCCTTTCTCATTGTCTTCTGATCCATTTGACTGTGCGGAAGAACTAGAAAAGCGCTGGCTACCCCTCACATCCAAAGGCACTGGAGTTTTGGAAGAGTTTGAATGTGTATTGCCAAACTGAGTAGCTGAAGCTCATCTTGAAAAGAAAGGGGCAGGGAAAGTTGTGTCTGGTGAAGTGCCTTTGCACGGCGTTTCCATTTGCTGTGGTTTCTTTCTTGGTTCTCTTGGTGCTCAACATGAGGCCTGTTGCAGTTTGGCGGTGGGGGTATCAAAGCGTGTTTGAGTATGGTCATCTGTTGGACAGCGGTGGAAAAAATGATGAAAGGGGCTGACTTTGCTATGACTAATGTTTTCTCATACTTGGTGTGTTTAGGCCTTTGGACAGATGTAGGAGGTACGGTCTGAAGTTTTAGTCTATAGACTAAAATGGGTTGGTAAGGTGGCTTGTGAAAGCAAGGCATAAAGCCCTACGGGTGTATGATGGAAAAGAAGGATTCAGACTTGCAGAACATTGGAAAATGTGTGATTTGACATGTCCAAATCAGGACTGTTGGACTTTCTTTTTAGTCTCCTGAACAACAGGAACCATTTGGTTTAAATTTAAAAGACAGCACAAATGAAACGTCTCCTCCACTTCTCCAAAGATAGATCAAAACCGAGTTCAACTGTTTTTAAATTTAACCTTTTCCCTTCAATGGGAACACAAATCATAGCACTACTCCATTTTCAAGTTCCTGCCTAGACTTGACTTATAAATGCCATAAAACCACAGGAATGAATATCCTCCTGGTGTTTCTGAGCCAGTTTGGAGAAGGAAATGTAGAACTTGAACGCAGAACAGGAAGAAGCAGATTCACTGATCTGAGAGGCCATCTGAGTGTGACCGCCTGCGCCATGTGTGTGATAGATGTATAACCCAAGCACTTCAGCTTTGAGGTCCTTGTGCTTGGTTACAGATACCCACATCCCTTGGGAAGCCACGGCAGCGGTTGGTGCTGGATTTCTCGTGGCCCTTAGCTACCTGCTCCTTTCGTTAAGCTCGTAGTGTTTCTGAAGGACGGCTTTGATTTGGGAGGACAGTAATTTCCCCGTAAAGATTCTAGCTTCCTTGTTACCTGTCAAACTTGCCTGTCCTCATCAAATATTCTGTGGCCACAGAAGCTGTTTGTAAAAATGCCCCCCTGCCAAATTTTCGCTTGAGGGAAAGGAAGCTATGGTCCGAAGGCGAAGTTGTGGCGGGTGAAGTCTGGATTGGCTTTGAGCAGCACAGAAACCAAGGCACCTTTGGCCGGTGGTTGTCTCATCTTAGGCACTTTGCTGCGGGGTGTTTCCCTGCGGTCTCCAGGCTGATGCAACGCAGGCCACCTGAAACCACTGTTTTGCTGTTTCAGCATGGTCTCTTGTCCAGGCCGAGACCTCGGGAATCCTTTTCCCCAATGCATTTTTTCCCCCGTGTCCAAAATGCCCCGAGGAGCAGGCAACGTGACCCTTGCGGGACACCGAGGTATTCAGAAGCACGGAGAAGCGTCAAGATGTTGCAAGACTTGGCGCATGCCCATTGCTTCTCACCGGCCCACTCCACCGCCTGTAAACAAGCACACATCGTGTTCCCCACCGAAAATAAATGTTTATCAGAAGTGACATTTCAGTACATCCCTGTGAGCCAGGTCCCCGCATGGCAAAGAAGGGAAAAGGAAGACAAGTTCATCTGCTGACCTGTTCAGGACGGATGTGGAGGTCCTGGGCAAGGTCACCCATTGCCAGAGCTTCAGGACAAGAGGGTTTGTGGGCGTAAATGCTTTGGAAAAACTGGGAAGAGCGGAGCAAGAAGGCTGTGAAGCGTGTGACTGTGCCGTGGCTATCTGAGTGCACACGATAAGGACGGTAAGAACAACACGGTCAGGAAAACAGCGCAGCTGTATTTATAGCAGGCGATAAGGAAATATATGTTTCCTTCAGCTGGGAAGCTGGTACTTCACATCACTTGGGCTGGGGCTAGGCGGGACTACCTGTGAGTGAGATGTTCCACAGCATTGTGGTTTTTCAAGCTCAGAGGTCACGGTGGGCTTCTCCGGCGGCGTCCAAGCGGGGAGGACGTGCCCATCGACCTTAGCACAACCTGCCTGGGTTAACTAATGACTCAGTTCCCTTCATCTGAGAGCTATTCCGTGAGATTGCCTCCCAGACGGATCTGGGACAGCTTTGTGGAGGTTGGGAAGGGCCCTGGGGCAGCAGTGCCTGCACCCAGCAGCTCACCACCTCCAGAGCTCGCCCTGTGGCAGGGCCGCGTGCAGGCAGGGGGCTCAGCACTGCGTTCGGGCTGAGGTTGTTTGGTGCTGGGGCGATGCCTGGCGTGTTTCGCTGGGGCAGAGCAGGTGCTGGTGGGACCGCGGGCCTGATTTCTAGGAGGGAGCTTCCCCTCGTAGCTTTTGCTGAGATGAGGGAAGCGTTTCTTTCCCACGTGGGATTTGGATTTGGCTGAGAGCTGAGGAGAACTAGCCGAGTTCTGGAGGAGCCTCTCGTGGCCAACTGACCTCCCCTGGTTTCTGCCGTGTAATAACAGAACCCTGCGAGGGAAAAGCATTGTATTTCAGGCTGATAGAGTGAAACCCTAAGCTTTGCTGCTCTGATCCAGACCCCGTCTGCCTGAACAGCCTCAAACAGCCAGGGATTACCACCAAAACCCCCTCCCACAGCCTTTCTGGCAGAGGTGGGCTCCTTTTTATACACTGTGACTCTTTTTATTAGACCTTTCCCATCTTCCCCTCTTCAGCTCCTATTTTCACAGTCCCCACGTGGTTGTTTTTCACTCTGCTGGCTCTCTGCTCCAGTCTTCGATATCCCTTAACAAGAAAAAAAGGAAAGGTCTGGCTCCGTTCCCTCTGCCTCCGCACTGCTTGTTTTGGTCCGGTTTCTCTTCGGGCAGGTTGGGAGCCCGCAGTGCTGGAGGCGGTCAGCCGTGCGAGCGGGGAAGCGGCTCGGAGGGGTGCCCAATGGCTTTTCCATCCCTCCCAGGGGCAGAGGAGGGAGCTGGGCCGGGGGAGGAGGTGGCTCCGGCCCCGTGGGCTCCTGGGGACGGGTGGTCAGAGGGAGGTTGCTCAACCCCGCCGCAACTCGACGCGCCTTTTGCTTCTACGGGGGCTTGGGGTGGGCATGGGGCAGCTGCGAGGATTTTGGAGCTGGCTGTGGACTGGGGTCTTGTGAACGCCCTTGGGTCTTTGCGAGGGAACACCCCTTGGGCATTTCTTCTCTCACAAAACCTCCCCCACGTTCCCCCGTCTGCCCCAGCCCCTTGGCTGCTCTCTTCAGCTCCGACTGACCGTACAGAAACACTAGCAGGAGCCGCCACAAGCCACAAGTATTGCTGCTTTTTCCCTTCACGTAGGGTGGCCGGTGAGAGCAGCGCTGCGGTGGTGGCCCCGCTCCCACCACGGGGCTGTGGGTGATGCGGCGTGCCTGCTCGATCACCCTGCTCACCCCTGGAGGAGGCCAGCAAGAAACATCGTAGGGCCGCGGCAGGGCCTTGGCTCCTGCCCAGGACGTGTCACCCAGCGCCGGCAGGGCCAGCTGGCAGCAGGCAGCAGGATTTCCCACGTCCCGACCCCTGCCTGGCCCGGCAGGCGGCCGGCAGAGGGAGGAAACGTTGGGAAGGGCACGACCGGGGCTGGTGGATGGGGGTGGCGGGGACGTGGACAGCCCCCCGGGGCAGCATGGGCTGAGCCTGGCCCCGCAGCACCCACGTTTCTCCCTTGAGATTCCCATCTCCTTCCCAGGCTCCTCTGGGCAGATGAGCCAAAAAGGAGAGCGGTGACCAAACACCGCTTGCTCCCGCGCCGTACACAAGCCAGGGCGCTCCAGCTCTTGCAGGTTTTCAAGGCTTTTAATTTTCTCGCTGTCATTTTTAACTCTGCTTGTTTTCAGCTTGCTGGGACTGCTTGGATGGGTCCGAGGGCACCTGTGAGATTAAAAGGCTGAAAGCATACAGGCAAACTCAGGTGGAGGGGACATTCAGCATCCCTGGCACGGGACGGAAAGGTTCTCCCCCAGTTATTTAAATGCCAGGGACTGCGAGCCGAGCGGGTGGCCCTGGCTCAGAGCCCCGAGGAACGTGAGGCAGGAGTGCATAATGAAACCAGCCCCGTGGCCTCCTGTCAGGAGGTGTGTTCCAAGCGCCGTGTTTTTGTTTGACCCATTGTCAGGACGGTAAGTCAGCACACTTTTCTATGCTGACTACGCAAAGGACGTTCCGGGCTGCGTCACAACCTTTTTCTGCTCTGAAAGTGCCCAAATGTGGCTTTTTAACAACCTCTAAACAACAAAAAAATGAGAGAGGAGCTTTGTGAACTGCCTTTTTCCCCGAATACACCAGCAAAGCCCTTGCAGGCGGGCTGGCTGAAGAGCCCAGCTCCCACCGGGCTGCCGTGGCCGTGCGTCCAGAGCAGCGCATCGCTGCCTCAGAAGATGCCGTTAGCTGCCACGGCATCCCCACGGTGCGGCACATCTGGAAGCAAAATTGCAGCATAATCATTGCTTCAATGCTCGTGCTCTTTCTCCCCCCCTTTTTAAGAATTCTCCCTGGGAATTGTATTATTCCCTGAAATTTAGCTGTGTTCCCCCATCCACATTTTTTTGGCCCTCTAGAGTATACACACACTTCAGCCTCGAAGGTTGCTCATGCGCCCTGGCCTGCTGGCTGTATTTTGGGTTGGGGTTTGTTTGGTTTAGACATACTGTTGTTTCATTTGTTTTGAAGATGCAAACCACACAATGAATTCCATGGATTCTGCGAGCAGTTATGAATAGATGGGGATGAACGATTCAGAAAAAAAACAAACAAACAGTTTGTTTGCTCGGTTAACTCTCTTTCTCCAAACACGTAGGCAGCTGTGCTCTCACACAACTGCCTGGGGCAGAGGGACGAGTCGCCCCTCCTTGGCTTTTGTCACCTGGAGGTTGTTACCAGGTCTGCTGCGGGACGGTAACGGAGCAAGGATGCTCCTTATTCCCCTGAGCATCGGCTCATCCGGCTTAGTCTGTGTTTGGGATTTCAGCTGGCTTCATTAAGGCTTATTTAAATGATTTTAGTGAACCTGCTGTTGTTGCCACAAGGCAGACCAGGAAGGCTCGCACGAGCCGTGAGTACAGCTGTGACTGCTGCCCAGGCTGCCAAGCAACAGGAGGCCAAGCGCACCCTGACGGTGTTTGGAAGGGAACTTCCACCTTTCCCTCTGCATCCAACATTTGGCCACAGACAATCGATGCGGTCAAAAGGAAAGGGTGCTGAGGCACAATGGCTCTGTGGGAGGGTGGCTGATTTAGTTGGGTCTGTCTGCGTGTTTGTGTAATTCCCTCCTGCCATGGTTGGGCCTACGTCCTGGATGCCCCAGGGCTCCTCTCTCCACCCTCTACTTCTTATTTTTTAAATATTTTTATATATTTTTTATTTATTTCTTGTTTGAACCGATTGGATGGTGGAAGCCTGCCAGAACTGCAGCAGGTCTTTTCTTCTGGAGGCCGAGCTCTCCCTAGGGGTGCAGACAGCTGAATATTCTTGTCTCAGCGTGCCCAAGTCCTGGTGGCACAAACACGAACTTCAGAGGTGCTTATATGTTACATCCCAGATGTTGTATCCCAGCCACAGGAAAGCCTTGGCTGTTTGCTTCTGCTGTCCTCCACCTGAAGAAAGCAACAAGCTCTTCCCCAGACAAGGAAATGGTGCGCAGAAAGACCGGGGCCCAACAGGTTGCCTGCAGGGCACCCGCGACGCACGCGGAGGGCTGCGGCGGAGAGCTTCTGCGTATCTGATGGGTTTGTGTACAGATGTTTGGTGGAAGTGTTTACACCATTGCGTGCCTGCGCTTACAATGTATATGGTACATATGGGCATAAATCAGCGCCGTGACAAAGCAAGGCAAAGACATCCCAGCTGGCTGGGGAAACCCGAAGAGCACATTGCACTGCTACTGTACAGCGAGGGCTTTGATTCAGTGCGAGCGCGCTACCAGGCTGGAGGGATTTTTCCCAGGCCTGGGCTGTGTGCACATGGCCGGGCTGGTTTGCGTCAGCCGCTGACGCACGTCCGGGCCCCACGACGCGGGTCTCGCGTGTGCTGCCCATCCCGGCAGCTTTGCGGCGGCCGGAGGAATGAGGGCGAGTCGCGCCGGCTGCCAGGCTCGACGGCGGGGCACTCGCACAAAGTGTGGGTGCCCGCCAGCCTGCGAGGAGCACTGAAAATACCCAGGGTGGGCTAAGGGAGATGCTGCAGGCAGCAAGCGGCTCGCTCCAAAACCATCTGCAAGGGGATTTTGGCACTCATGGTAGCTGCCGCCGTGTGCTTGAGGGCCATAAGGTGGTACAAAACGCGCTGCTGGTGGTGGGGATGGCTCTGCTCGGCCTCCCCGTGACTGGGCAGGGAATGGGGTTTGGCAGCAGGGCTGCAAATGCCCAGGAGGAACCTTCTCCGAGGTGTCAGCTTTCGGCGCAGCGATACCCGATTCCCTCTCTGCTCTTCCGGGCATCCGCCTGCGTCTTCGCCGGCCGCGGGGACCGAGGGCCAGGCTGATCCGCTGGTGCCCGAAGGGTGTCCCGGCGCGAGGATCAACAGGAAGAGTGGAGGGGCGGCTTTCCTCCCCCCGGATCAACTTTCAGCCCCCGTGCCAGCCTGGGGGCCGCAGGTACGGCCGATGGGGCAGGGGGAGAGGTAGCGGTTTAAAAAGGAGAGGTTGCATCATGCGGGGCGGGCGGCTTCGGGAGGCAGAGCTGGTAGAGGCAGAAACCTCATCTGTTAAACACATACCGCCCGCCCCCCCCCGCCAGGGAACATTCAATCCTCTCTTTGATGGACGTCCAAGAAAATACTTCTTCCACATCCTAAACTTGTTAGCACCAGTTAATCAACTTAACCTTCTTCCCCTCCGAACACACACTCCAATGAGTTTCCCATCGCTGGCAGCCGTTAAAGACACAGCGACGCTTTTCGCGCTGGCCTTCGGAGGTGAGCGTACGGCCGTTAATTATTAAACATCCCGGCTGTCCCCCAGGTGGGAGAGACGAAGCTCGTGTCTTGTGCTGAAGCCACTTCAAAGTGACCATCCGGTGCATTGCTTTGAGGGATGCTCCTGACGCAGCTCCTCTCCAGGAGCTGGACCAAGCTTCTTGATCAAGGTCCCGCGTTGGGCAAACTGCCGCAGACAACCCAGGACCCCGCTAAGGCTGTCGAGGTGAGCGAAGGAAGCTTTGCAGCCCCACAGGAGTTCTCCTCTCAGCTCCTGGAGAATGAGTATAGGGATTACGTGAGCAGGACTGAACACGGGACGCTTGGTCCCAGCTCTTGCTGCTGCTGGTTGCTGGGGATGGCCGCGGGTGGCACAGCTCCGAGGCGCGTTGCCCTCGCTCAGTTTCCCCCGTCCCAGCCCGTGTATAACCCCAGCTGAGGGGAGCGCAGGTCCCTCTTCCTCCTGTCCTCACGGACGGGCTCACCATAGCTCGCACCCTGCTTTTCCTGGCATGCGTCTCTGCTCCGCTCTGCGCTTCCTCTCTGACATTCGTAAGCATTGTGAAACATAAGCACTGGAAAACATTTGCCTGCATTGGAGCACCGCTCCGATGCATCCCCGATTAACGTCACGAAATGCCAGCGGCGTGACGGTTGGAGGGCTGGAGAGGAGCGCTCACGTGCGGGGTCTGCGCCCTGCTGCTGCTTTGGGGACGGGGCTGTGGCACAACGTGATCTGCGGCTGTCTTCCCCACGGGGTGCCCTACTGACCCCCTGGCTATCGGCTCCTGCTAACTGGGCCTCCCCTCTTCATTTCATCTGGCTGTTTCTTCCCTTTCCCATCTGGAAACCCCCTCGTCGAGTTTCTTTGCGTTTCCCCCAGGCCAGCTTGCCTTTCGGATAGGGGAGAGGCGACCCCCTGACGCATCCATCCCCTCTGCGATGCCCGCAGCTCCGGCAGGGCAGCGATGCGCCCTTTGATGCTGTCCCCCTCTTGCATCTGCGGGTTTGGGAGGCAGCCCCTTTGCACAGCCTCCCCGGACTGATTCACCCCCCAGCTCTCCCAGACGTGGCCGGGGAAATTCCTGCTCTGCTCTCTCGCCCTGTTCCAAGCCGGCTGCTGGGGCTCACTGTCTGCTTCTTCCTCATGCGATGTCTTGGGCGAGCAGCATCGTGGCTGGACCGCGCAGGCGGGTGGTAATTAAATCAGTGTATTCCCCAGGGGGCGGCTGATTAACAGCACATTTTCCCCACGCTGGGGGGCTGAGACACACACGGGCAGTATCAATCCATCGCTTGCCTCACTCCTCTCCCTTAGGATGTCTGGGTTTTTCTTTTTTTTTCTTCTCTCTTTTTTTTTTTCTCATCCTTTCTTTCAAAGAGAAGATGAAGATTATATCAGCCCAAGTGGAATCTGAACTGACAGGGCTTTGTGCGAGGGACTTGTTTATTATGATTCGGGATCGCCCCGGGCAGCGTGCGCGCTACGCTGGGACCACCCAGCGATCCCATCCACACCAGCTCCCTCGCCGTGCGGACGAGCCAGCGGCAGGTAGAGGGGATGCAGCCTGTGCTTAGCTTTGCAAAGGGGGCTTTTCTGAGGCCGGGGCCGCTTCTGGGATGCTGCCGGATCCCAGTGGTTGCTCTTTGCTTGTCCTCCTCCTCCATCATCAGCCGCTGCTGTCCGAGGGAGGAGATGTTGCTGGAGGCAGCGGCAGCTGCTGGGAGTTGTGTGTTGGCCCTGTCCCTAACAGAGCTGAAGCACACAATGGGCTGGGATTTTGTTTTCTTGTTTTAATTTATTTTCTTAAATATCGACTCCTTTTTGAAATATTTTGGCAGCAAAGCGGGAATAGTTACGTGACCCCAAAAGGCAGCGTGCGGATGAACCACCCCTTAAACGCTACTGCATCCCAGGTGAAAGAAGGATCGAACCCCGAAGGGCCCCACGGAGCTCACGTGTCTGCGACACAGCCGTGGGCACAGCGAGGGAGGCGAGTCTCGCCCTCTGCTTGCTCAAGAGCCGTGTACCTGGCCCTGACCTGCCCCAAACCTGGGGGGAGCTGTGGCATTGCGAGGCCCTGTTTGGCATTCGTGGTTCAGTGCAATTTGGCGTGGGGTTAAAAACAGAAGGAGAAGTGGAAAGAAGCGATGAAATGTCCTGCACTCATCTCTAGCCTTGTGTTTCTGCTTACTGCCTGTTCATGCGAGTGGTGGTCTCTCACTCGCGGATGGCCTGTGTGCCTGTAGCAAATGTTTTTTTCTGGGCAACAGGAGGAGACGGGGGTTATTGGCTGTGGCTCGTGACTTCCTCTTGCCCTGAATTTCAAAGGCATCCTGGCTTGCCTCCCGTGCTTTGCCATTGCATTAACCTGACTTGTAATGGGAAGGGGTCCTGGAGCTGCTTGGGAAGGTGTCGGGAAGTGACTCTCAGGCCTTTTAGGAAGGGGAGCTGTGTGTATAGCCCGACTCCTGGGTCGAGGGCTGGTGTGGGGCAGGCACTGTCCCTGGCCCTGTGTGGCTCGATGCGCTTTCAGCCATTGCCTCGTTCTCTGGGGAGGGGTTCTCCGCATGCCTTCCCCAGCAGCAAACTGCTGCAGACCTCGGGTCCTTCCTCCTCTTTCATCTTTTTCTTTCTAGAGCAGTGAGGGCTTGCTGTTCTGGGAGGACTCCGAGCTCTTTGGCACCATCTGAGCAGCCCCACTGTTTTTTTTTGCCAGGTGTGCGTCCCTTTAGTATGTGCATACCACCAACCCCTGGTACTTAGAAGACATTTCTCTCTAAATATAATGCCCTTTGTCCTTCCTTGTGCCCTCAGGGCATTTCCTTGACGCTGAGAGGAAGAGGTTTTTAGTGACTAGTTTCTAAACCGAGTCGGTTTTCCTCCAAGTAATTGTTCCTCTATTCCAGGGGGAAAACCTCTCTTCCATCTTCATTGCTCCCTCTTTTCTTCTTGAGATTATCAGATCTCTCAGTACCTTAAAGAGTAGTGACCTGTATGGGTAAATAAGAAAAATCTTTTGGCTTCAAACAAGACAGAGTTTCTGGCAACAAAACCTGTGCAAACTTACTGGTTGAGTCAGATCCACGACCGTGCGAAGACGAGAGAATGCAGGTGCTTTCCAGACTGTGCTCAGCAGGGCGGCAGCAGTTGCTTGGGATTATTTTTTGCTTTTCCAGTCCTGTTGCTCTCTTTATGGCGTGCACAGTGCAGAGCATCTGGTTTGGGCACCGGAGGCGTCGGCGAAGGGATCTGCCTGTCAGTTCATCCTAGGTAAGGGAAGTCGTGATCCTCTTACTGCTGTTAGCCAGCACGGGTTGTCTCCATCTGTGCGTGTAGCCCCAGCTTGGCTCCTTCCAGGCAGAGCCCTGAGCAGGGGCAGGAGCCAAGCTAAGCAAGCCTCTCGGTGTTTGAGACGTGCTAAGAAAGCATCAGCTAGATTTAGATGAATGAACGAGTACCTCCTCTTCCTGTGCAATAAAACATGCTGCGCAAACCTGCTCGGGCTCAGAAACCCCATCGCATTTTTCCTTTTAAAAGGACTAGCATCAGCCCTGCTCTCCTCCACATGCTCTGCTTGGAAACAAGGCAGCACATCAGGAAAGAGCCCGAAGGAAGAATTTATGGTGTCTCTAATTAGCCAGTTTGTTCCATCCTTGAAGAAGAGGATAACGAGCGACAGGGATGCATTGCCGGCCTCTGGAGGAAGAACGCTGTGGCTAGGCTTATGTCCAACTGCTGATAGGGTAATTAGTGGTAACTGGGAGCGATCAATCATCTCGGGTGGAAAAACGTCTCGGCTAAAGGAAAGACCCTCCCAAACGTTTTCATAACTCAAAAGGGTGTGAGACAAGGGCTGGAAGACAGCACTGGCAGTCCACGAGGTATTTGAGGAAGGAGTCTATTAAAAGATGAATCGAACACAATGGTCTTTTGTTCCTCCCCGAGTAGGTGACAGAATTTGCTGGTACAAAAGTTGCAAAACATTTTGGAAGGGGGAAGGAAGAAGAAAAACGCAGATGGAAGAGAGGGAAGAATAACAAGAATTAGGGGAAAAAGTAACAAATAGTGCACCGTATATTAAAATGAGCAGCTAATTGCAAAAATGGTGTAGGAAGAAAATGAACCCATGCAACCTGACAAGTAAAATGTATCAGTTGCATTTTAAGTGCATGATCAGAGATCGGATTTAAATAATTATTAGCTGCAGTGAGCTCCAAATTTCTACTGTTCCCAGACAACCACATTATGGGAGAGATGGTAATTTTCAGCAGGAAGTAAAAGTGCAGTGGATTTTGTTTTTCTCTTTACCCAGCCATGATTTACTTTGGCCAGTTTTTCCCTGTGGTTCTTTTCTAATTCTGCAGCTCTCTGGGGAGTAGGACTTGTACAGGGCCTGACCAAGCACTGAAGAAGCAGTCAGCTCCGCAGCGGAGGAATTTCAGAAGACTGCTGAACAACCAGTTGCAGTTTTCAATCCAGGTCTGGATCTCCAGAGCTTTCAGACACCATCTACTGTATTTCTGGTGCGAAATAGGATGTGATGGAGGGTGTGAAGCGGGGGCTGCAGAAAGACAATCAAACATCTACTCTGCCAAGGGTGGGATTTTATTTCCCCCTTTTGCACTTGCGTGGGTGTCTTCAGACTATGAGTTGTGAGGTACTCATGTCCAGGTCTGTGAGGTGGCCTTCAAAAGTGCAGTAGGAGCGAGAGAATTAATGCGTAGGACCCCTGGCGAAGGAGCTGAAGAGACTCAGCAGTCTGGCTGTTAAAGGTGTGAGCTAAAACCATCCCAGTACCAAGGGTAGAGGAAGGGATCAACTAAAGAAAATCACAGACTCCTCAGTGAGCTGGTTTTAAGACAGAAGAACGTAAAGCCGGAAGGGTTTGAAATGAACGGATATGCAAGATGAAAACCTGAAAGCCTAGGGTGAGGTAGGGTGATCAAGGACACCAAGAAAATGCTGAAGAAGTTGTGAGTGTAAAGGAATCCTTCCTCCGTGGAGCAGAACAGTGGGTCCCACTAGACACCAAGCACCTGAGCGTCTTACAGAAACACTGCGAGAAACCTCCAAACCCCTGAGGGCTCGTGGGGGACAAGTGATGTTTTGGAGGAAAAAGGCAAGGTGACACGGTGACAGGAACATCATGTTCACTGTGTAATTAAGACCTGGTGGATAAGGTACGTAGGCACCAAGTCTTCTGCCTTTACCAAAGCTTCTGCCACTGCCGTAGGCAGTGAGCTGATGGAATGACCAGCGACCCAGAAAACAAGGCTGCTGCAGAGAGACTGGAAAAATTAGGTTTTGTTTAGTCTGAAGACAAGGGAACACTGGGGTGGGGATCAGGAGAGCAGGCTTCAAACGTGTAAAAGGTGACCACAGAGAGGAGAGAAATAGAAAAAGGCTGTTCTTCAAGTCTGCTGTGCATCAGGGAGGTCATCAGTTGGCTTAAACAGCAACACTGGAAATTTTGGGCAGCCTCTAAGAAAGATAATAAAGAGGGCCTTATGAATCAGGGCAGGAATATTCCCTGGGCTGGATCACGAGGTAAGAGTGTGGAGTCTCCAGCCCCAGAGGACAGCAGCAGGTTAGAGAAATATTTGCCCACGTGGGTTAGGTAGAGGCTTTTTTCCTTTGGTTGCTTTGAAGATGTTCCCTCCTTGATTCCGTGTCCCTCTCCCACCCCGGGAATCCTTTCATCTCTGCTCGGTTTGCTCAGGGGAGGAAGGAGGGGAAGAGAAAGGGGACAGCCGAGAGCTGCGGTTTTCAGCTGCCGGTTCGCAGGAGCCCAGGGGCACGCAGGCTCTGGCAGAAGGTGGTGGCACAGCGAGCCTGCCGCCATCTGCTTTCAACATTTTCAACCCAGGGGTCCGCACCACTACTGGAAAACCCCAAGGGGGCCTCTGGATCCCGAGCGAGAAAACCCACTGGGCGAGCTGACCCCGGGGGCCCTTCCCAGCCCTCATTTTTCCACTTTCTGCAGCGCTAAGTGCTTCAGCATGGCAGGGACAAACGCGATTGTTCATGGCTTGGAAAGAGCTTTTGACCCGTGGATGCCTGCCCGAAACGAGCATTGTTCTGCCCTTCCCATCCCAACATCTCCCCTGGCGGTGCCCGAGGCGCCGCAATCGCCTCGGGTGCAGCCAGCGCCGTGTGGGCCGCCTGCTCTTGGCCCTTTCCCACCCTTTGTTTTCACGAGGGGCTCTCCCACGTCTGTCAGGATATTTGTTTCTCTGCTGCTGATCCCTCACCGGCGAGCACTTTAATCTGCCCGACGGGCTCGCCGATGTTACGCCAGCAGCCCAGATTTTCCTCTACGGGCTCTGGAGGCTCGAGCGGCTCCTGTTGCGCTTTTAGGCACTTCTCGAAACAAGTGGATGCTCGGAGGTGCAGCCTGCGTCCTTGACTTAACTCCTCTATGGCACTTCCTGCTTTGAGACTGCTGTTGAACCACTTTAATTTCTCCGGGAGAAATTAACAACTTCTGGACAAGGCTTCCATGGGCTTCTCTCCGGGTCTGTGCTTGATGGCCCCTCGTCGGGTGGTGCTGGTGGTGCACGGGGATGCTCGGAGTGCCTGGGCAGTGACTTTTCTCCCCAGCAGCTGCTGATATCAACTGCCGCGGCTCGGTGATGTCATGGGGTTGATTTCGGAGGCGAGCTCGAGTGACTGGCGTAACCCGGTGCCGCGGCTTAGCGTCGGTCGCATTTTTTGGCGGTGAAATCCTGAGAGCCTCTGTGCTGCCCAGCATTGCTGCGAGCCTTTGAAGAACCTCCTGCCGTGCCGCAGGGCGGTAGCGGGGAGGGGGCTGTTTTTGCCTCATCATTTGCAGCTCTCTGAGTTAACGCTCCCTCCATCTCTCGAATCATTCGGTCCCTGATGGAGGATGTTTCCGGAAGACTGTGAGGAGCCCTGGGCTTCAGAACTGGAGCGTGGCCGGTCTTTGAAACAGGCAAACCCCTCACTGGGCTCCACGCACCCCGCTGGGGTCTGCCTGCTCTGGGCCGGGGGAGCACCACGCTGCAAACCAGGGGCTCCCCCCGCCAGCCCCGGCGAGGCTGCGCGCGGGCCGCTGACATTTCAATCAGCCTTTCATAACGAATTGCCTGGCCCACAGCTATCTCGTTATCAATTAACAGCCGTGAATGTCAGGAAGTAACTGTATCTAACGCGCTAAGGCTGCCTTCTGGCTCGGGGAAATGGCTGGATTTCCTCACAGGGATGGATTACATGTTTACATCTCCCCTCCTGCTGCCGTGTGGAGTGAGATGAGATCCAAGGAAGCGATGGCAATGTCTTTATGTCCCCTCCTCGTGTCCTTTGTGCCACGGAGCAGGAAAAAACATGCTTCATGTGTGGGTTTTTGGAGCAGGCACCCACGCTGTGCACATTGGTGTGCCTGGCTCCGAGAAGTCAGGGGGGGGAAAATTCAGCAGCATTGAAGAGTGTTTTAAACAGCCACTTTTCCAGATGTTGGGAAATGCCCTTAAATGGCTGGGACGGTCTCCATGATCCTATCAGTTCCGAGATGGTTGCTGGGGGATATCTCTGCCATCAGCAGAAGGTCTCACACCACGCTGACCCGGCTTTTAAGCTGCGATACGCTGGGACGTGGGACTTTCCAGATTCGGATAAATATGACCCTCTTACAAAACTAAGCATCCCCTCTTCTGGGCCCGAAGAGGCCGCAGCTCAGAGGGTGGCTTTTTATCTCTTTGTGTGGCTGAGGGAAAAGGGGTCACTGCAGTTGTGGTTTCGATAGTCCCTGAGCTGGCCGCAGGGAAGGGCGAGGGAGCAGAGGGCTGTGTGGCATGGCCATCCCGTTCTCTGCAGGCGTGGAGGCGTTCTTTGCACCTCAGGAGGTGCGGTAAGGTGGGCTCATCCTCCCTGCAGACCACGGCTGCCCGTTTTCCCCTCTTGGGCTGCAGGAAAGCAGAGCTTCTTTAAAGAGCGTCTCTATCCGCACACAAACCAGCGCAGCGGAGAAGGGACAGTGCAGATGGTGCTAATTTCCAGAGGCCACATGTTTGGAGGGACCCCGGGTACCCCCCCAAGAACCCTTTGTTTTCTTAATGTTCCTTTTCAAAGGTGCTCTGGAGGTCTCCTCTTTGCAGGAGGCTGCTGCTTCCTCCCACTCGTCCACTCTCGACACGTTTGCTCCGTCTCCTCCCTCCGTCCCCCGCTGCTCGCCGAGCGCCGCAGCTGGATAAACAGCCATCGCAACCGCTTACAGCCCTCCAGTGCCTTTCAGCGAGAGCGCCGGCACCGAGAGACGCTTCCGGAGCCACCCGGCGCGGGCAGGAGGTCGTGCTGAAGCAGGGAAGAGGAGGCACCCCCATGGCTGTGATTTGTCAAGGCCGTCGGTTCTGGTTGTCTGGGGAGTCCACCACCACTGAGACCTGTCCTGTTCGGGGGCGGTCAGGCCTCTTTACGTGCTGCGCCTCCAAACCGGCCTGGGGGCGCGTGGGGGAACCCACGGCGGTGTTGCGGTGCCTGCTGCAGTTCACGTCGCTTCCCCCAAGGGCTCGGTGCGGCCTCGTCGCCTGCTAGGAGCAGCACAGCCAACGTGGCGAGCTCTGCCGGGCTCTGCCCAGATGTTAAAAGGCTCTTGCTTGAACTTGCAGGTCTGCTCGCTCCATTTATGAGATCACCACTGTCCCTGGCGCGAAACAGGGCGGCTCTGCCTTACCCTGACCAGCGGCTGGCCCAGTGCTGCCCGGGAGAGGCTGGCTCAGCCCGGGGAGCAGAGGCACGAGGGTCCCCTCCCTTCCTTGCCCGCTCTTTCCTCTAATGTGCGTTAAATCACTCGTTGTTATATTAAAGGCTGAGCCTCTTTAGAAGCTCTGCTCGGCCCTCTCGTTAATCACCGTGACAGAACATGACAAATCCACTTTGCCGAAGCATTATTTCACTTTGTAAAATCCCCGGTGCTTCGCGATGGCTCATCCAGCGGCACCTCCTCCCTCCCCGCTGTCCTCGGGACATCTTCCCTCCTCCTCCCCAGGCCCTTGCGAGGCGCCGGGGCCTTCAGAAGTGGCCGCACCCGAGGGCTTCGCTTTCTCCTGGGTCACACCAATGCTCCTGACATTTGAAGCCCAGTCCCTGGACGGCCTCTACCGCTGGAGTTACTGCAGCCAAGACCGCGTCCCTGCCGCCCACTGGTGCGTGTTTACACAAGACCGTGCAGCCCCCCTTCGCTCAACCATTAATTTTATAGAGGGCATATAACAAAGATGGGCCTCCAGTATGCCTCCGGCCTTTGATCTGCGTGGGGTGCACAGCCTGACGGGCCCGGGGCTGCCGGCCCCGCTGATTTACACAGCTCCTGGAGCAAACACGAGCTTGTGTTGTCTCTCAGCAGTCTGCAATACCGCTGCTGGCTGGCCGCGTTCGCTGTGGAAGGGCAGGGATAGCTCAGGATTTGCTTGCCGTTAATTTTTTCTTGCAGTTCGCTTCGTGCAACCCACGAGTGCCCCAAAGCCTCGCAGACAGGTAGGCGGGTTATTAAGGGGCCGCGGTGTTGCTAATGGAAATAAAGTCCGTGTATTGGCAGGCTGCAAGCAATGACCTTGCGACGGGGCGCTCGCTCCGAAACAGAATCTCTCCCAAATAGTTCTCTCACAGAACTTCATTGTCATCCAAGGCAGAGTCAGAAAACTGTTGTTTTTTCCTCCCAGTCTGGCATAAATTGGGATTCCTGGATCTGAGGCTGACCTTGCCCTCCGGAACGAACTCTGATCAGAAATCCTGCTGTTGTTTAGACTTGGCACGCTGGGTAGGACAGTGCTGGTGGCAGCCCCACTGAGCTCCAGTCCTAAATTTGGGTAGAGTTGTTTGTCTGGGGTTCTTGAGCCTTCTGGCTCGGCTCTGTTGTTATCAGCAAGGTGCGAAACTTTTCATTCGGTTCTTAACTGAAAGAGGCCCTTTTTCAATCAGCCAAGAAGAAAGCTGAGCACAAGGCTAAGAACAGCATTTGTCAGTGCAGTTTTAGGTCACCAGAGCCTGATAGCCAAACCGTTTGCCGGCGTCACGCTAAGTGGGATGCTTCCAGCACAGAGGACGTTTGTTCACCTCAAGTCTCCCGTTTCTGTCACGGACATTCAGCCGGGGGCATTTTCAGGATGACGACGTACTCCGCAGGTGCTTGCCGTGACACCCGCCCCCCGCGCAGAGGAGAGGTTGCTGCCTGTTATCTGTCAGCTCGCCTGTTATACCGCTTAGTCGTACTTCTTGGCACTTTACCTGGAGGAGAAAAAAAAAAAGAAGGGAAGAGAGTGTCTAGAAAGTATGGAAAATGTAGAAACCCCTGACAGTTGTATTGTGTGTCTCGCTTCTCTCACAGAGAGGAAACCACAAAATGGTGGGTTCAGGGGTTGCTTTCCACATACAATATCTGTCAGGATTTTGAGGAAATTTCTGGGATCCGATGGAAGAAGTGTGCCGTTCGAGCCCTGATACGTACCGTGCAACGGTTCTGTACGGGGGGCTGCAGCGCTTCCGTGGGGTGCGGCGAAGTTTTTAGGGGATCTTTTCCAAGAGGTTGGCTTTTATGGGAACAGAGGCAGAGGCAAGAAGGAAAACGAGGATGAACTGAAGGAAAAAAGCACCCAACACGTTTAATTGCTGCACTTTCCTCGTTAACCTTTCCATGCCTTTGCAGGAGCACGGATGCTGATGGGAGATGCATCTTTGCGAGGCAGGGGCTCCCACATTTAGCTTTCCTGACCCTGAGTGGAGAGTAGGATGTGAGGGGGAGTCACACAAGTAACGAGTACCCTGTGCTCAGCGGCGTCACGCTCAGGGAGGGCCCTCGGTGTGCCAGGGGACCACAGGGGGATGTGACATTGCCGGGAGCCTGACGGCACAGCCTTCCCAGCACGGTGTTCTGGGGCTGCCCTGCGCTCATGGTGACTGGCAAGTAACGCTGCTAATTGTGGGGATGCCTTAATTACAGAGCAGAGAGGTGGTAAAAGCGTGTCAGGAAATGGAAGCAGCATCGGGATCAGTCCCCCCAAATGATAACAATGTGTTTACCTAGCTGTTCTCCTTAGGATTTATTGTATTAATCAAGTTAATTGTTTTTCTTTTTCTCTGTTTCAGGTCCACCTGTAAGTACCGAACCTCTGTGGTTTTACAAGCTGTTGACACAGTTTGCGGGGCGTGAACTGGCAAAGTCTCCCGTCCGTGGTGTCCTTTGCAGTCCGGGCGCCCCGGGATCTCACAAACAGCAAGTACTGCGGGCGCTCAGGACCCGCGTTGGGGTGGCATTCCTCTCGGCCGTGTCGCAACTTCCGAGGGCGAGACAGAGGGATTGCAGGGATGGGGACAAAGCAAACGCCAGGGGCTCAGATATCCGTGTGGTAGCAGTTGGCCCCGCATACCCCAGGGGGATCGGCTGCATGTGCTTCGCATGCACGGGATGCCACACGCTGAACGAGACATGTTTGTGAAAAAAGGCAAGATAGATCGCAAACACATGGCGTGAGCTGAGCTGTAGGGACTTGCTCCATGCTACTCACCCCGGCGGAACTGCCGGGCCTTCAAGTATAGCTGCATAACTATCAATTTCAGAGGAAAAATTGCGTTGACAGCTTCCTTTTCAAATGTTAGCTAATGCAAAACCTCAGCGCAGACGATTTAGGCTTCAGGAAAATAGCTAGGTTATTGCAGAAGTTTTCTTACAGCCATTAAGAGACCCACAGTGAATCAGAAGAAGCAATGTAAGGAATGAGGCCGTGTATCAGTATCTCTCAGGATTACAAAGAAACGCTATATTGTCTGTAGCACGGTCCTTCCAGAGGAAATGGGTTATGTTCACGTACAATAGAGTAACTATCCTGGGTTTCTATGAAGGAACATGAGAAGTTAAACATACGGTAGTCATCTTTTGTCTGTTCATGCAAAAATGTCTTAAACGGTTTGCAGATGACGTTCTGAGGAGAAGTAGTTGCTGCACAACCTATTTTCCCCTTTCATCAAGTCAAAATGCTGTAGACTGAACTCCCACAGATATATGAGCACAGCCCGATTTAATGACAACGATCTTCCAAAACGTTGCACCTTCCAGGCCAGAAGGTCTGAAAGCATATTACAGCCACAAGCCCTGATCCGTGCAAACCTTTAGCAATCATTTATCCCAGGGGTTTTCAGCACTGGCCACTGAAGTGAATGCACTTCAGCGTTAGCCTGTGGTTTCTGGGGGGATAGCGCATCTCCGGAGGGGGCTGCAAGCGGAGCCCCCGGCAGGCACATGTTGGTGCTAAAGGGATGTGGCACAGCGTTGGTAGCGGAGTTGGCACTGTTATTGTGTGGCTGCTGAGAGAAATTGGAGAGAAAGCAGTAGGTCAATGCGGACGTCTCCTGGGGAGCAGTCTGTCCCTTCGCAGGGCGAGGAAGACGCGCACTCCAGGCTTTCTTTGCAGCAATAAGGGTTAGAAACTTAATATCATAATGAAAGATCGAAGTCTGGCAGAAACACATGGGACCACCGGAGAAGTGCTGACAATAAGCGCTACCGTATCCTGGCTTACTGCGACCCCTGAACCTGTCTCCGCACGCAGACTTTGAGGACAGGCCATGAGGAATGCTCCAGCCAATGGAAATAACAAGAGGAAGTCAGGCAGACCGAGCGTCTTTAGCCAAAGTGGGATTTGTCTTGGGCTAACAGCACCCTCGTCTCGTTCGGGACCTCTGGTTTTCCAAGGGGCTGACGAGCGAGACCGGCTCCGTTGCCGAGAGCAGAAGTTTATTGCTGAGGAGTCGAGCAGAGTCCTCCACGTTGCCGTAGGAAATACTTCTTCCCTGCGTGCTTCTCGTGATTAAAACCGGATGGAAACCCAAGCTCACGAGGAACCCACAGGGGCTCCTGCCTGGCTGGCTGTCATAACGTCTTCTAGATAGCGACCCCAAAGTGCCGACGACCTCACATCTCTCTCCCAGGTTTGTTTCCCAGCTCACAGAAGACAAGATGCTGGGTGGTAGGGCTCAGCCCCTGGTGCCAGCGTTGGCTGGGCAGAAGGACACCTCAGAAACGCCCTGAGCCCAGCCTGTAGTCTTGGCCAGCCGAGGGAAGAGCCAAGGAAAAGGCTGAGCAACGCTCCCGGGAGCAAAAGGAGCCTCCACGCTCTCCTCTTGCCCAACAGATGCTCACACCGTTATCCTTGAAGTCAATCAAAGCTTTGGTGAAGGCAAGGGCAACCCGCAGTCATGCAAGAAATTTGGTGAGATTGGGACTAAAAAGGGGCGAAGGAAGGAAGGAAATGATGAAATCATGCAATAGGCATGAGGTTCCCGGACTCTTTCGCTGTCTGGACCACATCCGAAGGAAAAGATCCTCTCACGGACATTTTCCCTCCCATTCCTGAACATGCAACATTTCTGTGGCAACTACAGCAATTCCATACATGAAAAATTAATATTTAGCAGATGGAAACTAAGGAAGAAAGTCAGAGCCCTGTAATTAGCTTGTTCTCCACGGACTTGCAGATACCTTCGGAGCCCGTGCGGAGAGCTGTGGGCAGAGCCATGCCGAAAGGAGAGAAAACTTCACAAACAGGAGATTAGGAAACCCCGGCGATCAGAGCTGATGGTCAACGCGCTGTGGAGAGATTTTTAACCATTCTGTTTCCTAAACGCTTGCTTGTGATTTCTTCTCTTTATGAAGGCCCCCATTCAGATTTTCAAGCTAACTTTCACTTTTTCTGTGCGTTTTGTTCCAGGGTCCGACAGGAAGACCAGGGCTTCCGGTAAATGCTCCGTTCTTTGTTGTTTGTTCTCTCTCTGTCTGGCAGTAATTCCACCCCCAGGGTTGGTAAGCAGGGAGAAGGTAGAGGTCTCGCACAGCAAACCTGCTGCAGAAGAGTAGAGAATTGCAGACAGGACGTGGCTTGTAACAGGTCAGGGACCGCAAGAGCTTTGTAGGACCAGACTTGAGGGTAGTACAGTCCTTGTGATCGCGGCAGGATCTGTAAGACCTAAGTCGCTGTGGTCCAGATGTGAAAGTCCATAATAACTCTATCTGCGTCTGTGATGGTCGTGATCAGGGAAGGAGCGCGGATCTGGGGTCACAGCAGCACGATTCCGTGGTAGCGGCTCCTTGAGGCAGGGCTGCTGCTCGCCTGGTGACTGCAGCAGCTGTGACGGGCGGTGTCCCAGTGAATGAAATGCCAGCTGTGCTGCTGGCTGCCCCCGGCTCAGGACAGAGGCTGCTCCTTGCTTCTCGTACTCCTCTAGCTCCGACACGGGAGCTGCAGGCAGCTTTGCTGGGGATTTGTACCTGACCTACATGGTATCGTCCACCCGTAAGTGCTCTTTGCTGGCTCCCTGTCCCAGCCAACCTTTCCTCATAAACATCTGGCATTTATTTGCTGTCCTACCGGGAGCTCCCCCTTCCATTAAGGTTGCTCCGAGGGCTGTAACGCTGCACAGTCGCATACCAGACACGGCGCAGTCACGTACCATTCCGGCACCAGGTACTCGCTGGAGACCAGACACAGCTCGGCCCCGACCTTGGGCTCTTCCTGCTCGGGCACCGGCCACAGCAGGACCAGCAGAAACAAAATCAGCTTTTACCTCGGAAGGTGGGGAGCTCAGCTAGGAGGAAAGCAGCTTTGAAAGGGCTAAAAGCCCAGGAAAACTCGCCGCTCTGCTCTCCAGCAGCCGCTGAGTAATCCCAGGGCAAGATGCTGACACCGGGAGTTTTGCTCACTGCTGACATGCAGAGATAGGCAAATATTAGCTGGACTGGGAGCCCGCCTAAAAACCTAGATGAAAGCAGTTTTCCGTCAGCTACGAAAACTGAAATCAAGCAGCTGCTTAGTGTGGTGTCCATCTGCAAGGGATGTTCTTGCAAAGCGGCTACTGCTTTTCAGTTTGGCCAAACGTGAGCTGTGTGGAAAGAAATGTGCCCAAAACCGAATGGCCTCCCCGCTCCTCAGAGGGAAATGGCCGAACTCTCCCCAGGTCGTGGCTGGATCCTGGCAATAACCTATGGATTTGGGATGCGCGACCAAAGGAACCTTTGTGAACACCCAGAAAAAAGAAAGAAAGTGCACTCATTCCCCTTCCAGAGATTTCAGTCCATGTTCACAGACACTGGGACTGCTCCTGGGGCAGGCACGAAGAAGTCCGTCTACCAGATCTGCACAGCCTTTAGTTTTGGCAACCAGGAATGCAGAAAGGGTTAACTTTTTTTAAAAAAACGATATATATATTTTTTATTTTAAATTACAAAGTCAAACCCAACTGCGAGACACAGAAATCTGCCGTGTAGGTAAGTGGCTGAAGGAAATTGCCACCGGTGCTGTGTTAGTGTGTTTACAAGGCTCTGCTCAGCGTTGCCTGACCCGAAGTCATTCCCCAAACCGCTGTTAGGATTGTTCACACCCTGACAATGCACTGGGAAGTATCTCAGAGGGGTAGAGGACACCGAACACAGCTGCTCGTATGTCTTCTTCCAGACATGCTTTTTCCTGTGTCAGCTTGTTTTCCCACATTTTTTTTTCATGCTTCTGGACGGGACTGTATTTTCAAGTCGAAGAGAATCCTGTTTAAAAGTGATAACTCTATAAATAAATAGCTAACACCAGAGATGTCTTTGGTGAAGAAAGAGAAAAATGTGACAGCTGACTACTGCTCGGAGCTGGTTCCCAGGACGTGGATTTTATGAAGTGTTGGAAATTGGGATTAGATTTTGTTAGGCTGAAAACTTGCCTTTTTTTTTTTCCCTGCCTAAAGTCATCTTATGTCATTTCTATCGGGAGATGTGCTGGTTTGTCACATCCCCAAGAAACCAGTGGCTTACACAGCTGCCTAGACAGGTTGGGGCGCACACAGACACGCTTTTCCTCTAACTTGCTCTCTCCCTCTCTCAAAATCCCTGGACACTTGCGCGGCGCTGCTCAGCCGCGTCTGGGGCACAGCTCATTTGTGCAGTTTTATAACCTTGCTTTTGGCCACTTTCCAATTGCCTCTGGTTTTGCCTTAATTGCCAGGGAGACAAAGGCGCCATGGGGATTCCTGGGCGGCCGGTAAGTCAAAACCCTGTGCCTTGTCCTCCCCCTCCTCTTCCAACCCCTGAGATTTCGGGGGGTTTTCAGGCTGACCCTTGGCGGGTGTCAGCGTACGCCTGAGGGGCTTTCCTGGTTGCAACACGGTGGCCGGCCCTGTAAACCTCGTACGTGTGGGAGGTGTTTCCATCCCCTCAGGAGCTACCCTGTGCGCCGGCTGGGCTTGCTAACTCACACCACTGCCCGCAGCTGCCCTATCCAAATAACCCTGCCCCGAGCAAGCCCTGTCTGGCTGAGCGCTGCGTCCTGGGGCTGCTCTCCGCTCGGGCAACCTGGGGTGAGGATGGGGAGGAGGGCTGGGGTGGGAGCTGTGGCCACCCTGCTCACCCAGACCCCACAGCCTGGGTTTCGGGGCAGGGGAGCGTGCTCTTGCCTCTGACGCCTGTGTTTGTCTCTCTCTCTCTTCCCTGCACCCTCTTGCATGCGGCTGTGATGGGTGCCACTGACGCAGGGACTAAAAGGGCAACCCGGAGAGAAGGTGAGTCGTCTCCTCGCAGCCCACGATGTCCCCGGCTGCCCTCCTTATAGGGCCAGCCCAAACCCCTTGCCACAGCCCTGCCTTTGGGTTTCCGCTCCCCGGGCTGCCCCCTTTCCCCCAGCAGCGCGAGTTTATCTCCCAAATTCTTTCCAGGCCACTCAGCCTCCCAAAACACTGCATTTCTTGTTTATGACAATTTACTAACAGTGTAAGAGCTGGCGGGCACATGTAGGGCTCCCCTCAAGGCTTCCTGGGTGTTAACCATTGAGTTTCTTCCCCGCTGGCAGCACCGCTCGCCCTAACCACCCCTGCAGCTCCCCTCTGGATCCCAGGTCAGCCCAGTCCCTGGCGTGAGCTGTTGCAAGGAAAAAGAGGATGGCACACTCCCGTTTCTGACATGGTGGGACCTGGCACCCACGAGAACAGAGGGATGGATGTGTTTGGGGTGTGTGAATAACTGGGAAAGTGCAGCCAGCAGCGGCAAGGTGTAGGAACTAGGAAAGGGATGGACGTTCACCCAGTAGGGGAATTACCCGCGCAGGGCACCACCATAGCAGGGCCATTTGCTGCTCTTTCTAGGAGACAGAAAAGCCCAGCAAGGAAGGGTGAGGTAGGACAGATCCTCTCCTTGCTTTCCAGCTCCTGCTCATTCGTTGGAGCCTACAAACATTATCTGACAGACCAGGCTTTCCCTCTGAATTGCCCGTGCTTCCCCAAAGCCCTCTGTGAGGCCTTAGCTCCTTGGCCGCCCCAGCTTTGTTTTGCAGAGGGTTTGGTTTATGGGATGCTCCTTCCAAAGGCTGCCGTGCCCCGGGCACTTCTGGAGCTGCCTCTCAGGGATACAGCGTGTTTTCCAAAGACACCAACGTGTCCTGCCCATCGCGCATCGTGGGTGGCTAGGAGCTGGAGAGCGGCTGTTTGCTTTTCCAGCAAGGACTTTGCTGTTCTCATCCACGTCCCATCTGAGCTGACACACCAGAAAAGCACTTCCCCAGTGCTGGCAGGAGGCAGCCGGCAAGCTGCCCGCAGCTCCCGTTCCCCTCAAGGCCACCACATCCCTTCTTCTGTCTTGTGCAGGACACCTAAGTGTCTCTCTGGACACGCAGGTCTTGAGCTGTGGGAAGGAGAGCTCCATCCAGCCCTTCCCACGGTGGCAGGTTCTCGGTGCAGGAGAGGCTAGACCTCAAGTATTTTTTTGCATGTTGGTGCTGCAACAATTTCCAGGTACCAAAATGGTGTCAGAATTGATGTTTCTTTTAGGATCGGACCCAAACTGTCTGGCTCAATGTGATCCATCGTTAATCATACTCCTTGCCTCCACTGCAGACCCAGTCTCTTCCAGAAGCCACATAGGAGCAAGCCCTTTATTTTCTGGATGTTCCCCCCCACCCCTTTATACCGCCAAGCTGCTTCCACGTGGGGTTATTTAATTTAGACCTAAACTTTGGCATTCCTGTCTGGTCATTAAGTCTCATTTGACCTATTCATAGATTCGCTAGCTTTGCAGTCAAAAGACATGGCAGCTTGCGTAATCCCTGTCTTTTCCTTACCCTGTAATAGAGAATACGGCCTGTACTATGGTGCTATCCAGCCAGCAGCATTGCCTACAAGAGATGTTCTTATCAACACCCCCTGGAGAATATTCTGTGCTTTTTTTAGCGTATTTTTCCCCAAACATTTCGTCTGTCTGAAGCAGACAGGGTACTTTACAGAGTACACATGATGGGCAGAAAGCAGTCACTAAAATGCAGCTGCATCTAGGGAGGAATGTGAAGGGTGCCTAGAAAGTCCTGCACTGTGGACGGGACCAGGGACTGAGGGTGAGCGTTAGCATCAGTTATTTTCAAGGGGCAAATGCCAAAGAGAAACAGTCATCTCCTGAGCTGAAGCTTGGTCTGACACCGTGACGTCCTAACAACAGCATGGGTTTCAGGCAATCTTTCACACTTGCAAGGGACAGAGCCTGCAAGTGTTTGACTTGTTTACAGTTTTCCTTGCTGTGCAGCTTCCATTTTAGCTCCAAATGACAGCTCTTCTCCCAGAGTGCAGGGCAAGAGCTGGGGGAGGCCAGAACAGCAGCTGCCTCGTGAGCCCTGATGTTCTCACACCTTGGGCACCCTCATTTAACTTCAATCTTGGTGGGAATGTCTCTCTTTTTTAAAGTATTTTCATTTCTTCCTTCGTTCAGCCCTTTCCCTCTCTCTTGTCTCTCTGCAGGGTGCTCCAGGAGAAGCGGGCATGTCCATCATCGGGCCCCGCGGTCCACCCGTAAGTGGCTTTTTTCTCTATTTTTGACTGATTCAGGATGTGGGCAAGTTACAGGGAAAGACTTAGGAGGGGCAGCGAGACAGCATCAGTGGGAGAGAGCAAAACCCCTGTATAATGTGGTTCTCGTGCTGAGCCACGCTTGGTTTTATACCGCTATTATATACTATATATAATGAAATTACAGCTCATGCTCCACAACAAATGAAGAAGCCTTGCCTCGCAGGGAGACCATAGTCCTGCCTTTGAAAGGAAGAAGCATATTTCCTTCCTGAAGCAGGGCCACTGCCACTTTTGAGGAGACTATCCCTTTTTTTCTGGCTGATCTCAGCCTTTGGTTTCATTAGCGAAGGACAAAGGCCCTGATTTTGCAGAAGAGCAGGATCAGGGCTAAGCTGGTGACTGGGAACTCATACAGATGGGTAGATCCGTGTTGTTCAGAGGTCCTTATCAGTACCCAAACTCTTGGAAACTCTTTGTCAGCACAGTTACCACAATCTTGAAAGTCCCTTTGCTGGCTGGGGAGCAGAGGAAAGGCGAGGCAGGATTTTGCACCCCAGCAAAAGCATCCACGCAAGGAGTCAGCTAGACAAAGCTTTCTGCAAGTGTGGGGTAATAGAAACAGGCCGACAGAACATTAAGGGCTGGAGCATTTGCGTGCCCTAAACACTGGATGTTTCTCGCTCTGCGGTTCAGCCGTCAAGCCTCTGCTTCTGTGCAGATGCAGCCAGTCCTCCTCACTCCAGCCCCGTGCAGCCTCCACCAGAGATTTCCATGAGAAAAGACCCAGAGCCTCAATTCTCTCCCTCCCCGCTGGGCACTTCCGATTTTGATTAACCTGTGAAGAGCACCGTCCTTGACCTGCGAAGAGGATGGCCCGCCGGCGACTTTTGTTTCCCAGCAGAGGTCAAGTGAGAGAGACCTAGGCAGCACGAACGCTTGGCTGCATCTGGCTTTCCAATTAGCTTTCCAAAAGCCCCGTGATAAGTGTTTCTAACAAGAAACAGCTTTGCGGGATCCCAGGCACACCTGCCCAGCACACTGGTGTTTGAGAAGCGACAGAACCGAAGCCCGGGACGTGAATGGGAGCCCCAAGATACTCCAGCCTCTGAGAAAGGCCACCCGGCCCCGCGAGCAGATACGGAGGGTATATCCTGCACCTTTTTTTCTGTTTTCCTCAAGCTGTAGTGCTCAGCCTCCTGCAGCGTGGAATAGTAATGGGAGAGGAAAGCTGGAGGTCCTGCAGACGTGGATGGGTGCTGCTCTTTTCCTGCAGGACGCGTGCCTGGTCGGCAAGACAAATTCTAATGTCTGTTTCAGCGCTGCTCATTTGCCTCAATACCTTTGCTCCTGTTTGGCAAAGCACAGAACACGTTGCACCCTGAAAACGGCAGAAAATGGCGAATGATACTGAAAATGGGTGGTTTGGGCCTAAGCTGGTCAAAGCTCTGAGGTGCAAGGAACGGGGCAGCTCCCCGCTTCCACCCCAAAGCCCGTTGTGAAGATGATCCAGTTTCCAGCGGGGCTGGTGATAGGTCAAAAGGATGGCTGAGCACCGAAGACAAACACGGGAACCCCGGCCAAGGGGCCACTTGGGAAGACGTGGGATGAGAAATAGTTTCCAGATTTCCATTTGGAGGTTAAAGTTTTCACTTGAGCTCAGAGCTGCTAAACTTCTGGCCAGAGAGGGACAGTGTGCCGATAGTGGCAGAAACAGATGATCTCCACGATTTGGCAGCTCCCCGGATTACATACTTCATAGGATCAACATCTTAAAAAGAAGACAAGGAAAAACAGCTACCCAACAAAAACAGTCTCTTGGAATTGCTCGCTGCTGAACTGTTGTTTTGGCCTGATACCGTGCAAATCACTCTGCCGTCCTCCAAGGAGAGGGAAGCAGCAGTCTGTAGTCTAGAGAGGAAGCCAGATTGCACCATTTCCAGATTTTCTCCTTAATTCTTTTTTTAGCACTTCTTGCCCAGGGAGGCTTCCAACAGGGAACCAAAATTAATGAATTGTGGCTAGGCTCTTCTTGATTTTTGCCTTTTCAGAAAGCAGCAGTGGACAAATCCTTTAATTTATAGCCTATCTTCCCTCCTGGTCACTGGCCAACGAGACCAGGTGGTTTTATATGTATCTTGCAATGCAAAGCAAGGCTGACCAAGTTCAACTTAGCAAAACTAAGAAAACAGTGCAAATGCGATTAGGTCCTGCTAGAGTTGTGTACAGAAACACAACTGTTTGGTGCGAGTCCAGGCACCGTGGTAGGAGCAGCCCTCAGACTGTGCAAAGAGGTTGTTTGCCTTCGTCCTCTGCGGGGTCAAATCTCCACCGAATGTCTCTGCAGGCACAGGGAGGATGGAGGAGACGTAACCTCAAGGTTTTCCCTCTGCTGCTGATGTGGCTCTAAGCAATCTCCCAAGGGGATAGAAATTATTTGCTGTGGCAAATCTCATCAGCTCCTTGCAGCCTGCCAAGCCTGTCCCCTTCTTCCCCTTCCCCACGTCACCACGCAGGATCGCTCTTGTTAAGGTGAAGAAGCAAACCCTTTCCCAGGGCACCTCAAAGTATCTAAGAAGGCATTTTCTTCCCCAAAACAAAGCTTGAGAAGGCACAAGAAAGCTTTTTGTCATCACGGCACAGCTTTTACAGAAGGCAAGCTGCTACAGTGGTCGCTCGATGAGCATGGGACAGGATTTACCTCATCCTGCATTTTCCATCTACGTGGCTTCACTTCCAGAGATGCTGAAGTCTGCTCCACCTTCCTTCCTTCCTTGGCTCACTCATTTTTTTGTGAAGAGTCAAGTCCTCAAGTAAAGCGGTATCTTTACTGCAAGAGCAAAGACCTAGGGTGTTTGTGAGCTGACATGTCGCAAGTCCCAGGAGCTGTACAATTATGCAAAATGAGCAGCCAGGACAATTTCTGTCCTTTTTTTTTTTTCATAGTGTTTTTAAGTGAGTGAAGAAGCTGCCAAACATGTAGCGAGCCAGTTTGTTTGCTCTACCTGATCCCAAAATGGTAGCCAGCCCTGGCTAGCCAGAAGAACGCAGGGGAAAAGAACTTGGTGCTCATGTTCCTCATCACACCGCCTAACTCTCCTTTTTCTCACAGCTCTCAGAGAAAAAAAAAGGCAGAAAAAAACCTCATCTCTTCTCCAGAATTATTTGTGAGGAAAATGAATGCACTGGGACACGCACATTAGGGGAGGAAAAGAGGAATGGCTGTATTTAGACACCAGTGAGCTGCGAGGTTTGTCTTGCACAGAGCAGCACCCTGCATTAAACGCCTCTGGTTTATGGCAGCAAGAATTGCCATAAAATGAGCTCAGCCTCTGGAACGTGCTCCAAAAGGCTAGCGTATGGGCTAGGGACACCCGCTTAATTAATGTACAAACTTCAAGGAAACTGCTTGCAGTCCAAGCTGGACCTGCTCCAGCGTTTTGCTGGCCCTGTACAAATTGGAGCGGGGATGCGAGATTTCCACTCCTTCCCAAGTCGCATTCCCTTTGGAGGGGAATCAAATCAGACCTTGGTAACTCCTCAGAGAGTTCCAGGATAAATGGGCAGGGGCTGAGGGAAAGGTTCCATGGAGAGGACACAGGGTCTATCAAATTCCTCTTCGGTTCCTCTAAACTGCTGTCTCTGTTTCGCCCTTTGCAGGGACAGCCTGGAACTAGAGGTTTTCCTGGATTCCCGGTAAGTGTAACTGCTAATTTATGGGGTACGTGTGTGCAATATTCCTAGGAAGTGTCATTAGTGCTCGCTGGGGCTTTTCGTTTCTGTCTGAGACCAGGGACCTGACCTGATCACTGGAAAAAGTAGGTTTTTCTTCACTTGTTTTCTTCTTCTATTTTTTTTTTTCCTTTAAAAGATACTCAAGGAGGGAAAAAACACAACATCGAAAGGAAATTAATTAAAAAAAAACACAACTCACCACAAGTGTTAAAATAACATAGCTGAAGCCAGATCTGTTCACTAAAAGAAAACCATCTTATGAAAATACCACCCAGACAAAGGAAATAACCCCCAGAGAGGTGAAATTCCAGCCTTCCCCGAGCTTTCAGGTGATTCTGCAGAGCAGCAGGCGGCTGTGATCCAGACAGGTCCAACGCGCTGCAGTTCAGCTGGGGACCGTGAGCTGAACGCTCTGGTCGTGCCAAAGAGAAGGGACAAAAAGCTCGGGAAGGGGGAGATTTTTCTCCAATGCTAAGTTACAGATGGGCAAGGGAACGGGAAACAAGGCCAGGAGAGAGGACAAAACAAATATAATTTCAGCCCTACGGTTGCTGGCAGCGCTCTCTGGAGCATCGAGGCTGCTGGAGAACTCACACGGTTGCTATTTATTCTTGTGCACTTATCCTGGACGACCAGGAAGCCGAAGGCGAACACCAACACCCCTGGCGCCCCGCTCCCGCCAGGCAGCTCAGCTGCTGCTCCAGGACACGCCATGTGCCAGAGCAGGTCTGCGGGGGAGGCTCATGCCTGGAAAACCGGAGGAATTGGCAGTCTGCGAGCTGTCTGACCCAGCTCTGCGGCACTGCCCTTTGTGGAAAGGGGGGCCCTGAGCTGCCCCCGGGCTGAGGAGAAGCAGATCTCCCCCCAGCCCTCGTGGTCTTCGGCTTTTGGAGCAGCAGAGAGCAAATCGACGCGGCTCAAGAAGGGCCGGGTGGGACAGCGCTCTGCACAGCCTGTTTCTCATCAGGCTGTACCTTCAAAATGCTGCCGGGCTGTGTGTCACCTCTTCCCCGGGACGCTTTTATTATTGTTTGCAAAAATTCCTCTTCCCCCAACGGCGGGTGCCTTTTAAAATCAACGTCTTGAGAAAACTGTGCTGATTTTCAGCTACCTGACAGGACGGAGCAACACGAAGCGCTGAGGGCTTTTGCAAATTGCCCAGGAATCCCTCCTGCCTCCTCTTGTGTCCAGCTTTGCTGCTGCAATGGGCTGACCGTGAGCAGGTCCCAGCAGGAGCAGTGAGGACGTAGCCAGCTGTGCAGTCTTGCAGCACATAGAGCTTGCTGGGACAGGTAGACAGACACCCCAGCGACAGCATTTCTCATCATTTCTCCCTTTTTTTTTTGATTTCAGGGCCCTATCGGCTTAGACGGCAAACCGGTAAGCAAACAGCTTCTCTCAGGGCTTTGTGCCCTCCCTCCTGCTATGTCCCGCTGTCCCGTCTACCTGCCTGCTACAAAGCATGCTTTAGAGAGGATTATTTTGCAATGTCATGCACACGCACGGATTAAAAGAAAATCAGAAGGTTGGCAGGCAGGAGGAGACCACAAATGCCTGGGGGGAGACGCAGGAGTCAAGAGATTAAGGGAGAGAGAAGGTGGCTTTGCTTTCTTTCTAGGCAAATCTATAAAACAGCACTTTGCAAGAGCATCGGCCTGCCTGCTGCAGGGAAAGCACCTTGTTCTGAGTGCTTTGGGTAGGGGGGAGCAGTGTCCTGTTAGGTGAGCGAGCGAAGCTGCATGTGCTTGGCATTGCAACTCCCTCGACAAAGAACCTCCCGAGGCCTCGCAAGCAGGTAAAGCCGACATCTTCTAGAGGCTGCGATGGCTGAAGCTGAGACGTGTTGTCTTTCTTTTGCAGGGTCATCCTGGACAGAAGGGGGAGATGGTAAAGAAAATATAAAAAATATCTGTTTGTGGCTGATGGGTTAGTTTGAAAGGTTGGAGATGAGCCTGGAGGGAGGCTAGAGGTCCTAGCTTCAGCTGCTGCCCTACCGAATTCTGTGACTTCCTTGCAGCATGCTGGGGTGCACGTCTGTCATTTGTACATTATGGCTATCGATTCATCATGTCACAGCCTTCTAGTTACGCATGGGATATGTTTGCCTTGCAGTTAGCAATTATGTTCTTTAAATACACTCTGGGAGCTGACATTTTTCGTGGTTGGCCTCATAGCAGAAGTAAAAGTTGATGGAAAGTTTTCTGAAAACCCATCTGGTGGCTTTCAACTTATCTAACCAAAAACAAGCATATTTTTCGTATTAAATGTCTTTCTCCCCCCTCTTGAAGCTCAGTTGCATTTGCGCGCTGTACCAAAATGCTTTCAGTCGCGAGTGATAAACTCGGGCTGCACTTGATGGAAACCCCAGTGCGGTCTTGTTCCTCTTGACATCTCTGCTGATGACATCCCCAAACACCAACGCGCTAAGCTAGCAGCTCTGTAGTCACCTTCGCTCACTGAACTTCTGCATGAGCTCTTCTGCAAGTTCTGTTTTTGGAGCCCGGGTGTCGGCGTAGCCTCTGGCGAGCACATGTTGAAGATCCCCTTCCCCGCTCGGAAGGAGGGGTGAGCTGACATCCCTCACTTGCGCAACCAGGCTTCAGTCCTGGCCGCTGCTGGTTCCATCCCAGCGCTTCGGCTGAGGGCCCGGGAACAATGAGGGTGTGTTTCCCTGATGATTTTCCCCCTCTCCTAATAATTCCCCCTCCTGCGGTACAGCCAGAACATGTGTGTATTTTCACTCCTCCTTTCACGAAGGGCCCAGAGCTCTCTTGGGAACTTTTCTCCACAAATGTGTTTAAAATCTGAGGTTCCACCTACTCCCTGTGCTGAGAGTTTTGTTGTCTTGTCTCCGCAAATGGGAATTCCCCTCACGTTCATGACAATGTGTTTCTTTGAAGGGTGCTGCAGGTCCCAGGGGACAACCGGTAAGTACCCCGTCTCCCGGTTGTACCTCCCCAGACCCCTTTCCCCTCTTTCCTTTACCGAGAGCTTTTTTTAAAATCACTTCTCTTTTATAGGGACCCCCAGGACAAAAAGGAGAGAAGGTAATTTTAATGGGAGCCGTGTGTAAAATCTCAAGTGAAAGTGAGCAGGGAAGTGAGTTTGGTGCTGCTGGGTCTGACTCGGAGGGGCTGAGAGATACGGGATGGACAGGGCTCTGGGGACCGGGGGTGGGAGGCAGGCTGCTTATCAGGTGTAAATTGGCATATCCTCACTGAGCTCAGTACGGCCACAGTGATTTACACCTTGCGGGTCTGACTCTGCGTGTCTATTTTGGTTTTAAACCCTTTCCTTTTAATCCCCTTCTTTCACAGGGTCAGTGTGCGGAGTACCCCCACAGGGTAAGTCATTGGTGTTGGTATCTGTCCTGCGCCTTCCTGCATGCTAATCCCCCGTCGTCTGAATGGCTTCTTGTTGGAAATAGAGATCTCCTCGTTAACCAGGTGCGTCAGCCAGGCAGCGGCGCTCGGCTGATTGATGCGTTTCACGGAAAAGCCGCAGATACGGTTTTCCAGGCGGGATGTCGGTCTGTTCCTGCCCACCAGGGCTGACCTAAACGCTGTTATTGCTTCTTCCTGGAGAGCCTCTGTGCCCCAGCGGGGTTAGACACAGTGACGTGGTGGAGACAAGGTCTGTGTCCTTACCCCAAAACCCAGTGGAACCTGGGGTTCGTGGAGGAGCAGAGGTGCTCCAGCTCCATCCCTCTCCCACATTGTGTGGCCAGGACCAGTACAGGGATTGCAGATGCTAGGAAACTGTATTGCCTTCCCTCTTTTGTTGTTCTTCCTCCTGCTGTCCCCGACCCCACACAGAGCCAAGGGGGAGGGTTGTGCTCCCTGCCCCAAGGTGACCGGGGTGGCCACGGTGCTCTGACTGGTCCCCGGGGCAAGAAGAGGCAGAGAGGGAGGACCGATGCCAGCAGCCGTTTAATGAAAGCCAGGATGTTGCCCCACTTGCCTCTATGTCCTGGCCTGGCCAGCGCGAACCACAGCCAGGAGAGCAGAGAGTACATCATGGGGTTTGGGGGGATTACAGGGGCAAAATTTAACCAGCTCTAAAAGCAACCCGAGCGCTGAAAATCCACTGGAAATGCATTGGAACGACATCATATGAAGCGGCTGGAATTTGCAATCTGGGTGTACGGGGAGACAGGCTTAAGAGGGCTTTCTGTTTATTTTTGACGAGCCTCTGGACAATTAGCTGGGCTCTGTTCCCTGCGCCCGGGGGAGCAGGGCCCTGGATGCTCGGCGAGGCAGAGGCAGGGGCGAGGGAGATGTTGGCTGTGGGCATGTGCCAGCCCGGGTACAATAATAGCAGGTCAGCTGTGTTTCTTTAGGCCAGCCTGCTCACTAGATTGTTATGTTAAAAAGAAGCGAACAACAATGTTCACCCCAGCAGTGTCCTGGATTCTTGTTACAGCCCTTGGCTCCGTCTGTCCTCGGAGCTCAAGGTGAAAAGTGGAGACGGGACCTGCAGCAACCCTGGCAAACAGATGCAGGCTGCATCACCGCCCAAACCCGCGCTCGTTCCTGGGGGGAAGGCACCCTGGGGTGACAGCCACAGGGTGGGGACAGCAGGGAAAAGCCCGGAGCAAAGCCTCCCGTCCCACCAAAGCCTCCTTGGCTCTCCGGGGGTCAGCTCTGGACTCGCTGAGGCAGCAAGCTCAGCATTTTAAAAAGCCCATGGGTCATCCTGAGGCAATCCGAGATGTGCTCATGGGAAGAGTGACTCATGGGGGGCTGTCCCAAAGGGTCCGCTCACAGGCTCAAGGTGCGAGCAGCCAGCAGAGGTGCGGTTCCCTTTCCTCCCCCCAGAATGAAAAGGAGGATAAGCCTTGCAGTAAAAGTGCCATACGTTTGACTGAGCTGAAATTTGCTCTTGAAGGACCTTTGTCAGATGTTCTGGGCAAGGAGGGGAAAAGCAACATCCTGAAAAGCCAGAGATGTTGTTTCAGTTTTGTTCGGCCTTTGTTTTCTTAGGAAGGAAATGTAGGTTAGGATGTATGCCTTGGCTCACGCTGCAGTTTCCTATTTTTTTCTTCTGTTTGAGTCTGTCTGCCCTGCGGCTCTGCGAGGGATGGTCCCAGGCGTGGGGCCGTACCTTCGGGGTGGGCTGGCTGTCCCCAGAGTGCTGCCCTAGGCAAGGGAGCCTGGTGCCGGGAAGATGGGCTCTCCAAAACGCCGCGTGTCTCACTGACCCCCTTTGTCACGTCTTCGCTGTCCCCTAGGAATACCTAAGCACCACCCTCGCAGCCCTGCGCTCTAACCAGATCCTTACGCTGAAGGTTTGTGGGTGACGGTTTGGCGGGACCCGGTTCCGATGCAAAGGCACGAGGATGTTCCAATATTGCTCGCCGCTCGCTGGACGTCTCTCCCCACTGGGACGCAGAGGGGCAGGGCAGGAGCTGCCTGCAGGAGGCCTCGGGTTCCTTCTCGAAACAATCCTACGTGCACCTGAATCCATCGCTGGGCTTTGTCTCTCCTCCGGTTTTGGGAAAGCTCTTACTGCTTCCCGCCACCTTCTTCCTTATCTTTTCCCACATCCTCCCTCTGCTTCCCTGTGAGCTGCGTAGTATTTCAGATAAGCTTCAGCTCTCGAGGAGACAGACAAAACCAGCTGGATGGCTCTGGGTCACTCATACAGGCACACCTTTTGTGCCGATTCACAGCAACATCCCCTGAGAAGGTCAGCTCAGCCCCGAAGGCTCTCCTGAGCTAAGGGTCCTCCTGCACTGACTTCTAAAAAGAGCACGACTTCCTCCGGATAGATGAGCCCGGCCGATTTTCCAGCGCTGCTTTTCTTGCCGTAGCTGGGGGCTGCCAGGATCAGCACACTCCTGAGCACGGGGCGGCGGTGCTGCGATCTTGGGTGACTGCTCCCCTTTGCAACGGGACCGGGTCCTGGCCTTCTCTGCGGGGCGAGGAGCGGCGTTGGCAGGGACCGGGGTGCTGGGGCGCCTGCTGCCGTGGGAGACCTGCGGGCACACCTCCGAGGTCCGAGTGCGCAGCTCACGTGGGGAAAGGCTGCACAGCAGGGCCGTGCTTTTGTGCCTGGGCACACAAAGCCTCTTTCTCTTCTCCCTGTGTAAAATCGAGATCGGCCTCAATGGAAAACTGATAGGAACAGGAAAGCGGAGCGGGGCAGAGGAGCATTCCTGGGCCGGGAGCCGGCACGGTGGGTGCCAGGCTGACAGCAGCATGTATGCAAGTGGAAACTGGATACAGCACAAGGATGAACAAATGCTCCCGAGCTTTAGTGCATTTGATTTCTGCGTGTCCGGGTCAGCTTTGTGCACTAGGGCAGCATTCCTGGCCGTAAGCAGTTGGAGGCTGATGTTACTGTTAAACAAGGAAAAGCAAAGCGCTGCCTCCCAAGGCAAGACCCTGCTTGGGGCTCGCCAAGGTGTCCTCTTCTCCCTTGGTGGTGTCCACGTGGACCGTGCTGGTGCCCCGACGCCTGCTGCTGACCCCAGCTAGCTCTCTGCGTACCCCGGGGAAGGGTGGGCCCGCAGACACAGGCAGCCCCTTGAAAGGGAAGGGGGAAAGAACGAGGAAATCACACGTGGGAAACCTGGAGAAAATTAGCCTTGTGATAGCTGCCCCAAATCTGATGATGAGAGATGAAGGGAAACCGGCCTGTCAGTGGAGAGCTTAGCAGAGCTGGGGGGGGGGGTTTCTTGCAACAAATGCTGCCTGAGGAGAGCAGTGGAGTCAGAAATCCCCCGGGTAAGTTTTATCTCGGGCCGGCGAGCAGCACGTCCCCCTGTGAGCACCGCACGGCGTGGAGGAGCTCGGAGGTCTGCCGGCAGGTACCCGTGCCCCGCGCGGCGGTCGACTTTGATGGCAATCTCTCTGTTCCCCTCTTCTCTGTTCTCTCCCCTGGCTGCTCTCTGACTCTCGGTGCCCTAACGGCCTCCTTTGCCCTGCGACCTTCTGGTTTGATCTTCAGCTGTTGCCTCTCCTCAATTCAGTGCGGCTGGCTCCACCTCCGGTCATAAAGAGACGCACTTTCCAGGTAGACTTCTCCTCCTCGTTGCTTGTTTCTAAGCCTACTCTGATGCTTGCAATTAATCAGCTTGCTACCTGTCTGTCTTCCCCTGCGGAGGGGCTTCCAAAAGGCGCGGGCAGAGCTGAGGGACTTGCTTTGATGTAGAGGAAATCTTTGATGTGATAATACGGCTAAAAAGAAACGCGGCGAAGCCAGTTCTTTAAACTAAAAGAAATGGGCCATGAAACTGCTCTCAGGACTGTCGACAAGCAGTCTCCTACCTTCAAGAGTCAGTTCCTGCATATTCAATCTCCAGAAGAGGTTGGAAGCCTCTTGCTGAAATGTAGCTAACGTCTGTGAAATTTAACGGAGATGAATGAATAGGCAAACGCTTCTTCTGAGGGCTAGTCTGGGCTAAGACACTTGGGAGAATGTGTTTAAATAAGCTCTTATAATGGTTTCATTAAATTGCATTAAATCTTTGTGTAAACACATTTATTTTGGTTTCCCGGGCCATAACTCATGTTTAGTTTAGTTTATTTTGGGAATGAATTCATAAAATGAATTACGGACATATGAATGGTGAATAAGAGTGTCCGTAGTCAGAGTTCATGCGGCTTTTAATGAGCCCACTTTAAGCTCCCTCGTTCCATCCGTCGGGATTAACTTTCCTGTGCAGACAAACCGCTGTAATTACCCCCCTGAAGTGTGCTGGGCACCCTCTACGAAGCGGCTGGGTTTTGTCACCCCGCTGCACGTCTAGACAGTCAGATGCTAGCAGGGAGCTGCGGTCTGCCGTGCCACGAGGTGCCTGCCCCTTGCCCAGCGCTGTGTCGAATCCCGATCTTATCCCTCGGGCCCCTGCTCTCAGCCCCGTTCCTATCAGCTCGGCGTTCGCACCACGCAAAGCCCCGTGGCTTGCGCTGGTTGCCCTTCAAAATGACAATCCGAAGAGCCAGGCCAAGGGCTGACCTCTTGGGAAGGCTTTGAAAGCTGAAGTTCCTATCCAGGATGAAGTGGGAAACTTGAATAGCTGCCCCGTGTCCTGTCGTCAGCCAGGGCTGCAAATTCCCTCCGTTCCCAGAGGCCAACTTCACCGGAGGATTTTGCCGTGATCTGTTTTGCTGCTGCCACATTCGTTCCCGGAGCGCGAGGAAGCGTAATCCACGCCTACGGATCTGCCAGCACCAAGCAATTCCAGGAGCCCGGCGTTTGAACAGTCAGAAAAAAAAATGTGAGGCTGCAGAGTGAATACTCGCGCGAGCGTTTGAGAGAGGAAAATGCTGCCGCTGCCTCTGAGCACAGCGACGAGACCTGTGCCGGGAGGCTCAACAAGCGCCGCATCGCCGAGGCACAATGAGGGTGACCAAATGGCGTTGAAAAGCGCCGAAAAATTAGCTCCAGCTAAAAATACAGAGTGACATCCGATGAGCGTGACACCCGATCTCCGACTTACAGTATCCACTTACGGTCCAGTTAGATCTGTGGGGGTCTTTTCGTGCTGAGTGCATTCATAAGACCGAAGCCCTGTGGCAGTAACGTTTTGCATGCTGAGGGATCTGCGTGGCTGGGGTTGGGGTGAGCCCCCTCCGGCCGCTCGTCGCGCTCCCCATCCATCTCCACATCCCCTGCCAGGAGCCGGCCCCCGTCCCCGTTCCCCAGCCTCCCGTCAGCCTGGCCCACGCCTTGGAAATTTTCCCTCTAAACACAGCTCACGGCGGTCGGGCTGAAATTTGCAGCTTCTTTCTTTCATTTATCATTCTCAACAAAGCAGATGGCCCTGTATCTCCGTGCTTTCACCACAGGCAGCCAGGATAAACATCACCCTTGTTAGGAACGCGTCCAGGGGACGGATTTTGTGTATCGTCCTCCGCGTACGCTGCGTGACAGCGGGCTCGGTTTCACCCGGCAGCAGCGTAGGGAGGAGAAATGCGGCGGACACCCAACGGTTTACAACTGGGAAACCACCACGTTTGATTCCTAGCTTCCCGTGGAAAAAAGAGGTTATCAGGTTTAAGTTGGGTCGCAGTGGGATGTCACGATATGGCCACGAGGAGGGGAGCCCGAGAGGCAGCAGCTTCACGCGGGCGCCGCGGGGCCGGAGGAGCGTGCTGGATCCATCGCTTACAGATCAGCAGTCTGGTATTCGAGCGGGGCGCTTCCAACCCACTGTCTCCGCAGCGCCGCTTGGTCCCGAGTCCTGGTCCTTGGGGCCAGATGACATTGCTGAGGCATGAGCCGCAGCCGCCGGAGGGCTACCGAGGGGCCTGGGGAGGAACCGGCTGGGACGGCCTCGTTCGGGGAGCTTAAAATGGCAGGTGGCTCCGCACGCACTGCCTTGCTAAATCCCACAAAAACTGGCTCTGCCTGGCGTACGTAGGCCTGCTTTGGGCGAGCTCCAGAAATGCCATGATGATCGTGTTATTTTCGTTCGGTTTTGTGGCATTTCTGCTTTCGGTCCTTGGAAAAACAGAGGGAGTGTTGTCCAACAAATGGAGCGCAGGGGAAAAACAGGCTGAGGTAGGACGCTGCGGCTTTGCCGGGAAGTGCCAGTGTGGCCACGGGAGCCTTCGCTGCACATGTGACTGTCAAGTGCTTTGGAAAGCCTCCTGAGAAGCCCAAGAGATGTCGGTGTCTGACATGTAATTGGTACTTCGCTGACTAGCGAAGAAAAAGATCTGTTTGGACTGCTTGGTCATCCGTAGATCCCTTCTGAAGCCAGCTCGGAGAAGGTGGCCTCGGCTGGCTTTGCAGACGGCGGGGAGCTGTCCTCAGGAGGGCTCTGCCTCTTGGAAACCTCTCCTGCACTAACCCGGGACCTGCTTCTGCCTCTTCCGCTTTGGCCGGGCTGACCTGCCTCGGGTGGTGGGTTGCTGGGGTGGTGGGTTTGCTCTGCCTGCCAATAACCCCTTGTTTTAACGAACCTCAGGGCGAACAAGGACAAGCGGGAATCCAAGGTCCCCCGGGGCCCCCTGGCCCGCCAGGGCCCTCTGGACCGGCTGGACCCGAGGGAACCCCAGGACAGCCCGGGCCAATTGGGCCGCCTGTAAGTCCGGTTAAGAAAAAGCCTTCCAGCTTCCTCGTTGCCTGGAGCGCAGGCAATTTCCTCTGGCCTCTGCTGAAGCCGCGGCCGGGGGAATTGCAGGGATGTGGGTGTGTGGGGAGGAAGAAGTTCCCAGGAAGGAGGGAGAGCGGGAGGGCAGGCGGGCACCCGGTGCTGTCGCTATCTGGACACACACGTGCGAGGGGGTGACAGCAGCCCCATTTCCTCCTCTTCTGCAGACGGAAGTAACACGCGGGGTGTAATTATCCCCCTCGCAGCAGAAACCTGGCTGATAAAAATCCTGCCGTCCCTTTGAAGTCCTGCTCCTGTCCTGTTCTCAGGCTGGCAGCGAGCAGCCGAGGAGGGCGAAAGCTGAAACACGTTTTAAATTACAGCTTATTGCTAAATGTCGTGGGACAGAGCAGAACATCGTGCTAACCTGCCTCTCGTTTGCAACAGGGCCGAGTGGGAGAACCGGGGAAGCCTGGCAGAGACGGAAAGGTGGGTACCAAAAGTGGGTGCTCTGGGGAGAAGTGTAACGTGCTGGGCCCTGTGGAAGCAGCTTCCATCTGCGGGACCTTTCAAGGCCTTCCAGAAGGACAAGCCAGTCTCGTCCCCTGAGGCAAAAGTGCCCCTCTCCACGTGATGGAGTGTCGGGTGTCCTGCAAGCATCCTCCTCGCTCTTTGAGCTCTGAGGAGCCAAGGATGTGATGGCTAAACACTGGGATTGCCGTAAGCAGGCAAAATCAAGGGTGATAGAGGTATCCAAGCTTATCTGGGATGGTTTTCTCCTCCTGTCTGCTCACATCAGGAAGGCAGCTCCTGTATGGATGTTTGGTTTATTTATATTTACATACACGCATATCCGCTGTGCTTCATGGTTCGTATCAGGTAAATTGTTTGGTCATTTCTCATTTAAAAACACAAGTGGTTTGTTTGTTAATATATCCTCTCTATTTAGCTAGTCAGAGAAAGCTGCCAACGCCTGATTTACTCCAGAGCTGCACAGTGGGCTGGGAAGGAGTTTCCCAAGCGAAGCCAGAGAAACAGGAAAGATTCTGGAGCACAGCGCGCGAGGCAAAGCAGCTTTTGCTCCTGGGATTCAGTGAAATCAGGCCTGGGGGAACGGAGCAGCATGGGCATGAAATATTTGGGAGTGTGGGTTAAAATAGCATTTACCTACATGAAGAATAGGTCAGGGATGTAGCTCAGCTACACAAGTCGTCTCTGTAAAGGCTTATTTCAAGCAGTCAGCATCCCGTCACCCCAAAGTCTGCGTGATGTTGTCTACATTTGCCAACTCCAGTGTCTGTTTTGTTTTTACCTGCAGGGCTTACCTGGGCCTCCTGGACCAAAGGTGAGACATCTGGCCTCACTCAGAGGAGCAGGTGGTGAGCAGAGAGGCGGAGGCATGGGGAGAGGCGTACATTTTGAAGGCTGGAGGAGGGGGAAAGGAGGTTACATCAAATATCCAAGAAGGATTTCTGCCCCAGCTCTGTCTTGCCTTCGGGGCCCAGCTTGCGTGCTGACTCAAGGGTTTTACCCTGGCAAAGCGTCCGAGTTGCATCTCAGCAGAGCAAGGCACGCCTCATCAGCCCCTCTTGCAAAATTCTTTGCCACACACAGCTTTATTGGCTTCTTCCACTCTCAAAGCATTCACCAGCGCTTCAGGAACCGATTTTGCAATGCTATTGTTAACTCCACCACAGTTTCCCATTTATTCACTTGCCAAAGTGCGAGTGAGGGGGGTGGTGTTGTTGTTTTTCAGCTGCGACTGCCCACCCCCATTTGTTTTCGTTTGAGATATTTAGCGAGGGTGAGGAGATAGGAAGCACGGAGCTGGCACGAGTTCCGCAGCTGGCAGTGTTTTTTGTGTCTTTCCTGCTGGTTTCAGTCGCTGCAGGTAACGGGGACCCCCGAGGCTGGAGGTTCAGGGACTTGGTGGGGTCACTCCGAGCTAAAAGGTGGATTTTCCTCATGCAGTGGCCTTTCATGCCGGCATCTCCTCAGGGGAAGGGGCAGGAATCTGTCCTTCTCAGCTCAAGCGTCACTTAGTTTTGTCTTTTTCTTTTTGCAGGGAGACCCTGGGGTTCAGGGATACCCCGGCAGAAAGGTAAGAGGGGCACTTCCAATGCTGCTAAGTGAATTCAGCCACACCGATGCCTTGTGGGCTCCTCTGGGGCTCTCTGCTGAGCTCTTCCTGCTGGACCAGGGGCTGTGACAGGCCCACGGATCCCAGACTGTCACCTGCACAAGGAGGGACTGGCCCCAGAGATGTCTTTAACCCTCCGGCAGCAATGGCACAGCTTTCTCCCCATCTGTGTGCTTCTCTGCAGCCACTTCCAGACTGAGATCTAGCTCTTGTGCTACCTGGGAGGGCCAAATCCCGGCTGTGTATAGCTCCCTGCAATAAGGCAGGACAAAGCTGATCCTTTCCCTGGTTAAATTAGCAGCAGCTAATTAACAGCAGGGTTGAGTCGAGTCCGGAGGGCGTAATGGAGACAGAAAGAGAGACGGGGGAAAGGGGCAGAGGAAGATCAAAGGAGGGAAAGGGGATGAAGGGATGCTGCTAAAGAGGAGACGGGGAAGGTGAACGCTCCCAGCAGGCAGGAGTCCTGCGTCCCGTGTTCTCTCTGCACTGCTTTATGGGTGCTCTGTGAGCAAAACGGCAAGACCTTAGAGCTTTTTAATTAGTTCTGTATAAACTGAGAAGTTTTTGTTATGTCAGGAAGTGGAAATTATAGCCCCCGTGGCCCACAGCCCGCTCCTGCAGACAGATGCGATTTATTGCCTCCTCTTCAGTGAGCTGTCGGTTTTTCCATTAAGGGCCCATCCTGTTCTGAGGGCGCTGGGCTGACGGCGAGGGGGTCCCTGATATGACCTCGCGGTGAGGGCCTCTGCTACGAGCCCCTCTGACATGAAAAAACTTGTCTGGCTAATTTACTTGCTGCGCTAAGAGCCCGCGCTCTGGCTGGAGGAATGAGCCCAAGGCTGCGACCTTTCTCTGCGAAAGGTGGAAGGAACGGATGAAAGGAGGGGAGAAAATCCTCCCTGGTGAGTGGGTCGAGGAAAGGAAAATGGGGCAAAGAGCTGTGCAAAGATGGTAGCTTGGTAGCTCTGCTAGGATACAGAATTGTGGGACCATTCCCTTCCATACGTACTTCTTGCACCCTGAGCATCCTTCCTGATGCAGAGAGGTTCGTCTCTCCTAGTGACACCCAGGCTGGCGTCTGCTGGGCACCTGTGTGCAGGACCCTTCACACCTTTGCTGCCCCATCCTGCACGCTCCTTTTCTTGCTTGCTCGCTGTGTTGGCTTCTTTCTCTGTTTCCTTTCTTCTCTTCCCCAGGGGGAGGCAGGCATGTCAGGCCTGCCTGGTGCGCACGGCCTCCCTGGAGCTTCGGGCCCCAAGGTAACCGTTGCGTGCAGCCGGTGAGGCTGTCTGCCGGGGCAGATAAGTGCCACGCGAGCCCAGAGATGCTAAAGGAGTACAGAGGGGCAGGGGCTGGCAGGAAATTCTCTGCCTGGTGTAAGGCAGGTATGCAGAAACACTTGCTCCTGTGTACAGGACGATTGGCCAGAGCAGTTCCCTGCTGCCCTGAACCAGGACCAGGATTAGCCCCGAACGGGCCCCTGTACAAGAATCAAACTGCCCTGCCTTTTAGAGGCTTTTGCATCAAGGCTGGGAGAATGATGATACTCTGGTCCCCGAAACAGTTTAACGGTTGACTAATCTCCGCCCAAAATATGTAGGGAGGATTAACATGGGCCACTTCCAGCATCTGCTCCAGCAAGGCGAGCCACCTTGCATTCCCACCAGGGATGGGTTCAGCCAGTGTTCAGACTGGCAGCGTGATTTCTCCGGACACCTGTGCTTGCCTTTTTCACCCCCTTCCTCCTTCAGCAACTTTCTCCTTGGCCCTTGCTGTTAAAATTGCTCTGCTCGCTCAATTTCTCCTTGTGTTCACTGTCCCTCTCCTTTTCCTCTCTCTTTGTTCTCCGCCGGGCAGGGTGAAAAAGGGGACGCCGGCATCAAGGTAGGCACGAGCAATATGGTTTTTTACCACAGTAGATCCTCTGGGAGACGCTGCTCCTCGGGCTGATGGGTTGCAAGAGGAAGTGGGGTCCGAGGCAGCTCTGTGGGGTATTTAATGGAGTACACATCTGTGCTGCCATTAACAGCAAACAGACTCTCCACGCTCAGGCAATAAAAGCAGCCTTTATCCGCTCGGTGCAATCTGATTCTTAGCAAAGGCATTTCTCCGACTATGAAGCTTGCTAATGATTTGTTGCATCTCTCCATTTGATGGGACGGGCTGGGGTTTCCTCATAAAATCTGGTTAGCTGACGCATCAAATCCACTCAAACTCTGCAACTCAGGCTGAGGTTTGGCACCGGCCTTTTCTGTCTGTTTCCATACGCTTTTTACAGGCTCATACGGTCTGTGCCCAGATGTTATCTATTTGACTAAAATTTACCGTGCCCATATATTTAAAGTATATTACTCAGTGTACACCGTGCTTAAAACATTACAACACTGGCAAGCGGTCATGACAGTCAGAGTGTCCCGTGTCATGCCGTACATTTTAAACATCACAAGAAAGGATTGGTTCTGTAGTATTTTGAGAGGGATTAACAGTGACACAGACATTTGAAGAATTTTGTGTGTAGCATGCATCTCGTTTATTGTGCAGCATATCTATTTTTTCCATCTGGGTGCGTTACTGCTTGAAAAAGAGTACAAAAGGCACCTTCGGAAGCGAACGCGGACGGATGCATTACGTCCAATTTAAGGAAGTGTTCTTTGGGAATGCAGGCTCTGGCTTAGCAGTTGTCTTCCTACAAGCAAACAATACCTCCTCAGAAATAACACGGTGCATGCAAAGTCCAAAGGTTCCCCTGTGTCCATCTTCGCCTTAGTGCAATTCCATCGAGCACAAAAGAATGGCTTCTGGTTTGTGCTGTGTTCAGCAAATGGAAGCTGAATCGCACCCAGGCTGGGTGTTCTGGGAGCTACGAATTCAGTGCTGTCTCCACAGCCAGGTGCTCCCCGATTAGGCTGAGCTGCGGGGCTGAAGCTGGAGCACGGCCTAGGTGGGAGAGAAGCCTGGAAGGAGACGCCGCGTTCCACCCCTGCTCCCACATCTCGCAGTTAGCAGACACCTGCTCTGCTCGCACCCACGTACAAGGACTAATCAGCCCTTGATTTATCTTCTGGAACCCAAACTGACGTCTCCTGGTCCCAGATGAGATGAGAGCAAAGCCTTCGCAGGAGATAATGGATCTGAGAAGGCCTCCTGAGCCCTCGAGTCAATTCCAGTTAACTTTTTGGCCTGGCTGTTTCACGGAGGTCCTAGGGGCTCCTCACACTCTCCTCTTCCCACTTTCTCGAGGGCTCTGGGAGGGGACCAGGGGCAGAGACGGGGGAAGGAGCTGGCATCTGTTATTCGCAGGGCAGCCTGCACCAGGCAGAGAGGGAGGCCGTCCCTTCCCCCACAGCTTTTGTGCTCTGCAGCAATTCTGCCTCTCTTTGCGTTTGGGCTCTGGCAAAAGGGAAATCTCCCAGTCTTCAGTGATGTCTCAGGGTCATCCGCAGTTGAGAGCTTCTCTGTTCTGTGTTAGAGAGCAGTGACACAGCGTGAGCCTGGAGACGTGCTCTAGCTACGTGGGCCCCTACTCATCTTGCTTCATAAAGAGTGGAAACGAAACCTGCCGCGCTTTCTGTGCTAATAAATTGGAGCTCCGTAGGGCCACCTCCCCGGTCCCGAAACAGCCTGTTCTTTCACACACAGCCTTCCATTTGTTACTGTCAGTATCGCTTTTCTCTCTACTTCCTTTCTTCTTTGCTCAGAGGAATTGAAATAAAAGTGAGGAGATAGCCCTAAATCAGCAGCCAGACATCACCCGGTAGCGGCTCCTGAACATCCACATGGCGCATGGATTTGTTGCCCCTGGAAATTTCTTCTTCCTGTCTGCCTCCCTTCCAGCAGGGCCGTGTGGGACTCTGGGAAGCTTTTCATGTTTCCACCTTTGGATTCAATTACCCTGGCCAGGATCTACCTCCTCGTCATTTGGGGAGCCCAGTTCAAACACCGCAGCTGATTCAGAGTTGAGCTGGAGCGATCAATCTTGCACAGCACATCGCTGCTTTTTGTGGTAGCAGAGAACATGCCAAGGCCCTGCCTTGCCGAAGAGGCTGCAAGTTGCCTTCAGACCCCTTGTTCACTTGATAACCTCGAGGCCTGCATCTGTGTCTCCTGAAGGCGAGCTGTAAGTATGATCAGCTGCATCATTTTAGGAAGCATTTCACTTGCTGCCCCCCAGCTTAGCAATTGCATTCGACTTAGCTGACATTTTCTTTCTCTTTTTAAGAAAGCTCCTTCGGATGAGGCTTTTTCCCATGCTCCGAGGAAAGAGCAATAAGAAATTGGCCACGGAGTCGCTCAAGAACTCCACGTGCTCTGCCTGTCGCAGCAAGGAGCAGAAAGGGAAGGCTCTCCGGTGTAATTGGCAGCCCACAGCCAGTGCTGCTAACGAGCTGATTAGCACAGGGCATGCCCTGCCACGGCTGGCACTGAGCACCTATAAAGCTGCTCACCAAGGGTAGGGGCTTCCCTTGGGCTGGAGAAGAGAGGGGTAGCATCTCTCTTCCAGGGGGATTGAGGAGTGTGGATGTATTTCCTACTACAGAAGCTTAGGAGAGCTGGGAAATGCTGCTGGTTGCCTTCCTGGGGTCCTGAGCTGGGTGTTTTGCCTCTGACATCTGCCTTTGGTGATCCTTCTTGGCATCTGGCTCGGCTCCATCGTTTTGGTGCTGGCTGTGGCGTGCTGTGCAGCCCTTCCTTGGCAAAAAGGACACGGGGAGGGCAGTAAGCAATCGGCGTGGTGGGTGCTCACTGTGCTACAGGGGCCTTCAAGCACTTAGGGGTTTAAAGACGTTCTGGAGCCTCGCTTTTCCTGCTCATCCTCTGGTTGTGGCTCTGAGGTTTCTTTCTGCTCTCTAATGGCGCGGTGTCTGGCTTGTTTCTGCTCTCTAATTAGCTCTAGGGCCTGCGTGATCCTGCAGGTGTTGACGGGGGCTGTGCAGACAGTCTGAGGCCATCACCAGAAAACATCAAGGCTGTGTGGTTGCTCTGTAACTTGCCCCCTTTTAGGGGTTACCTCGCTCTTTCTCACCAGGTTGGCTTTGCTTTTGCAGGGCTAAATAATTAAACAGCTCTTCGGGCAGGTAGTTTCCACCAGGAAGCTCTCAGGTGGGGGATTACTTCCCCGTGCAGGGCTGCTCTGCGGGGCCAGGCTCAGTAGCTGGGTGCCCCCCAGCAGAAAGCTTTCATCGTGTCTCATTCAAGCAAGGCAGCGACTGGTCTCCACTTGTATTAAAGAAAATTCAAGCTCCCAGTACAAGGCAAACCCTGGACCTGATGTTTCCCTGCCCAGGTTGGTTCCTCCTGTGGAGGCTGCAGACTGAGCAGCTCCCTGTGCCCCGTGGCATAGTGCAGCAGGACACAGAGGCTGCCTTTGTTCCCAGCTCTGTTGCTTCTCTGATCTGTGATCTCTCATCTCTGTCAGCCTTGTCCTGCACGGAAACTTTTAGTTTCAATAATCTTTGGAGCTCAGTAAATAAAAGGCGCCGTGCAATGGCTGTGCTTTATTATGAGGTGATGGGCTTCTGAGGAAAAAGGGTATTTCTGTTCTGCCTTCTGCTGGTGTGACCCTGACACCTAGCTCAGCACCCGTGTAAAAACCCGCACTTCTGCTGCTTTGAACGAACCGGCACAACCCAAGGAAGGTGTCTCTTGCAGTTAGGTCTGTGCCCTAACTGCTCTCACCGGGTCCCGTGGATGGACCCTGCCGGGCTCTGTCACTTCCTTGTGTTTGGGGATCTCTCCAGGGCAGAACAGGGTGCGTGCCACGAACCAGCTTAGCAAGAAGCGATGAGACTTAACCACAAGTACCGCAGAGGGGAGAAGTGCGAGGAGGATGGGGAAGTTTTCTTTTTGTCCCTGCTTTGTCACAGTTCTCACCCCTCTGCTCGGTTCCTCGCTGGGCTCGCGCTGCCGGATGGCCTGAGAGCCCTTACCTTTGGAGGTGCAGTTGAATGGAGGCTTGTGCCCCGGGAACTCCCCGCTCTGAGCAGAGGGATGTTTTTGGGGGGCTGGCAGCGGGCTCTCACTGAAGGGGACACCGCCATGCCAGCAGGGAAGTGCAAGTCACCCCAAGAAGGAAATAGGAGAGCAAAGCCTGGGTGGCTGTTTGCTTTTTGCTTACCACTGCTGGAAAATGGCCCCGGTGAGAGGAGTCAGGCGGGGAAAACGGGCTGTGCCCCGTCCCACCCCGCGGGCTTCCACGTCTCCTGTGTGCTCGGCCCTCCTCGCGGGGCCCTGGGAGGACTCACGTCACGTCTGTTGCTCTTTTCCTGTGTTTCTTGCTCTGCTTCCAGGGGGAGAGAGGCATGCCAGGGCTGCCGGGAAGACATGGCACGAAGGTACCTTGTACGCAGCGATGCTTGTCTGCCTGACCTCACCCCTACCCCTCGGCTGTCCCCGATGCGCAAGCATCACCTGGACCGGTGTGTGCGTGTCTGTCGGCCGATGGCTGCCCTCAGCTCAATTCCTCCCGCTTCTAAATCGCCAAGCGCAGGGCCCAGCTCCTGGCGGCGGCCGTGGGGGAGGAAGGGTTTTACAAAGCACATGGCATGCCCGGTCTGATGCTGTCTTGCAACATCAGGATCTGAATGCTTTCTGCCAGCGACAGCAGCCCATCGCCGAGGTCTGGGAAGTGGCGTTCTGCGAGCCGGGGCCCCGCTGCAAACCTGCGCGGCGCGCGTCAGCCGGCGGGGTCGCGCAGGCGTGGGCCCGGGCTGACGGCTCAGGGTCGGCGTGTGTGAGCAAGCCTGCATGCGTTTGCGTTGCTGGCGTTGTAGGATCAGTGCTAGAAAATAACACCTGCATTCGCTGCCGTTGAAAGGCCGAAGAGTGAGGAACAGGCATCCCAAACGTACCGCGAGCGCCTAACCCGAGCCACTTTCTGCACATAATCCCTTTCATAACTCCAGCCCATATTCACTAAAACCTACTGACCCCTGAGACGTTCTGGAATGCTTTTTTCCCCTTTTATTGCATAGAATCCCTGATCTCCATCTTCTGTCCTTGTGTTTTTTAGCTTTGTCCCTGATTTCTGTTTCAGAAAGCTGAGAGGTATGATCCCGCTGCTCTCTGGCTCCCCACTCCTCCTTGTTTGAACTTTTCCAAGCTCTCTTTACTTTGAACTTGGCTCCCGGTCCTCCTCTCTGCCTCGCAAGCCCTGTCGTTCCCCACTTCCTAACACGACTTCACCTCCTCCCCTCTCCTCAGGCCCCCGTTATCCCTCATGTTTGCTTTCGTAACCGGACATTTTCACCAGCCCCTAACTGCTACTAACCCAGGGCACACGGAGGCTGTAGAGCAAAGGGTTGATGCCGACGACCTGCTTTTTGCACCAGTGCTGTTGAGGAAAATGTGCCTGTCCCCACGGGTGCACCTGTCTCCCGGGGCTTCTGAGCACCCGTCTCCGGTTGCAGGGCAGGCAGGATCCCATGGTTTGGTGGTGGCTTGCTTTGTGGTGCGGATTGACACCTGAATTGCGGCGCTCGGGAGCCGTTTTTTCCCCTAAGGTGGCTGGCTTCGCAGCTGCCCTGAAAACGTCTTGCTGCAGGGCTCGTCTTCTCTGACAAAAGCAGTATGTGGGCTCCGTACCTGGGATGGAGAGCTGGACTGGGTGCTCGGTCCTCAGTCTCTTGGCTTTCCGCAGTTATTTGATGCCGTTCTGCTCGTTGGCCCCTGCTTCCCCAGCAGGGTAGGGGTGGAAATCTGGTTTTGTGACCGGGCTGTGCCCACGATCTCTGTCTCTAGAGGAGCTTTCTGGAAAGCAAAGCCACTGCCGTAGGTGAACGAGGGAAGGAGGATGTGTGCTCTGTGGCGTTACAGCGTTACTTCGGAGTGTTGGACAGGAAAAGATGTGGATTTTGCCTTATAGTTCCACTTGGCTGGTACTGTTTTATTTCTGAACAAGGAAAAAAACCCTCATGTTCGATTTAATCAAGGCTTGTCTCTTCTCTTCCTGACAGGGAGCCCCTGGCTTGGCCACCGCCGGGATGAAGGTCAGTGCTGTGCTCCGCTGCAGCGTCTCGAATGGGGAACCTCTAAGGGAAGGGCTGGAGCTGTGAGGAGAGCACGGGAAGGTGGTCAGAGAGCTCCCACTGAAGGGGAATCGCAGAACTGCTCTTGCTTTGGGCACAGAGGCTACACCAGCAGTGCCCCTGCTGCTCCGCACCTCTCTGGGCAGAGGCTGGTGAGCTCACGGCACTCCACAGCAGGACGGGGATGGCAGCAGAGCAAGGGGGTGAGCTGGGTGCCCATTTAGGGGGCCGAAAGTTACCCTGGGGGATCTGCGATGCGCAGTGATTGTTGTCCTGATCACCTCCAGCTGCTGCAGAAAAGACAGAGAAGGAAGTTATCCCCGGAGCTGCCGGGGAGGGCTTTTCTCCCTGATCCCACATGGTTCCCATATTAACACTCACCCCCACATCCCAGCTGTGCCTGCAGCCTCATGGCTTTATTTGCAAGACATCCGTAGATGAATGTTCCTTCCTCCACCCTGATAGCGCTAGGAGGGTTTGTGCTGTCTTATTATTATTTTATTTCATTTTTTTCTCTTTATTTTCCTCTCTTCCCACCAGGGTGAGCCTGGGACTCCAGGAGAAAAGGTACTCTGTAGGCATTGCTACCTGTTGTGTTTGTTACTTTTCGTGGTGTTTTTTCCACTTCCCCTGGGGGAGCTGAGGAATGGCCCCGCACTTCCCAGCGCCCAGATCCAGGTCACTTTGACACCTGCCCCCCTAAGCAAGGGCAATAGCAAATGGCCATAACGTGCGGTGATGCCAAGTGAGCAAGAGACTACTGCCGATGGATTCCCTCCCTCCTGCTGGTGCAAGTAGCTTGGGGAGCGCCCTCCTGCTGCCTTCTGTCCCTACCCCCCAAAACACGCACAGCACACTTGTCTCAGCAAGCTCCTTCTCCCCAGAGAGGCGTTTGGCTCTGCCCCGCAGCGCCTCTGTTCGTGCACAGCCTCCCCGGCTCGGCGTGGCGTGACCTGCTTTGAGTTCCTGTGGCGGGCAGGGTACAAAAATACCCCATCGCTCTCCATCACTAAGCAGCTGGCTCGGTTTCTGAACAGCTGGCTCCCCGTGCGTGAGGCTGGCAGGGTTGTGTTACAGCATGCGACCGCCACCTAACAGCCGTTCTCTTTTCTTCCCCACGAAGGGACAGCCTGGAGCCCCAGGGAGGATGGGCCCCCCAGGTTTGCCAGGGAAAAGGGGGCAGCGGGTAGGACACCGTGTTTGGGCTTGGTGTGCTGTGTTCCCTGAGAGCTGGCAGGAGCCTGCTTGGCCTTGCGTTGTTGTGCTTGCGGGGCATCGTGTGTCCTCCTCTGGCTCTGGCCCCGTTGGTGAAGTGCGTTTGCGTGTTCTCGCTGGCGGGAGGTGCCCGGGGCATGTTCTTGTCCCTGGGAACAGCTAAGGACAGTTCTGCATCTCTCGGCTCCAGAAATAACACCCTACACCGGGATTCAGTAACCTGACCTCCCTCCCCAGGAAACCTGCCTCTGTACCGCGTTGTTCAGGTGGCACAAAGTTTTCGGTAGGGTCCTTGTAGCCCTTACAGACCTTAGAGCCGTTACAGCCCTTACTGAAACCGTGCCTGGAATGAAAAGTACGGCACCAGAACCAGAGCAAGGCAGAGCGGTGGACTCACAGAGCTCTGGGGCAGGACTCGGGATGATCAAATTCTCATATCCTTACCAAAACTCTGAAGGCCAGACATTTTTCTATGGGCAAGAGGTCCTGCAAATGCTTTTCTTCCTTCCAGGGAGAGAAGTATTGGTTGATGCGTGCTCTGGGATGGGAGAAAAGCTGGTGGGGGCCTTCCAGGTGGCAGCAGGCTGAAATACCTCAGGGAAAGGGGTCGCTGCACTCCCGAATTGCCTAAAAATGATTACTGCTTGTTAATTATTTTCCACGGGGCCACCAGTGCATGTCTGTTCTTGGAGCACTGATTTGAGCCCCTTGCATGCCAGATGTGTGCCCTCGAGCTCTGCTGGTGTGCAGCACTGGGGAACGCTGTGCTGGTCCGGTGCGCTGCTGCTCCGGAGAGAGCCGGGCACCTGCTAGGAAGGGGGCTTTGAATTGTTCTTCGTAATCTGCACTAATTGTTAGTCTCGGAGACGTGAGGATTGCAGGTAAGGACAGGCCTTTTCCTCCTGATGCACTTGAAATGTCTTCGTGGTATCAAAAATCCTTCTGATACCACGCTGTCCTGACAAAAGGCAGAGCCCCAGGCAGCACGCAGTAGCAGGAAACCATGGGTTGGATGGAATAGGATCAACAGGACGTAATTTCAACGCCAAGACCGCTGGGTGAACCCCAGTCATTCACAGACGATCCCGATGCTGTGGTGAACTAAGCAAAGTCACTTCACCAAGCGAAGGCTGGGTGCTGGCTGCCCTCTTCGCGCGCTGCCCCGCGCCATCCCGCAGGGTGCCCGGGCGGCTCTCTGCAGGCCGTGCTCTCGGGCATCCCGTGGGGGGCCTCAGCCTGTCCCTGCCCTTTCCAAATCTCCTGTTTTCGCTGCTTTCCACCACCGCCGCGTGTCACAGAGCTTGGCTGCTAACCGAGCTGCTGCGCTGCTTTTTCGTAGGCGTGACGAGGCTGGGCTTTGGCGTGGGGGCAGGAGCCGCCCCTGGGAGAGGTGCGGAGGTGCTCTTTGGGATCCTTGCCAGGGCAGTGCGAGGGGTGAAAACTGGGAAATTAGCGGGCAGCTCCCGCGGGAAGAGCTCAACTCCTGCGCCCACAGTAAGATCAGGCACCCTGGGCAGCAGCAGCTTTAAATACCAGCAGTGGGGAGAGCCGGAGGGCTGACAGGAGGGAGGGTTTAGCAGACCAGAGCACTAAGGGTGTTGGGGGCAGGATCCCCTGCCCACTCCCCTTCCTGGGGAGAGAAACGGCAGTGAGGTGCAGAGGGGCAGGAGAAAATTCCCTGCCTGAGCAGGCACTGCTGGCGGGTGCCTTGTGTGTGCCTCAGATGAGACCCTAGGGGGAAGGGGAGCGGTTTGAGGGCAGGAGCAGCTTCTCCTTTGGCTGCTCCTCCTGCACCGGCTGCAGTCAGCCCCTGGCTGTGTTTCCTCAACAGGGAGAGAAGGGACGAGCTGGTGACCCCGGGCTTCCCGGACTCCCTGGCCTGAAGGTTTGTATCGTCTGCGATTCTGGGGCCACTCTTCATCCCCTTTCCTCCTTCCCTCCTAGCGTGCAGCCCTTCCCCTGCGGCTCCCAGCTGTGCTCTGAGAGCTGGGCACCAATCACACCTCCCAGGGCCGGCTTTCACGAGGTGCTTGCCCTTTGGGAAATGGGGCCGTGCTCTGAATAGAAGTGGCCATTTCAGGAGAGGATGAGGGTTTAACAACCCCTACATACATACATACATACATACAGAGTTACTGCTCTTGTATCTGCTCTGTACGGCTGTCTGCCTGAGAACTACAGCTCCAGAGGGAGATATACCAAAAAAAAAAAAAAAAAAACCATCATCAAGTGGTTTTATCAGCCTGGTTTCAACAGTAGGAAAAAACAACCCACAGTGTGGTCAAGCTGGAGGCGTGGGGATGAGGAATGAGCACTGCAGCCGAAGGGTGGGAGCTGTGAGAAGCCCTGGCAGGGCTCAGAGCCCCCAGGCAGAGCTGTATTGGCCTGGTTCGTGGCCACCCAGCTGGGGCTCTGAGCACGGACGTCCCTGGGCTATCAGGAGGCCAGCTGAGGGTGGGGGACACTGACAAAATTCACCCCGGGCCCTGAGTCTCTAAGCCAGCGGTTTGCCGGGTGAAATTGCAGAGATGGAGCGAGACGTGATCTGTTTCTCTTTGCACGCAGGGCGAGAAGGGAAACAGTGAGAATGCCTTGGCGGGAGGTAAAGGGGAACCCGGCCCCCCAGGTCTGCCTGGGCCCCCTGGACCAAAGGTGAGTGTTTTTCCTTTTGTTGTGAGGGGTTTCCATTTGTTGTGAGGGGCTGTGCCCAGCACGAGGCGTGGAGGAAGTTTGCGCTCATCTGTCCCCATTTCTGCTTACACGCCAAAGGGATATCAGCTGCTGCAGAGTGTTTTAGTTGTTTAAATTACTGAAGGAGAAAAAAATTGGGAACTGTTTTTCCAGGAGGAGAACAACCTCCTTGTGCTCATGTAAGTCCCCTCTGGGTGTTGTGAGAAAACAGGTGCCCAGAACAGCCTCTAGTCCCTGGGGTACTTGAAGTGGGGAGGCAGGACCGGGGCCATCCGAACCTCCTCTCCCCTAATTCTCCTACTTCCTAGAGAAGTAAAGGCACGGAAATCCTGCCCCTTGGCAAAGGACACCCCAAGGATGCTTAAAACCGAGGCTTTATCTCAGACCTATGTGGGGAATGGCCCTCCTGCACTCCTTGGGGTGCGAGGCGGATGCTTTCCTTCACGCTCAATACTTGGTGGTGCTGGGTAGTGGAGAAAGGTACCGGTGTGAAGTCCCGGTGGCAGACTGGGGTGACACACCAGGGTGCCCGGCTGGAAATGTGGGAGTTTCACCACCCACCCGATACAGAACCATCCCTTTCTTTTCCTCTCAGGGAGAAGCTGGTGATGTTGGCGCCGCAGGACCGCAGGGGGAAAAGGTACAGAGGGCTCGCGTGCAACCCAGCTCCAGGTTCAGGAGCTGCAAAATGATTCCTTTACGTGGAAAATGTAGCAGAAATGAAGCACTTCAAACTGAGCTGCCTAGGAAGCAGGCAAAAAGCAGATGGTTAAGCAGAGGAACGGACTGTTTGAAGACTGGCTGGGCAGCCCCCGTGCTCAGCAGCTGTAGCTGTGGGATGGAAGAGGCAGAGGGGCTGCCCCAGCCTCTTAGCTGTGGGTCTTGTACTCACGGCGTGTTGAAGGGGGAGGGTGAAATACATCCTCTGGGCTGGCCTGGTCCCCCAGAGGCAGCTCTTCCAGCAGCAGCTTCCGTTGGAGCACGCTGAATCTCCAGAGAGCCCATCGGGCTGGTTTGGGGGAGCAGGTGTGGCTCCAGGGGGTTTGAAGGCTACTTCCTGCAAAGAAAACCTACAGGCTTTGAGGTTTCTGAGGCACTGCAGGCACGTGCAGGTCTTCTAGCCCAAGCTAGACTGTCAGAGAGACCCAGCAGAGAGGAGGTTCCTGGAGCTGAAGCAGCTGAAGTGACGGGCACTGTTCTCGTTACAGGGGGAGCCTGGTGCACCGGGAGAGCAGGGACCCATGGGCCCACGGGTAGGTGTCCCTTCACTAACACCTCCAAAGGGTTTTGGCCCTTCACAGGGCTCTGAGCACTGATGGTCTAGGTTGGGCCTCTGCTTCCTTGATGTTCTCACCATCTGTTGAAGTGCTTACAGGTGGTCAAGGGTTAAGTTTGACGCAGGCCACTTCTCCGTACCCTTATCAGAAGGTACTGCTACTTCAGGGGGGGAAATAGACTTCTGAGCCACCTCATGCTCAGCTCACCTGTAAGAGCTGTGTCTGGGCACCCCCGGCTGAATTCTGGCACTTGGACACCCTGCTGCTGCCATTTGCTGATACACCAACTCTGGCAATAGAGAGAATTCCTGGATTTTGGCCTCAACTTCACCGTTTGCCGGACTCTGACTGTTGTCTGATAGTCCGGGGGTCACCTGGCTACAGTTCTGTAGTGTTTCCTCTATAAAATATGCTTTTGAGCTTAGTCCAACAAAAAAACAGAACCTTGTGAAACTGACCCCTCTCTGACACCTCCTTGTTTTAGGGCTGCGCCGTGGTAAGGACGATCCCAAAACTCTGACTAGAGCTCTGGTATTTTGCAGGGCCCCAAAGGAGAGCCTGGGAAGGATGAAATGATGGACTACGACGGCAACATCAGCGAAGCTCTCCAGGTGAGCAACTGCCCGGCTGTGCATGGGGTGGCTGCTGGGGGCCTTAGTGTTTCCCAGGGGATGCAGAAAACCCAGAGCAGCTTAGATCTGCTTCTGCAGCAGTAACAGCAAAGGAATTACTTGGTTATCCTATAGCTCCCTTGGACCCACAGCTCACGGCGTGCTGTGTTTCAGTAAATATTTTTGCATCTTGTTTAGGAGGTGCATTAGCACTGGCAGGGCACAAAGGCCACGTGAATCTCCTCTGGAGGGGCCTGTGGCTTGGAGGACACTGGTGAAAGAAAGTTCTGCAAAGCCTCCCAGAGCTGTGCCCTGCTGGCTGGCCTGGGTTCTGCTTGGAAAAAAGAAGAGATGGGGGTGGAATTGCTGAATAACAGCTCCATGGGACTCGGAGATGATTTTGGGCTTCATTCTATAAGGTCCTTACTCATTTGGGCTGGTGTTACATTAATAGAGAACAAACTCGGCCTGGGAAGAATCTCTGTTTTCAAATGACTGTTACTGTTTCTTCACTTTTTTTCCTAGGAAATACGAACTCTGGCCTTGATGGTGAGTTCCTGGCTTCGCTGTGTGCTTTTAAGCAAGTGGCCATATGTTCATCCTAAGCAGATAGCCTGGTGATTTTTGTGCAACTGAAGCTTTTTTGGCCTTTGCTGTCGGGGCAGTGTTGACAGCTGAAGGAAGAGCTCACCTCGCCTTCTGATCTTAGCACTCGAATTATACTCAGGCCCTTTATTCCTCTGATTTAAGAGGTAATGTAATGCACGCTGCTCAGACGGGGCAGGGAAGAGCAAGGGGGCTGACCCAAGTGGACAAAAAAAGAGGCCTTGGGCGATTTGCAATAAAGATCAGTGGCAGTCCATGGCGGGCACTTTGTGGTGGGCGGGGAGGACATCATTTCACCACTGGTAAGTGTAATTTGACACGAGTCCCATACAAATCTAATTGTTTAAAGCAGGGGTGGGGGGAGCTGGATTTTTAAAATCCAGAACAATAACAGGGCAGAGCAAAATGGGTGTAAGCATCACCCCTTGCTAGGCTAAGCTGCTGCCTAGTGGCTAAGCTGCTTGCCTTAAAGTGGTGTTTGCCAAAGCTGGTCATAAAATCTGCTCATAAATATTAGGGTCTAAGAAGCGTAGTGTCTGCTATGATCCCCATTCTAAAAACACATTTTTGTAGATAGGAAGGAAAAACCTTGTTAGGTTCTCCGTTTGAAGAGTGAGTAGCTGTAGTAACTTTTCTTCCATAAGAAAGTAGAGAAACGCATACTCACCTACAACTTGCTTTGGATTTAGCCTGTTGCTAACTCAGGGCCTGCCGTTGCTTAGCTTCCCAAGCAAATATGATTTCAGGACTCCCCAGGAAAAAAAAATTCCCATTAAACTCAGAGGAGCGGCGTCCAAAACACAAAAATAAAAACCCTGCTGATATTTTGAAAACTGCTTTTTCTTTGTCTAGGGACCACCAGGACTTCCGGGTGTGGCTGGACCTCCAGGGCCACCAGGACAGAAGGTATTCGCTCAGCCCTTGTGGAGCTAAGGGAAACACGGGAGTGGTCTGGGCAGAATTCACACGCATCCCTCCCCAGTGCTCCTCTTCTTCCTATTGGCGCTGTCAGGATGCATCTGGTCCGGCTCTACCACACCTCGTGCATGAAATCCGGAATCCCTTTTCCCCCACCAAGGCATTATCTCAAAGATGAGGGATCCTTTCTACTCTACTCCCCTTTAAGAAGCAGCTTATGGGAACTGCTCTCTGCAGGGATTGTGTTGGCTGGAGACTGTTATAGTGCTGGGGCCGTGAACTGTCGTTCTGGGTAAACAAGGCTGGTGAAATTCTTAGAACTCACATGATGTACTGTTTCACCAGGGTTTTCCATGCTTCTTCTGTAACTATTAGTTTTCAAAGTCAGAGTCCCTGCTGACTGCTTCTGTAATGCCCATCCTTCATCATCCCAATGCCACACAAGTTGTCGGAATACTTGCTTCCAAACGGCCAGAGTAACAATTTTGTGTTTCAGGGTGAAATTGGCTTGCCGGGTCCTCCAGGCCACGATGGAGAAAAGGTAAGACAAGCTGCCTCTGTGACTGCTCTTTCCTTCAGTGGCCTTAAATTGGGCTGGTTTGCTCCATCTTGCTGTTGCGCTGTTACTTTTCCCCCGGGAGGTGGTAGGGGGAAATGATCTGGCTCCACAAACGTGTGTTAGTGGCTTATCAAAGTACTGACTTCTAAGGAAGAGTTGGGATGGCAAGGCAAATCTACTATTTATTTTTCCTGCCTCTTCAAATTACATTAGCGTTGAGTGAAGGAGCAATGAAAGAGTTTCTGGGCTAGGGAGACTGACTTTATTCTTATCTATGCTCACTTGTTGTTGTGTGGGGTTTTTTTTAGGGACCACGGGGCAAGCCAGGAGAAATGGGTCCCCCTGGCCCTCATGGGCTGCCAGGAAAGGATGGACCTCCTGGGATAAAGGGAGAGCCAGGCCATGCTGGGGCTGCAGGACAAAAGGGGGATAAAGGAGAGCCAGGACAAGCCGGCTCACCGGTGAGTAAATCAGCCCCTCTCAGCGCTGCCCTGTCCTTGTGGCTCTCCAGGTTTCGGGGTTTTTTGGATGTCTCAGAGCCCCTAAGTGACTGGGGCAGTGCAGTGCTCGGTGTCCTGGCTTGAGCCTGTTGCAACCTCTGCATCCCCAGCCCTAGTCAAGAGGGTTTTACGCCGTGAAATCTTGCATCTCTACAGGATTACTGGGAAAAAAACTCTTGCTATCACAACAGCTAGCTTTTGGAGCGTTTCTGGCTGGGCTACAGCAAACTGCTTAACCATGAGAGAACCTGGAGGCAGGAAAGCAGCTCCCCATCCCCGCGGTGGGGAACGGCACATCCACAGTGACAGGAGGGTGTTCAGGCACTTCACTGTCCGTTTTCAATGCTGGTGCAGCCTGCCCTTTCCTTAGGTGTCTGAAGGCTGTCTGGGTTGTGCAGTGTGCTCTTGGAGCAACCAGAGCTTGTCCCATGTCTGGCGATGTCTCTTATGCCTGCCTTAGTTTTTCAGAAAACTGCAAATCTTTCTTGATCCACAGGGTCTTGATGGCCCCACCGGAGAGAAAGGCGAACGAGGTGACCAAGGGATGCCAGGACCATCAGGACTGCCGGGTCCCATTGGACTTCCAGGACTGACAGTAAGAGTGAAAAGACAGGCTGACTTTTCCTGCTCGGTGAAAACCGTATAGAGCAAGACATTTCTCAAAGTGCGGAGTGACTTGGAAGCCTCAGCCCCCCACATCCCTTGGAGTTGGGTGCTGAGGTGTCAGCAAACATCTGCTGGGGCTCCAGCAGCAGGCGGGGAGCCAGCTGGGCGTTTGCTCCCACTGCTGGCAGGAGGTGCTGGGCTCTGGCAGCCGCTCGTGCAGCCAAGTCAGCCCAGACACCTGGTGTGCTGACAGCAGGGCCTGCTTGCTGCGCCTCCCCTCTCAGAGGCTGCGGTGCCACAGAAGTGCGAGGCTGGTGCTGGGGAAGGCAGGCAGTGTCCACAGCCACTGCTCCCGGGGGCCTCGCTTTCTGTAGGCTGTCACCTCTGGAAGCAGGGGTGCTGGAGAGACACGGGGAGCTGTGAGAGACGTACCTGCTCTGTTCCCACCCCTGCTTGGCATATGGTGGCTCACGGGTGGCTTCTGCTGGAGCGAGGCCCCAGTGTGCAGCTGTTGTGACGGGGTCTGTTGTTGTGTGCAGGGAGAGAAGGGCGAGCCTGGGGAGCGTGGAGACAAAGGAAACCCCGGAGAATCGGTAGGTCACCTGTCTTATTTTCTCTGCAGTCTCTGCCAGTAGGGGAGGGATGATTTTTGGCTGCTGGAAACCAGCACATCCCACCCTCTTATGACATCCTTCACTGAGGGACAGCCAGCTTCATCCTGTGGGGCTGAACCGCCGGCTGTCTTTAGCTCCTGATGCCCTACTTCTCTGCACAAGAACAATCTAGCTCATGGCAAGCAATCAATAATGAATGCTTAGGGAAGAACAGAAGCCTGTGAGAAGCATAACAATTATTTTCCTTGGCATTTGTGGTGAAGGAGTTTTCTGAAAAATACCTGCCTGGATCTAGATATTTTCAATAGATCTTGGCTTCATGAATTTGTCACTTCTCCCCTCAAAGCTCACTCTTAATGCCTGTAGCACCCCTGCAGCGAAGACTCCCACAGGCTATGGGTACTCGTTTGTGTAGGGCCAGCAGCCTTCTTCCAGATATCTTGAAACGGCTGCCATCTAGCTGTTAATCTTGTGAATCCTTGCAGTAAGTGGGACTGTAGTGGAAGTGGAGCTTTTTCTGCTTTCGCTCCTCCTAAGTGTCTGCAGCTGCCACAATAAACCTCCCCAGCACCCTGCTGCTGCTTCTTGGCCGCTCTGTCCTGGATTGCTGCCACTTCCTAACGCAGTCCTCGGGGCAGTCCAGGTTCCCAAGCCTGGCAGAGCTCAGCTGCAGCCTGTGCCCTGCCTCCCACTGAGCGGATCCCCTTCACCTGCTGCGGCTGGCGGGTTGACAGGGACTTCTCTCGTGTTGCTTTCTAGATGTCTGGCCCCCCTGGACCTCAAGGACCACCAGGACCTCCGGTAGGTTTGGAGTGATTCACCTGAGGAGGGAGGCACTGGGAGTGAGGACAGAGTGGGAAGTGGCTGGGGAGGCTTTTGGGTGGAGAGAACTGCCAGAAACACTGCAGCACTGAAGCAGGAACATGCTTAGCATCGTTTCCAACACCACCCCCAGGGCAGGTCAGAGCTACGAGGGGCTGGGGAAGTAAAGGGAGAAGGTTACGTTAGTCTGAGATGAAAGGGAAGACAGTAGTGAGACGGGATGGACAGGATTAAGGGGATCGACTACAAAAATGGTCTTAATAGCAAGCCTGGCCTGCAGCCAGGTTGTTCTTGGCGAGAGCCTCCTCATTACCAGATGAGAACAGTACATGAAGTGCCCTCTACACAAATAAAGAGGCCTTTGGGCTAAGCATTTGTGCCCTCAGCCTGTCAGAAAATGAAAGCTCTGTGCTGTACAATGAACTGGAATACCTGGCGCTTAAGGCGCTCCCTCAAGCATTGCTCATACCTTGTTTCTCATCCCAAACACAGGGTGTTCAGGGCCTCCCGGGACCCAAGGTAAGGCTGTAAAGCTTCAAATGCTGAAATTTGTCTAGGGTTGTCTGAGGTGCGAGAATCCTCTCCAGCAACCCCCTGGCTTTCAAAGTTATTTTTCTTCCGACTTGCTAAGAGAATAAAACCTTCCGTCTGCTTTCTTGAAGAAAATGGATTAGCAGCATTCATCTTAGGATCCAGAAAACCAGTCGTTCTCTCCTGTTCTAGAGAAGAAGGAAGCCCCTGGCTGTTGGAAATCTTCCCATGAGAGCATAGCTGAAATCCCTGTCTGAAGGGTAAAAGGTCTACACAACAGGACGGGCAGCCTGTCATACAATCCTAAGTAACTGAACTCTATCTTAAAATTAGCCAGGTTTTACACGCTGAAGTTCTGCTGTAAACCCATTCGAGAGCTTCTCTGCTCTTGGTGGTTTAAAGCTTTCTAATCCCCATCTAAATGTGTTTCTGTTCAGTCTGCACCACTGGTAGTTCACCCACAGTAAACTAATGCACCGAGGTGAAAAAATATTTGAGTGGAAATATTCCATGAGATCTGCATTTTTCCTCGCTCTCAGCAAAGGTTTGAAAATGTGCAAAACATCTTAATTCTGGCGAGACTGAGTGTTTGGCTAGCTGTGCTCCTTGGGCATTAGAGAAGAGGATACGTTTATCCCGATTCATTTCTTCTCTGCATGTTGATTACAAACACAATTAATCTGCCTTCCTGGTCTGTAACTCACTAGCTACTGCTATCAAGTGTCTGGGGAAGCTTCCCTAAGACTTGGCACGTGCCCTTCTTGGGGGCTGCCTGCCAAATAGTTGCAGGTGGCAGTCTTGCACAGCACAGGCTGGATTGCAAACAGTACTGCACCCATTTCCTCCTCAAACAGAGGATCTGTGTGGGCTTTGAGGGCAATGAGATGTCCTGCGTGGGGAAGGTTTTGTTCCATCCCTGTAATTAGTAATAAATTGCTCTGTAATTAGGGTTTTGGTAGTGGGGAGGGGAGAGAATTTTATACCCTCTGCAGACACGTTAGAAATCTGTAGCTCTTCCAGGTGTGTGCCCAAGCCAAATGGTGTTGTGGGGCAGTAATGCCGGGTATGGAAACCGGAGTGTGCCGGCAGGGTGAGCCGACGGCGTTGTGGTTTATAAGTTGTAGAAGAGAACAGCAGGCAGGCGCAGTGTTTCTCTGCAAATTTTGTACTTCTGACACTTGTGCTTCAACATGCAACCAGAATAATGATTTTTAAATACTCTACAAACTGCAGTAGAGGAAAAAAGCTTTGGGGATTGCATTCTGGATTTATAAAAATGGAATGATTGTTTGATACTGCTTTGTGGTTTATACTATTGAATTTCAAAAGTATAGCTGGAAAAAGAATGATTTTTTCCGCCCAAAGCTCGAAACTGATGCCTTTGCGTGTGTAAAGTCTGTCTTTTCAAAAGATTACGACTTCCTTCAAAGCTTCTAGACACCTGGCATTCGCTTCCCATGAATCCACAGTTTGACATGTAAAGCCACCCATCAGATAATTTCCAGCTACTAATAATTCCTTGACAAACCCTGCAAGAGCAGGGAGAATAACGCAGGCAAGTGCAGTCCCGCTTTGACCATCTTCAGTTCTCCTCTGGGCCTGATTCCCCTCTTACTGGCTCTGGTGGAGGACAGGTACTCGTGCAATCACTCGACTGGTACTGGATTTCTTCAGGTTGGGCCAAGAATCAGGCTAAAGCATCGTTCTTTGCCTCTTGCATTCTCTGCTGCTTCATCGCTCTCGGAACAGGGGAATGTTTCTTATATAAGTGCTGTCACGGCGCGTTTATTTCCTGCTCCGTCCTTCTTCCTTTAGGGGGAAGCAGGGATTGATGGAATGAAAGGAGAGAAGGGTGTCCAGGGTGAAAAAGGAGACAGAGGGCCACTGGGATTACCCGTAAGTATCCAGGAAGCAAGCAGCACTTGCAAGCAGCCAGCCAAACTTGTTTCGGCCGTAAAAAGATCCCTCAATGGGAGATGTACACAGGGATTTGATATGTAAAGTCAGGGAAAGATGATCCATAAATAACGGTGCCTTTGCTTCTTAAACTTACAAAGCTTCAATTCCTGTACACAATCTTAATCTCCTAGGCCTGTTAAAATACATCACCGATGCTTTTAGCTCTTTGTGCTTGTGGCAGGCTTGGGGAAAAGAGTAACTTCCCCATGGGCTGTTTGAAATGTCTGTGGCTGGTCTCTCCCCACCTCCCCAAACACAAAGCTGTGCAGAAGTGAAAAGGAAACTTCTTGCCAGCAGCCTGTCACCTGGGCCAGGCTTTGTGCAGAAGTGTGGTGGTTCTGAATGCACCCAGCCTTTGCCATCCAGCGCTTTCCTACCACCTCTGCAGGGGAATTGGCGCTTTCTCCGATGCAGCAGCAGCCTGCTGCCTCCTGCTTTGTGCACTCAGTAACACCAGGCTGGCACTAGTGCACTGCTTAGCGTACAGGGAGGAATTCTGGCAGAATTATGAAGCTTTATGGAGCTTTAGATACAAACCTGAGGACTTTGCAAAGAAAAGCTCACACTGTATCTGCTAAAAAGCCTCCTCGCCCAGTGCCTGAGACTCACCTGAGTGCTGAGAATGAGTTTCCACTAGCTCAGTCCTACTCAGCTGCTCTGCCAGCCCCCAGATCCTCTCATGAAAAGCACCGATGGCGCAGCACACCGTGTCTCCTTGCTGAATGTCCTTCCTAGAAACAAGCACTGCCAGGTGTGCATCGTGTGTACTGGTGGCTTTGTCTGCCCTTGTTTGAGCTCTTGTCCCCGACTTTGGCTGAGATGTGCATGTCTTTGTGAAATGTTTTGCCTTTTCAGTTGTGTTTATAGCAGTTACCTTCCAGCACCTGGATGCACTTCTTCTAACTCTAGGCACTCACGTGAGCTCGTTCTGAGTGTATTTGCCACGGGCTCCTTGCGTAGGCAGTGGAGAGAAGGGGATGCTTTCAGAAGGCTCTAGTCCAAAGGACAGCGAAGCCACGAGAAATAAAAACCCAGTCCCCATTCTGCCCTGAGAAACACAAACGGAAGCTTTCTGTGTAACAACAGGCGTTCCCTCGGCTCTGAGGGAACCAGGACAGGGAAAGGAGGTCCTTGTGACAGTCCGAGCAGAAGATGCCCTGGGAATTACCCTGCAGAGCCCCACCAAAACCAGGGTCCTGTGGCTTATTCCTGCATTTGGTCTTTTGACCTCTGCTCCAGCAATGGCCAAGTCCGTGGGCTTTTCACAACACTGCTTCCAAGCCGTGGAGTGGGGAAGGCTCGCGCAGGAATGATCTGTTGGTCGGATTAACATCAGCTGGCCAGCTAAGAGGCACAGTTAGAGGTTCTAGTAAGATCACAGATACTGCGGACCTCTTCAGAAATACCTCTCTCCATAAGCTTCTTCCTTGCGTGATCCAGAATGTTTTCAGTCTGTCAAGCTAAATGCAGGGAACTATTTCAGGACCTATTTGATGGTGCTTACCACAAAGATGCCAAAACGATCCCCCGGTTGGGTTTTCATGTGAGACTTTGTGCTTGACGTTGTGCCAGTATTTCAGTTGGTTTGTCTGCAGCAGTGACTGACAAGCTGAGGACTTTGTCCACAAGTGGAGGAAACTCAGCGCTTGTACTACTTCTAGCTAAGCTTTCTCACCTGGCCTTCGTCAGAGGTACCACACTGTGCTAGACGGGCCTTGGGCAGAACCACTGCAGGGCCTCTGAGCTTTGTCTCTGCGTTGTGCAAAGCCAGTGCAAGCTTCACCTCCACTGTCACATCGTCCTCCTCACCTGTCAGAGAGCTTCTTCCCCAGGGGTTTCCGTGGCGGCGCGGCAAGAGGGAAATAAATTTATGTTCTTAAGGGGGTCTGAAAGCTGCAGGTCAATATTACGTGTACTCAGTGTTTGTTTTTGTTGGTTTGCTTGTAAGTACCATCACCTGTCCTTGAGATCTTTAGTGGTTGTTGTTGATTGCAAGCATATGTTTGTCTCAAGTCACTGCTTCACTCACCTCTCCCCTCTCCTTTCCCCCTCACCCTCCTCCCCTCTCCTCCTGCCTTGTTTTTGTTAACCCTCCCGTCTGTTCAGGGTGCTTCAGGTTTAGACGGCAGGCCTGGACCACCGGTGAGTTCCATTTCTCCTTTGCCCTACGTTCCTCCCCCCAGTATCGTGACTCGTCTCGTCTTTCCCACCAGTCTCGTTTATGCCAAGAGTAACCTTGTTTTCTCCAAAGCAGGTTCTGGGGGTGCGGGGAGGGGGTTAAAGTCGGGGAGGTGATTAAGACACGGGCTTGTTTCTTGAGTTTGTGAGCCGAGCTTTCTGCCGTGCCTTGTTTTCTCACTAGGTGCTTAGGGCTGCATTGCCGTGGGTTATGCTTACAGGTCTCTCTCCTTTGCCTGGGAAGCATCCCTCTGCTAGAAGAAGCTGCAACTAAAAGACCTTCCGCAAGCAGGACTAGCCATTCACTTGCCAGCAGCACAATGCCATGCACCTTCATAATACACCCCGCATGCTTTCCCTCAGGCCGAGACACCCAGGGGGTTTCCAATCAGCTGCGTACATCTGTGAGGCAATGGCAACTCGTAGTTGAACAGGAAGAAGCAAGACCCCCACCTCTTGCTGCTAACTTGTGAGATGTGAAGGAGATAAACTCCTTGTGGCTGAGCCTCTCAGCCCGTCAAACTTGGAATGAGACAAGTGCCACTAACCTGGTGCTGTAAAGCACTCTGCCGTTCTTGGGTAAATGCTGTTAAATATGGGCCAAATACGTTTCTTATCGCACTTGGTAAATCATGCATCACCCATGTACGCTCCAATTGGCTATTTAAAAAGAAAAAGTGATTTCTCCTCGGTGTAACTGGGGATAATCCACTGCTCTGGAACTTCAGGGCAGGATCTGAGTTACAGCGTATCTGCTCGCTTGTTCTGGAGAATTGTAGCTTTATTTTTTAAATGTATAGGTGAGCTCTCAGTATATTTCATGGCACTAGATTGTCTTAAAATGATGCAAATACGCAGGCAATTAAGATCTTTGTGATGTAGACTTGTGTGCATGAATCCAAGGAGAGCCACTCTTTCTCACTGCATTGAAACCGTGCTGCATGAACCGTATCTCTGCTTACATCCTGCAGATCTTGGCTTGTCTGGAAAGCTCTTCTGATCCATGAGTTGTACTCAGCTTGGAGGGGTTACTTTTGTGACTGTGCATTGTGATCCTTGCCAACTTTAAAAGCGTGGGCAGTAGGGCTGGGTAAATAAATGCCTAACTGTGCCATGAGGCTAGGGGCAGTGCTCACTGCAAACGTGAGGGCTGTGCTTTATCTGGTCTGGGAGAGTTGTAGCAGACCCTTCAGCCCTGTACAGCCTTCTGGGTCTTGGAGCACTCCCTGCTGAACGTGCCTGGATCCAGCATCGCCTCAACGTGAGCTTTTTGTTGGTCAGGACTGTTGGCTGCCTGCTCTATTGCCCCCATTAAAGACCACTTTGGCCTGGGTTCATTTCCCAAAGCCTGAACAAGCCTCAGCACTACCAGCAAGTAGGTTTGGTATACCAGTGGGAGATGGCTCCTGTGTCAAAAGTGGAGTAAAAAACCCTGGGTTTTCCTGTCAGTGTGATCAGGAGCCCCACGGAGTAGCAGAAATGGCAAAAAAGGAGCAGAGGGCTTGGGAATGAACGATACCACTACCCCTCCTGGTGTGCATCTGCGTTCCTCTTTGCAGCATGGTGTCTTTCAGCTTGCATGACTGGCTGCCTCCCACCAAGTAATGCAAGCTTTTCCTTTGTCCACCTCAGCTGACACTGAGAGGGTGGGGGGAAGGAAACCACACACACACACAGAAGTTGCTTACTGTATATCTAAATAAACAGCCTTTATTCTGCTACAGCTTTCAGCATTGTCTGTGACAAACTGCAGAGAAAAATATTCCCTCGTGGTACCTGTAAAGATTGACAAGGCATAGCTCCAAAATCAGAAAACACGGGTCTGTAAGATGGTGCTGGTGTGATCTAGTGCAGCAGTTCCCGTTTGTCAAGCTGCACGTAACAACTTCTTCAAACCCATCACCACCATCGCTGAAAGCTGTAGTGGCGCTAGATGCCTTCAGCCACTGGACTGTCCTTCCCAGCTGTGCTTCTTCCTGAAGGAGCAGCAGTGTCTCCTGGCTTTAATGAAGCCCTGGAATGAAAAAGCCCTGATGTGTTTTCCTTCCTCTGACTACAGGGTACTCCAGGACCAATGGGGGTTTCGGGACCAGCAGGACCAAAAGGAGAAAGGGTGAGTTTGGTTCAAAACTGACCAATACTCTGTAACTCCTCTGAAGATACAACAGTTCCTTAAAACTGAGAAGCTCTAGGTCTTTCTAGCAGCTGAAATTTCTCTGTGCAAATAGGACCCGCAACTTGGTCTCTGATTTCTAAGCATTTTATTCTTGGGGTTTTAGGTACTTTAAATCATAACCTTTCCATTCCTTCTATAGTGTTTCTGTAGTCATTGTGCTGCCTGTTCATACCAGATAGGAGTGTAACAATTTCTACTCTTTTGTCTCTATTTCAGGGCAGTAAAGGAGATCCTGGTGTTGTAGGACCAATGGGACCAGCAGGACTTCCTGTAAGTGTGGGAGCACTAGGAATGTGTTATCTATTTCCTTGCTGTGGCTGGTAGGTGCTGCTGTAATGTAACATTTGCAATTTCAGCTAGGTTAGGTGTTAACCAAAATTATGAGCTTAAATACCCCATGGGAGCAACAGGAATCATGGAATCGTCTAGGTTGGAAGAGACCTACAAGATCGCCGAGTCCAACCTCTGACCTAACGCTAACAAGTCCTCCACTAAACCATATCCCTCAGCTCTACATCTGAACGTCTTTTAAAGACCTCCAGGGATGGTGACTCCACCACTTCCCTGGGCAGCCTATTCCAGTGCCTAACAACCCGTTTAGTAAAGAAGTTCTTCCTAATATCCAACCTAAACCTCCCCTGGCGCAACTTCAGCCCATTCCCCATCGTCCTGTCACCAGGCACGAGGGAGAACAGACCAACCCCACCTCGCTACAGCCTCCTATCAGGTACCTGTAGAGAGCGATAAGGTCACCCCTGAGCCTCCTCTTCTCCAGGCTGAACAGTCCCAGCTCCCTCAGCCGCTCCTTGTAAGACTTCTTCTCCAGACCCCTCACCAGCTTCCTTGCCCTTTTCTGGACTCGCTCGAGCACCTCCATGTCCTTCTTGTAGTGAGGGGCCCAAAACTGAACACAGTACTCGAGGTGCGGCCTCACCAGAGCCAAGTACAGGGGGACAATCACTTCCCTGGACCTGCTGGCCATGCTGCTTCTTATGCAAGCCAGGATGCTGTTGGCCTTCTTGGCCGCCTGAGCACACTGCTGGCTCATATTCAGCTGTCAACCAAAACTTCCAGGTCCTTCTCTGACAGGCAGCTTTCCAACCCCTCATGTCCCAGCCTGTAGCTCTGCTTGGGGTTGTTGTGCCCCAGGTGCAGGACCCGGCACTTGGCCTTGTTGAACTTCATACCGTTGGCCTCGGCCCATCGGTGCAGCCTGTCCAGATCCTCCTGCAGAGCCTTCCTACCCTCGAGCAGGTCGACACACACACCTAACTTGGTGTCGTCTGCAAACTTACTGAGGGTGCACTCGATCCCCTCGTCCAGATCATCGATGAAGATGTTAAAGAGGACTGGCCTCAGTACCGAGCCCTGGGGGACTCCGCTAGTGACCGGCCTCCAACTGGATTTGACTCCATTCACCACAACTCTCTGGGCCCGGCCATCCAGCCAGTTTCTAACCCAACGAATCGTGCGCCAGTCACAGAGCTGGGTAGTTTCAGAGCAGTTATTCAGAATCAGACAGATGAAGCTGAAGGGAATTCATAATTCTCTGTGGCTCTCAAAGTACCAAAAGAAGCTGCATGGGACTCCCAGGATTTGTATCTTACTCCAAAGTACTGCTTTTGAGCCTGGTGTACCTTTCCACAGGTGGGTGTACGCATTTTCATCACAGTGACAAAAGTTGCCTTGAGTGAGGCTAGTTCCATTGTTTGGGATTACTTTTGCGAAATGGAACTTTGGTTGTAGGAGGACAAAAAAAAAAAAAAAAAAAAAAAAAAAAAAGAAAAAAGGAAGCTTGCTGTTGTGTACTTTTGTTTTCCTCTTCAGAATCCGAGTTCTTTCAGCTAGTTTGGTTTCTATGTGAAGAATCATTAGAGTAGAAGCAGTGGTGTGATAGCCTGGATGGTCTTGTGGAGGTGAGGAGGAGGTTGTCTACAGGAAATGTTCATTTTTACCACACTAATTGATAGCGATGGAAAGAAACTCTTGGGCACACGTTCCTTTTGAGGAGGTATACAACAGGACCTATCTGTTTCTAAAGTATTTCTCTTTTTGTGTTGGTGTATTTCAGGGTTTACAAGGTCTGCCTGGTGACAAAGGGATCCGGGTAAGTTACCAAGCAAGTCTTGGTCTTTGCACAGTGGTGGACTGGTCACTGCCTGGGCCACTTAAAGATCGCTCGCATGTAATTCTGCTTGCTAGGCTTTGTATAAATGACTTCACGAACCTGTTTTTGAAGGTGATACCTGTAGTTTGTGTCGTCATCAGGACATCACAGCGTGTCCCTCTGAAAGACACACGAGGGATTTTCTAATGTGTTCTTTGTTGTCATGGCTCTGTTCTCACTGAAGCACGGCTTCGTGTGTGGCGGAGTTAGGCCAACATGGAGTGCTTTAGGAAATCCTGCTTATCTGTTTTGTGGTGGGCACAGGGACTCCCATGAAAGTCAACTGAGATGCAGCTGACTTTAAAATTCCCCCTGAAGCATGAAAAACGTTGACCTCTAGCAAAGGGTTCTGCAGAGAATTTGGAAGATGGAAATTTGGAGAAGATAAATTAAATTTGCATACTTTAAAGAGTCAGACATGAACCCTTCTCAGGCTTCGTCCTGAGTGGATGTGAAAAATTGCTGGATCAAAACCCATAATGTTGAATGGGTTTTCTGTCTCACCACCCACGTTATAAAAAGATAACCATTACTAAAAAGTGTGCATTGAACACTCTTTGCCTTTCATTGGCATTCACATCCTCGGGTTTTCAACAACATGAGCAACTTCTTGCTTGTTAAGTCTGAGTCTTTTTGATTAAGAACAGTTAAAAGACCAACAGTTGAATACAATTTATAGTTAGAAATATAAATGGCTTCTGGATGATGGCTTTAAGACTACAGCTGTGTAAATATGTCAAACGTGTACGTCTTACACGTGCTCACACACATACATTCTCTTGATCAGGCTCTGGTATCACCTAAACGTATCTGAATATGTACAGATTTATAGTGCATGTGCCCATGCAGTGATTTCATGGATTTTGCTTTTCATACATAACGAGCGTTCTCTGTTCTTATCTGCGATGTATTTCTGCCCTTGCTCTGCACAGAACGAGCAGTTTTGGAATTCAGTAGCCAATTGGCAGCTTAAACGAGGGGGGAAAGGTCAAAATTTCCTGGGAGCTCCAAAGTTCTCCCCTTTTTTAATCATTCAATTTCCGGCTTTGCTTCTTAACTTCCTCCTTAGTGAGATGTGTTGCGTTTTGTGTGGCTTCTAAACAGAAAATAACATTTCCTAGACTTCTTCAGTTGGCTTTTAAACTGGGTGTATTAGTTGAAAGAAGGGTCCTGTAGTATGTCAGTAGGATTTTCCTCAGCTCTCACAAAAGCAAATGAAAACTGGAAACACCTCCTCGTAGAGGACGGGCTGGGAAGCAGCATGAGTGGGAAGATTTGCTGGCCCCTTGAAGCATGCTTTGCCTCACTGTAACCAACATTTCAAATGAAAATGTGAAAAAGTTGAGACTGTAATGGGCACGTGCAACGTCTTTCCCCACCTTATGTTTGTACCAGGCCTTCTCCTCACTCCTGCTCTGCTCCAAGGATGGTGATCAGGTCACCACTACTTAAAGGAGTTAAACAATACAGTTTTGTCAAGTCCCCTTTGAATAAAGCTGCATTGTCTGAAGTCACAGACATCTTAAAACCCCATTTAGCACAACTGGACATGGCCCATTCCCTAGGATTTGCGGCCCTGTGTCCCTAGCCGAGCACGAGGCTTCCTTTAGTGGGACACAGCTTCTGCTGTGAGAGGAGTGAGAGGGCATCTCTCCCAGGTTAACTGATGGCAAAGCTCTGGCAGCTCAGCCAGGAGCCTTCAAAAGGAACAAGAAGAAAGGTGTGAGGTTGAAAAGAGCAACGCCTTGCCTCCCGACCTGCTCCGCAGGGGCTGGGAGCTGGGGTCCAACACCTGCCCCTTTGCAAGCGGGAGGTGGGTTCGTCTGACATGCCCCCCTCTTTTTTCCTTCCAGACAGCTGCAGTGCCCTTGGCACTTTAACAGGAAGATTCTCAGTGCTGAGTACATTAAAAATCGAGGCTCAGTTTTGTTAAGCTTCCAAACAGCTTGCCAAAATCCTCGGTGAACCCTCGCAGTTCCTTCAGGCAGAGTAGTGGTTTCCCAGTGGCAGAAGCCCTCCTGACGTACGGTGCCACTCGGTACCAGTGGGAACAGACACAGCCTTTTGGGACACCCAGCTGAAAAAGTGCAAACCCTGACCTTTTGCTGCCAAGTTGATATCTTTGCTGTTGTTCTAATGCCTGTATTTTTTCTCATGTGTGTCTTTGTGTCTTCCTCGCTCCTACAGGTCCACCTTTGTCCCCTTTATCCCTTCCTCCTCTTCCGCCTTTCTTCCTGGTTCCTTCCTCCTCCCTCCAGAGCAACCCACGCTGCATTTTCCTGGATTATCCTCTCTGTTCCAGTGCTTGGTTCTGGGTGATTTTGCCTCGTTGCTTCTCCTCTCCCATCCATTTCTCTTGCCAGCTTTGGGTTTAACACATTTTAAAGAAGAAACCAGCAGCCTGCGCTGTCTGACGTTATCCCCTAATTCCTTTAACCCTTCCCACGAGGACCCTAAGTTCATTTCCCTCTGCAGCTGCCCCTTCCCCTGTTCTATGCTCAGCAGCTTTGAGAATTTCCTCTGGCGAATCCCCCTGTTACACCCGGCCTTGGCTGCTCTGCTCTCCCAGGATATTGTCCCAGGGCATCTGTGCCTTCCCCTGGGCCCTCCCCAGCGCTGCCCCCTCACAAAGCAGCAAGCCTCCTCTTTGGTTATTTTTCTTCTAAAACGTTCCCATGGATGAGAATCTCATTCAGAATGAGAATTCAGAGTAAGAACAAATCAAATAGAGGGGGAGTCCGGGCCAGCAGCGCCCTGTCACTGCAGCAGGAGATCCTGCTGGATCCAGGAGATCCAGGTCCTGGCCCTGAGGCGCTGAGCCTGGAGAAGCTCCTGATGGTGCTAGAGGAGGCCTCCGCTGCCCCACGGGCCTGCCCGAAGTTGTGGCCCTCGTGCTTCCTTTGCACAGTGGGGTTTGGGCACAGGCAGCGTGCTTGTGCAGCCAGGGAAAGGTCCGGGTGCCATACGGCGTCTTTCCCTTCACGTCTCAAAGGGAGGTTTCACTTCTTTTAAAATGCTTCCTAAATGTTTATCATTTTTTTAAACTATGGCTGACATTTGTTTGAAATGGATGATCCTAAAGCTTTTGTGTATTCTTTTTTTTTTTTTTTTTTGGACTAAACTGTTATTTACAGGGGGAGAGGGGCAAGAAAGGCTCTAGAGGGTCTAAAGGGGATAAGGGAGACCAAGGAGCGCCTGGATTAGATGCACCCTGTCCGTTGGTATGTTCCGCTTTATCAATTGTACTGTTTTAAGATTTGTGGTGGGGAAGGAGGAAGGAAATCATAACAGAAATAACGGTCTTGCAAAAGTGTAACACTCAGATAGGGCCCGGTGTGGTCCCCACTGCAGCCCTCAGCGGGGAACAACCGATCCTTTGAGCTGCTGAGTGGCCGCGGTTATGTTCCTTCCTCCTCCGGAGCTCACACGGGCTTGGGGTGCGCGGCTGCGTGCCACGTGCTGGGAGCCCAGGGCTTCCTCCTGCGAGGACGGAGCCCTGTGCCTCCTCTACTGCCCACGATGGCTCTTTGGAAACGCTCGGTGTCCTCGTGTCTGCGTGACACCAAAACGCTTTGTTGCCCTGGGATAACGGTCGGCCGACGTGATTGCCTGAGAGTGACGCGGGGCACTCGAGCTGCACTGCCCAGAGGGGAACACATCTCAGTTCTGAACGGGACATGCTTCTGTCAGGATATGCCACCTATCAACCTGGATGAGTAAATATCTATGATATATCTACTCAAGTCATCTAAACTCACACGCTGCAGTGAACATGCTGCCAAAAATCGGTAGTATTGCCATAAACCCCAGGAATATTTGTGTGTGGTGTATCCAGAAATTCAGCTGCTGGGAAATAGGAGAAATGGGCGACTTCAAAACAGACGAAACACCGCTTCTGTTCTCTCCGACTGAACTCAGCTGGAGAAGCGTGCCCTGTCTCGTAGCGTACAGAAGAGCAGGCAACTGCTCCTACCCATTGCACAGATAAAGTGCAACCAGGAACGCGTGCCCTCCGCGCTCCGGGTGTGCAGCAGAGTGCCCTGCGACAGTCCCAGCGCAGCACCGAGCCTCTCCTCCTGTGCCACGGAGGTGCCTGGCATTATCTGAAATAACGACAGTGGTTGATCTCGTGAACAGGGTCTCCGAGGTTTTAAAGGCGAGAAGGGTGAGCCGGGGTTACCTGGGCTGGACGGGCTGGATGCCCCGTGCCCATTGGTATGGCGTACCTTCCCTTTCCTGCATGGTTGTTTGCTTTTGTGCCTTGGTTGTTCTTTTCCGACTCCTCCCAGTAGTCGCATGCCCTAGAGACGCACGTGGCAGCTCCTTCCTCACCTTTCCTGCCCTGCCTTCCTCACGCTGTTGCCAGCATCAGTCCTTTTCCCTTTGTGCTACGACTCGCAGCTGCTGCCAGCACGAGGAAAATGGGGCAGGGATGAGAATTTTAAAACTGCTTCAGTCCTTGCTTTGCCTTCACTTTGAGAACTTTTATGGGACTTGTGTAAGGAGACTGCAGCTGCACGAGCTTGGCCGTACGTCCAAGGAGCTGCAATGCTTCCCTCCCTCCGTAACTCTGCTTTTAAAGTATTTCTGTGCGGTTAGCGCAGCCTGGCACTGCTCTGTATTGCCTCAGTCATGCTGTCCACTGACTGTAAAAATACAGTTAGCTGCTAGCAAGCCCATGTGAAACGTTATTTAGGCACTTACCTCCCTCCGTTCCTACCAGACAATTCCTATTTGTGACTCTCCCCAAAGTCAGAATGGTGCCCACAGCACCCAAGAACCGTGGAATTCCCGATTTCCTGACAATCATCCATCTCTTCCAGAATGCTGATGGTGTCAGTGCTGCACCTGACCACCTGCTGTAGCACAGAGGCGGTTGGGAGCATTTAACCTCACCTGATTTCTAAGCATCCCCAGAAGAGCCACCTCCCAGTAATGTTTCACCTCCCAGTAATGACAGCCGGGTTTCTACGGAGGAATTTTGGCTGAACAAAGCACCTGATGCTGCCCGTGCCCTGACGGACGGCCTTTCTTTTTGTCCCCGCTCTGTTAGCGTTTACCCTGCATGGCTGTATTAGAATGCGCACCTCTCCGTACCTATTTTTGTTAGGGGAAACCTGCCAGAAAAGCTGGTGAAATGCAGATGCCATTATTTTTATTGATCTATAGATAGCATACTGGCATGCAAGCGAGCTTGGGAACTGGAATAAGCACGGTTTTCGATCCAACTAGGTTAAAAGCTCAGCATCCTGCTGACGTGTCCATGTGCACTACTTCAGGCTGTGAACTAATGCTTCACGCAGCTGAGCCGTGGATGGAGGTCCTCGGTGCTAACGAGCATGTCCCACGTCCGTTCTCTGCAACAAACACTTCCTTGTGCCCCGGTCTTCCTCTGATCCTTACGCTGTAACTCTGCCTTCCCGTTCCTCCGTGCACCTAACCTTCCATCTCCTCCTGCGATGCACCACACCGGTGTGCCAGTGGGAGGGCCCCGGTGTCGCTGGTAGCTGACTGATCCGCGATTCAGGATTCCCACCTAGGGGGAGGAGAGGGGGGAAGCGGGGAGGAAGAACCACAGGGAGACCACGGTCTGGAAAAGGCACTCAGCAAGCAATCTGCTTTTTATACGTAAACAAGAAATAACTGACAGCACCATGGCAGGGCTGTGAATCCCTTCAAAGTGTATCTCTCAAATAGTTTTTGTCAGAATATGCTACCGGGCTTTTTTTTTTCCTCCCCTTTCTCGAATGGGATGAAATGCACAACAGCTTTCTCGTCCGGTACTTGAGGAAGTGCGAACTGGGTCATTTGACTGAAGAAACGTGCCGGCATCGCACTTGGTGCACTTTCACTGCCTCCTTCTCCTTGGGAGTAGCCCGAGAAGCTGCCACACACACAAGTAATTGACTTCTAGTGTCACAGACGCAGCTCCTTGTGCCCAAATTTTCAACTGTGTACCTGCTGCTCAAGAGCACGTTACCACTGACATTTGTTTCCTCGCATTAAGTAAAGCTGCAGTGAGATGTCATTAATGGCAGTAATTCACAAAAGCACTTCCCAACTGCCCAGTCTCAGCCTTTTAGTAGCAAAGTCCTTAAAGCATCCAGCCTTCGATGATAATAAATAAATAAATCGCGTGCCCACCGTGGGACAGGACAGCCCAAGGCTCGAGGGCTGCAGAACTGCAGGGGTATTGTCACAGAAATCTCACTGATGTTTTTTGGGGGAAGAAAAAACACTCAAGGAGTCAGTGAGGCGCTCAGCCAGCACGGGGTGCCTGCCCTCCTGGTTTCCCTGGAGCTTCTCGGAGGCGAGAGGGAACAGCTGGGCAGCCTCCCACGTGATAAAGCCAACCCTTTGACAAAGGGCAGAAAGGAGATGGATTTTTTTTCCAGACCCTCCCTAGGACCCAAGGTTAGTGCTGCCTCTGGGGTTTGCTTGACCTTGGTGTGCCAGGCGTGATGTTTCACCTTGGTGCTACGGAGTCGAGCCTGGGACACGGACCTGCCTCCTTGCTTCTGGCTGGACTCAGCCCCAGGTCCGTGTCGCTGCAGAGGAGCGAGGAATATCTCTCAGACTATTCCTCTGGCCCGGTTCGGACTGTTTGTTGCAGCTGTGACAGTTCACCCATTCCTTCTTTCCGCATTCTCTGAGCTATTTGCCATGTCCTAAACCGCTCTTTCATCCCTCCCTTTTGCAGGGAGAAGACGGCCTCCCGGTTCAAGGCTGCTGGAACAAGGTAAAATAATCCTGGGGCTGGCGTGGCTGTGCTGAGCCGGCCCTGCTGCAGGCCCTGCTAATTCTGAGTGTGGCTGAGGGCAAAATAGGTGTGGAGGCAAGCGTGGGATTTCCAGCACCAAAAGCAGCAGGCGAATTGACACTGGTGTGTAAATGCTGGTCCCCCCACTCTTGCCTTGTTTCTGCTGGCTCGCCCTTCTGAGGAGCTCCCTTTGGAGGCTCCTGTAAACGCCGCTGTTGCTCCTCAGGGTCTCCTCAGGGTCTCCTCAGGGTCTCCTCGGGGCCCGGGACCTGCTGCATGCTTTAACTCAAAGTACACGAGCCGTGCTGGCAGGGACAGGGCGCAGGTACAGCCTGCACCGCAGCTCCTGGCCTCGCTGCCAGGAGAGCTCGAAGGGTGCCTGCCGAGACCCAGCAGCGGCTCTCCTCCTGGAGCAGACGCTGGAGCCAGCCTCCCTCGTGCTGCCCCTCCGTCCTTCCCTGTCGGAGCACTGCCACTAACACCCGTTTGTTTTCTTTTGCAGTGATGATTCTAACCCCGGACTGGCCTGTGTGTGTTATGTTACATAGAATATTTATTTTTATACGGTGTTCTTCTCCGAAACGCCCAAAGTTATGCGTTTTTACAAATTATCAAGAAGCTGCATATTTTTTGTACAGAAAATGCTCCGTCTCCCTTCCGCCCTGTTTGTCGGGTCTCTGTATAATTCTGTGTCTGCTTTACGCTTGTTTTGTCATGGAGTACAGCTGTAATATTTACATGATACTTGTGCACACATGGTGAATATAGGAACTTAATAAATTATTGCATTAAAAGCGCCCGAAGGAGCTGCCCTGTCTAGTTGCAAAGGTCGTTCTCATTTTTCAAGCTGGAGTCATTCAAGAATATTTCTAAATGCGACATATTTTTATTAAAGAGAGACATACGCAGGATTTCGGCAGTTAAATAAGGGTAAGACTCACGGCAGCCCCCGTACGTGGGGAACTCAGAGGTTCCCTGACAACGAATTTTGGGGGAAGCCAGGTTTCAGCACCACACTCAGGCAGCCCAGCGCAGCCGAAGGGAAGCACCCCATGAGCTGTGGACCCGGCGTGTACAAAGAGCCTCTTGGTCTCCTCTGGCGTCACGTAGCTGGGTTAACCCTCACAACGAGGTCGGGAATTCAGACATCTTTCTGAACTGCAGGCCTGCAACTAGCTTGATTAAAGCTTCATTTAAAATTAAGCAGATGGCAGACACCCCCATGATACCCTCATGAATTGTTATTAGATAAAAGCGCTCCACGTGGCTCCTGTAGCGCTAACCAAAGCTGCATGCGAAGCTGGAGTGTGTCCTAACTTGTGTGCGTACGCCCTGATTACCCTTCCTGTCCTGCTGTTAATGTCTCAAGCCTCAGTTACCCATCAAGGACAAAATACATCATCGGACTAAGCGAACATCAGACTGCTTTTTGTACAAAATCCGCAGAGTGTAAGCCCAGATCCGCCCCCTAACGCACGTCCCGTCCTTTGTTGTTCACAAAGGGTGAAGGACAGGTTGCAACCTGGGGCTTTCAGGGGGATACGGAGATGCTTTAAAAATCCTCGTTGTGGGTACGCTGGCGATGCTGCCGTGTGGTTTTTAGCACCACGGAACCAGGGGCTGTGCCCCAGCTGCCTCTCGTGGCTACAGCTGTGCCAGCTGACGGCATCACGAGCACCTCAGCTCGCTCCTCAGCTCCTTCAAGCCGCCACCTGGTTGCTTGCCAGCGGCCTCCACTGAGCCTGTTAGCCCCTCCGGAGCATGACGCCAGCAGGACACGTGCTTCTCTTGCATGCAGAAGAAAAGGCTGGCTGGGGACTGCCCCAGGAGCGGAGCCCGGCCCCTGTCTGATTGAAGGCCGTTTGTCACCTCACCCTGTCCGAAATTTACTGAGCTTCAGCTAAAAACCAGCGAGGTTTCTACCACCCCACAGGCTCAGATTGCTCTCGCAGTTAGGAAACTCCCTGTGACTTTCAGCCTACACTAATCTGTGAGCTTTACAAACACCTCTTCTCATGCCAACGTCGTCCTGTGGATGAAACTTTTCCACGCACGATGTTTTCATGAGATGCTTGGGGTACTGGAGCTGACATGGCACCGAAAGAAAACGAACTGCAGAGCCCTGAGGGATTCTTGCTTGGTTTCTCAGCAAGCTCTCCCATTGATTTAAGACCCAGCTTGCTGGTAGAAAGCTTTGCAGCTGTGGAGCTTAGCCAAGAACAGCACTTACTTAAGCAAGGGTGCCACAGAGCTCTGGTGTTTAATTACACACCTGTTGAACACAAAGCAATAAAAGCCCCTCCAGCTACGCTGCTGGTTTTGGAAGGTGGTGGCAGCAGTGAGCTTCTTCTCTGCTCTTGTAGCGTGTGGCCCACGAGGTAGGTGGTTCGACTGCTCCAGTCCTTTCTAGAAACGCTGACTGTATTTAATTCTCAGAAACTGGTAGATCTATAGAAGAACCTGCCAATGGTTCCTGTTCCCTTTGCTGTCCGTGGTGTGTTTTTGTTGTGTAGCTGTTGTGACTGTACCGCATGGGACTTTGCTTGGGTTTGCCTCGTCTGAAAGTAAACGAAGCTTGTGTGTGTTGTGTTCTTACCGCGGCTCCTCTAGGAGTCTCTGACTGATCCGCTGCCTGCTTTGGTTTACTGGGCTGGTTTTTAGTTGATGTATCTGTGAGAGAGAAAGCTTTTACCTGAGGCAGAGGGGTCCTTGAAATGCAGCTGCCGCAACTTTTTAAGGTACCTGACTTGTATCAGCAAAACGCAGGGAGCAGCCTGAGCAAAGGGGGCTGATTTTGAAACTTGTGTTTCAGAGGAGAATTTACTCACTTGAAAACTGGTCGAATTTCTACTTTGGTTTGAAAACCAGTCGCCCCTTTTGCACCTTGGCAAAAAAAAAAAAAAAAAAGTTTTTACCTGGAGTAGCCAGCCCCTTGTATTCATAAAACCTGAAACAGCTGGAGGCTGCGGGCACAGAGATGTCACCAGCCGCGGCGGGTCAGTCCAGGGTTGTGAATCCGAGCGGACTTGTACCGCCCAGCTGCTCTTCCCAAACGTCCGCGCCTTGCATTTCAAGAAAAACCCGACTGTAGAGGCTGGGCTTGTGCCGCCCCGAATCCAGCAGCTTGGTTTCGGGGCCTCTCCCTGCTGAAAGCCGGCAGCGGGTCGTTGTCGCTGCTGAGCGCTGTTTGTCCGACCGGCCCGTTTCACGTGAAACCGTTTGTCTGCCCCTTCAAGGGTCAAACGCCTTGGCTGATAGCCAAAAAGTGAGAGAAACCAGGGCGGAGACGTTTGGGAGGCGACAGAACGAAAGAAGGACCTTCCCGAAGATTTGCTGGAGATGCTTTGCAAGTTCCCTCCCTGGAGCTTGGGAAGAGTTCTTCAACCGCGCCAGGAGGCTGTGCTAGATCATACCTGGTGCGGCCGCGGGAGCTCGGCGTGCCAGCGCTTCTTGCTCTGCTGTCGGCCTTCTCCCGGAGGCCAGTGGCAGAGTTTGAAAATGACACCGTCTGTCTTCTCTTCCTGTGGTCGTTTTCACTTCAGTCTGTTATTGTGGCTCTTCAGATGAAGAACTGGGCTCAGTTTTCCAGCAGCTGCTGTGTAGATGAGTGCAAGGTATCAACAATATTTCAGTGGGGGGATCCTTTGATCCAAGACAGAAATCCTTCTGGGACAGTTTTCTTTAGGAAAGGCAGTCAGCTGCGCGTGCTCAGTGCAGGGTGCTGCTCCGAGGACACGATAAAACCTTTTCCCACTGCGTCTGGTTCCCAGATGACAACCTTCCACCTGTACCTTTGATGATTCCACCTTTAACCTTTTCATCACAAACTTTTTTTTCTCCTGGTAAATTAGAAAGGAATGAAGCCAAGAAGGGGAAAACATCCGAGATACCGAAGGCGTGAAATATCTTGTCAGGGAAGGAAAACGTGGAGTGTGGATAAAACCTGGTTTCGCTGAACAGTTCCTTTGCTTCCTGTGTTTCTGCTTTGGTCTCCACCACGCACGCTGGATGTTTTTTTGTCTGGAGCCCTCCAGAAGCATTATTTTGCTGCCCTATTTAGGCGCTTTTTGTGGGTATCTCTCGACAGATGTACTTCCAGATGGACAGTAAGGATCACAAGGGTCAAATCCCCCTGTGACGTGTTCTGACACATTTACTGAAAGGAAATAAAGATTTGGCAAGGTGCTGAGGGGCGCAGAGGGCATTTCCCAGCCACCTGACAGTCGGAACATACAACTGTGGGTACCTCATACCAACCGCCACGCCAACCTGCCGTCAGTTCCCGCTGCCGAAGGTCGAATCCTGTTCACGTGAACGTTGTAGTGTCTGTCACCAGAGCTCTTCCGATACTCTGAAAAAGCTGAGATTAATTACGAAGTACATCCATTGTGAACGTGACTCGTAACGTTTTTATTTCATTGCGTGCACTGGGAAGCCCATTTGTCCAAGCATTAAGACGCAAACTTAACTTTGAGCGTGTGACTGCCGTTGGCCTAAATGATGCTATTTGCATATTTAAGCGTTCTGGTGAATCGGGGCCATTACTATTAGAGTTAATGAATGATATCTAAATCATTAGGCAGAACTAAATGACAAGCAATTCATGCTTCTTCAGAGAGAAGGAGCTGATTTCGAGTTCCAAGTGATGTGTAATAAACCTGAGCAAGCCCCAGGAAGGCCATAACCTTCGTTCAGGCCTTTGTCCCCTCAGCTGGAACAGTCCCGACCTCCTGAGGACATCCGCAGCCAGCAGCCGCCCCCTTTTGCCATAGAAAGCACGCTCCTAGCGTAACTCAAGTTTTGAAGAGCCGGGGAAAAGTTCTCCTTTCAGTTCGATCTGAAGATCGCCTATGGTGACTTTTGTCTTAACAGATTTATTCAGTTAGCACAGCAGTAGGGGAATAAACTGTTTCAGTTCGGAACCAGGCTGATGAAAGGGTTAACCTACTTTATTTGTAGTTCTTATTTTGTATTTTTGGGGGTGGGGGGAGGAGGGGAGAACCTGAGCAGAACTGCAGGCGGTGGGTGTGCTTTTTTCTTCTTTTTTTAATAAAAACCAGTTCTGTATATAGTTTGATAATGCTACTTCTACATTTCTTTTTATTAATGGTATTTTGGGGGCAATTTGTTTGCTCTTTTCTCGTGTTTCCATTTAAACGTATTTTTGATGAGCTTTTGGAATAAGTTTGTACACGTTTCCGACTCCAGATGTCCTAAGGACATTCCGAGCATGTTGTTTTTTCTCCCAAAGTTCAAGGGTAAGATGGTGCTCTCCATAGGCAAAGCCATTTTCAGCGGGGACAAACGCCTCCCCCCGGGCTGCGCCTAGGGACCAGGTACCAGGACCTCTCCCAGACAGAACGGTCTCTCCAAAACTCCGCTCGCAGAACTCCCAAGGGCTGCGCGAGGGACCAGCTGATTCAAGACGGTCTCTGTCGATGTCACCCGGTCTGTCGTTCAGAAACGAGTCTGGCAAGAGTCGCTGTGCCCTCTTCAGGAGCATTCTACAGCCTGAAATTACAGTCAGAATTCGTTAGGAGGCCCTGAGCTAGCAGTTCAAAAGATGCTTTCTTGAAAACGGCAAGCTCCTGGTAGTTACCTACCACAGCGGCGGCGTCTCTCGCTATTGTTTTCGCTCCTCTGGATCCAGCAGTGCTCTTACACTCGGCTCGTCTTCGGCCTTGGCTCCACATCGGACGCGCATGCGAATGCCGTGCTGGGTGAGAGCCTCGGTTTGTTTTACACATCTTTGTTTCCCCCTGGCCCTGTTTTTGTCCCTATTGTTTCCAGATGTCCTTGTCCCTGACAAAATGGGTACTTTCTCTTCTGCATTTTCAGAAAATCTCTGTTGGTCACATTTTGATTGTCTTCCCACTCATTTTCATTTATCTATCCTTCCTGCACTTTTCCTCCTTTCTTGCAGTCCTTCATTGTCCAACACTTGGATCCAACGGGAAATATCACAGCAAAACACGAATTAAGACTGCAGATATCTGTTAAGTTTTTGGAGTCGACCGTAAAGCATCTGCTGTTTAAGATGCTACATGGCAAGACCAGTTTAGCTTCGTAGCTTTCTTATTATTTGCTTGTTGAAGTTATCAAATAAAGAAGTGTTTTTTTTCAAACAGAATTAGTATGAACTAAGAGGGGTGTTTATTTAAGAAAATCTTGCTAGGCTTTTTTTTCTTTGCTGCAAGACATGACTTTAACTGCTGTCACATGCTGAGCGTGCTAGGTTAGTGTCGGTGGTAGGTGCAGGAGGATCGGTTGTGAAACGCACGGAGCGGATCTCGTGTTCCTGTGTTCTCTTGCAGGCCGTGTTTGTCAACCCATTGTCCCTGGCAGGGATTTGTTGGGCGTGTGAAATTCCATTTTGTGATAATTCCATTGTTCTCTCGCAGTAACGTTTCAAAACATTGCTTCAGTAAATCTTCCCTTCTGCTCTCCTGCAAGGATTTGCTTTTCCCCTGGCGCTGTGCTCGAGCTGCAGACCAAGCAGTCCTACCCTCTTGGCGAGTCTTTTGTCATCCTAGACTGGTGAAGTCGCCCTGCCTGCTCTCTCTAGTGCCCAGTCACGTAACAGCGGCAGAAGCCCTCAGAAAGGGTAAGCAGCAGGAGCAGACACAGCGCTGGCCATCCCTGCGATGCCACACACGTACTGGAGCAGGGGCAGGTGTTGGAAGCCGCAGGTGAGGGATGGCAGCAGGGGACTGGCACAGCCTGACGAGGCTCAGCTGCAGCCCTCAAGCACTTCCCACTTGTCAAACCCAACGGGATCACTTTATTTCTTCTTGCCCTTCACCATTTTGCATTTAGAGATAGGGTAAATTGGGGCAGAACATAGCTGTTGCATTCCCCCCGCCCCGTTAAGGACTGAGCATCCCTTTGATGCTGGGGCATGGCCTGACTCCACAGAATTCTCAGACTTAACGATGCAAAATTGCCTCCAGATGCTCAGCAGCAGAGTAATGGCAGGAAAGTTGCTGATTTACAGGGAGAGCCTGCAGACGCCATGGGCTCGCTGGTGATAGAACTCGTGGGGTGCATCCGCGTTGCCAGTCAGTGCTGTCTGAGAAGAACAGGTCTGAAGTAGGACCCAGGTCCTGCCGAGGAACCACCTTGGCTCAGGAGGTTCCATTTTTGCCTGTGGAGGCGTCGATTTTGTCCGGCCCCGCAGGCTGGCTGCCATTAGTGGTGTGGATGCACAAGGCACGCTGCCGAAGCTCACCTTTGGGTTCAGCTTCGCCTGCCAGGAACCCAGTCTGCGTATTCAGCGACGGCTCTGTGCTGGGAGCCAAGGCAGGGGGTTTGCTTTAGAAGCACACCTTTGATGGCGACACGTGCCAAATGCCGCAGAGCTGTGCAGGGTGCTGCTCTCTGCTCCCCAGCTACCTGTGGCCGAGGGTTTCCTCGCCAGGTGTCTCCATCACGGTGAACGAGCTCTGCCAAGAAAGTTGTCATGTCAAGCGGATCTCCCCTTGGTACCCAGGGCGCTCAGAGCACAGCCAAACGCCTCCCTGGTGTCATCTTCCCACATCTGGACCGCTTGTGGCATTGGTACTGCCCGTTTCTCATCCTCCTCTAATTTGGACACCAAATTCTTTGACGCTGGGGGTGCTTCCTGCCAAAGGTCTGCTCGTCGGCCAGCACCAGGCGTTAATTCACTAATCCCTGCAGGAGGAGGGTTGCTGAAGCAATTTGTTACCTATCTGCTTTTCCTGAATTTTACGAGAGAGACTTTTTTTTGGTGGCGTAGAATGTACAATACTTAATGTAACTGTAGCCAAGTGATGAGCTATGGGTAAATATCAACAGGGCATTGTTTCTGCGTGTCTCCTACAAACACTGACTGAGACATCTAGGTCTGTATACACTTTTTACGTTGGTTTTATTGAACTCTTATTAAATATCCAATGTTATTTGGCTTTCACGAATGTAAGTGCTGTAAGGTTCTTTTGTACTACCAGTAATTATTATTGTCAATGTGCTGATTCTCAGACGCTATTTCAACTCCTTTTGACATAGTTCAGCTGCTTGGAGCTTTTTGGCCTGTAAGAAAATTCCACATTAAATAATTGCTTGAATGAGGAGAACAAAGGGCTGTTCTTTCCCATCATCGTTCCAGCCTCTGTAGGAGCTTCTTCAGCCAAAATGCGCATTTGCTTTCTCTTTTCTGCGTTTTCCTTGGTAATAGGAGAACTTTGATTTGTTTTGTCTTTTAAACCTGGAAATTCTGAATTCCGCGTTGAATGTTTCTAACATGATTTTAGAAAAGCAGAGGTACTGTTTTGTAGGGCTAGACTCTGAGCTATGGCATAAGGAGTTACTGATCGCAACAGAACTTAACATACTTTTGTTTTTCTTTGTATTTTTACACTATTTTATAAGCAGAATGTTTGTGCGATTTAAAACTTAAAAGATGTTAACAGATGAAACATTTAATATGCATGAGGAAAGGGATTCACTTAAAGGGCTTCCATCGGTATGAATGAAAACCAGCCTACGATTTTTGTCAGAACTAGAACTGTGCCTCGGTTCCCGCTTCGCGTCCCTTACCTGAACGGTTCCAGAGAAGCCGTGTCTGTCCTTACGAGTAGGTGTGCGCTGAACTTGCTGAGTGGCTGCTCGGTAATCAATGAAGTTCAGTTATGAAAAAGTAACCCACAGCTTAATTATAGTGCCTTTAAAGCATTTCTACTCGCAAGCAACAGAAATTTTATATGCCTAATCACCGAGTGCCAAGTTGTCAGATGAAGAAAACAGTACTTATCTTATTCTGAGGTGCTGCTTTATATTATGAGGAAAATTGCTGTGCGGGAGCTGCGTTGCTATTTTAAATGCCTTCGCCTGTTCGCTGCACCGTGGTGAGAATAAACCTGGGGGATTCCTGGAGGAAGTTAGTTTGGGCTTCTGGAGAAGCGAAGGAGGGCTGGAAAACCAGGCAGGAGGTAACAAAATGGCTTGGGCTGGATGTTTGTTGCGATGGGAGGCAACCGCCCTGTTTGGTGTGTCATCCCGTCGTTTCCCAAGAGGAGTCCGGTGAATTCCCTGTGCCTCGTGTTGAAGCTTTACTCCGTGGTGTCCATGTTTCGATGAGGTTTCTATTTTAATCTGTGTGCCGTAATATTCCAGGACGATCTGCATTTGTTACGACTGCTGTACATACTTTTCCATTTTATAAAATTACCTCTTTACTTACACGGAGTTTCTGTCTCTCTTTAAACGCCAGCTAACGCAAATCACACACAAGAAGTTGGTGGCCCCTTTGCCCTTGGGGTGGTGTTCAGAGTAGGATCCTAAGGAGAGGACGCCATCTGCTGTCCACCAGTCACCCCAGGAACGGTGGAGCTAGGTGGCACATCTCAACCCATCAGCAAACAAAAACCCAAATGTCTGAGCCTTTGGCTGATGACACCTGGCCTGCCGGCTTGGTTTTGGTAACAGGAGGGAAGGTGTCATCGGCCTCAAATGCTGTGACAGCCACCACCACCATCGCACCGTGTCCCAGATACGTTGACCTCCTCTAACTCCAGACACATGGAAATCAGACGCCTGCCTTGGAGCAAGGTTCCCTTGGCTCCCTTCTCAGCCAAAGGGGAGAAATGGGCAGCTCCAGGAGCTCTGTCTCTGCCCCTCCTGGCCTTCTCCCTGCATTAACGCAAAGGGAACGAGCCCACGGACACCGTGGCGCTTCCTTGAGAGGGAAGTGATTTGCTGAAAAACCTTTAGCTCTTGAGCTGCTAGACAGCAAAACTAAGTGCCTCGCTCCTGACCTCCTCTGGGTTTAGCTACGATGAGCCCTGGATCATGAGACAATCCTCAAGGATCTGGGTGGTTAACAGGGACTGAGGCACTGAGCTATGCAGGAAAAAAGAGCACATCATGATGCTTCAGCTTGGAGAGGAAAATGCATTGGGAACCTAGGATTCCCATTATTTCTCGGGGCTCTCAGGTCACTTTTGTTTTTCTTGTGTTTTTTTTTCTTTAAAGGCTCCTGCAAGTATAACTGCTGGACCTCGGGAGAGCAGTAAATTTTGCCCTTGTGCCATAAATAAGCATTTTGGAGGTTAGCTGCGTACTGCCCCTGACAAACGAGTGACCCAAAGGAGGGCCTTTCTCTAAGTTTCCTTTTAGAAATCAGGCTGAGATTTTTTTTTTCCACCTGAGGACTCCGTGGGGGGGAAATAGAAAGCTGATTTGTGATTTAAATTGGCTTTTTTAAATCAAACGGAGCTGTGGCTATGGAGGTAGACAAATGTGCGGTGCTGGCCTGTCCTTTAAGTTTCTCTGAGAAAAGCTCAGAGCAGGCTGGTCCTGTGCAGGGAGACACCACGCCTGTAAACGTCACCAGAGGAGAAAGGGAGCATCTATCACAGCTCCAAATCATCCCAAAGGGGGTGAGTGCAAAGGGACCAAGATTTTTACTAGCAAAGATCCCTCTGCAAATCTGTGAGGATGGAGAAATAGAATCTAGTTTTCTGTGAGCTGTGGCGGTTTGCTAAGAAAGCATCCTGAAGCACAGATCTGACGTGGAGAGGAGTGACTTGATGACCAGGAGTGCGCTCCTCCAACAAAAAGCGACGTCCCACAAGTGCCAGGACCACAACACCGTAGAGCAGAAGTCCCTGGGTGCTGCTGGGGTGCGCTGCTCTCTGCATCTCTCTCTAGGCTTCCCTGAAAAACCATGCTGTGGTAAAAGCATAAGCACGCCGTTGTAGTTTGCTTCAGGACGTGTGTTACAGAGAGAGACGCTTTTCTGCCTCCCAGGTTGGTGGGCAGCGTGTGGTTGTCACCTGCACCAGGAGCCAAACTTACCCTTCTGCCCATCCGGCTTTGCTTCAGCTCAGAGACTGCAATAGGAGTTTTATTTATTAACAGCCAAGACACCTTCCTTTGGAGGAACGGGGACACGAGGCAAAGAACCAGCCGTGCCCGTTCTCGTGGTGTGCCTCAGCTTCCTTAGCCGGATGTCCCAACCTTTCGATTATTCAGAGAAGCCATTCTGTGTGTGATCACCGTGCCGCTTCTCCGCACACCTCGCCCGGTTCTGGCTATTGTTTCTGAGCTGTGGAGGATAAAACCCCGCAGGGTATTCTGGAACTGAGCATAGTGGTTTGGTTTTTTTTTCCCTTTTTTTGTTCCCTTATTCTTTTTTCTCTAATTCTGAAAGATTTTGGTAAATCACAATTTGACAAAAAAGACGTGATTATCAGGAATATCCATAACTATTTGAATATTCCCATTAAATTAACATTTTTACTTATATGACTAATGGAGTCAAGACAATGACAGTCTGCATCTCGTGTTTAATGATGAGTAACAGGGATTAATTATTTTTTTTTCCCTCTGATAAGCAGTGTTTAGCTTTTAGAATTTAGCTTAGGCAGGAAACGCTTCTCTCTTCTTTTTGCTCGTGCATTGGCTGCTTTGCAACTTTTTCTGCAGATACCTTAACCGCCAACCTGCCTTAAACACCATGCCAGAACCTGGCGTGCACAAAAACAGTTTAATTCTGAAGTAAATGCCATGGTCTGGTTTCACACAATAAGAGAGTTCAAAAAAAAGGGTTTAGATTTTCTCCTTCCTTTAGGAAGAGCTTGCTGTGCATGAAATAGTAGCATATTAAAGCTGTAAACGCTATGGAGGATGTGTGGGGGGATTCAGAAATGGCTCAAAATGGGCAAAAGTCCTAACAGCAACACGGATTATTTGCAGAACTCAGTTACTACATCTGTTGTCTACTGCCGTAACACATGCGCACCAGCTTTTATTGTGTTAGGCTGTCCTAATGACATGACAACGCCTGCGCTGATGTGATAAAACTCCTGGATTCCAGGAGTAAGATGGAGCTTTCGGAGTACCTGACACCAGTGTTCTGCCAGGCCGACCCTGGGTGCCTGCCAGCCTCGGAGTGAAGCCGTATCTCTTGGTTCTGGCGCTGTGAAATATTCACGGCAACGTCTGAGATGTAACAGCTTCTGCCCAAAAGGGAGAGTGCCATAAGCAGGCTGTTATTCCTCTCGCTGGTGAGCTAGGCAGGCGGCAGTGTCTAACTGCTCTGTCAATAGCTGTGTTGTTTATTTTGACAAAGGAACAGATTGTATTTGCACTGGGAAGGCAACTGGCAGATGGTCTCTGCACAACCTCGCGAGGGCAGGCTCCGCTCCTGTTGGTGGCGGGGGGAAGCTCCCGCGTAATCCAGCTCTGTACACTTTCCGTTTGAGGAATGCGACTTACCCACGGTCTTTCCCTGAACGAGGTGATCTGACAGACCAGGACGTAAAGCTATTGTGACCGAAAACCTTGGGCTCATCCCCTGCCTACCACGACGGCGAAGACGCCTGCTGCCACAGCGGCCTCGTCAAGCAGCGTAAGGAAACTCCCGCTCGCCACACTCCCGTGCAGCCTCAGTGCTCAACACCGAGCCCAGAGCTGGGAAGAAAACGTGCGTCTGCGCTGCTCTGAAAAAGGTGGTTCTGAAAGCTACCAGGTGGGAGCTCTCCAGCCTTGCTGGTCTGCAGCGTGGCTGGGGAGTTGACGGCCGCTTCTGAGGCCCTGCGCGCACAGCTCACTAAGCACACAGGTCTCCTCCGTGCCGGGGCTGCTTCCCTTGATCAGAACCCCCTCCCAGACCGCCATCCCCGCAGAAATAACGGAAGCAATAGCAGAAGGCCACTGCCAACAGCAAAGCCTGTCTCCAGCGAGTACCTGCTCTGCTGCCCGTGGCGCAGCGACTCGTGCGGGGACGCGACGGCCGCTGGGACGCGTGGCTCTTGCCGCAGGAAATGGGAGCAACCTGGGTAAAAAGGAAACAGAGGAATTAGATTGTTGTTTTAGGGAACACAAAAGCTGTGTGAGGCCGCAGCTCCATGCACCCAGAAGAGCTATGCCTCTTCTAGGACTGGCACTTGATGGCCACGTTATACTACGAAGGGCAAACGTGAAGGAGCCACACCCCGACAACATTTTATTTCCTCGGAGCCATCAGAAAGGCGCATCCCCACGTGGTGGACCCGAAAATATGACTGCAGGTAACGAGAAGGCTGTGTATAAAAAGCTGTGGTGTTTTGTGTCGCTTTTTTGTAAATACAACGAGTTGTCCAAATGTTGAAAGTTTGCCTCACGCAGAAGGCATAAATGTTTTTTTTTTCTTTGTAGACCTCCCACGCTTTTGTGTTGTTACCACAGAGCAACGATTTGTTAATCTGCGACAAACTGGGAATGTTTTCAAAAATACGGGATGCTTATTTTGTCTCATCTCCACTTATTTTTAATAACAAAGCTACGTGCCACGTGCACGGTTGCGAGTGTTATTGGATGCAATTATTCCCATCTTGAAATAGCAAAGTGCAAATGTTCCTCCTCCTCCTTCACATGGGCTTTAAATTCCTTTTGTTTTTATGCTTTGTACTTGAAAACCTTCCACCATCCCTCCCGAAAATCTATTAAGATCCGATGAAGACTTCCCCTTTTGTGTAAAATAATGCAAATGCAAGGTTTTTTCCTGGGGTTTCAAAGCATTTTGACCTCGTTTACAAAAACTCCTGCTTTCTTGTTGCGGGTCTGTGCATCCCCCCGTACGCTTATCCACTAAACCTGTGGCCGGTTTCATCTAAATCTGGCACGGGTTCACGTCTCAAGTACTCTCCTGGAAGTTTTGTAAAGGCAGATGGCCACAAAGAAGAAAGAAAAGCCCGCAGAGGTAAGGCTGCGACGAGGAATCGCTCCCCGTAACACATCAGAAAGATTCTGGGCCGAAGGAGGGGGAAGAGAAGGCTCCAAAGCATTAAACTGCGGCTATGTGGCTCTCGTTGGGCAACTTGCTGAAAAAGACAAGAGGTGTCTTTATTTCCTTGTTAAAGCATGTCAAAATACAGCTGTTGTTGGTGCCTGTGCTCACCGAGAAAGCCCTGGGTTGCCGCCACTCACGCCCTTTTTCTCTGGGAGATGGTGTGGTCCGCAATGAATATAATCTGAAGGCACACTCCAACATTTTTTTTCCCCCTACCGAATGCAATTCTACGCGGGCACAAAAGTTTCTTTTCGGCAGGGCCAGAACCACAACTCCAGGAAGCCGGCGAACCTTTGTGGCTTTTCCAGCAACAAAGGGCACGCCGAAAGCATGGAGGCCTCTTTATCATCCTGCTCCGTTGTTCGCAGCCGCCCTCCTAGCGCAAGGCCGTGCGCCAGCCGGAGCCATCTGGGTTAAGGCCGCGTCCCCACCGCCTCACAACGGGCTCCAAGCGAGGGAAACCGGCGTGGCGATGCCAGGCGTTTGCGTGTGAACGGTGAGATCAAGTCGGTTTTGCGTTTAAACGTGCCTGAGCTCGGCGGTGGAGCTGCAGCTCTGTGGTACCGCGGATCCTGCGGGTCGGGAGGGCGAGGAACGCGACCTTCCCTCGGCAAAGCCACTTGGCAGCCTTCGTGGGCGGCCTACAAAGCCCACGGGCGGCCGGGGACGAGGCTGGGAGGCCGCAGAGACACACAAAAGAGCCGCCCAGCCTCTTTGTTGCGCCGGGCACACCGGGCTCACCTTCCCCGGGGGGGGCTCCGCTCCGTTGCCGGCCCCCTCCCTCCCCCCCCGCCGGGGGGGGGGGGGGGGGGGGGGGGGGGGGGGGGGGGGGGGGGGGGGGGGGGGGGGGGGCGTGAGGCGAGGCGGCGGCGAGGAGGGGAGAAAGGGGGAAAGGGGCCTGGAGGAGGACGAGGAGGCGGCGGCGGGCAGCGGCAGGTGAGGAGCGGGCGGCGGGGGGGGGGGGAGGCCGCTCCCCTCAGCGGCCGCGAGGGGACGGGGGGCTGAGGGGATTTGGGGGGATCTGGGGGTGCGGGGGGGTGTGTGAGGGGGTTTTATGGGGGTTTAAGGGGGTTTGAGGGGATGTGAGGGGCTGCGAGCCCCCCCGCCGGCCCCGCCGCCGCCCCCTCACGGAGGCTCCGGCCGCTGACTGGAAGGGGGGAGGGGCGGCGGAGTGTGGGGGGGGGGTTGGGGGGGAACGCCCACCGCCCCCCCCCCCCCCCCCCCAACACCCCCCCCCCCCGCGCCCCCCCCCCCTCCGTCCTCCTCCTCTCTTCGCCGCTGCGCCTGCGCGGAGCGCGCGCTCGCGCCGCCCCGCCCCCCGCCGCTCCCCTCCTCTTCCCGCTGCTCGCCGGCCCGCAGCCAATCGGGAGCCGCCTCGCCCGTGTGGGGGGGTGGAGTGGGCGGGGCGGGCGTGGCCATGGCAACGGCGCGGCGTTGCGCGTGCCGCCCGGCCCCGCCCCCCACGGGCGTGGGGCGCGGGGGGGGGCCCCCCCGTATCCACCCCCCCCCCCCCCCCCCAGTTCCAGCCGTAATTTACCCAATTAAAGTTTTAATACGTGGACAATTAATACAAGCACGCAGCCCCTAAACACCCCTCAACACCAGTGACACGGTTCGGTAGAAGCAGTCCCGGTTCGAAGCCTTGCGAGGGCTGCGGTGTCAGTCCCACAGCCCAGGGTCTGGCTCCCTGCTCAACGCCTGCTGCCAAAATTTTGGACCCCAAACCCTGCCCTCAGCCCTGCCCAGGCGCCCCTTGGCACGTTGTGCTGCAGGGATGCCTCAGCCACCTGCAAAATCCAGCAGGAAAACTGTATCTGTAGCCTGCTGGCTGTATGGACACTGTATATATAGTGGCTGGCTTCATCTGAGCAGGAATTTACCTGATTATTTCTCAAATGCTTGGTGATAGTCGCTGTTGTGTATTTCATACCTGGCGTAGGTGTTATCCTGCCTTGCATTTGACTGGGGATGTGAAGAGGAACAGCTGGAGTTTGCTCTTCTCCACCCGTGTTGCAACAGTTTTGCTCTGCATTGCACAGACTGAGCTTTGTTTTCTTTGTTTCCTGTGACTTTTCTTTCTGAGAGAAAAAAAAAAAAAAAATAGACAGTTTCTCTTGGTCAGTCTGGGGAGCTTGTCTGAACTGCTGCAAGCAGGGACCTGAGGAACAGGAGGGCGCCTTCTCTTCTGTCCCCTCTGTCAGGCTGCTAACGTCATGTACAAGAAGCATCTTCTGCTTTGGGCTCAAACAAGCACATTCCGATCTAGAAACTTTTTGGTCAGCTTTTAAAAATCTTATCTTTGTTTCGTTTAACAACTCTGTTCAGGAAAAAAAGAAAAATCTGTTGATGTCTTGTAGGCATTCGGTAGTGCACTCAACTACCTGGAGGGCACCCAGGCTTTCTTGCCAGATCCTGATCTGTAAATCTCTGAACTTGCTTCCTGGCCAGCTTTTCCACCTCAGGCTCACTTGCACATCGCAGTCTGTTTTTGGGTCCCTGCATTAGTCTTGTTTAAAAAATATGTGAGTTCTTATCGCCTAAATGTCACTATGTGGTTTTGTACTTCTGCGCATCAATGTAGGAAGGGCTGGAAAGTGGTTTTAAGGTTGTTTTGGTAAACCTCGATATGTGGGATGCAAATCATGGGGCAGTCTGGTGTTCGAGTGTCCTTGTGGAGCAGTGCTTGCTCTCTGCAGGTAAGCGTGATGGGGTGGTAGTGCGGGCAGTGGCAGAACCTCCAAGTGGCCAAAGCAGATCCACCCAGGAGCAGAGAGAGCACAGCTTCCAGCAGGGCAAAAGGAAATTGTCATTGGTTGCCTTGGGCTCTTGGGAAGATGCAATTACCAAAGCAAAGCCCAGCGTGCAACGGTCTACCTTATTTTCATCATGTTGTAGAGAGCTCCAGGAGATCTGGTAGCTATTAAATCCCCCATAGCAACACAGGGGTGGTGGAGCTGTGAAGAGTAGGAGTGTGCCGTGACCAATTAGGGGATTGGAAGCACTAATTGCTTTAAATTGCCCAAGCCTCATGATGTCACGGTAGCCAGATATAGATGCAGTTTTTCCAACTCACTGAGGATGGACTTCATGCCATGGCTGTGTTTTTTTAATGGGGACTCTAGTTTTTTAGGGCAAACCCAGAGTCATTGCATCAGTTGGCAATAATTAATGTGGGCAGACTTGTGTGCTTTTCAACTGATAATAAGCTCTTGACGTTTAGCAGCATCACCTGTAGACAACAATGAGGAACAGCAGTGCTCAACTTGTGGCTCTTCTGCTGTTGGCAGCCTTGGAGCAGTCCAGGTGGGTATGTCATGTAAGTGGTGTCAGGTATGAGCTGATGTGCATCCTCCTGGGTCAAACAGGTCCCTGCCAGGGGGAGAAATGATCCTGGCCCCTGGGGCCTCACTGTGGACAAGATGTAGCTCTTCTGTACAAGATAGTGAGGACTGATGTTCATCTGAGCCTGTGAAGAGTTGCCTTAGCATCCACTCTCTAAGATATCTGGCATAGGTAGCTGACTGCTGTAGTGTATCCTGTTTCTTTTTTCACATTAATTCACATTAATGTTTCTCACATTAAGTTCACATTAATTCACATTAATGCTTTTCACATTAAGTTCACATTAATTGTATTCTAGCAGATTTCATTATGCCGTAGCTTGGTGTTTTCTACCAGAAATCATCTGTAGGGTACAAGACAAGAACAAAGCTTCAAGATGTTTCACATGTACCCTGGTCTGTGTACATTGCAAAGAAGAGGGGAAGAACGATAGCAGAGTTTTGATACTTCTGCTGTTCTGAGGCCTAAGCAAAATTCTGCGAATGTACCTGAACTGGTACCTGCACTGCATTTGGCAAAATGTTTGGGAATCCAAAGGTTGCTTTGGCAGCAGAGGGCAAAAATGGCTGAGAATAGCGGAGGCTGAGGGAGATGAGGAGAGAATAAAGGCATATAGACAAAGGTGGAAAGTTCAATGAGGCAACAAAGGAATGAGCCAGAAGTGTTTAATTATACACACAAGTGTATATAATGTAACGGTGTGCCCTGGAGCAGTGTGCTTAGTTATGCAAACATGCTTTGATTTTCTATCACGGAGATCAAGTACAACCGCTATGTTTTCTGTGGATGCAAACCTCGTGATGTTTGCTTTTTTTTTTTTTTTCCCATTGATTTATAAGCAACTGGGATTTGGTACTACAGCAAATATATGAGAGGCTAGCTTAATGTGATTTAGATGCATGATTCTTTGTAGTGTGCTCCTTCAGTATGGCTCTGTGTAAAGATCTCTGTGCAGAACTGAATTGCTGGGTGATTAAACTATCCTGGTGTTGCAGGAACTAGATCCTAGGCTTGTGCACACATTTATTAAGTTTCATCTTAAAATGAGATACTGTTGCTTGTGTTACTCAGAAGGCAGATTCACAAGTTAGCTCTTCTCTTGGCTAGAAACCTAGATCCCAGCCTATGTTTGCTTGTTAATTTCAGTGTCAGTTACCACAAACTGAAAAGGATGCTTTGTGAAAGTTAACCAGCAGCACAATATAAAATTGGAAGGTTATGCAGGGTTTGTCAGAAGTAGCAAATTTTGTCAGGTGGGGCAGGGTGAAGGGACCTCGAGAGATGACCTTGTCCAGCCTCCTGTCCGAAGGCATGTCCGAAGTACCTCGGTGACTTGTTGCAGATTTCTTGCCCTTCTGATGTAGTGCTGAGGGAGAGGTGCTGCTGCCTTCCAGTGTTGCTGTCACAGAGCTTTTCCCATCTTCACCACCTTTGAAGCAGTCATTTGTGTCTCAAAAGACCGTTATTATGTCTTATTTCATCTTTCTGTTCAGATTTTCTGTCAGGCCTCTGGCCAACCTCATCACACTCCCGAGGATCCCTCTTTTGGTGCCGTATCTGAAGCACGGAGGCCTCGGCACGAAGCTTGCCTTTCCACATCAGTTGTTCGGTCCTACACAACTGATTCCTCCTGCATAAATGGTCTTTATTCCCATTACATGGAAATTTTGGTTCACTTGGGTGTGTTTGACGTGGCCCTTGCTGTCTATTCTCTGCGGATAAGCGTCAGTTTATGAGCTTTTTACCACCACTTGTGACTATGGCCTGGTGTTTTCTGTGGAACTGAGGACGGGATGGCCAGCAGCGTAAATTTTGATGTCCCTACATCTGATAGGTTTACTAGTTTAATCTTTCCCAACTTTAGACAAGACACCAAGGTTTTGTAGATCCCTGCAGGCCTTGCAGTGGTTTTATTTCCTTGGCATAAGTGTTCGGGTTAGATTGTTGTAGAAACCCACCCTGGAATCGGGCTGTTAGGGATGAGCCATTTTCTGTGAATGCCTGGTTGTGCTGGGGACAGGTGACCCTCATTGGAGGATGACAAACGAAACACAGCTTTGTGCCCTCCTCGAATAAATGTTGATGTTCCCAAGGGCCTGCAGTGCTGCCGAAGGCCTTCTGTCAGATGGCTATTTAAAATGCAGGTTGTGATTTAAAAAAATAATAATTACGTCGTCATGTAAAGTTGTCAATACTTTTTAGATTATCTCCTGCCTTTTGTTTCCTCGTTCCACTGAGGTGAGCGAATGCTAGGAATTAAGTAGCCGTGCCTTCGTTACCAGAAGTGCCATCTGTGGCAGTCACGCTCCTTGCTGGCTTCAGAGGAGAGCATCCTGAGCTACTCTTTGTGTGCCAAGATCGGCTCTCAGCGCAGAAAAAACCCATCCTGAGGCAGCTGGATGGACAGAAGAAAATGGTAGCCAGTCCTTCTGAGATGAGAGATTAAAGAGAATTCTTTAATCCTTTAGATCTGTGGAGGAAGGCTTCTACAGCCCTCTGTAGATGCTGTGAAGGTGATCCGGAGAGAATTATTAAAGCAATGAGGTCTGCGAGCTGCCCCCTGGGGCTCTGTTCTTGAGGCTGAGCGGTGCGAGGGGAGGTGCCTGAAGCACGGCTGTTTCTCTGCTTCTCCTCTTCAGCCCGACATGCTAGATTTTCTGTATAAAAGACCCCAGAGGAAGCTGTATTTGTAGGTATTTTTTGTCTTCTGCTGTGCAAGCAGCACAACATCCTCTAGTTACAGGTGAAGGTGGCATCAACATCTGCCTTTCGGGTTGCTTAATGTTATCCATTGCCCCGGTTCTCAGCTGTTTGTAACTTGCTGAACTTTAAAATCAACATTGAAACTTGCCATGCTGTGGCTGTCTGCCTTCCTGAGAGTTGTTCCTGGGTTGTGTATGTTGTTTTTAAAGATTCATTTCATGTACACTGGATTTTTATTATGTTTTTAATTCTCCAAACAGTATTTCTGTGGTATTGCTCTACTGGCAGTCCAAAAAAAAAAAAAAAAAGCTATAGCACATGTTCCAATTGTTTGAATATAAATAAATGATGCCTCAGCTTTATCGGGTATTGAGGCTGGATTTGGATTTCTTTCTTCTGGAAGAACAAGATGATGATGTATAAAAATACATCTCGCATCCTGAACACCGACCCTGTTTCTTTTCTCTTACAGCTTTTGGTTTGGAGCGAGGGAATAAGAATCACCAGCAAGTTGAAAAGCACAAAGCTGCAAGATGTCGGGCCGCAGCGGGAAGAAGAAAATGTCCAAACTGTCACGCTCCAGCAGGGCCGGCGTTATTTTCCCCGTGGGGAGGATGATGCGCTACTTGAAGAAAGGAACGTACAAGTACCGGATAGGTGTTGGAGCACCGGTTTACATGGCAGCTGTCATAGAGTATCTAGCAGGTAAACCAAGAACCCGATACTGATCAGACCCTCAAGTGCTGATCGTGCACGGCAGCCTGGGGTACCTGTGGGATGAGATACGAACGTGTTCAGCACTCAGATTCTGGCTCTGAAAGGGCAGGATACGTATAGATTCATTTAACGTGCTCAAGGAGATTAATTTGCTTCTTGGAGAGGCTGAGGATGGAAATTTTCTCCTTTAGAGGCACTGTGCTTGATCACTAGTTGGGCTGCTTGTTCTTTATTGCTGCTCTACAATAGGTAGTTTGAGAGAAAACTGATAGGTTTGATACAGTTGGATATGAATAACAGTAGAGAGGGGAAAAAAACCTCACTTTGTACACCTGTAGTGTGTTTGAAGTGAACAAACTCTGTTTTGTTGGCTGCATTTTTCCTCGTGGAGCAGTGTCAAAGTGTTAGGAGACACGGGGGTGGTGCATTTGTGTTTAAAAATTGTTTGGCTTGCTTGGATGTGTAAAGAAACTGTGTCAGGATTTAAATCTTCCTACACACCTGAGGTTTTCCTTTGCTTTCTGAAAGTGACTTCAGAGAAAGGGGCAGGTGTTACTGTGATGCCATACACTGTAATATTCTGTGGTGTGTTGTAATGTGCTGCGGTATTTTGGACCATCCTATGAACGTATCTGCCTGGATTCGTATTTAAGTGTGGGAAAACAGCGCCTTGCCGGATTGTTACACCGCCTGGCAGAGAGAGGATTCTAGTTCAAGTTACTGAAGTGTTACAGGTCAAGACTGAGGTGCATTAAAGAATCTGTGAGGAGTTACAAGCCTGGAATTAGTCGAACGGGTTAATGTTTCAGGAGTGTAGTTTATTACCAAAGTGGCACAGAAGAAGCGTGCGTGGAGCCTGTTGTCCGTATAACAGTACTCCAGTCTTTATGTAAACACTGCTGTCTTTTTACACACCAAAACCTGTGCTCTCATGAAGTCGTTAAAAGCACTATTTCCCTTTAAAGGTGTGGAGAAAATCTGAAGCAGTGATAACTTCATGTTACATTTCTGATGATGCCTGATAGCATGTTGCAGAAACTTCCACGTTTGTGCTGGTTAATTGCAGGACCAAAATAAAATGTTGCTTATGTGGAAAAAATGTGAACAACACTTTTAAGCTTGCATTTATGTTTACCTCCAGCTCCTTCGAGAGTTAAGTACAGAGCTGGTTTTAAACTAAAACGCCACTGAAAAGCAGAACAAAATCCAAGATGGTGAGCATATCCCCCACTTTTTTTTTTAAAATGCTGTGTAAGAGCTAACACGTTTGTATTTTTCAGTCTTTCTTCATCATAGAGAAGGATCAGTTCTGACAGTGAGTTTGGAGGAGCCCTTTCGCTTCATAAGAACATAAGTATGCTCGTATTTGCACGATCCAGTTTCAGACGTTGAAAATGAAGTCTTACAAGTGCAGAAATCTCTCTCTCAGTGGAGCTGGTGCAGTTGTGCTGTTCCAGTGAGATCCATGGCTTGTGGAGCTTCCTTAACTGCGACACGGAGTGCTGCTCAGCAGAGATGCTTCAGAGCTGGGGGCAATGTGGAGGCAGAGGATTCATAGCTCTTACAGCTCTCCTGCTCTGCCCACACTGCTCTTCAACCTTATTTCTATTGCTGGGTCCCTCTGTGTTTTCCAGTGGGGGTTGAGACATTTAGGATTGCCATAAATATTGATTCCTCTAGTCAGGTGTGTTTGCTTTTTGATACCATTGATCATGAATTACTTCGAAGTCACCTACAGCCATAGGCTGGCTGGGTGTGACAAGAGGAACAGCATTACACAAATTTTGGGAATTGCCCTAACTTTTGTTATTGAATAACACGTTCCTTAGTGACTGCTGACCTTCAGTCTTGGGAGAAACACTTTTTTTTTTTTCAATTTCCCAGTCCACAGGCCCGCAGCCTTTAGAGGAGTTTCCTGGAATAAACATCTGGAGAAGCTTGTTCTCTGAGCTGTCGCAGCTATTACGAGGTGCACGAATAAATTGCCAAAGTAGTGTCTGTTGCATGCAGCACTTCCACAGCGCAGAATAAGTTATGGTAAGCCTTTCAGAACCTACAGCACAGCGCCGTTTGCCTGTTGGCTGAACTAGAACAATACACCTTGGTTCTGGTTCTTCTTCTGGCTGGTAAATGCAGTTAAATTTAAATGATTCATATGGTAAGGACAGATTATGTGCAGGCCTACACTGTGTTTTAGGAAAAAAGAAAGAATGTACAGTCAGCCAAGCAAGAGAACTGCTGGATATGTAGGCTGGGGGCCCACATAAATTGTAAGGGAATGTTATTTTAAGCTGCTTGGTTCAGCAGAGAGAACCCTTGCCCAACCCTGTATATATTGTGAGAGAGGAGCAATATTTCTGAGCAAACACCTATTGTTTGTGGATTTCCAAACCAAAGTTTCTGGGCTCTGTGCAGAGTTTTGTTTGAAAAGATTACAGAGATGGATAGCTTGATTAAAAAGCAGCTTTATGGTGTCTGACCCTGCTGATCTAGCTATTCCCAATGTGTATGCATTAATATCTAATACTTCATTTTGGGATGCCTTTAGAAACAAAGTGTGGTTTTCCGAGGTTGTTGGCAGGGTATTTTATAGCAGACTGGTAGCATTTCTTAACATTATCTGATGCTTCCTGTTGTCAATTTGTTTGGTGATGGTTTTGTCATCGAATGGTGACTACTTGGGCTGAAAGCCCACACACAGGGGAGCTGCTTCAGGCTAAATCTGGGAGAATTGGAGTAAAAGGGTGGAGAACTCTGGTGTGGCTCTTCAACCCTTTCACCAAAGTGGGCTGAACGCTTTTCTTCTGCCATGCTAAAGCATTCATGAGAACTTTTCCCCCTAACTTTTTATTTTCTGCTTTTAAGCAGGCCCTGGGTGGAAGTGGGAGAGGCTAATCCTGCTTACTGGCCGTGAGCTGGGAAGGGCTGGAATTAAGTGGATAAACGTCCCAGATAAGGGAGACTGGGGTCAGGGAACAGGTTGCAGATTGATCAGGGAAGGAGGGAGGGAAACTGAGGTGGAAGTCTCAGGTGTAGGCTGCCTGTGGAGCTGGGAAAGCAAGACACAACTGGGAAATGGGCAAGGCAGGAGGTGTCAGGTTGGACCAGAGCTGTCTGACATCTATCCAGGACGTAGGATGGACTCTCCCATGTATGTGATCAGGGATCTAAAGCTTTTTATTTTATTTGTTTTTTATAATCTATCCTGTTTCGTATCTTAGGCTTGAAAGTCATATTGCAAAACTGGGATTTAATTCCTACCCAGAAGCTTGTGTTGACTGGAACAGTGTCGGGCTCCACTGGCCTCAGAGTCAAAAAAAATTCCTGACAAAATGACCTCGGGTCTCGATTTCTGGACTTTGCAACACGCGCGTGCCAGACTGTGCTGCGAGTGTGTGCAGGGCTGGCTGCGGCCGTCATCGTCCGAGTCAAACAGCGGCAGAATGTGTGCCATAAAGCACCTTCCAAAACGTAGGCAAAGAGTACAGATGCATCTTGCTGAGGAAGCAGAAGAGATGTGAACGATGTGCTGGTGAGTGGAACTGATGGAGGTGGCAGTGGAAAGCCATGTTCTCTAAATTAGGGAAGAAACAACGCCAGCAAATGCTTCCTCCTTCAAAGGACATCGACTGGCATGCTCTTCTGTCTGGCGTGCTCATCTGCCATCAAGAGACAAATTGAGCAGTTGCTTTTCCACTTGCCAGTGGAGGACCAAAAGCTCCTTCCGATGCATCTTGTCAGAGCAAAGGTGTTACTGGGCAGATGTGTACGTGGTAGCATAACAGGAACTGTCAGAGCTTGCCTTAAAGGGGAAGTGGAAAACCTGATAACCTGTCTGAAATCCTTCTGCTTCTGTGATCAGTAGTTCTCAGTTATCTTCCTTATCGGTCCAACTGAGCACTTCACAAAAGCAGGCTGGGCTCAGCTGACCAAATAACTTTGGCCTGACTGTGATGCTTTTAGTTCGCACGCATTCCAGATCTGCTGATCCATCAGCTAAGGAAACCTCTTCTGTATGTTACAGGATGAGACAATGGCTTCCTGTTCAGGTCACAGCTTAGCTGCTGCTTGTGTTGGTTGGTTCTTCCCTGGTCCTGAGCACTTAGCAAACAAGATTAAGAGAGTCTGCTGAAAAGACTTAAAACCTTCTTTTGGGGATCACTTAACTTTTGCAAGATCCAATCACCGGTGCCCAGTCGTCTTTATTCTCTTACAGCCAAAAGTCCAAGAAACTCCACATTTTTTTTTAATAAAGGTAGTTGCAGAGGGTGAGATTTGTCTTGATTTTTTTAAATACTGATAATGTCATCACCTACACATGAACTTAATCACCTAGGTGCTGTGCAGAGTCAGGTCAGTTCTGGACATGGTTCTGCTACCTATGTTCAGTTTCTTTCTGAGGCCACGGTGAAATGCAGAGTGCACAAATGAGCTGGTTTGCTTTTAGCCATCTGCGCTGAAGATGCCTGAATTTGAAGTTAAGCTTCCAGTGTGGAGGCTTCTTGTGTGGATTTCGAATCTTGAGGGAGCCAAATTATTTCAGAATTCACTTTAATTCTTAATATCGGCTGTTGAGAGGACATGAAATAAAACCAACTTATGTCTGAGAGTATCCAGATGCCCGATTTCAAGAGAGCTTGCTCCGGTGAAGGACTTCATTATAGGAGTTATATTCTCAGACTGCATTCTCCTTAGAGTTTAGATGACCTCATCTGTCGAGATGTTTCTACTGGAAACATAAACCAGTTTCGTTAGGGATCTGTTCTTATCAGCAGAGGATGTGATAACTGCAGCCTCCAGATTTGATTGTTTTTTTACTTTGTTGCAAATGCCATTTTATGTTCTTAACACTGAGTCCCTTCGTTCCGAAGTCTCCAGCATTTGACAAATATGCATATAGACAATCATTAGAAGGAGGTAAGGCAATTACGTACCTATGCAAATAATTGGCATCCTTTGGTAAGTTATTTACATGCCTCCTCTGCCGTCTGCCCTCCATCATCTCTGTCTTGGATTCCCTTCTTCCTGGTGTCCTGTGGTGGATGAAAAGTGCCTGGTGTTTGAGTGTTCTGCGTTTTTTGCTCTCAACATTAGGCAGAGGACACTTGAGTGCACCATCAGGATGCTGCTGGCCAAAGGACCCAGAACCTGGGGGAGTGGGGTGAGCACACGGTTAGCAGGATGTGCTTGTTGTTGGCACATCTGAAAGAACTTCAGTTCCCATCCAGGTAAGTATGGTTTTTTAATTCCTGCTGCATTTTTCCTCTGCTGTCAGCATAAATCTGCACAACCCCCTGGAGGAGTACGGGTCTCCTTTCTTGCTCTCTGCTGGTCTGCACACTGGATGGCAATCTGTTACTGCTGTCTGCTGCTGCGTTAGCTCCACCGACAGAGGTCAGGGATCTGCAAGCACCAGCCCTGCAGCCCCACGGGGGTGACCACCACTGGACAATGCAGGATCTCTTTTCCATCTCCTTTAAAGTCTAGGTCAGACACCTCAGAGCTGGGAAATGCCAGAGCTGAGGTTGCTGGCCCAGCTTTTGTTGTAGACCCACTGTGGTGTTGTCTTGATCCTGTTTCTGACTGCCTGCCCGCTGCTTTTTCCTCAGGCTGGAAGCCTAGTTGTGACAGCCATGGTTCTGATAGCTCCTAAAATTTAAATGCTCCTCTTTGCAACTTTTAAAATGTTTCTTGCAAGTTTTGCCTGAATAGTTGTGAAAGTTTTCAACAGAGACTGGCTGTTTCTTGAGCAATTCGCTGCGAACATGCACGCAACTTGAAACAATGGCTCTTACATCTCCAACGTTCAGTTAAATATGTGTGCTCTAGCAGAGAAAGCTGGATGACAAGTATGCACTTTTGTTATTCTAACAGAGCGAAATTGAAAGCTTGTATTTTTCCCATGAACTGAGAGCTAAACCTCTTGTTGAAATCCTTTGGATTTTAGCCAGAGAGCATTATGCAGATTCCCACTAGACTTTCCATGGAAGTTCTTTCTGTAATAGTTACAGTTCTTTATATAATTGATGAAATGGGAGTAAGATATCGTAACAGAAAGCTGGTGGGCTCTAAGTTTCTTACTCCTGTTACTGACAAATGTAAAAACAAAAACAAGGCAGGGGCGCTTGATTACCTTTTTAAACGAAATAAGGTGCAAATACGACTTTTGATGGTTATTTGGAGCAAAACTTTCCCTTCTCCTTTCTTCAGTGTAGTTCGTACACGAGAAATAAGTCATAAATGCAGCCTAAACTGTGTAAGTTAACTACGCTGACTGCTACAGTTTGCTTAGAAAGACGTGTCTGTGTTTCCTCTATACCAATTAGAAAGCCCTCAGCAACTTCAGTCACTGTCTAAAAGTTACGGCAAAAGTAGAAGAGCTTTTGAAATGACCGCCTGTTCCAGGAGACCTAGAGAACTTTCTACCCGTAGATCGTGCATTGAAGCTCTCGTGTTGTCTCTGCTTGCATCTAAGTCAAACCTTTTGTATCTTGTTCTGAAACGAAGCTTCTCACAGATTTTCAATGCCCTTTAATACCGAATTGCAGCATCGCCTGGCTAGTTTGTTGGCTTTCAAAGTATTTCTTTAAATGCACCTCAGTCTTTGTCTTTACCTGGTCCTCAGAATCCTTGCTGTTTTGTCACAACTTTCTGAGCTAGGTTTGGGGTTTCATTGCATGCTTTGCTGTTCTGTTGTTGCAGGGTTACTGCTAAATTCTGGACTGCCCATGTACGTTTTTATAGGGTGTTTGTTCTTTTTTGAAAGAGAATTCTGACTTGGGAATCGTAAAAGAAGTTATGTGAACCGAGCTTAGCATATTTTCTGCTAGCTGTCCTTTAGGAAATTAGGAAGAACAAATTCTGTTATGTAATGTTAAAATGTATTGAGTGTTGTTTGGTTTCTGCATTTCCAAAGCAAAGATCATTTAAATCGGTAAAATACCCCTCAAAAGGTAAATAGATAGGAAAAGGGAACATAAAATGAGTGTACAGGGTATACAGAAGTTACATTTTTGTTACTCATTTTTATCCCGGTGTGTTTTGCAGCTGAAATTCTAGAACTAGCAGGAAATGCAGCAAGAGACAACAAGAAAGGAAGAATTGCCCCCAGGCACATCCTCCTGGCAGTAGCAAATGATGAGGAGCTGAATCAGGTACTCCTTTACATTGCAGTGCGTTATCTGCTGCAGCATGAATGAAGCTGCTACCAGGAAAGGTAGAAATACTAGCCTGACATATGAATGAAACAGTTATTAAAGTAGATGACAAGATGTTGCCAACCCAAATTAAGAGCCAAAAAAAAAGGCTTCTGTGATATTATATCTGAAACCGCTTGGATATAAATTTTGTTGCTTCCACAGCCTGTGGGTTGTGTTGAAGTGGGAGAACTCGATGCCTAATTTTTAACTCGGTGATATCTGATACTTAACAAAAATATGCAAGACAGACGACCTTTTCCAAAAGCTGTACAAGTGTGTGTTTTCTATTACGCTGTCTGTGAGGCCCGTCTTGGCTGGGGAGCTGGCTCACTCTGCTGTAGCTGCATCCAGCACTGCCTCTCCTTCCATATGTCTGAGTCTTGTTAGCACACAGACTGGTTTTGCAGTGTGTTTTGACTCTGAGGATCGCTTGTGGAGGGAGAAGAGAGGTCATGGCATGGGCTGTGAATTGCAGCATTCAGGGCTGCTGGACAGCATCAGTCAGCATCAGAGGAGCTCTTCTTGGATGGCCCTGTGTAAAGATGGATGACATCACTCACACCTTGAAAGGTTCCTGCGCCAAGTTTGTCTGCTTTAAATAATGAAAATGTGGTGCCCATGAAGTCATCCAGCTCTGTTTTCTGTTAAGGAAACTGAAAACTCAAAGCAGAGGTGATGAGTGAAGGAAAAGAATTGGAACCCTACCAGCCCGTTCCCTGCACTGTAAAACCGGTCACTGGCCTGTGGAACAGATCTACTGCTGTCAGTTAGGATCGGCCAGGTTTTGTCCTCTGTGTAAATACTGCTGCCATTCCTGTTGTTTACCCCTGCAAGGCAGGTTCTTGGGTCTCATGCTTCCCCTGCATCGGCTTTCTTGTGAAAGTGGTCTGCAGCCCTCCTCCAGCAGCACTGTGGTGCAATTTTTACTTTTAAAGTAGCCTGCAAGTGCTTATATCCTCTTACCCTCACTGCTTGCGAGTCACCAAGGTGTGCTGAAAGACCAGCACTGGAAGACAGAAAAGAGACTGATCTGTAGAGTAACAGAGTTCTCTGGGATATGCTGATTGACCTCGCTGGGACTTGCCAGGTCTTTTTCACTAATTGGGCTTGCTTGTGATACGCAGAAAAGGTACGGTGCTTTAGGAAGTGTGGGCTGTGTGTTTGTGTATGTTATGGAGTCAGCAAAAATTGCTTGAGCGCAGACTTAGAGAATCTGTAATGAGCTCCTTTACGGTGCTTTTCCTTGCAGTTGCTAAAAGGTGTGACTATTGCAAGTGGAGGTGTCCTGCCCAGAATTCAGCCAGAGCTCCTAGCCAAGAAACGGGGTGCCAAAGGCAAATCTGAGACTATCCTCTCCCCTACTCCTGAGAAGAAGGGAAGGAAATCCATGGTGAGCAAAAAGAGTGGGAAGAAGGCGAAGTCTAACAAAGCCCGGACACCCAAAAAGGTAAGTGTGAGGCAGAGAAGTGGTCCTGGATATGTGAGAGAAGGTTTGGATTGAAACCAACTGAGATTATCAGGAGGAATAAATAGGTGCCTCTGCATTAATAGTTTGTTGCAGCTGGAAATAGGAGGTAGAAGTTGGTAATAGACACATCGGGAACGTATTTCTCTAAACTTAGAAATAAAGGGGAAGGTGCTTATCACAGTATTTTTATAATGAATTTCTATAACAAAAACCTTTAAAGCTTCAAGGGAAACTTTTCGCCAAACGCACCAGCACACACCCATCCATAAATACAACCTTAATCATCATTAAAACCGCAGGTGGAGGTGTGTTCCTCGACACTCAATGTCTACAAACGTATGTAAAGCCTCAGATGAACCGCTGATGTTTTAGCATTTCATACACAGTGAAGACCTCTGTATTACATGATCTCCGGGGAGTAAAAAGCTACGAGTAATATATTGCTCTTGAGGAGATGAAATTTGTATTAACTCCTGAAATCTGTTACTGAGTAACGTTAGGCGTTAATTTGCATTCAAGAGTTTTTGTTTCTCTTCCCCAAATTAGAACAAACAAAAGGACAACGAAAAAGAAGGAGCTTCAAATTCAACATCTGAAGATGGACCCGGGGATGGTTTTACTATCTTGTCCTCCAAGAGCCTCGTGCCAGGACAAAAGGTAATGCAATTTATGATTTAACAGGTTGGGATCATAGCAAAAGAGCCTAGCGTAAACAGAAGGATGCTTTAAATCTAATACCAGTAAAAAATCTGCTCTGCCTTCTTCCTTAGTGGTCCCAAATTTAAGGCCAGAACTCACTTAAGTCACAGGTGGGGCAGAGGATCTCAAAGATATGTCTGCAGATAAAAGATTTCCAAGTATAATGCTAGTCAGCCTCTTCTCTAGAGACCGATTTCTTGGCTAAATCTATAGTAGAGTTTTGTTCCATTTGGACTTGTCTGAGTGTCTAGCACACTGCCAAACCAGGTTTAAACTTCTAGGCTATTTATTATTTATTAAAAAAAAAACTACAATTCTGGGCCAAGCCTGAGGATCAGTCATCAAGTTCCACGTACTAGTTTGTGCCAGAAGCCTGGGCCCTCCATCTGAAAGTGGGCCATGGGGTGCCTCTCTCACTGTTCAAAGTGATCAAGCCTGCTTCTCCATCTCAGCACAGACTGTGACACCTTGCCTGGCCAGAATTGCAAAACTGTCCCATCAAAATACCCGTGTAAATCATGTCCAGCCAACTGTCTGTCTTATTCTTCCTTATATAGAATAGTAAAGATTTTGTATTATTGGTTTTCAGGTAGTAGGATCATCTGGAAAAAGTGTTCTTCCTGAAATTGCTCCTGTAAGCCCCCTGTACTGATGTATGCTTATGAAGCAGTGCTTAAAAATTCAGTCTACCTGATCCCATCTCATAAGAAACTAGTGGTTTAGTTTATGCCAGATGCATACTAGATCCAGAAGACTGCTAAAAGCAGTAACCTTGCTAGGTGGATGAAACCTGTATCTTCCTTTGTCAGAGTTCAGTGCTGTCTTAAGTTCTTCCAGACCCTGTGCAGCTTCCCCCTTTCTTCTCTAAAATGGGCAGTGTTTATTGTTCTTATTAGGGCATAAATTCTGCAGCTTAACCTGTAAGAAATGAGTTGTAATGGGCACGTGTTCGGCAACTGTAAAGTCTTTTTAATAATTCTAGGATTTCTGTCCTCTGTTGCTGCTCAAAGTGATGAGGCTGTGGGATTTGGGGAGCAGCCTTTTTTGGGTTCCTTAAGACATCAAGTTTTGGCCAGTTCTTGTGTCCTGATGCATGGGTGGGTAAAACATTCCTTGTTTTATTTACATCAGGAGCTGAAATGAAATTAATTACATGGGTGGTGAAGTCTGTATGGATCAAGATAGGGTCTAGCCCATTGGTAGTAGTTCCCCTGAAAGTAGTTTACTGGGGACAAGTGTTTCTGTAGGGGACAACCTTTTTTTTTACTATTTTTCTCTTTAAAAAAGAGGGTTTCCAAAGTCAGCATTTTTTTCTTCAAAGCGTGATGCTAGGACATGAACAAATCTAACAGCAGTAATTTCCTCTGGAGCAGGCTTCCAAGCTGTGGGCACATCGTGAAACATCAGAACGGTGTACAGACTAATTACAGGTTAAAAATCAGAATCAGCCATACAATAAAATTCTGTGAATTGTGAATCCAGCCTTTTTTTTTTTTTAATTGGTATTAAAGTAATTTGACATACAGATTACTAATTTGATTCTTTTTACTCTCCTTATCTTGCAGCTTTCTCTGACACAGAGTGACATCAGCCATATTGGCTCCATGAAGGTAGAAGGCATCGTTCACCCCACAACTGCTGAAATAGACCTCAAGGAGGAGATAGGTGAGGCCCTGCTACATGCACGGGAAAAAGAAAAAAGAAAAATTTCAAGTTGCAACAGCAGCTGGTCACTAGCTGCCTGCTGGCATTCCATCCAGTTTCATCTGGATTTTCCCCAGGCCATAAAATATCACTGAACACTTCTAAAAATCAGGCTGGAACTGAGTAGATATAATATGCTTATCACTAATTTATCTTTCTTTTGTTTTTAATAATGATGACTAACAACAGTGAAAACACAGATGATTTGTTGCTGCACATGTGCAGTAAAGGTGTAGATGATCATTATTCCAGTCTTTATTGGGTTATTTCCTTTTTTACATTTGCTTTTGGAAATTCTGTGAGGAAAATCATGTACAGTGATAACACATAGTTATGCTTTTCCTTGTAGGATTTTGTATGCTTCAGAAATAGCCGTCTACAAAGCCTTATACTGCTCATGTGATATAAGGAAATATTATTACTGTGGTGTAGAACAGGGGAATTGCCGTGAGGGAGGTAAAAAATACATGCACAGAGGGGCTGAAGCCACTAGGAGGCTTTTTGGATCCTTGTTGTATACAGTCAGTCACTGAGGTCTTCACTGGCATCCCAGCTGTGTTTATTTCAGAAGTAGTTTCAGGAAAGTAGTAGTGTTTGTATGTCGAGTTGATTTAGGAGACTGAAAATCTGAGTCTGGAAAATCCCCCTCTTCACGTTTTTTAACCATAAGCCAAAGGAAGACAGCATTCTTACAGATAGTTATGTTAATGTGCGGTAATAACAGAGCAGTTTTTTTGTGAAAACAATAAAAAGTAAACTCTCTGTGGCTGATAGTGGCAGGCGTAAACATCGGCTGCTGCTGATAGAGGGAAACATGGCAATATGTGCACAATGTCCTTTTAAATCACATAGAATTGTTTTGTTTTGCTGGTAACTCGAAGCCAAGGCCTTTTGCTCTGTTTCCTGGCAGGCAAGGCTTTGGAAAAGGCAGGAGGAAAAGAGTTTTTAGAAACAGTGAAGGAGCTTCGCAAATCTCAAGGACCTTTGGAAGTTGCTGAAGGTAAAAAGGATATTATGCCTTGTTTGTGGAAATGGCTTGTTCAGTGTGTTCTTTTCTCTTGGCATTCAAAGCTGTTCTTGATTATACATGTGCCGTATGTGATGCAAACGTTTGTTTCTTCTTCGAAATTGTTGCTGATACAGGCTGCCTGTTTGGGGGCAGGAGAGGGGAAAAAGGGAAGATGGTTAGGATACCTCTGTGCTGTGCACGTCCTGTCTTTGGGCTTTTAGGTACCACCTAAAAACGTTACAGCACGATGATTTATTTACCTCAGGCAGTTTCTATCTGTGGGAGCCCAAGTTACGGAAAAAATTGTGCTATCACCTCAGTGCCTCTTTCCTCTCCTACTTGTACCACGTTTCGTAGAGAGAATGAGCTCTCAGTCTAACCTGTGAGCTGCATGAGCAATTCTAGCTTACAAATCACCCTGATTGATGCATATTTGATGAACAATGCAGTCAGAGCAACTACCTCGCTTCGTTTGAACATCAATAAATTTAGATGTGATATGATCTATAGGACTGGCATGGTTTTCAAAGAGCTGCTCTTCTCCCAGGCATTACAGCTACAATAGAGAAATACAAATTGCAAAAGAGCTCTCTTCAAATGCTTAATGCTTCTGTAGAGGTAAATAGGTAAGACAAACTCAGCCAGTTCATAGGAGTTGAATATGGGTGAAGATGGGAGAGGTTACAATACATCTCTTTGTGCCTTATGTCGTTTAGTTCCCCAAAACATTGAAAAAAGGAATGTCTGTACTTTAAATGGTCTTGTTTTTCAAATTTCCTAAATGAATACCTAGCTACGTAGAGATTTTTGTGCAATGTATTTTACCTCACTGCTGCATTGCATCAGAAATACATGCCACAACATCAAACTAAACTGCTTCCATCAACATCACATCGGCAGACAAATGACTTATTTTGTGCTCTTAAACTAGTCTCAGGAAAGAGGATAATCTTAGTTTAATGGAAGGAAAATGTGCTCTGTCAAGCTCTGTGTTGTGCTGCTGTGTTTGATGTTGCCAGATCCATTGCTTTTGAGGCAAGCACTAACAAATGGTTTTTAATCACCTGAGTTCCAGCCCAACAGACCTTGAATTCAAGTGCTGTTCACAGGTTACCTGTGTTGTTTTCAGTCAGTTTGCTCCTTAGTATGGTGGACAAGTGAATAAATCCAAGTCTTTCATCCTTGGGCAGTAATTGTGTGGATAATTTCTGGGTGTTTGACCTGAGATTCCCAAGGCTCAAATTTTAAAAGTGCTAAAAGTCACAACTGCCCCAAAAGCAAACTGATGCTGTGCTGTGGATGTTGCAAGCCCTGAAAAATGAATCTGAGATTTCTAATTGGATCTTACTGGTGGCTACTTTTCAATAAGCATCTTTGATTTCTCAGGTTATTGTCTGAAATTACCTGCGAAGGGGGGTCCAAGTATTACTGACCCCCTGGAGCTGTACAGATGTTGCAGGATATTTGTGCAAAGCACTCAGATAAGGCCGTGACAGCAGTGCAGGAATCTCTACTGGGCAATTAATGACATTGTATTCAGTGCAAGGTTTTGATACTTTGCATAGAAAAGAACATGCAGAGGCCACGCTGAGTGAGAAAGCTATAAAATATTATTGAATAGCTGTTAACCAAACGAGCCCAGGTTCTTTAGAGAATAAAGAAACAATTTTTTGAAACAATTGATTATACAAGTAATGATAATACAGCCAGATTATGATTGCGGGTGAGTCAGTGTGCCTTACTTTCATTCCTAATGCGTTTCTTTTGGGAGAGGCAATGGAATTAAGAAAGTACTCTGGACTGAGAAGTCATTGCAGGGTGATTTCTTCTCAAAACTAAATGTTGTGTTTTCCTTTGATAGCTGCACTTACTCAGTCTAGCGGCCTCGCAGCAAAGTTTGTCATCCACTGTCACATCCCACAGTGGGGCTCAGACAAGTGCGAAGAGCAGCTTGAAGAGACCATAAAGAATTGCTTAACAGCTGCAGAAGACAAGAAGTTGAAATCTGTGGCTTTCCCCCCTTTTCCCAGTGGCAGGTATGACTTCTGCATAAGAGGATTGTGAATTGTGTAACGATGGCATGATTAGCTATCAGAGATCTGCTGCTGTGAGAGAGAGCCTGTATGTAGAGAAATGAGCGTACTCTCAGGAGGGGAGAGCTGAGCTAACTATGAGTACAAGAATGAAAGAATATTTTTATGTCCCTTCATTTCACTGTAGTGCATCTCAGTAGAGCTCCACTGGTATTAATAAGGTTACACTGGCACCACACTGAAGGTAAGTGATGCTTCTTGAGCTAGGTAAATGCAGAATATTCACTTAAGTCGTCCCCATTTTAAATATACTAGGCACACAAATGCTTTCTTTCAAAAGAAAATCACTGTTTCTTACATACAGTTCTGCTCTAAAAAGGCAACTATGACACCAACTGTAAAGCTTCACATTTCTCTCCTAATATTTAGCAAATAAAATGTACTTGACTAAGAAATCCAGAGGTGGTGTGCTTTTTGCTTTGTTTTTGTTTTGTTTGGTAGGTTTTGCAGCTGACTGTTTGGTCTCTGAACATAAAAGAAGCCGTGCACAAGCCTCACTAGTTACAGAAGTTGTGCTTTCACAAAAGGTTTTGCACTCGTATGAATAACTTGAAATGTAATTACTGGTTTTCCTAGTGATGCCCAAGGAATAGGGTATGCAGAGCGCAGTCCAGTTGCATTGGCCCTGTAGTGGAAGTAAAACTGTTCTGACCAGTGAAATCATCACATCTCACTGAACAGAGAGGAGGAGTAAATGCCGTTTTTGGACAGATGCTTTTCAAAACAACAGTATTTGTATGGACCAGGATGAAAGAGTAGAGAGGCAATGTACTTTTACATAAATTGCTTTCCTTTACACACAGGTATATTTTTCTTTTATTTTTAGTGTTCAGTCAAAGCAAAGTGTGATAAATTGTTCGATTGCTTCTTTATTAAAGTTCACCTTTCATTCTGTGAATTTTCCTCCTGTCCTGCCTTAGTAACTGTTTACAGTGACTGATACAAGGTAGGTAGTTGTGCCAGGGCTTCTCACCCCTATAATCTTGTCGCAGAAAGTAGAGAAATGGAGTTTAGATTATTTGTGCTATGAAGCGAATATAAACTAGCTGGAAAACATTTTCAAAAAGCCTTTGTCCATAGCTTGTTGCCACAAAGATAGATCAGCTGGGTAGTTACAGATGTCCATTGTGGGACCAGAACTAGTAAAAGTTCAGCTGTCAGTGGTCATTTAGATGATCAATTTCCAAGCCCTTTTTTGGACAGTGTTTAAGACATATGTGATAAGTCTGAAATTGCTAATGTGAAATTGAGTAAGAAGTGAGTTGTACCGCACTTAGGAGGGGAAATAAACAAATGCACAGCATATTGTTATCAGAGAAGGGGAAAAAAAGAAAAGCAATGTAAAACTGCTCCGGAAGCTATTAAAAGTATTGTGATTTTTCAGCTGTAAGCATTGTTAGGCACTGGATTGGCATGTCTGTGTTCTGGTGTGCCCCCCTCACTGAAGATCTTTGAGGATAAGTTAAGAGAGACTTAAGTGGGAAGCAGAAGAGTTGTATGTGATTCTGCCCAAGAGCAAGGGCGTGGTTGTTCTGGCTGAAGTTTTTGGCATACATCTGACTTCCTTTGGAGCATTATCGTAGAGCAGAATCTAAATAGGAGGCAATAAATAGGAGCAAGCAGCAGTTATACTCGATGCCTGTCTGCAATCTCTGCCAGGTCTTAACTTGCCTTCAGACAATTCAGCGTGCCCCAGGACAGTCTCACCCAGACTCCGGGAGCTGTTTGGCTCCCAGAACTACATCCATGCTCTTTAGGGTTGTGCAAAATCAGCAGAAATATCACAGCCATTGTCAGGCAGCAGAGAAACGCCAGCAGGGAATGCCGGAGAGTGTCTTTCCCTCCAGATCTCAGCGACAGAAAGACACGTGCATGCTTAATTTTAGGAAAGGGATGCTTTCTTGGACGAGGAATCTGGTGTTAGACAAGTACAGCAACGTGGAGACCTCCCTAAGCACGGGCGTAGCGTAAGGCATGGTGTTTCACAAAGTAGAACAGCACTTGAAATTGTTTTTATTGCAGTCATATTTCGTATAAACAAAGATGAAAAGCTGCTGACCTTCACAGTAACTGCTCTGTGATGAAATGAGGGCGAAGGAACCGAGCTGCAGCTGAACAGTTCTGTGAGTTGAAAAGGGAGTACGAAGTGATTAAGACACAATAAAACCGAAGCCTCAATGACATGGACCTGGTGCTCCAAGAAGAGTCACAATTCAGCACTGCTTGCTGTAAAATTTGGTAGCGTTAGTTACTTAGTAGGCTGGAGAGTATTACCATAAACGAAGGAAGGAATGAATCTTGGTTTGAGGTTGAAACTTCAGTTCTTTTCACTGAAGTCTCAAGCAAAGTGTTGTTAAGTGACAGGGAAAGGAAGTTGGATGTCATCTTTTTAAAAGAATTTTGTTTTCAACCTAAAAATCCTTGAGCTTTTGAGCCTGCCTGGCATGGCATAGATGGGTTTGATTCTCAGGCAGAGTGTTTAAAATACTTTGTGTGGTTATGAAGACTAGAAGCAAATCAAAACAGTAGCGATGCCAGCGAGGAAGCCAACACAGCAGCAGATGAATATTGTTATCAGAACCTTGGGGTTTGCTTCTGGGATGTGCACGTGTTAAAACTGTAACTGATGTTGTCTTAACAGCGGCCGGTAGCGGGTATGGCTATGGCTTGTGCCTTTCGGCATCACGTGTGCACGGTGCTTGCACGGGCGGCTGACACTCTTGTTTTGTTTTCTTCCCCTGTCACATAGAAACTGCTTCCCAAAACAGACGGCAGCCCAGGTGACTCTCAGAGCTATTTCCACCCATTTTGACGGCACCAGCTCTTCCTCCTTGAAGAACATTTACTTTCTGCTCTTCGACAGCGAAAGTATTGGCATCTATGTGCAAGAAATGGCCAAGCTAGACACGAAGTAGCAACGGCAGCCAAATGAAACTTTATTTTTCAACAAACTTGAGTAGCATTAAAGGCATTAGAGGTGGGTTTTATTTTTTCAATGTGGTGAGGAGGGGGAGTGGTAGTAGTGTGATGTGTTGTGACTTGACGAAGAGCTGTGACTAGAGGCGAGAGGGGTTTAGTCCGATTTCTTCATGCTCTCAGCATCCTCTAGCCATTTATGTCACCTTGAGCAATTGAGTTACCATCTCTTTTTCAGGAGTTTTAGTGTTCCTTGTTACTTTAGTTTAGAAGTTTTTAAAGAGTAACTTCAGTTTAGATTTGTAGTGATGAATTTTTTCACACACACCGTTTAGAGAAAGCTCTTAAATATTCTGCTCCCTTTTCCCCTCCCTTGAGGGCATATGTTAAAATTCTGCCTCCGTCCCGCTGGGGGGGTGGGGGGGAGGATTTTAGAAGTGACGCATGAGGAGCTTCTGTTTTGCTTTTAATTCACGATAACCTCTGTAATTACTGAGAATATTTCATGTTGATTTTCTTTGTTTTATAAGAAAAAAAGAAAAAGATGTGTCAAGTGTGGTTATTGTTATAAACCCTACTTTTGCTCTGGAAATTCCTCACCTTAAAAGAAAGAAAAGCAGCATCCCTACGTACTTGTATCACACTTAATACACAAGTAACCAGCTTCTGGCAGAAGTGTAGCGCTGTGCCATAATTAAAGCTGCTGGCACAGAGCTGCGTTATATTCTGCTGAGTTTCAGGATTACCCCAGCCTCTTCAAGGCTTTAGGTGGGTTTTGCACAGGCAGTGCTGCAAGCCCTTCTTCCTGCGTGCTGCAGAGCAGGTGCCAGGTCTGTACCCGAGTAACAGGCAGATAACTCTCCAGAAGCTAGAGCAGAGAAAGCCAGGGAAAAACCACATAACAAACAAGCCACGCATTTGGAAAACCACAGTGTTTATTGTTACAAATGGAGGTAAACCAAGTTTCTTGCTCAGAGCTATCTCACCGGGAAAGTAAACAAAACGTTCCTTCCTTGTTTCCTTTGATGAGAACTTTGCTCATTAATTTGGAAAGTGCCTCCTTCCCCTTTATGGTAACACAGGGCTCCCCTTCTATGCCTTACACTGAAAGGTGGCTTTCGGAGGTGGCGTGGGAGACAGCATCGGTCTGTCCAAGCAACAATAGTGCGCCCTCACCTTCTTCCAGTTGTTGACTTCCTTGCTGGCTTGTTTCTAGTCCCCTCTTAGGAGGGCATTGTCTGTCCCATTGTCTTCCAGCTCTTGGAGACAAACAGGTCCCGGCTCTTAGCGATGGTCACCAAGAGGCGTCCCACGTAGTAGCCATTCACCTGCCCTACGCCATCGTTCTTACCCATTGAAAGCAGGAACGTTAGGGAGCCTGGAAGAAAGAGGCAGAGCTTAAAGTAAGCAGTTTCAAAGAGAAATACCATGCTGTACTGCTGGCCTCAGCAGCCTCCTCCCCATCCCTGTGCTACTTGACAAGGAAGGGAGCAGGCCCAGGGAGAGCAACTTGCAACCCTCTCCTTTCTACCATCTTTTCTACTTCTATGAGGTTCCCTTGTTCGTTCCCTCTTCTCAGGAGGCTTTTTTCACAAAATCTGAAGGCTAGATCTGCTCTCCTGATGGCGTAACAGGAGATCCCAGGCACTCCTCTTGCTTTAGAGCTGCACGGTGGAAGGATTTGGCCGACTGTGTGTGATGTAGAATGGCTTTGTCCTCCCAGGAGGGAGAGTCCAAGAGGTAGACAACAAAATGTAAGTGGAGAGAAAAAAAATAGACTTGGCAGCCTTTAAAAACCCCAACAGCTGTCCAGATATCTCCCACCCATATGGAACAGCTTTCAAGATAATTACAGTAAGTATTTGCAAATCAGTTGCTTATCAAAGAGACCCATTACCTAGCTAGATTTTTTTTTTGACTAGATTCTTCAGTTTGTGCTTGTATAATTTAAGGGGAGAAGGAAGGAGACAGTCAAGTCCTCTCCATATTTCTAGGATTTAATTGGACAGTAAGGAACCAAGTCTGATGAATGGCAGACACCCACCAGTAGGTTAATTAGGAAGACGTTAGTGAAGAAAGGATGTGTTCCCTGCCTAGACTGACGCAGGTAATTAAATTCTGCAGGGTCTTTGGCAAGAACTAAGATGAAGCCTATATAGTCAACCCCAGCTGTGGGTTCCCCCCCTCTAATTAGCATCCCATGCAAATTATGATGCGTTAAAACAGCTGTTCCCTGCAGAAAAGCAGCTCAACAGCTAAAGCCAGTTGCTAAGAGATGCCCTTACCTGGCCGGTAGGTTTTAAGCGGCTTGTGTGTCAGGCTGTTGATGATGTTTGTCACCACGACGTTGGCGTGGAGCCCAGCGTGGTAGGCCATCTTGGGTTCCTTCAGGTCTGCGCAGTCCCCGATGGCGTAGATGTTCTCGTGGCCTTCCAGCTGGAGGTGCTCGTTAACGCGCAAAGCTCCGTTACTCGCCAGCTTGTCTCCTGCTTTGCCAAACAGGAAGTTTTTCAGGTTGGGGTTGCGTGCTGTGCCCGAGACCCCAAAATGCTGATGTCGTTGGCGCAAAGAGGGGAATTTTCCATCCTTTTATCTACATCTTATGCTGAGCCTCGTGATCCGTAAGTCTCTGGAGGTCGCGTTTCACAGTTAAATACCTAATGTGATGTTGGAGCATTTGCTGTGTCACGGAATAACCGCTGCAGGCTGTGTAACTTTGATTTCTCACCTCCCGGTACTCAAGCAGAAGGCACTGAGGAGCTGTGGTGTTTTTCACTTACCAAATGCAGAGGCGTATGCTGAAGAGTTGATCTTTATCCCTGTGCACAGCACCACCATGTCAGTAGCCACCTCTGTGCCTTTTTCCGTCCTTACTACCATGTCCTTCTGGAATTGGTTTGTTGTGAGGTTTTCCAGGTTGCTTACCCTTTCACCTGTTGGGAGAGAGAGCCCTGGGTCACAAACCTTTATCAGGCTAAAGGAAGAGCAGCTGGTAGATCTTCAGAGGCATGAAGTCCATACCTAATAGGAGGCGCACTCCTTTCCGGAGGAGGATCTCCTTCACCTCCTGACGGACGCTATGGAGCAGCTCTACATCAGCTAGTGCAATTTTGGAGTGAATGAGGGTGACCTGTTGGGGACAAAACAGCAGAGGGGGATACAGGAATGGGCCGGGACACCACGCACGTGGCAGCAGCAACAAACAGCTTCCTTCCACCCCGCTAAAATGCCCAAAGAGAAGGGCACCTAGTGCCCAAAATTGCCGGTGACAAGATATAAGGGTGCTCCCAGAAGAGGAGGCAGTGGGGAGGAAGGTTGGCATTGCATTTGAAGCTCCTGATTGGCAGTGATCTCCAATACCTCCAGCAGGACCATGAAGGAACAGTCTCAAAAACAAGTTAATGTAGCTAGTGTGCTGCTACCTCTTTGGCTGGGTACTCTGTTTTGATCTCTGCAGCCATCTCAACGCCGGCAGCTCCACCTCCCACTACCAGGATGCGCTCAGCTTTCTCAATCTTGAAGTAAAGAAGAAACCGATGTTACAAGAGAAACGTTTTGTGCAGGAAGCTGGGTACCTTCAGCCACTCTGCGCGCAGACCCTTCCGATGTACGGCGTCAGCCTAACACCAGCAAACCACCCAGTTTGTTAAGAGGAAACAAAAATGAGAACCCCGTGTACCCTCCCTGTCTGTACTGTAATACTGCTGAGCATTTCAGGCCTCCTCTTGTGCAGACAGTGCTTCCCCTGGTGTGTGCAGAACACCAGACGAGCTAGCTCATGCTCCTTGTCCTACCCCTCCAGGCATCGTGGTCTCCTTCTCAGACACAGGTAGCTCCAGCTACCCACGGTGGCGCAAGCTGACCTAGGGCAGGGAAGGCTTCCTGGGAAATAAGTTGATTCCTCACCTCCTTAACCATGTCTTCATAGGTCTGGATGGCGCTTTCCATGTCAATGACTTTGTTGAACTTCCCAGGGAACGGCCCATCGCTGCCTGTTGCAAGAATGAGATGGGAGTAGTGAAGCTCCTGGGAGGGCAGAAGGTGGAACGGGATGTTAGGCCTTTTAAAAAGGGAGTCTGAACAAGCTTACAGGCAATAACCTGCTGTTCGTGTCAGTCGCTGAAGCTGCCATCACAGAGGGCTCTGAGTTGAGTCCGGAGGGACACGAATAACAGACTGACTTCCCACCTTCACCCTCCTCTGAACAGAGGTGAGATGCTGGGGCTGAGAGGAGCTCCTGGAGCTCCTTCCCTGTGTTTATTCCTGTGGTTAGATAAGGATCTGAGCTCCAGGGTTAATTGAGCTCTAAATCCAGCCCTGAGAACAAAAGCTTATCTGAGCACCAGGTGGGATGGGGTATTTGCGGCACACCCCTGTTGCAGCACAGATCTAGGCCGTTGTTTGGGGTCAGGTATTTCAGCCGAGCCGGGGGGCGATCAGATCAGCGTGCTGACCTCTGAGAGGGGCAGCGCGTGGGTCAGGGCCCAGCCAGCATTCCCAGCTCGTCGGACTCCGGGGGCAAGGTCTAGTTTGTTTTTCCCAGGGCACGATTCTGCCCAGAGCATGCAGACGTGCGGTGATGTGCGCACCTCTGTCAGGGCCACCCTCCCGTTCCCATTCTCAGGCACGATTTCTGTCACCAAAAATTGTCATCCTGCTCCCTCCCCCTGCCAGAGGACCCCAAACACAGAGAGCTGCCTGCAGCCTTAATCCCAAATCCCTTCTCCAACCGAACCCAGCGTGGATTTGGGGTCCTGCCTTCCTGCAGCCAAAACCCAGCGGAAGAAAACCCGAGGAGGAGAGGCTCGCAGCACACCCTGCCTGACGTTCAGCGTCAGCGGGTGATCCCGAAAGGCTGCCGGCTTTCTGGTGACGAGTTCTTGCACCACCCACCTCGCCGTCGCCGAGCAGGACCTGCTGCCTCGCGGGGTCTATGCCCACAACCTCGCCTTGTCGGAAGCTGTCGCCGAAGGTGACGGAGTAGGAGATGAAAGTCTTCCTGGCAAATCCTGGGGTAGGGGGAGAGGGTAAGAAAGAGATCTTCCCACAAGGTTTTGGCACCGTTCTGGTGCTTGTTCCGAGCCCTGAAAGCTGAATTTCCCCCTAAATCCCCAGCTCCTGGAGCGGTGGGGTGCCCCAGACAAGGCCGAGCCTGTCCCTGACAGAACTTTGTCCCGTGTGCCCTCCCTGCTGAGCGAGGCAGCATTTCACACATGCCACCCCTTTGCTCCTTCCAGCCACCGAGAGTTTCACTTCAGTGAACTTTTAAGTTCTTGCAGAGCAATAAAAAAAGAGCATCTGCATAATTACGCCTCATTTTTCCTGTGAGCCACGGGATTAGCTTAACACAGACGGTACGTGGGACCTCCCAGAGCCGAGGGTTTGTTTTCCAGGTGGAAAACGTCAAACATTTCAGCGGGGCAGGGGCAGGGGAGGCCCCTCCATCACCCAGCTCCTCGTTATCCCCCTCAGAGGATATCCGCCTCACGCCGCTCGCCTCTTACCGCTCTCCACGGAGGCCCGCAGGGCAGCGACGTTGTGATGGAAAGCATCTCGCATGTCCACCAGCACGAACGGGACGGCCCAGGCCTTCAGCTGGCTGGCGGCCGCCGTGCCCCCGAAGCCGCCGCCGACGATCACGACGCGCACCGAGTCGTCCACCGACAGCCGCGAGCCCATGGCGGGGGCTCGGCACGGGGCCGCTCGACGCTCCTCTTCGGGGCGAGGAAGGCTCCAGCGCAGCGCTGCCGGGGCTGGCCCGCCTCTTACCCGCCCCCTGAGTCAGCACAGCACCCTGCGGGGCGTGCCGAGCCATGCTGAGCCGTGCTGAGCCGTGCCGAGCTGTCCTGAGCCGTGCCGAGCCGTGCTGAGCCGTGCCGAGCCATGCATCCCTGCAGCTCCATCGGCAGCAGCGTTTCTGCAAGCTCCAGGCCCCACCTGCAGGCCTCGAGCGTGGTTTCAATGGTTTTCCCTTCGGGCTGAAGAGGTTTGCAGCCAAAAGGACGCCCAGGCCTCGGAAATCGCCCCTGAAGGTTTTCAGCTGCTGTGGCATTGGGGATAAATATAGCCGGCCGGCACATGGTAATTATAGCTCCCGTGCACACTGCTGGCAGAGCTGCTCTGCGCTCTGTGTGGGGGTTTGAAGGCCACCTCTGCGCCTCGTTCCTCCCACAAGCCCCGTGCCGAGGTCTGGAGCCCCCCAACCCTCACCCACGGGGACGGAGGAAGGAATTTGCATTTTTTTTCAGGAAAAACAGGGAGCTGAGCTCGCTCCCCGAGGGCTGGTTCTGCCTGTGGGCTGTAGGTAGCCAAGAGGCAGCAAACCCCGAATTGTGCCCGTGCTTTGGGGTGGAACAGCGTGTTCTGGGCATCCTGGTGGGGTGCTGCGAGGGAGGCGGCGTGGCTGCCGCAGGGTGCAGGCAGCTCGGCGTGGGATGGGGACGTGCTGGGTGTCCTCCGGCCGACGGAGGCCCTGCAAGCACGTAGGGTGCCAAAAACCTTAATTAGGAGTATTTGCAATGGGCCCGCCACAAAGCAGCCCCTGTTCCTGCCCTATCTCTGCTGGCCACGAAGCAAATCTCCTAAACCTGCCTCCAAGACAAAGGCAAATCGGGCATCGCCCCGGGTGGGTTTGTTTTTCCTCCGCGTGCCTTCAAGTCGAGCCAAAGCCGGTGGCAGGGGCAGCTCCACACCCCGGAGAGGTTTCTGCTCCCGGATAGAGGGGGGTGATCAGGAGAATCCAGTTTCACACCAGGAGGTCATGGCCACCGTTGAAAAACAAGGGGAAAAACTTCTAAGGCGGTGAGCTGGAGATGCACCAACAAGAAAGACAAGGCCGGCGGCACAAACAGGACCCAGAGCAAACAGCGGAGCTAAAAGGGGCCTTTGAGACCAGCTCGGAAACCTCACATCGAGCCCCAGGCAGACGGGGAAAAAACTCCGAATACTCCAGGCGGTGTGGTCGGGGGGAGCTCTCTGCACGCAGGTGTGCTCAGCGTTGGCAAACGCGGTGTTTGACGGCATGTATCCGGCCGTCTGCGAGCAGATGGCTGCAGAAAGAGCTGGCTAGCTTCAAAGAGGGTTTGTCTCTCTTGTCTGAAGGGGGAACAGAGCAGGAAAGGGGCTCGGCGGGATGCTCGTCCCACCTCTGGGATGCCCCAGGAGCGGTGAGTTTAGCATCGCATCTCCTGGGCTGGGGGCTGCCTCCTGCCCTGCTCTGTATGTTCAGAGCCCCCCCATCCTGCTCTGAAAGTAGGAGTGAGAGACGTTTTCCTGGAAAGGTGCCGGCGTTTCCCCAGACACAATGATGGGATTGCTTTCGGCCAGGCCTGTCTCCGTGTCCTCCCCTAACCAGGTTTGGTTCAAGTCCCTCCGAGTGTGGGACTGTTCCCTCCGGGAAGAGCTCGGGATGCTGAGGTCCCGCCTGCCCCCTCACCGACGTCTCCGCTGGGAAACCAGGGAAGACCTCTCCCTGGTGGAAAACAGGTGGTTCAGGGCGCAAGGACAGCTCTTAGCGAGCTCTGGTGGCTAATTCCTGTGTGCCGCAGGGGTCTCTGCCACTGACCGGGGTGGAATTGGGTTAACCCAGGGCAAGGAATTGCCTGGAAAAACCAATTCAGGCCAGTTCCCGGCTGCTCCTAAACGTCAACACTGTCTGTTTTTTACCTTATAAATAAAATTTGCTTTTGACAAGAGTCAACAAGGCTCTGCTTTATTTATTCCCTCTCCAAACACGCTCATTTCTTCATTTCCAGTTCCTTGGTGTGACATCAGCTGGAGAAGCCCAGCCGCTGGCCGCCGACCACAGCCCTCGGCACCAAGGCCACCTTGTGTTGGTCGTGCCGGGAGAAACATCCACGTGCATTTCCAGGCAGATCCCACATGGGAAAAAAAAACGGATTCGGGGAAAAAAAAGGCAAAGCTCACGACTCTCTGTATTTCAACTGGGCTTTGTATTGTACGAGCAGTGAAAGAGCAGCCGTGGGGAGCTGGGGTCACAAAACGTCCCCCTGCTCCTGGTGGTGAAGCTCCTCTCTTGGAGGAAACCCTGCTCCCAAATCCCCACTAACTGCTCTTGGTTTTCGTGCTGAGCACATCTTCACCGCCCCTCCAGAGCCAAAGTTGTGGTGGGTGTTAATTGAAGCAAAACACCGGCTTGTGGGAATCCATCACTTGCGGTGCTGTGGTCCAGGCAGGTGCAAAGAGCTCCATCAGCCTTACCCAGGGAGTTTTTTATGTGATTTTTATGGGACCTCTCTGGCCCTGCTGCACAGAACACAAGGCTCAGCACTTGGGTGACATCTTTCTCCTACGGGACAAAACCGGTGCTGTTTTTGGGGGTGTCATTCCTCGCGGGGTGCCGGAGAAGCAGGATGTGTGTCTGTGGTCGGGTTTTCCTCAGGAATGGGAAGGGAGAGGTCTGGGTTTCAAGAAAGGACAGCTTTCACCCCCAAATCGCGGGGCGTTTTCTTCCCCCTCCCCAGGATTTCGTGGCAGTGAAAGCACAACGTGTAATAAAACCGTGTCCTCAAAAAAATCGCCCGCGCAGACAGGCAGCCTTTGTCTGAAGGTGTAATTACAGGATAAATATGGGATGCGGACCAAGAAATGCGGTCTGGTCAGGCATGCAGCCTCTTAAAAAAAAAAAAAGAAACACAACAGAAAACAAGGCTGTCATTTAATTCTGACCTGTCCACGTCTGCTGCAGCCCCCGGCCCCTCGCCCTGACCGCAGGGACCACGCCGAGCCCACCACGGGCAGCAGGCAGCGGGGCGGACGGGGCACACGGTGGCTTGGCCATAGGTCTGCTCCTGGTCCCGGTGCTGAAATCCCCTCCGATAGTACTGGGGGATTAGCAAACCCAATCCCATTAACTCGAGCTGGAGCAGGAGAGGAGAAGGGGACGGGGGGTTATGAGGGCCGGCAGGGCAGCAAGGGCTTCGTATGTTCAGGATAAACCTTGTGCCACACTGGGAAATGGCTTTTTTTTTTTATTAATTTCCATGCTTCGGCTGGTGGCCCTGTCCCCTAGCTGGGCTGCCTGCAGAAAGTCTCCCTGGTGACAGCAATCACCTATTTTTCCTCATTTTCCCCCAAAACACAGCTGCGGCTGGCTCTGTGGGGGCCTGATTCAGCACCGGGACGCAGCACAGCTGCAGGCACTGAGCTGCTTAGGGCAGGTTATAAAGGGGAGGGAGCAGCTCTGGTGCATGGAATAAAGGGGGTTGTTTGCTTTGGGGTGAGTCTGAGCCTTCTGGGAGCTGTTTTATTCTGAAAAGCCTGGATCCTTCCCAGGGAGGGATCGTTGGTGTGGATGCAGACTTCTGGCATGGGCTGTGTGAGTGGAGCAGGACCCTCAGGTAGGTCCTCAGGCTGAAAATTTGCCCTTTTTCCCCCCAAATCCGTGTCCTTAACGGTACAGAGAAGGACTAGAGCAAGGCCTGGCAGGGCCGAGGGGAGCAGGGGATGTGCCCCACTGCACCTGTGGTGTCCTGGCCTGGGGGCTGCTGGGCACCATCGCTGTCCTGGCACGGGGCCTGCCCAGTTGGGGACCAGTTAAAGGCCTTGCAGCCAACTGGGTGTGCTGGGAGGAGGCCTGGGGTTGTGGGGAGGTGGTGCAGGCCCTTTGTGTGACATCTTGTGGCTGCTATGGCCTCGGGAGGAGCCGTGTGCCTGGCACTGCCGAGCCCAATTCTGTGTGGGAGCCATGGCTACGTGCCCCTAACGAGAGCAATTAGCCACTGCAGCGATGTGCATGGGTTGGGAGCACGTTTCCTTTCTGTCCTGTGACATTTTTGAGTGGAAGCTGGAGGGTGTCCAGGAAGAAACGCTCCTGCTCAGCTGGAAATTACAGCCTGGAGCCAGCGTGGGCCGTGGCTGTGCAGGCAGGTGAGAGGGGGCCGGAGGCCTCCCCTCTGCCATAAATCAGCACAGCTCCCCCTGCTCACCTTGCATTTCCCCTGGCTGCTCTGCCTGTCCCCCCAGGCCTGGCTTTGTGTCCCCACAGTGGAGCAGGGAGGGATGGGGACGGGGACACGGCTGTTTGTCACCTTCTGAAGCCCCGTTCCCGGGGCTGCCAGCCAGGGATGCATCTGCCCCCTTGCTTTGTGAAGCCACGTTCAATCTCAGCTGTTTATTTGCCTCGCAAAAGCCCAGGCCAAAGCAGTGGGTCCCCTTACACAGAAAAGGCCTTGTTCCTCCAGCCTTCCCCTGCTGTTTGCTCCCGGGATTTCCAGGCTCGGCTCCTCCAGCATCTGCCCCTCCAGAGCAGAAAGCGGGCTGCTTGTCTGCTTTCCCACCCCGGGAACAGGGCGAGCGAGGAGACCCATCCCACCCATCCACATCAACGTTTTTCAGGCACAAACCCCGCTTTTGCCCCCTCTCCGGAGCCCGGCAGCATGCAGCACCCCAGCTCCGTCACATATTGAGGCCAGATGCAAGCGGAGCACAAGGGGGAGAAGGAAAAACCCCGGCTGCTGCAGGAGGATGGCTGCCGACGGCTCTGGCGTGGCTGCTCCCCGCGCTCCTCAATGCCGCCTCTGTTCTCCGCTTTGGGTCAAAAAACGCAGCTTTTGTGAGCTCGCCGAGCCGCGGCTTGCTGCCGGAGCCCGGGCGGTCCCAGCGCTCTGCGCCGGCAGGAACAGAGCCGAGCCGGCGGCGGCCGAGCTTTGCTTATTTATTTTTGCTTTTGTCTAAGGGGGCTGGTGGCCTCGGCGAGCCGCGGGTGGCCGAGCTGGGCTCGGGGACAGCGGCGGGGCCCCTCGCTTTGCCCCCCGAGGGTCCTCGGCAGCTGCCAAGTCTCCTGGAGGAGCCATGGGCTCTCCAAATCCTTCCATTTGGCTTACGGGCCATGATGATGGGCTGGGGGACTGGAGGGGATGAACAGCAACAAGACAGGAGATGCTTTGGAATCTGCTCCTTTGTATTATTATTATTATTATTTTTTTAATTTTTAATTAAGTCAAGTGAAATGGCTTCCAGCAGGTGACGAGGTTCAGCTGCTCCGGGGCGAGCACCGGGCTCTGGCGAGCGTCCTCGCCCCGGTGTGAGGTTGTGGTCGGTGCTTGCTGATGGCAGCATCCCTGCCCCGCTGTGCCCAGGGTTTTTTGGGGAGCTGCATCCCCAATTTGCCCTTCCTGGGGCTCTCCCATGGGCCACAATTCCACCGCCTCTGCTGTAGGTGTCCCTGTTATTCTGCAGCACGTTGTGCTGTCCTGATTTTTTGGGCTTAGCTCTGACCCCCGGCGTACCTCCCCCTCTTTTTCACATAATAATAAATAAATAGATTTGCCCTGCAACCCTGGTACACAGAGAAAAAGGAAGGAAAACTTAAAAACAAACCAGCACCCCTCCCAAACCAGCCCTGAAGAGCACAAACCCGAGAAGCCACCTCGTCTGGCTGCTGGCTGGGGCTCTGCGGGCAGTTCCCAGTCCGTGCTGGCGTGAAGGCACTAAACCAGTAAGGCCTTTGGGGGTCGGGTCCCTGCTGGTGCTGGCACACTGTGCTCGGTGCAGCACCGCTTTGGGCACCACGGCACACGTGGCTGCAGGGCAGCAGCGCTGCTTTCCGTGTTGAATCCCATCCAGGAGTGCTCCCCGCCTGCCACAGCGGCGTTCGGAGGGCGCAGCGTGGTTTCGGCAAGCGCCCAGGCTCCACAAACCTCCCAGAAAGTCACCCCCGCGTGGGGGCTGCGGGTTCCCGGCTGCGTCCTCCAGTTCCCTGGCTCAGTGGCTCCTTACGGAGAGGAGCCGGTGCCGTTTAAGCTGGTGCGTGGTCAGGTTTTGCCGCTGGGATATCCCTTGTGCTCGGCTTTTCTGTCTCGGCGTCGCATCCTTCCCCCTTCCGCGGGGAGCGGAGCTGATGCCGGAGCACCCCCGCTGCCCCTCCTGAGGAACCCAAAGGTGCGGACGCGACGCAGCCCCGGGGCTCGGCGTCGCCGGGATGCTCCTGTCCCCAGCTCCGGTTCCCCCCCGGCGTTATGTGACCCAGGAGGGGGGTCCCTCCTCCAGCAGGCTGAGCGAGCGGTTCGTCAGCGCCTCGGGGCTGCCGGCCAGCTTGTAGCCGAAGAGGCGCATGGCCGGGGCGCAGGCGTCCTGCACCACCTGCGCCAGCTTGAAGGGGATGCTGAAGCGCCACTTCTCAAACTGCTCCGAGGAGTTCTTCTGCGTCGAGTAGATGCCGCTGCCGTCCCGGGGCGCCTGCGTGTTGGCCCGGATCCACTCCTCCACCTGGGGCGTGGGGCGGATGCCGGCGAAGCGGTACATCTCCTCGGCCTTGCGCAGCGGCGCCCGCGCCACGTCCTCGTAGCGCACCAGCATGTAGCGGCCCCGCAGCCAGCCCGGCCGCCGCAGCCCCAGCTCGGCCGACAGGCGGATGCTCTCGCAGTTGCCCCGCAGCCTCTGCACCTCGTCCTCCTGCAGCGGGGCCGCCCCTTCGGCCGCCCACTTCTTCCAGGTCTCGTACTTGCCCGAGAAGGCCACCATGCGGGAGGCCAGCACGGCGCGGGGGTCCCGCACCAGCTGGATGATGCGCAGGTCCAGCCGGGGGTCCTCGGCCAGCGGCTGCAGGAACTCCAGCTGCCGGATGCGCACCGTCTTCAGGGCCACGTGCTGCTTGCGCCGGCACGCCTCGGCGGCCAGCGTGACGTTGAGGGGGCCGCAGCGGCGGTTCTTGCAGTGGTACTTCTCAAAGACCTTCTTGACGCCCGGCGTGCAGACGGGCTCCTCGCACAGCGAGCGGCTGGAGCCCCGGCGGAACATGAAGGGCGTCAGGTGCTCCTCGGGCGCCGGGGTGATGAAGCTCTCCAGGATGTAGAGGTCGCAGAGGAAGAGCCGCTGCAGGACGTCGCGGTACACCAAGGCTGACCCCACCGCGTTGGCGCCGCCCGGCTCGAAGGTGACCGTCCTCTCGACGTGCCACAGCGGCTCGAAGAGGTAGAAGATGTTGCCCTGCTGGTTGAAGAACTCCCCGAGGAAGGAGGAGCCGGTGCGGGTGGTGGCCATCAGCAGGACGTGCCGCCGCGGCTCCGGGGGCGCCGTCGCCAGCCCCCCGGCCAGCTGCAGGGTGACGTTGTGCAGCCGCATCCTCAGCCGCGAGAAGGCGGCGTCCAGCTGGCTCAGCGAGGCCAGGGAGCCGTTTTCGGCCGGCGTCGGGCTGGCCTCCGTGTCGTTGGCCTCCGCCAGCGTCTGCGGGGACTGCTTCAGCTTGTCCGACACCCTGCGGGAGAGCGAGCAGAGCCCGGGGCTGAGGCTTCATCCCCCTAGGGGTTTTGGGGACCCCCCTGCGCTGCTCCCTGCAGGGCCTGGGGTTGCCAAGCACGCGGGGCAGGCGGATGGAGGGCTAAAAGCAGGGGGTCCCGTGCTTCCTACCTGGAGATGAAGTTGTTCTCCTTCTCGATGATGACCAGACCCACGACGAACACCAGCAGCACGGCGTACTTGCTCCTCATCTTCAGGCAGTGCAGCACCTCCCGGAGATCCTGGGGCAGGGGGGATCTCCTCTCCATGGGGAAGGAGAGCCAGGAAGCCGGGGCTTCCGTGTCCTCTAAACGTCCTTCCTGTCCTCGGGGAGCCCCCGGCCGGGCTGCCGCTGCCCTGCGCTATCTGCTGGGCATCCTCCGCTCCTCGGCATCCCCCTCCAGGTGGCCCTGGCCTGCGGGGACAAGGAGGGGACACCTCAGGACCTTCCCTGCATTCGCTGCTCTCTCCGGCACCCTCTGCACCTGGAGAGCCTGCGCCGAGGGCCTGGAGGCAATTCCCCTTGGCTGTGCGAGCAAGAGCTGGGCGAACACCCCGTGCCGTAAAAACCCAGGGCAGAGGGGGGCTCCTTTTATCGCTTCCACCCCGCAGCTGCTGACAGCACCACTCTCCCTGCTCCCGAAATAAATCTGCCGGAGGAGACCCCTTCCCGCACCTCCTCCTCCTCCCAGCAGCGCCGAAACCCAATCCCTGCCAGCTGCCGGCCAAAAATCCCCCCGGTCTCCTTGGGGCAGGGAGGCTCGCCCGGCCGGGTGCTCAGGGTGAGGGACAGACGTAGTTTTTGGGGAGCCGGGCGGCTTCCTGCCGCGGCGTGCTCGGGGCATGCCTCTTCCGCCTTCCCCTGGGTCTCAAAGCGAAAGCCGGGGGGTTTCCAGGAACCGGACGAAGGCGGAGGGCCCCACGTGGCCCGGCTCTCCATCACACGCCGCGTGTGAGCCCCTGCCTTCCGTGCTCCCGGAGCCCTTCCCATCGCCCCGCTGCCCGTGCAATGGCAGGGCTTGGAGTATTTCAGCAACACAGAGGGGAAATTAAAAATACTGACAGCTTCTGCCCGGGGAATGAGTTGCAGGTCTGTAATCGGCAGCGCTGGGACGGCGGCTCCAAGGGGTAGTGCGGGCGCTCTGAGCGCTGCCAAGCGCCCCGGGCGCAGCCAGCCCAGGATTTCCCCTCTCTGATGCCCACAGCGGACAGACCGCAAATGATCCGCAGAGCAGACGTTATTCACGGGGACTGTACCCGGAGCGATTTCCAGCAAAATCCCGGCTTCGCAGGCCCGGTGTGGGTGCGATGCGTTAAATACACGAGCGGCTGCAAACGGGCGAGCCGCGGGGTCCCCGAACCCTCGCGGGGCTCAGCCTTGGGGCCGGGGCGGCACAAGGGGATGCGGAAAGCACCCTGAGCCCCGCACGTCCCGGGGCTTTGCTGGTTTGAGAGCAGCGTGGATGGGGCCGCGGCGAGGTGGCCGGGGGTTGCTCGGCGTCCTCCAGCTCTTCCTCGCTGCCCAGCCGGGGCAGGAGGAGAGCCACAAGCGGCTCTTTGTGCGGGGAACAGAGGGGCTCTGTGCAGGGGAGAGCGGGGACGCGGCGGAGGGACCCGGCTCTTCCCAGCCCCAAGGAGCTTTTCGTTTCAGCGCGATTTTTCCGAGCGGCGGGCGAGGGGCGAAGCGTGGGGCCAGCCCTTCCCCATCGCTCCTCCGGCCGGGAGACGGCATCCCGGGCAGGAAAAGGCGTTTGCGGGCTCGCGGGGGAAAAGCAGCCGGAGGTGTGACTGGGTGAAGTCACATTTTCCTCCGGTGACTCAACGGGCTGAGGATGAGTTCCCAGAGCCGGCAGGCAAAGCGTCGGCTCGCAGCCCGGGACCCCTCTGGAGCACTTTGCACCATCAGGTTGGGAAAAGGACGCGGCGAAACCCTCGGCTGGAACAACAAAGGGAGCAGGCGTGCGGGCTGATCTGCTCTTTGTCTGCAACCCGTGCAAGAAAAAAAACTAATCACAACAAACCGGCTCCCTCTGTTTACCAACTACTTCCCCTCGCCAGGCTGGGAAACCCGATGGTTTCCCCGTTCGGGGTCGTGCTCCTGCCCCTGCCTTTCCTCCGGGTCCGGCAGCTCAGTCCCGGCTCCCGTCCCCCAGCCAGCGAGGAGGCAGCGGGATGGAGGCGATGGAGCGTGGCACCGCTTCGGCCGCCGGCTGCTCCCTCCGGTGTTTTTCGCTCGGAGGTGCTTTTTTTTCGCTCAAAAACAACACGTGTAATTCAAGTTAGAAAAGGAGAGAGAGAGGAAAAAAAAAACAGTCAGCTCCCACGCTGTTTATAAAGTTGCCCAGAATAGCCACCGAGCCTCAGCCAAACCGGGGCCGGCCCGGCGCCCATCGGAGGAGCGAGTCGGTGCCACCAGCCCAAATCTGTGGCCACAGCGGGGTGAGTTTAACCCCCGGCCTCGGCTGGTGCCCGAGGAGAGCTGCCTGCTCCCGGCCCCGCTCAGCACCCGGCCGAACCCGGCACGCTCGGGGTTTCACCTGGCCCAGCAGCGAGCGCTGCCCGGCTACCCAAAACATCCCAAACTCGACCCAAACTCCTGCCCCGAATTCCCCAAACTCGAACCAAACTCGCTGGCAGCCGCAGCCAGCGGCCGGGTTTTTCGGCACCACCTGCAGCCGGCGAGGGGCTGCCGAGCCCCGGGGGGATGCTGCGGGCTCAGGCCGAGCTCGGGGCTGCCTGACGGTGCCGAGAGGGGGTCCGGCCACCAGCCCCCCAGCACCGCTGGCCACGCGCCCCCAAGGGCCTCTGTTGCCAGCTCGCCCGGTGCCCGCAGCCCCCCAGGACCCCCCGCCACCAACTTGGCAGCGTTGCCCATGGGGCCGGATGATGCAACTCCGGGATGGCTGCGGGAAAAGTTCCCCCCGCGCCGCCCCGCTGCTTCCCGGCCACCAGCGGCTCACCCCGGCTTCGCCTTCTGCCGGACGCGCCCGCATCCCTCCCTCTATAAATACACACATTTTTTTTTTTATTTTCTGCCGTCCCCCCCGAGCTGCCGAAGGAGCTGCTCGGGCGGGGGTCCCGGGGACACCCCAGGCCCTGCGGGGGCTCCCTGCCCGCAGACAAAGGCGCGGCCGGAGGCAGCACAAAGGCGGCGGTGGCGGAGCCCTGGAGCCGCCTCCGAGGGGCCGCGGGGGGCGGCCGCGGAGCCCCCCAACCCCAGCGGTCCCAGCAACGTGCCTTCCCCCCTCTTTTCCTCTTCCCCTTCCCCCAACTTCCCGCAACTCCCCGTCCGAGCCCCCCGCTGGATCCGGGTCCGGATTCTCCTGCTGGGTGCCGGCACCCCCAGGGACCCCCCACCCGGCCAAGCGTCCCCCAGTGCCACCCTCACGTACCCCCGAGGGCCCGGTCCTGCCGTGCGGGAGCGGGGAGGGCGGCGGGTCCCCTGCTTTTCTTCACGGCGCTGTCATCCTCCCTCCCTCCCTTTTCCCTCCCTCCTTCCCTCCCTCCCTCCTTCTTTCCTTCCTCCCGGGGTGCCGGAGGGGGGAGCGGGGGCCGGGGCGGAGCTGGGGCCCCAGGCCATCGTCCCGCAGTGCCGGGGCCGGATCCTGCACCGTGCTGGGGAACGGGGAGCTCGGGGGAAAAGTTTCTCTCTGTGCCACCCCCGTGTCCCCACGATGCTCCCTCTGCGTGGCTCTCGCCGGCTGCTTCTCGCTCCCCCAGCTCCGTGACCACCTCCTCCCTTTTGGTATTGCCCCCCCCAAATGCACCCCAAGACCCCCTGTTGGTCACCCCAAGACCCTGTGTTGGTCATCCCAAGACCCTGGGCACATTGGTCACTCCAAGACCTTGCATTGGTCACCCCAAGACCCCATGTTGGTCACCCCAAGACCCCGTGTTGGTTACCCCAAGACCCTATGTTGGTCACCCCAAGACCCCATGCACATTGGTCACCCCAAGACCCCATGTTGTTCACCCCAAGTTCCCACACTGGTCACCCCAAGACCCCATGCACTTTGGCCACCCCAAGACCTTGCATTGGTCAACCTAAGACCTCTCACTGGTCACCCCAAGACCCCCTGCACATCGATCACCCCAAGACCTTGCATTGGTCACCCCAAGACCCCATGTTGGTCACCCCAAGACCCCATGCACAATGGTGACCCTAAGACCTTGCACTGGTCACCCCAAGACCCTGGGCACATTGGTCACCCTAAGACCCTTTGTTGGTCACCCCAAGTTCCCACACTGGTCACCCCAAGACCTTGTGTTGGTCACCCCAAGCCCCCGTGTTGGTCCCCGAGCAGGGTCTGTGTGTGGCTTTGTGGCACCCGATGGCCCCGTGTGCCAGGCAGGCGATGGTGCCCTGGTGAGCGTGGCCCTTTTGGGGCCGTGCTGGCCGCCACGTCCCGTCAGGAGGGGACCAGCAGCTCCCCCTCGGTGTGCACGGCTGTCCCTGTCCCCAACATCCACGTGGATGGGACCAGCAGCTCTGGCTTATGCGTGGAAATCTGCGTGTTCCCCTCCGAGCTCCGTAGTGGGGAGCCCAAAGACGCCTGGAGACAGAGCCAAGAAACAGCTCCCCATAAGACATTTCATCCTCTTGTGCATTCCCAGCATAGTTTTTCCGCGGTGTTATGCAGGAACACGAGTTTCATCGGTGTCTGCGTGTGACGACCTGTGTAGCTCGTTAGTGGCTTGCTACTAACGAAGGCGATGAGGCAGCAGGAGGGTTCCCAACACGTGTGTGCGGGTGCGAAGCCACGGAGCGGGACAGCCGTGGCGCAGCGGTGATGGCACCGCCGGGCTCCTGCTCAGCGAGCATCCCGGCCCTCGCTGGCATCCAGCTCTTCTCCTGCCTCGTTTTGTGCCCTGGTCCAGGCGGTGGTGACCTCGTCCTGCTCTGCCGGGTGAAATCCCGGGCTGCCCTTTGCTCCATAAAGCCGGGGCAGAGCTTTTCCGGCGGCTCGCCTGGCGCACCCCATTCCGCCCCCCGCTTTTCCGCTTCCCTCCGGGGTTTCATTTCCCGGGGGGCCGGGATGCGGCTGGGGGGCTGCACAGGGGGGGGCTGTCCCGGCTTTGTCCCGGGGCTGCTCCCGGCTCCCGGCGGCTTTGTCTGGCCAGGAGGGGCGCAGGGACCGAGGCTCCCCCCCCCAAAAAAGCCCTCCCGGGGCCGGGCGCGCTCCCGCTGCGCCCCCGCGCGGCCCCGCGCCGCGGTTTCTGTTCCCGTTTCGCTTCTGCTTCCCCCCAAAACCGCCCCGGGTGAAACGGGGAAGCGGCCGAGGCCACTTTATTTTTAGCTGTCGCCTATCTCGACCTGAACCAGCGATGTCCTTGGATGTTGGGAGCAGGGAGACGGTGGGAGAGCAGACCCCGGGATGGGGACAGCGGGATGGGGACACCGGGATGAGGACACCAGGAGATGTCCCCTCGTGCTGAGCCCAGGCTGCTGCTCCCCATCCTCTGCCCCGCATCCCCTTCATGGCAGCCTTTCCACAGCGGATGCTGGCCCCCGGCCGCAGGGCGATGGGTCACCAGATAACCAATTTTTTATCTTTTCGGCATGAGGAAGCGGGCAGGTGCCAACTCCAAATCGGAACCGAAATAGCAGAAGACGGCGATTCCCCCGGCCGGCAGCTGTTTGCAAGCTGGGCCAGGCACGTCCAGCCTGATCCTTGCGCTCCCATTTCCTTGGAAATAAGGGGGTGGGAAGCCCCGAGCTGTCTGCTTTGTCCTGCCGAGCCTCTGGGAAGGGTGAGAGAGGGGCCAAAAATGCAGCGAGCATCTCAGTAAGGGCAGGAGCATCCTCCGCCGGGTGAACCCACGTCCCTGCTCTCCGCACAGACAAACGGGGACAAGTCCCAGCCTGGGGAAGGATCAAGCAAACAAATCTTCCCTTCCCTTTGCCTGATGCTGGGAGACGGACCCGAACTGGGGTTTTCTTTCTGTGTACAAAGGGAAACTCCCCCAAAAAGGAGCTGAGCGCCCCGAGGAGCGCCCGCTATCTGCGCTGAGCCTCGGCGGGGGCAGAAGTGTGTGCAAAACCGTGACTTGTCCAATTGCGGGCCCTCCGAAAGGAGGAAGCGAGACCCACATAGCATCCAGCGACACCTTCTCCTTAAATGTGCTCAGCACCAGGGGTGACTCCTATCCCAAAAAACCCTGCAGGCTGGGGACTGCCCGGCCGCCTGCAGAGGGATCTGAGCCGCGGGTTTGCGTGGCTGCCAGGTTTTTTTCTGCGGGGGTTGGTGCTTGCCGGAGCTCAGCCCCTGTTTGCAGAAGGGCAGAGGGAGCCTTCGGACAGTCCCCGCAGTCCTACACAGAGATAACGCCCCTGAAACCTTGGCTGCTTCCAGATAACCAAATCCTCGCTGCTCAACCCCCAGTCAGGGCAGCAGGGCCTTTGAAGCTTTGCTGACGATGGGGAAGGGCTGTTGAGAAGAAACGAGCAGCGGGACGGATAAAGAAGAGGGACCCGGTGCCTGGGACTCCAGCGGGGCACCCAAAGGGCTCCAGTGGCTGGAGCCGGGGCAGGTCCCAGAGGTGCCGAGCCCACAGGTCCCGCAGACAAAGAAGGCTGTCTCCAGCCGGGCCGGTCGGGGCAGCGATGGGGAAATTGTGTCAGAAATCACTCAAATTCCTCCCGTCTCCTGATTGCCCCCGGCAGCAGCCGGAAAACCCAACGGGAGCAAAAGCCGTTTGCTTCCTAAGCTCCCTTGCGAAATGGGAGCAGCTCAAACCTGATAATCCTCTTTGAAAAAAACAAAATGGAAAAACAGTTTCCATATCTCTCCGGGTTAATTAGCTCTCAGTTGCGGGCCTGTTAGCAAGGACACCTCTGAACCTCGTCCAGCTACAGGAGCACGGCGAGAGCGGTTGCAGCCCGGCACGAAAATCACAGCCGGAGGGGAAGCGGCTGTGGGGTCCTGGTGAAAGGAAGGGGGAAGCGAGGGTTTTTTTTTCCCTCTGTCCGGTGCCATGTGGCTGGGGAGTCACTCTGTGGCCTTGCACACTTGGAGCATTTTTTCTTTTCTTTTCTTTATTTTTCTCTTTTCCTCTGGCTCAGCCGCGCTTCGGTTCTGGGGCTGGCTGGGCTGCAGCGCCCGGGGTTGGGACTCCTCCGCCTCTCCCCCCCCTTCCCCGGGCAAGATAAGGGGGTTTTGTTCCTCCTTCGACGTTTGCCCCGGCAAACAAAGCTCAGCAGAACGGTGAGCGTGGGTTGAGCAACCCCGAGCCTGCACAGGCGACCCCCGGCTCCGCGACCGACAAAGGGAGGGTTAAAGGAGCGTGGCTCGCTTCTGGGAGGGGGCGATGAGCAAGCCTGGGAGATGCCCATCAGGTGATAATCACGGCAACGTGATAACCACGGAAAACTGGCCGGCGTTGTGCCGTTAGTCACTGCGCTGGTGTGGAACCCATAGAGCATCCCCGGCGTCCTGCGACGCTCCGGTGTTTCCCCGTGTTTCAGCACGAGCACAAGAGGCGGGATGAATCAACCCGGGCTGCCAGTCCCTTACACAAGCCCCGGCAGCTTTTCGTCCCCTGCCATCTCGCCTAGTTTCTCTGCAAAGCCCGCAATACTCGGGGCTTTTCCTTAAAGCCGTGGTTGCTGGCGTCCCGTGACCGTGCGATCACTCCTGTGTCAGCTGAACCGAGGCAAAGCAGCTTTGCTCCGTGCCGTGAGAGGGCTGGATCGGAACAGCAAAAGCCCCGAGAGCTTTTGGCCTTTGGAGCTGCTGGATCCAAAGGCGACGGGCAGGAGGAGGTGGAAGACGAGGAGCTTGTCGCCTGTTACCTTGGAGCAAAAAGCCCGGGAAAGGGCAACCTCAGGCTTTGCTCCACAGCACCCAGGCAATGCTCAGCTCGCTGAGGACCAAGCCACGTGGAAGTAACTGTGCACGAGAGCTCACTGAAAGCCCTCTCGCTCCACCCCACACCGAGAAGGGCACTGCATCGAGACCCAGGCAGGGTCCCCCCCGTGTCCCCACTCCCAGGGGTGCTTGCAAAAAGCCAGCGGCTTGCTCCTGCACGCGGGGGTGGGCGCGAGGGAGCCACAGATGGGATGCTTGGGGTGATTTTCTCCTTTTTCTCCCCCTAAGCTTTGAGGACCCGAGCTAAAGGCTTATTTTTGCGGCAGCGTCCTTGCTGAGAGGGGTTAGCTCTTGGAAACGGGCTGGGCTGGATTTTAAAGGGTCGAGTTTCTTTATTTATAGGTATTTTTAACGGAGTTGATGCATGAAGAGCACCTTCTGAGAAGTGGCTTTTTGGCAGGGTTTACAAACAAACCCGTGACTTAATTCTCCTTTCCGTTTATAAAAAAAATGAAAGCTGCTTCCCCTTCAAAGGCTGCTGCACGCCTGTAGCAGAGGTTTGTCTGGCTGCATTCTTCCTGCTTGCAGCCCTGGAAAGACGACACAATGAGAGCAGAGATGGGAATTTGCGCTTTTATGCATCTCCTTTGAAGCACGGGCTTTGCAAGGTGATGTCGAAACACCGATCCCTGGGTATTTATGAAGAATCACCTGCTTTCCTATCGGCTCTCTTGTGCTTCCAGGTCTTGCAAGCACCGCTCAGGAATCCCGGTTCACGAGGGCAAAGCGTTTATGGCTGCTGCCCCTCGACTCTGTGGCTGATCTCTCTGGTTTGAAATAGCAGTGCAGCGTGCTGGGCTATGCCCTGCCTTGGAAGAACGGGGTAATCCCAGCAAGCAGCGCAAAAACGCCGGAGAAACGATAAAAAGAAAGAAACAACTTTTAACTAGAACGAAAAGCACGGGGTAGGACAAAGGACGCGCTGAAATGAGAACTCTCTGCAGAGATTTGAGGCTTTCTGTGTTATGCTTTGCTCGGAAAATCCGGTGCACTCGACGTGACCCCTTTTGATAATTGAGTTGTTGAACGTGGGAAGGAGCGGGGCCGCTGTGCCAGCAGCATTAGCTGCGCGCTGCCAAAAGGGGATGGCCCTCAGCTGCCTGCACCCCGTGCTGCCACCAGCGTTCAGGCAGCAAACTGGATCCAGGCTCAGAAACGGCCTGAGGAGAGGACTGGGTCGCTCCGTTGCCGTCTCGGCCCCCGGGCCGGGCTGTTTGTGCTGGTGCAAGGGACGGCGAGGCTGGTGGAGGAGCGTGGGGCTGCTTCTGCCTCCCTCCCACGGCCCTGCCGGCTCACGGCATGCTGCTCTGCTGCCCTGGGCTGATTCGGGTCACTAATCCAGCCAAGAACCATCTGCTTCTGCAGGGCAGGGCTGTTCGGCTGTGGCAGGGAGGTGGAGGAGCCCGAGGAGCAGCAGAACAAAGCGACAGGAGGTGGGGACCCGCTGTGGGACAGATGAGCTGGAAAATGGCCCGGTGCTTCCTCCTTCAAGTCGGGGCTGGAGTTTTTCCTCCGCACCGAGCCCGTCTCGAGCCGGGACCCGGCGAGATGTTGATGAGTCACGGGGAGGCTGCTGCTGCTTGGGCTGGGACAAACTTCATCTGTGCTCAAGGCCCTTCCCAAGGCTGCCAGGCTGTAATTTGTGGCTTGCTTTTGCTTCCTCTCTGACAGCTTGGTGCAGTCAGAGTGGAAATGCAAAGTGTGGTCCGAAAGCCAGGCTGCTGCAGAAAACGCCTGTATGTATTTTATTTTTAAAAAAAAATTATTTATTTTTGGCAAGGAGAGAGTTTCTCCTGCAGAGCTGTCTCCGGCAGGCTGCAAAAGCAGCGCCTGCAGGGGCCTCTGGCTGGCCTCCGAGATTGCCAAACAGAGATGTCTCGTGTGCGTGCGTGCTGCTTATGCAAAGTGAGGAAAGCAGCGTGAGGAGGAGGAGGAGGAGGGCGAGGCGGCCAGTGGAAGGAATTTGTGTGCCCTAGGCATGACAAAACCGAGCATCAGGCTTTCTGGAGCCGGCCGGGCCCTGGTGGCAGCCCGGCTGGACTGGTTGGTAGGGGAGGCAGCCCTGAAGATGAGTCACGGGCTGGGCTGCAGCACAGCCCCTGCTACCGGCAGCTTCCCAGCCCGAGGCTCGTCCTACTCACTTTCTCTGTGCCTCTCAAACTGGGGCTGAACAATCAGCTGGCTACGTGTCAAAATGAGTTTAATAACCAAAAGAGAAGGTCTTGTCCTATTTATTGAGGGTTGCAGAAAGCTGGCTTAGAGAGGGGAGGCCAGTGAGTTGAAGCTGCTCATGGCAGAGCCCGCTGGATGCCAGGCCTGGTGCACGGGATGGGGTCGGGAAGGCCTCCTTCTCCCCCATCCACAGCACACTGACTCAGTTGTTTGTGACTGCGGACAAGCCACAGCCATTCCCGAGAAGCCTTATGTGACACCTTATCTGCAAGGCCTATCTTTTGGGGAAAGCCCAAATCTGAGCAGAAGCTCACAAAAGCAGAAGGTGGTAAGGAGATGGTGCACGGCTGTGGTTGATGCTGTCAGGGTGAGGTCTCTGCCCATGAAGTGGGCTCCTTTTATCTGTGAGCTGGACCTGGTCTCAGTAGGGCGAGCTGTGCTCTGGGGCTTCCCTCTTGCAAACAGTCCCGTCATCAGTGGCAAATGGCCAGTGCTTGATCTCTTGATGCTATATAATTTTTGTGATTCCATTGTAAGTGAGAAAACTACTAGGTGATATCGCAAAAACAGTACAGATATGTCATAGCAACAATCAGGAAGGTGATAGCTAGATATCATTATATGCTTTGTAATAATAATTGAAAAAAAAAATCCCCAAACAACTAGAAGCAGCAGAGCTCCAGGCAGACCTTGGCTGGCAGTGGCTATCTTGGTGCCTGCAATGACAATGGATTGGGGGTGGCACCAGAGACACCATGTCTGCTGAAATGGCTCTCCTTTTCCAAACAGTCTTATTTAACCCCCACCCCACTTCTAAATATTCTTCTTCACAAAGCTGTTTGTGTGTGTGTTCCTAAGCTAGTAGCTGACTGTTGGCTTAGAAAGTCAAGGTGCCTCGTCAACACTTTGTGCACACAAGAGATAAGAGAGGCATGCCAGGCCCTGCCTATGCAAGGACCAGAGTAAAGGTTGTTTGCTTGCTCCGGCCAAAATTGCTGTTCATGGTATCTTTCTGTCTGGTTGGTTCTGTCTATCTGACTTTAGTTAGGAAACACCTAAGAGTCCCTGGTCCTGCTGCTTGTGGTCTATGGAGGCTCTGGATGAAGTTGTGGGGCGCTCTTGGTGTGTCTGCTCACAAAGAGGAACAGAATAACCAACAGCTGCCCACAGTGCCTGCTTTGCTGGGCTTGGGACTTTAAAAAGATCTTCATAAGAGAAGTGTGTCTTGCCTTGTTTGGATATAGACATGCAAAATGAAACAAAGCAGATCCACTTCCCCCAAATCTTTAAACTGCATGGAAACCTTTAAATGTTGTCAACACGTCTAGTCTTTGAGAAATGTACAGGTAGGTAGGGACCAAACGCAGCAATGCTGGGTATGCACTTGTCTGAAGGACAGTATCTTGAAGATCTACACACGTACTTGCAATAACTGTTGATTAATTAAAAGAAAAGATGTAGTTGTGATTGGCTGCTCCTATGAAGGCAGGGCTGGCATGAAGCCGGGCTATGGAGTGATCTTTGTGTCCTATAAAAGATTGGGTGAGACCTGAGCTGTGGTGGCCTTGTGAGGTAGAAGAAGTGTGTGCCTGTCTTGCAGGAGCCATGTACGGCTCCACAATGCTCCTGCTCGCATCATCCTCAGAAAGAAACGAAGAAAAAAGAAGTGAAAGAGGAAGGGTGAGGCTTGCAGATTGTGAGTGCTTCAGATGTGAGGCACGGAGGTTCTGTGAGTCAAAGCGAGACTGGGGAATGTCCCTGGGAGGTCATCAGGGCTCACCGGGGCCCTTCAGCACAGGCTCAGGAAAGCGTTCTGCATTTTGTATTTTCACAATTTATTCCTTCAACGGGCTGCATCAGTGCAGGGGAAGGGGCTGGGAGGCATCCAGCCGGCTCACGCTTTGCTAATTGTCATTAAAGCTGACGCTGATGAGGGCCGTGGCCTTTGTTAGCAGGGGCCGTTGTTTACTGGGGACGTTTATTCACGAGGCCCGTGACGTAACCCCGCGGCCGCCATTTCGCGCCCCTCAGCCCCGCGCCGCACTGCGCATGCGCGGCTCCCGCAAAGGGGGGGGAGAGAGAAGGGGAGGGGGCGCCGGGCGCGACCCTCCCCTCGCGCACGCGCAGGAGCGGGGGCGCACGCGGGGGGCGTGTCCCCTGGCGCGCATGCGCGGCGCAGGCTATAAATAGGGCGCGGCGCGGCGGCAGCGCCGCATTGCAGACGGGCGCGGGACGATGGCGGCGCCGCTCCTCGGGCTGCTGGCGCTGCTGGCGGCCGGTAAGCGGCACGGGCGGACCTCGGCACACCCCGGCCTCCCCTCAGCACCCCCGGGCCTCCCAACACCCCCGGGCTCACCCCGTCCCCCCGGCCCGGCTTCCCCTCGGCTCCCTCCCGCACCCCCCGGGCTCCTTGCGGTGACCTCCGGCCGCGTTGGGGGCGGGCGGGGGGGGGGGGGGGGGCTATAAAAGTGTTTATTTTTTTAATCTTGTAGCGGTCACGGAGCTGCCCGGCCCGGCTGCCGGCTTTAACGGTGCTGGGCCTGGGGGAGAAGCGGCCAGGGAGGAGCAGGGGTGGGGAAAGGAGGCAGGGGGGAGCCCCCTTAGCGCTGCTGGGCTCGGGGGGGCTCTGCACTAACAGCACCGCCGTGTTATTTCATATTCCTCCTAGCAGCGAGCACAGAAAATCACCTGCGTGACCTGGAGCCCTGCAAGGGCGCTGGCTGGAAGCTGTCCTGCTCGCAGCGGCCGGCCAAGAGGCCCCGTTTATCTTTGCCACTTCAGGGGCAGCTCAGCGCTAATCCGCTTTGGGACGCCAAGAGGCAGCCGTCCTGTTCTGTGATGTTACCAGCCTCGTTTCCTTAGGGTTTCCTGCTCCAGGTGGAAAATCCCATCGCTTCGGCGCTGCCCACTGTGGGTTGCTGCCCATGTGAAAGTGGTGGTGGGGAAATCAGAAATATTCCGTGTTTACCATGAGGGCTGGAGATTAGCAAGGGCAGCGCTTGCATTTAGTGTTTTGAGGAAGCCAGGCAGCTGTAGAAATGAGTCCTGGGATGACTAGAGGGGTGTATCCCTTCAGGCCGAGGCACGGAGACCCCCGTATTAAAGGTACAATGATACAGCAATGCACTGATTGACCTAGGCTTCCTATTTTGAGAAATTCCCTTTAAATAAAACGTTGTCAGCATCCAGCCCATTCGTTCAACCTTCCACATTTCACCGGTTGGCTGAAGAAAAGGCTGAGTGGCTGTTGGAAAGCCGTAGGTGTGACCAATTGGCAGGCTGCAGGTATTGCGGAATTGTGCGCTACTGTTATACTCCAGGATGCGTGCTTCTGCTGTACCGGTACGGGGGCATTTTGGTGGAGAAACTCATGTTTTTAGGGCTGGAAACAAAGCAAATGCTGCCTCTCACTCTGCTTGTTTACCTGCTAGAGCAATATCATTTCTTTGTCGGCTCCGTGCTAAATCGTCTCCCGTCGGTGGTCACTTTCCTTGGGACTGCTTTTGAGTCACAAAAATTGTAGCTTGTTGCGCTTTAAGAGCAAAAAGCATTTGTCTTGGAAGCATTCTTCCAAGTTTCCCACTAATGTATTTAGGGAAATTGTAATGAGAAACCAGTTCAGCAATGAGAGTTAACCTGGTCTGCTTGTTGAGGGCATGCGTATGCAACCGAGCATAGCAGAGGACTCGTTGGTCCTGTTTTTCTTTAGGAAGTCACTGTTTTAACAGAAATAAACACCTGTCTCTCTTCACCAGAGTCCAGTTATGACTACTAATTGACTCACCTACGGTAATGCCGTGCAGATTTTTCCGGAGATCTGGCTGTGACAACCTGGGACACCACTTTCATGTGACAAGTTAGCTCATTAGCCGCCTCAAAACCTCGCTGCCCTCGTCGTCGTATCCTAATGGAGTTACTCGGCTGGCTTACAGCACGGCTGGTAGGCCGTGAAGGTTTTTGGTTGACCTACTTAAAAACGCTCCGGTGCATCTTCCCTTTAAAGGAGACACGAAGGAATTAAGGCAGGTTGTAGAGAGCTTGTGATACCGGGAGTATGCTTGTTGGTTATTGCTGATCTTTGACAGCAGGCTGGGAGCAGAGTTTTAACAGAAGGTGGTGTCTCTTGAGCTAGGCACGTTTCTTGTTTCTCCTGGTACAATGAAAGTTAGGCCGGGAGCTGAAAGTGAAAAGTTTGAGGATGTGGTTTTTCTTCCTCCTGTAATAGCAGACTTAATTTTCCTTCCTCCCGAGATGGGTAATTCCTCTAGCAAACGCCAGCCAGAACGTTGAGGAAAAGAAAACCGGCAGACGAATTGAAGACCTGAGCTGGTCTGCCTGACCTGAATTTCCTGGAGGAGGTGGTAAGGGCAGATAATTGGGCTAGACCCGTGCTCTGTAGTTTGCAGTCCTGTTCTGGCAGGGAAAGTGATGTCTAACAGCAAGGCTACACTTGTGCAGGAGATGAAATCAGGCAGACAGTGGAAGGAAGGTGTCTTAAAAAGCCTTCCTGTTGGAGGAGTGCTGTGGGTGCGAGGTATCCACCAGCACATAACACACTGGTGACAAAGTGCTGCTGCAGCCACGTGACTGGTGCGTAAACCTGGCCTTGGACAGTCTCCGCGTTGTTTGCGGAAGGGGCATAAATAGAAAGAATTGTTCTTGGAGGAACTGAACAAGCTGTTCTGCGTATCCACGGCCGCTGCTGCAGAAATGCTGGGGTCTGGGCGGTCTTCCTGCAGCCCCGGTGTGTGCTGCGCGTCGTGCCGCACGGGAGCGGTTCTGGAAAGCTCGAAAAGCTGAGGCAGTGCAGAAGGTGGAAGGAGAGAGGGGACGGAAGCTTGTCAGCAGAACTGGAAGCGTCTCCATCAGGTGACGGTGATGTCAGCGGGGCTCTGGGAGGTTGGACACTGCTGCTGGAGCACTTCTCGTCTGCTGCTGCTGAGACTGCAAGTGAAACGGGGCACTTTGTGGTCTCTGAAGTGTGATGCTTGTCTGTGTGGTGGGTCCCAGCAATGCTGAGTTTCGGATACCACTATTTCTCCTCCTCTGAAGGACTCTTACATGTGCACTGTTTGGTTTTTAAATGTTGTTCTCTGCTTCTGCAGTAGTCTGCATCTGGAGAGATTTGCATTCAGAGTAACTGAGTCTTGCAACGAGAGCTGAAGGCTTGTTTTTTCAGTAATAAGTTTAAAATCCTTTGTTTGCCTGTGGATGCAGGCTGTTAGGATGCATAGATGGGCGTTCAGCACTTCATTCTTTCCTGCTCTCAGTCGCTTTGTAGCTGTTCTCCTGCCTGGGTTACTCGTCCAGTTTATGGGTTACTCTTTCAGACACCACAGCTTGTCTTTCCAGAGTCTCCCATGGCTAACTGCTGTCCTCCCGGAGCTCCTCTTTGAAATGTGCCTTTTCATCCCTCTGGCACATGTTCTCTGCTCAGCTGCGGGGGTCTAATGGCCTTCCTTTCCTGAAGGGAGCTTCCTCTTGTCCTCTGCCGTTCATTCATTCATTTGGCAGCAGGGCAGAGAGCATTTCCCCAGAGAATGTTTCTTCCCAGAGTTGTCTAGAGCTGCCCTTCTGGTTTTGAAGACTTCCTGTGCCTCCAGACTTCACCTGTGCTGGGACAGCAGTGTAACCCATGGCCGAGAACTTGGTCTCCTCTTCCAGATGTGGCTCTAAACGTAATTAGTATGTGGGGTGAATCTACTGGCCTGGAGAGAGGGGGTGCTCAGTATAGGGGTTCTGCAGACACTTAGATGAAATCCATCCATTTCTCCCCAGAGAACCCCAAACCATCAGGAATTGAGATGCAAAACAAGCATGTTAAAAGCATTTAGGCCTGTTTCTGCGGGGAAAAACTTCTGCTGCAGGGAGAATTCTTCCCGTAATCTCCTGGGAAAGATCCCAACATCCTCTGTGGGACCGCTTTCCCCTGGTGACTGCCAGATGCTCTGGAACATCCAGATCTCTCTTCCAGCTTCTGTCGCAGGAAAATCTCAGGGAGAAGTTGCTGCTTGCTTGGCAACCTTGTAGCAGACTCTGATGGGCGTAGAAATTGTGCTTGCAGCCTTACAGGACCTGTGGGCACTTACTGGGACAGCAGAGCTCATGTTACTGCTTTGGCTCGTCCTGTTCTGTTATCTTTAGTTCTGTTGCGATTGCTTTGTGTACAGAAGCTGCTCCTCCTGCAGTGTCCATCTGCTGTGGGAAGCGAGGGCGCGTCTGAGGTAGGAGCGATGCTTTGCACCAAAGGTGGTACGCCAAAACAGGAGGGCGCTCCCCACCACGAGGAGGAAAGAGCCCCGCCGTGGCTTGAAACGAGAACTGCCTTCCTGTGAATTACACTGTCAGTGTTTCGAGCTTGGTACGTGATCAGCAGATAGCGGACAGGAAGGCTCTGATTTTAGCTGACATCGGGAGAACCGATAATGTCTAGCCAGATTTCATCTGTTTACCCCACAAACTGCCTGTAATCTTTCAGATGCTGTGGTTGTTTGCTGCCTTGTTCATCCGAAAGCACGGCAGGCGTTGGCGTGAGTTCTTAGCGGCGTGGGCTGCTCACAACTTGTGAAATGTTCCTTAAACTCAAAACTGACCGGAGAGGCTGTGGAGTACCGGGCCCTTCAAAGAACTTGAGGCTGTGGACACCCCTTGACTTGTTGACACTTTGTAAGATCCGATGAAGAGAAGTTGATCCCACTTGACTTCTTTAGCTTGAACACGCTTTACATGCCCAGTTCCGAAAAGGGATGGGGAAAACGTAGTTACTGAGTGTGGGGTGGAGGAGATGGGTGCATTCACTTGGTCTCTGGACGCTTCTGGGAGAGAATGGCTTTTTAAAAATGCTGCCAAGTGGGATAGCCTGGAAAAAAACCTCTCTCCTGATGGATGTTAATATATTTGGAACAATTTGGACTGTTATGAAGGCGTAAGAGCTGACAGCACCCCGAGTTAGCTTTGACATGTGACTTGAATGCTTTAAAATCAGCAACAGCTCAGCTCTTTCCTTTTCTCACCAATTGCAGGTTGATTTGTCCTTAAAGCTGCCGCTTACCTCGAGGCTTTCCTAGCACTCAAGTTTGGAGGAGACGTGAGTTTTCAAGATGAATATCTGTGCTCTGGGCGACGGTTTCCCAGTTTATCCTCTTGCTCCTTAGGGACTCTGGTCTGGCCCATATAGAATCCCTGTTCATAGAGGCTTATATAAGGTGTTAATTTAGCGTGATCACGAAAGTCTCATTAGTAGATTGAGTGCAGCTTCGGAGGAGATTGCTTCGGATGTTTTGGTTGTTCCTTCTGCTGTTGCCTTTCCGATTTTGGGGAGTTTGATTGTTGTCAGGCTGTGTTTTTGAGGCCACGCTCGTACCAGGAGACAGCTTCTGTGGTCTCACAGACACCGACATCGGAGAAGTCAAAGCGGGTCTGAGTGTCTCATCGTTGGTTTCAAGAAGCTGCCAGTAGGCGAGGATCACAGGGTGCCTGTGGGCTGTCAGCTTGGCTACAAGCCCGAAAGCTGAAGTCTTTTACATCTGAAAGCGCTTTAATTTGGCATGTGGATTGCGTTTTCACCTCCCCCTTTTCCTTCCTCCTCCATTTTCTCTTGCTGCTTAATTTAGGAGAAGTTCGGTGCAGCAAAGGCTGTTCTTTCTGAAACAGAAGAAACCAGTTCAAGAAGGACTGAGCCACGGAAGAGGAGTCCTGAAGCTCCCTGGCCTTCACAGATAAACTTGTTTGCTTCTCTAAAAATAGTGGCTTGTGAGAACTTCTTGGCAGGGGAGCAGGCTTGGAAGGGCATGACGTGACTGTTGCGAGCTAATCTACAGAGAAAGGAGAAACCTGCTTAAAAATGGGTGACCTCAGATAGGTAAAGAACAATATATGAAATGAAAGGATGCCAGAGGTAACTAAGAGGGTAATCCCATGGGGTTTATCCAGCAAGCATTAAGAGTTGTGCAAGGTAACTGACGGTGCGTTGTTTTCTTCAGGCTGCCGCTGTGCTGGGGATGTGAAATGCCACATACAAGTGTCACGTCTCGCTGGAGAGGTTGTTCTTAGGCAGCGGGCGAGGTAACTGTTCTGTTGTGAACCAGCACAAGGTCTTAACACTTGAAGTCTGGTTGTAATATAAGATAATAGACAAGGAAAAATGCTGTCTTGGAAAAAAAGCGGAGAACAAGCTAAAGGAAATAAGCAGTGGAGATGGTAGAGGGCTGAAGGCTGTGACTTTGTGTTAGCTTACAAACTGCTTGATGCTTCTCATACTTCTTACTTGTTCTTACTTGTCTCAGGCTCTTCTGAGTTGTGTGGGATTTTTTTCGTGGCTCCGATCTCCTCCAGGCATTGCAGGTAACACCTGTGCCATTGTGCTCAAATCTGGGCACCGTGTGCCCGGTGGCCTCGTGTTGTGTCCTGTAGCTGTGACGAGCAGGTCAGGGATGATGGAGGAACAAGACCAGGTGCTGGACGTTCTGCCAAAGCTGGTGTGGATCTTGAAGGTTTATAGAGCGACGGGCACGTTGAAATAAAAAGCCAAACACAACCTGAAAGCTCATGAAGAGCTAGATCAAACCAGCGCAAGTTACGGTGCGAATTCCTCAGTTTGGGCTTTAGATGACCTGCTAGATCGAGGGCTTAAACTGCTTGGCATGACTCCTGTTGTTCTCTAGTTGCTTAGTTTTGTAGCTTTATTGCATGTTGCAGATGGCAGGGAGAGGGGTTTTCTTTTGATGCACAGAACTGAAGGCATAGGTTAAAAGCTTTACTCGTAAATGGTTAAAGCCCTTAATTCCCCTGTTTTAAGTCGAGGTCGTGCTTGACTTTAGCCAGGCTTGACTCTGCCTCACAGAGCTTCCTACCCTGTTTGCTGCCAGTGTCTGAAAGGGAAGAACAACTCCTTCCTCAACCAAGTGGCTGCTTGCTTGTTGTCCCCCTGCCAGGAGCTAACAGCCGGCTGCCTGACCAGGCCGACTTTGAAACTTTACTCCTGCTAGCGCTTCCAGATAAGCGTTGCACATTAGAACAGGCCATCTGCAAATATTTTGCTATCTGTGCCTGCTTACAAGCCCAGAAGTTTTATTCCTGCGGTCCTAACGTGCTGCTTTGCAGGACAATGTTCGTTTTTCCCTGCTTTTTCCTGGGAGAGAGCGTGACGAACTTCTTGCTCTTGTGTGGAAGCTGAAGTATTCCGAGCACGTTTTTCTTAAAAATAAATGGGTCATTCCTCTGTGAAATGCGGTGTAAACAGGCTTTAGAAATCAAGAGCTGAAAGGCTGCAGCCTGTCACCTATAAAGCGCTGTTTATCTGGCTCTGCTTGACGCGTGCTGGCTGGGTACCTGGCAGATGTGCTGGTAATTCAGCTGTTAAGTTGATCCTCTAATTACCCAGTCGAGATGCGAGAAGCAGAAAAGTGATTATTCATCTGTTATAACCTCGCTAGGAGCTTCGTAGCAATCAAACAGTTTAATTTCTGCTTCTTGGCTGACAACGTGATTTTACAGCGTGCTGCGATGGGTAAATAGTGTTGATGGGAAAAGAATGGCCGTGGAAAAACACCTATACGGCTAATAGGCTTGAACAGGTTTGTTATTTTAAACTTTGACAGCAACGTGCTGGAGGATTAGGCCGTAACAGGTTTCACAGGAGCCTGTCTGTTGTAGGATTTTAGGAGTTGTTTCTTCCTTGGTTAGTGCAACCCAAGAGAGATGGACTGAAGAAATTGACCCTACCCACAGGTAGCATGGATTTAGAAAGCTGGGTGAAGCTGAGCATCTGGTCCAGTGGCATTTGCAGGCCAGCAGGATAAACAAAAAAGGCTTAAAACTAGCCAGAAGGTGAGCTTTGTTGACCTGTCCCATTGCTTACTGACAGTACAGAGCTTTTACACATCTTTAGGGAGGCTCCCTCTATTTAACTTCGAATTTTGTAGGTTACATGACAGCTCCACGTGGGGTGGAGGTAGTGTCCAGGCAAGGGCTTGTCCTGGTTTTCTTCTGCACAGTCTTTTTTTATACACAGCTGAACTGACCAAGAAGAAATAAAACTGAAATGGGTGTAATTGGATTAAAAACGACTTGATGGAACGTCTCGTGTTGTTTTGTCCCTCTTTGGCTTTGACTTTCTTGAAACTTTGAGCAGTGCTTCAGCCTGCGCCTGGCGCTTCAGTCTTCCATGCAAATGTGTGCGTTGTCGTGGCTTCTAATCAAATGAGTTTCGCAGCTCTCTGTTGCTCCAGGAGAAGAGAGTGATCACCTAGGAGAAGGAATGCAGACAGCAATTACAGGCTAGATGCGGCGGCTGCTTCGGAGTTGGAAGTTGCTGCAAGGACAGGAGGGCAGGGGCTGCAGCAGGCCGAGGTGTGGTCTGCAGCGAGAGGTTTCTCTGTTTCAAGTGGTCTTGTAGTTGTGTGACAAGGAAAACGTTGGGGTTTTTGTTCGCTATTAAGGTGGATGGTAGGGGAATGGACTGCCGAGGTGCTGAGGAAGTTCAGCTGCTTTGGTTTTCGGCTGTGCCGTCTGTTTGGGACTCATCCTTACCTCTCAGGATAAAAATTGCTGGGTTGAAATCTGCTTAAAAGTGTTAGTAAACTTGAAGTGGCCTCATGGAAAGTTTGTAATTACACGGTGCGGCGTTAACCTGCTTGCTTTGAAGTGCAAATCATTCAAAGGCGCAGCTGAAAGAACGATTCTTCCTTTGGCAGCTGTGGCCAGCCCAGTTGTGTGGCAGAAGGACTGTGCGAAGGGTGCGGAGGTCTGGTGTCAGAGCCTTCGGACAGCATCGCAGTGTGGAGCGGTGAAACACTGCCAGCAGAACGTCTGGAACAAGCCTACTGTAGTAAGTATCAACCGCTGGGATGTCTTCCCACTTGTAGCTTGGGTGGCTGGTTTCCATGCGCCGATGAAGACTTTCAAGTCGCTGATGGGAGTGAAGTGCTGCATCTGACACATCCGACTAGTCTTGGTTGCCACGAGTTAATTGGGGTGGCAGATAAGGGTTGCTTTCCATTTTGTTGCGTTGCACAACTTGTCTGCTGACTTCTCCTGTGACCTGTTGCACAATTGCTGAGCAGCGTGTGGGACAGCTAGGGGATTTCAGACTCATTCCTCTGTGTTAAGAAGACTCCTAAATCATAGAGCCCCTTCTTCTCTGAGCCACACCAAACTCATAGGCTTATTTAAAAATCGAAAACCACAGTGTTTTTAGGCCTTTCTCATAGCTTAATGTCCTACAAAGGGTACAGCACATGCTAAATTATGAAAGCTCTGACAGTGCAGAATGATAAAACTGCCAAGTTCAGTGTGGCTTTTCAAATCCTGCTAAAAGTGAGTGCTTTTAGCTGTACCCTTACGGTGTTGTTCCCCAACTTTCTTGGGGAAAAGGGCATTTTACACACAGTTACATTCAACCCACCTTGCATGTATATGTGCCCAGACGTGTTTCAGCTTGTGAAAGAGTAGGGGAAAAGGGCAATGTTAGAAGGGCAGAGCGTAATTAAAATGAGTGAAGCCGTCTGAAGAGTTCCTGTGCTTCTAGTGCATTTTGGAAATTTGGACTCTTCAGAGAGTAAGGTAAAAACAGGTTCCTGAGAGGGCTTCTCAGGGCAATACACTTTACAATTCAGGGGTGGTGGGACGAGGTGAAATAAGCGGGTGATAGCATACCTGCTTCTTCATAGCAGGTTGATTTGCTGAAGAAACTGGAGTGGAGCGTGCTTGGAATAGCTTCGCTATTTTGAAACTCACCCCTCTTTGTTTCAGCCAATGTTTTTTCTTTAATTTCTGAATGTAATGCTTGTTCTTCACATTATTCCTTGCACGCTGCATTTACTTGATTCTGCTTCAAGTAACTCTACTTCTCTCCCTAGAACAGCATCCCCTGTGACTTGTGTAAGGAACTTGTGACAGTGGTCGGCAAGGTTTTGAAGGACAATGGCACAGAGGTAAGCGTAGCTCCTCTTCTTGCCCCAAGGCACTACCGGATTTCATTGTCATAGCAAGGTCTCGAGGTGAGGGGTCAGAAGGGGTTTGCATGATGTTTTCCCAATCTGAACAGCAAATATTGAAAGGGGCTAGGTTAAATGTTACAGGGCTTTGAAATGCAGCCTCTTCTGATGTAGAGATTAGCACGTTCTCAAGCCTTGCCCTCTCTAACATGTCCATGATTGTCTGTAGGTGCTTAATACGATTGTTCTTGTGCTAGTGGGCCATTAATCTTGAGGGTGGGATAGTGCAGTGTGCAGAAGTGGATGATTGCAGCAGGTAAAGTGGGCTTTATTTTGGTTATGTGACTTCTTTCTTTTATCTTTCGCGAACCCAGAGTCCTTTGTGTGAACAGATCACTTTCCCACTAGCCCATAATTTCACTTCCCCTTAAGTGTAAGTGGTCTGTGCAGGTAAGACTGTGTTGTGCAGGCCCTGAAGGAAGTATTTCAAGGTTTTCACTTTGGGGTCTCACTGAAGGTCCAGGACTGGGGAAAATAAAGCTGTAATGCAAAACTTCTTGGTAGAGGTGTTAAGGAAATTAACATCCCGGAAAGGTGCCCTCCTGGATCTGTTGCTTGTGAACAGAGGGGGTCTCGTGGGTGAAGTGGTGATTGATGTCTCTCTTGGCCATAGTGACCATGCTGTTCACCTTTGTAAGGAGAAAACTTGTGTGGCCAAAGCTCAATTAGAGCTGAAGCCAGCCAGTACTGTGAGGGGCAATAAAAAGGTCCCAGTTGACCTGAAGCTGGCAAACATCGTCCCAATTTTTAAGAAAGGGAGAAAGAAGACCCTGGTAATTACAGGCCTGTCAGTTTCAATTCAGTGCCTGGTAAAGTTATGGAGAAAATTATTCTGGGAGTTACCAAACAACATCTGAAGGGCAGTGTGGTCGTTGGTCACAGCCAACATGGGTTCACTGAGGGGAAGGTCCTGGTTAAACTTGATTTCTTTTAATGATAAGGTCACCCACCTAGATGGCCAAGGGAAGTCAGTTAATGTAGTCTTCTTAAATTCAAGTGAAGCTTTAGAGTGCCCAGAAGGAGGGCTACAAAGATGATGAAGGGCCCAGAGGGCGAGGAGTGTGAGGAGCAGCTGAGGTACCCTGGTTTGTTCACCCTGAGCAGGCCGAGGGGAGGCCTCATGGTGGCCTGCAGCTCCCTCACAGGGAGCGGAGGGGCAGGCGCTGAGCTCTGGTCTGTGGGGACAGTGACAGGACCCGAGGGAACGGCATGGAGCTGGGACAGGGGAGGGTCAGGCTGGGCGTTAGGGAAGGTTCTGCACCTACAGGTGGTCAGGCACTGGGAGCAGTGGTCACAGCACTGAGCTGCTGGAGTTGAAGTGTTTGGACGCTGCTCTCAGATACGGGGTTTGGTTTTGGGTGGTTCTGCCTGGAGCCAGGAGTTGGCTTGATCTCTGTGGGTCCGTTCTGACTCAGGATATTGTGTGAAAACCTCATTTAGTTTTGCTTGCTGGCTGTCTGTACCTACCTGAGTCCAAGGGCCTTTTTAGGCTCTACATCATGCATTTGGAAAGAGCTGTTGATATATGGCCCACCTTATGTCCTGTTAGGATGAGATCCGCTCTTACTTGGAAAAGACATGCGAGTTTCTTCCTGATCAAGGCCTGGCCTCTGAGTGCAAAGAAATTGTGGATTCCTACCTACCAGTCATCATGGATATGGTCAAAGAAGAGTTTGTAAGTAAATGACTTGTAACTGAATTAAAACTGCTCTTGTTGGTTCTTGAATTTCTGTTCTATGTGAGATGGTGCATGTGATCTTTGTTTCTGTGAGTCAGCTTTCGTTGGCGTTCTTTAAATTTGAAGATTGCTTCCTTACTCTGAAACACTTTTCCCTGCTGTAATGTTTCAGCTGATTCTCTGCTCTGTCATCTAACAGTGCCATCAGTCTAGAGCTTTTATTTATGTATCTTATCTCCCTCAGGATAAACCTGAAGTTGTTTGCAGTGCCCTCTCGCTGTGCCAGTCCCTTCAGAAGCACCTTGCAGCGATGAAACTTCAGAAACAACTCCAGACCAATAAGATACCAGAGCTGGACTTCTCTGAACTGGCATCCCCGCTTATGGCTAACGTGCCCCTCCTCCTTTACCCTCAGGACAAACCCAAGCAGAAGTCTAAGGTAAGAATGCAGTGGCATTATGCTGTGCAAGAGAAGCGAACGCTTTCTGTGCCAGAGCTCCTTTGTGTAAGAGCTTACTGGTGATTCTTGGCAAGGCATTATCCTGGGCACAAATTCAGCATTTGTGCTTCACCCGAGTTACTGTCTCCTAGTGGATTTTGTGCTGCTTCATACATACAGATGTTTTTTTTTCCTTAACCTGTGGGTTTAAAGCTAAGTGAGGTAATAGCTGCGGCCCACGTGGGCTGCATGTGTTGCTTTGGATTAACCTGTAGAGCTAAGCCCTGTGCTGGGCTGTTCCCATCCAGGACTGTCAAGCAGTCAAGCAGGTCTTGCTGGAAACAGTTTCTTCCAAGAGCAACTTTGGCACCAGTGTGGCACCAGCACTCAAAGAAAAAAGAATTCTCCTACTTTCTGATTAATCTCCTGACTGTGCCCTTCAGAGGAAGCATTTGTCTCTGAGTCCGGAGGTGACTGGCCCAGAAAGAAGCAATTGACAAAGGGGAGCAGATGAGACTATGAACCTGGGAGTAGAGGCTGAGCTTAGATATGGGAGTTAACGGGTGGGTGGAGAACAAGCTGCAGTGGGTGGAGAGCTGTGCCAGATTTGGAAGGCTTCCCCCTGTGGTCTGTAAACAAACCCAAGAGGTTTTGATTGGGTATCTTAACAGTTATCTTGGGTTTCTCGGCTGAGTAGGTAGGTACCTAATCTCCACCTAGTGGCTGCCACGCATACCAACAGCAGCTTGTCTTTTCATATGAGGTGTTCTATAGCATGTTTGTTTAGGTTTGCGTATAGTTTAAAATAGCTTTTAAACTTGTTAGTGATTGAAGCTTCTAAAATTAGCTATTTGATGATGTGTCAGTTGAAGCTTTTCACTCTTTGCCCAGGGAAATGGGGATGTGTGCCAAGACTGCATTCAGCTGGTTACTGATGTTCAGGAAGCTGTCAGGACAAATTCATCTTTTGTAAAGTCTTTAGTTGCTCATGCCAAGGAGGAATGTGACCGTTTGGGACCTGGAATGGCTGATCTGGTAAGCTATCTTTCTACTTAAAAATCCATTTCCGTGTATAAACATAAAATAATTAGTCAATGCCTTAGTCCTCTCTGGATAATCGCTAATTAAACAAAGGAGCATGTGGAATGTAGGATATGTTACACAGTGTAACAACAACACCTCAACACTGAAATCATCAGCTTTCTGGTCAAACAAATGGTGGTGGGAGTGGCGAGGAGGGGGAAAAGGTTGAAGAAGGAAGTTGCTGATAGCCCTTAAAGACATTTTTCATAAAAGTGACCTGGCAGGGTAATGGGGTCACACCAACATGCTTTTGACCCGAGAGGAACAGAAGGACTTACCAGATAAACAGCTATGTGGGCAATGATTGTGTAACCTGAAATGTTGTCTTATGTTTGGGACGAGCTCTGAAAGACAACAGCATAGTTATTAAGTAGAGCACGTAAATTAATACTTTGAGAAGTACTAGGAAATTCTAGGTTGCCTCTACAGCTTGAGTGACTTGATAATCACAGCAAGACTTTCTTTTCCCACTTCCTGCAGTGCAAGAGCTATATCTCTGAATATTCCGACTTGGCTATCCAGATGATGATGCACATGGTAAGATGAGTAAACTGTGATATTTGTTCTTTTCATTTTTTTTCTGCTTTGTGTAGCTGACTTATTTGGAAGCAGGAGGCACAGAGCAAAAGCTCTACCCAGACTTTTACTGCAATGAGTCTTGTTGTTAACACTTTGAATTTGGCATTTAATTGGGTAGTGACCTAAGTCCCTGAATGTTTTCTTCAGCTCTTTCCTCTTCTTCCACAACTATTTCACCAGTGCAAAAGGCACTCCAGTGCTTTGAGACACAGAGGAAAATGGTTTATGTTCTTTTATATTTTCTCAGTCCTGTACTTACATCACTTTCCCCCCCCACATACTGTGTAAGCATGTTAGAGTTGGTCTTTGTCACAGAATTGCAAAATACGTTCAAGTGCTAGAGATAATGTGTCTATTTGAAGCAAGACTAAACCTCCTCACTGTGGAATTGCTGTCCCAAATCTGCTGCTCTCTGGGCTCGTGATAGGAGCTGTAGAAAGTGAGTGGTACAACACCAGTCCTGGTCTTCTGCAGCAACAATATATTTTACCTCTGATTGCCTCTGTTGCGTTTTTCTTTACCCAGACCTCAAAGAATTTATTTTTTTTAAAAAGGGCAGGCCTTTCTTTAGAGAATGCAGTGCAAATATGTAGCAAGTTAAGGCATGAGTTTATGAATAGTCTATGGCAGCTGTGAACATGAATTTGGCAACGCAGAGGCCTCTCTTGTTTTTATGCTTTTGGTTGGGGGCGGGACAACAACTCCTTATTCCAACAACAACAAGTTTCTAACTGTAAGCATTGCAGAGTAGTTTGTTGCTGACACCTGAAAACAAAATATGACCACACCTTGCATCTGGCTGTGTTTCAGACTCTGAAGATGGTCTTGCCCAGGACATTTGAATAGCTTCAAATAAATAATGCTGGTTAGCACTGTGCAATTAAATATTAAATGTGGGTTGCTGTAGTGCTGCTAAAGTTCAGGTGTATCTTTGGGATGGGGCCAGTGTCGTGCTCTGTCTTCATGGAAAGAGTTTGTGCAGTTCAAATGCTTGACTTTTTTTTTCTTAACTGTTATCTTTAATTTCTCCTGTCTTCCTCTGTCTCCAATCTCCTTTGTCAACAGAAGGATCAGGTAGGTGAGCAACTTGCCTGTGGTGATAGCCTGCTTGTAGTTCACTTACTGCTCGTAAAGGGCTTGTAGTTCACTCCTTGCTTTATTAGCTGTGTACATGGTGTGATTGTACTCAGTTTTGACAGATACAAGGGATATTTACGTGATTAAAACAGGGAAAGGCAGTAGACTTCCTCCAGTGGGTCAGTCTTACCTGCAGCTCTGGCTACCAGCCCATGATACCAAGATTTCAGCTGGTGGAGCAGAAGATCTGCTCATTTTCATACCAGATAGATGTGGGGAGAGCACGCCAGTGGCTCCTGTCAGCTTCTGCTTTAATATTTGGGCTCAAAAGGGCTTGAGTGAAACTATCCCCAGGTCCTTTCTTGGTTTATCTTTAAATTTGTAGCGGATCGGTTGTAGGGGATGCTCAGAATTGAAAAGAAGGTGCAGGAGGCCTTTAGGCTCCTGCTTCCTAGAGCTGTTTGGGCTTCGAATTTAACCAGTCCCGGGAGACCTTGTGTCTGTCATCTCTCTGAGAGAGAACCTGTCGCGTGTCTGTGGGTGTTGCTTTAACATTCCTGTTGGGAAACGCTTACTACAATGCATGAACCAAAGGGCTTGACTTAAAGGTACTGCCTGACGTGCTCTGAAGCAGCACTGTTGGCTGGAGACACTGCTTTTGCCTGTGCATGAGGATGTGGTGTGATGCGTGTAAGCTGTTGCATGAGCCTCTGCTGTAAGAAGCTCGACGCCCTGCTAACGGGGTGGGGTGTGATTTTCTAATTACCCGTAGGACCAAAGGTAACTCTTACAGCTTAAATAGACTTGGGGGGCAGATGGATGATGACAACTCAAATTCAGTGTATTATTCTGTACAGCCCTTCTCGCTGTCTGGGTAGTGCATCCTCCTTAGAGTAGGTTGTCTGCCTAACGTTGAGCATCTATTTTTGCTTTTAGTAACATCCGTCTTTAAGACTTTCTCAAAAGACTTGGCCTTTTGAAAGGCTTTGCTTCGGTTTTTGATCCAGCGGTGAGAAGAACGCTAGAAATTCATATAGTATATTGCAAATACTATTTTTTTTTAAAGGGTTAGGCTTTAACACAGTTAACTTTTGTTTCTTGTAGGCTGCGTTCAGTAATGCGGGAATCTGTTTCTGTTTGCAAAGTGTGGTGTTACTGGATGCTTTACAGAAGGTAGTTTGTGGATGAGAAAAGGAGCCCTTTCTCCCAGGCACTCCTTTCAGTTCTTGGGTGAAGTCTGCAGCCAGGATCATTAGCCTCTTCTGTAATAACTTGGAGCTTTCAGGGGAGCAGCTTACGGATGCAGGTCTAATGGGACGGTGGCGGTCTGTTTTGGTGTCGGAGCTCTTAAGTCAACTCCTTTGAAGGGCTTGCATAGTGTATTAGCTCCTGGAAAATGGGTTTTTAAATGGATGTGGCCTAACCTCTTCCTCTTTTAAAGGAGCTGCTAATTTGATTTGGTAGTTGTCCTGTCTATAACAGTATCAAATGCTTTGGCAGTACTTGAAGTAGAAGTAGTCTTGAAACTCTAGTTGTGTTGGAGCTTTTTAAAGCTTTGGCCCCTGTTCTCTTTGCATTCCCACAAGCTCCCTAAAAAGGGCATATCTTTAATACCTTTCTTAAAAATATATGTTATGCCTCTCTTTCCAGCAACCAAAGGACATCTGTGCCATGGTTGGATTCTGTCCTTCTGTGAAATCTGTTCCCCTTCAGACTCTGGTGCCAGCTCAGGTGGTTCACGAAGTGAAAATGGAAACTGTGGAGGTAAGATAGATGACTTTTTGTTCTCAGTAGCTTTGCTGTCCTCTTTGCTTTACTGTAATGAACTGGATGGAACAGAAAAATAAAAGCTTGTATGCACAGAATGCTCCAAGCCTTCCCGCATAAGAAATCCTTGCCTCTTGTTTTTGGGGTGGATCTGTAAAGTAGGAGACAGCTGACTGACCTGTTAGAATAGTGGAGCTTTTGCTAGCATGAAGCTGTAAGGTAAGACTTGAGAATTAAAGCAGGAACTCTTGTTCTATAACTGTATAGTGGCCCTGCTAATTGACAAACACTAGAGGGCAAATAGCTGAATTTTATTTTTGCTTTGCATGGGAAGTTATCCCTTGAACACTTAAAATGGGGCAGCGTTACCCATGCACAGACGATTCTGATCAGAGTCAAAACTCTGAAGCTCAGTTTGGAGAAGCACCTTAGCTTCCCACAGCCCTCGGGTTGAGAAGTGGGCTGAGCTTTTTTCAAAAGGAGTCTCTTGCAGACAGTTATCCTCTGAACAGAGTTCAAACAATTTACTTCAAGTCCTTCAGTTTTGATTTTTTTTTTTCCAAACAGGAGGATGTTTTCGGTTCTAACAAATTTAGTTCTCAGCGTATTTTAAAGAGCACTTCATATTTCCCTTGACTCCAGCCACTGTGGCGGTGCTTATTTCTGTATTTACTAGATTCAGCCCCCTGCCTTACACAACCTGAGGACTGTGGTCTTAAATAATCATACAAAGCGACTTTTCAGAAAGGCATTTTACCGAGACCTTTGAGGTTTTGGGTTCTGCAAGACCTTTTAAATCCAGCTCAAACTGGCTAGCCAGGTAAATAAGTCAGTGCACTGGACCTGAATGTGAATGCTGCTAGACTGATCTTTTATGAATTGGTCTGTCAAACCCGTTCATGTGTTGATTTATTGTTTTGTATAAATGTTTGTGTACTCAGAAACCCTCGGTTCAAGAGAAGACCTTTTCTTTGTGTGAAATCTGTGAGACTATGGTGAAAGAAGTGACCGGCCTGTTGGAGAGCAACAAGACAGAGGTGTGTGAGTGACTAAAATGGTACCTTTGCCAAAGCTTTGGCTTAAATGGGGCTGACTTATTGCTGCTTTGGAAGAGGGAAGGAAAGTTGATTCTGTTATTCGCTTTCACAAGAACAAGAGCTTCCTCTTTCTTTGTTAGGACAGAGTAAGCAAAAAACTTACTTTTGAATTGAGTCAGATTTCTGTTTGTTTGCTATTAATCCTTCCTTGTACTCCAGGAGGAAATCGTGCATGAAATGGAGGTCGTCTGCTACCTGTTCCCAGCAAGTGTCAAAGACCAGTGTAAGGACTTCATAGAAGTCTACGGCCAGGCTTTGATTGACATGCTCTTGGAAGCAACAAATCCCGAAGCTGTGTGTGTGATGCTGAAGTGCTGTGCAGCCAACAAGCCTCCACAGCAGCCAGGTTGGTAATGAGGAATTAGTGTTGTTGCTAAATGAGCAGTTCACCTGTGGTTATATCCCCTGTGAGGACACGTGCTTCTGTCCTTGGTGTGATGCTGCCTCCTTTCTTCTATCTGGGGGAACTACCAAAGTGCTGATGGTTTTTTTTTTTGTCTTGTCAGTTTTGGTGAAACCTGCAGGTGGCTTCTGTGATATCTGCAAGATGATAGTTGCTTACGCAGACAAAGAGCTCGAGAAGAATGCCACAACAGCTGAGATTGAGGCTTTACTGGAAAAAGTCTGTCACTTCCTGCCAGAGTCTGTCAGCGATCAGGTAAAGCATCTTGTGTAGCAGGCTAAAAAGCAATCGTCTTGCTGATGGTCTGGTACCCTTAGCACAAAAGCATAGCAACCTCTTGTGTGCAGTAGAGAAAGGGAGTTAAAAAAGAGTTGTGTGTGGGGTGGGGGAGAGCAGACTTGATCTGCATGGCAGCCTGCCTTCCACTCGGAACAAGGCAGTCAGATGAACAGAAGGACGAAACATCTTGCAGAGTGTTTGGAAAAGCTAGAGGGTAGTGTCCCATGGTGGTTTTTGTGAGAACAGTCAGGATAACATGTCAGAGTTGGAGGAATCTTTCCCTCTGCAGAGGTTGGAAGGAGCTTGGGGGTGTGGAGGGGACTAGATTTTCCACTAGATTTTCCCATTCCCTATCCCTGGGGGTTGGCAGGCCCTTGAAAGCCTGTGTCTATTCAAAGGGTTGCCTGGCTGAATTGTTGTCCTAATTTGCAGTCAGTAAAGGTCTGCCTGGAAATCCTGTGAGAACAGTGGGTAGGAGCAGCTGAAGGTTATTTTTTTTTCTCTCCCCACCTCGCTGATCTTGTTCAGGGGATTAATGAAGTAATTGGAAGTAGGCTGGCATAATTCCAGTGAGATAGCAAAAGGCAACACCTGTTAGGCCATTGCTGTCAAGATTTACCTGAAAATCTTATTAGGTAGCTGCTGAGTGTCAGCTCAGCAGTGGTGCCTGCTTGCAAGTTTAGCAGGCATATAATAATACACAGGCTTAAAGTAGCTGTGAAACAGCTGTTCCTGCTAACTGCTGTGCAGCTGTGTCATAGCTGTGGCTGACTTATTAATCGGAGCCATTAGGCCCTGCTGAGGGTGCCAACATCTCCGTGCTTCAGAGATGGCCTCTCCACTAGAGGGCTGGCTGTTGATGATGGGAAGCACTCGTGCTGCTGCAGTAAGTGCTGGCTGCTTGGGCTGAAGATGCTGAAGAGGCATTATGAGTGCATTGCTGCCAGCCTGGTTAGGGTGTTTGTCTCCAGCTTGAGTGAGCTTTCCTCCTGAAATCGCCGTGATCTCTCTTATCAGAGGCTAAACATTGCAAATCAAAGCCAGTCCTGCTTTGGTTCTCCTCCTTTTGACAGCTTTCTAATTGTACATACCCAGTTGTGTCTGCGGACAGGTATGAGCCAGCTGAAAATGATCTGGTTTTGTAGTTAGTGTGCTGCTGAATCCTTTTTCCTCCGCAGAGCTCAAGTCTCTGGTTTATTGCTTTGGTGTGTGTTACTGGGGTGCTTGGGTCTGCGTGCTAAAGAGCGTATCTTCCTCTAACCTTTTCAGGGCTTTAACAAATGAATCTCTCAACCTGTGTTTTGTTACAGTGTGTTCAGTTTGTGGAACAGTATGAACCCGTGGTTGTGCAACTCCTGGCAGAGATGATGGACCCCACTTTTGTTTGCACTGTGAGTATGGCATTTAGTTCTGTTCAGGATGGGCTCTGATACAGTCCTGCCTGCTCTCCTGCGCGCCTTTCAGTGCCTAGCATGCAGAAACTCTGCTGGAATAAAGATTAGCACGCTGAATGCTTGGAGCAAACTCACTTGTGCAAGGCCTTGGGCGTAATGAATGGGCAGCTGTTTGACTGCCAGCCTTGTGCAAGGAAGGACAGAAGGAAGGAGCTGCCGGGGTTATCCGCTGCTGAGGTTCAGCAGCGAGCGTGGTGTGTCCCGAACGCGGCGAGAGGAAGTTAAGTGGCAGTTGTTGAACAGTCCCTTTCGAGAAGCTGTTTCTCAAGGCCTGATGTGAAGCAGTAGTGGTAACTTAATTCTTCCCTGTGTCAGATTTGCTGCAGATTTACTGCAGCCGTCAGCGGAGCGCGGTGCTGTGGGAGCTCCTGGAGCCACCTCAGCTTTGCTCCTGCACTTGTTCAGTTGGAGGCTCAGGCCTGGGGCTGCAGTCAAGGTCTTTTGGTGCAGATGGAGAAATCCTGACCGTGCTGCTGTTCTTTTCACAGAAACTGGGAGTCTGTGGATCAGCTAAACCGCCCCTCCTGGGGGATGATGCCTGTGTCTGGGGTCCTGGTTACTGGTGTAAGAACATGGAGACTGCTGCTCAGTGCAACGTACGTACGGCAGGATTCTGCCCTGAGTTTCCTGTTGGTCTTTGGTACCTCCTTAAAAACTATTTTTCTGGCTTCTGTAGCAAGCTCTTAAGTGGATGAATTTCAGTTTCAAAAAGCAAGTGGGCACTAGCTAGAGGTGGGTGAGTCTGATTAGAGGTTTTTCCATAGCTCTTAGCTTTCTCAAGCAGACTGATCCCTCACCCCTTTCCTCCTTTTTCTCTGCAGGCATTTCAGAATCTATAGTGAGGTGCAGCGTGAGCTTTATATTTAGCCTGTGACCCAAGAGCCAGCAGGCCATGTCATGACCTCTGGTCAGGCTCTAGAAATTTCAGTATTGCTGTGGGCTGATGCTCTCTCTGCCAGGCCTTTTACGGGCCAAGAATCTTCAGCATTCTTTCCTGAAGCTTCTGGGTGGGGACAAAAATATTATTTGCTGTAGTCCTCCATGGAATCACTTATTTAAAGAAAAACAGACTTGATCCCAAGACCTCAGCTCAGAATAAGGTGTTAATTGTGTATATAAGTGGCCGCTTGTTTGCTAACAGGCTCTTTTCCACTCATGTATGCTATTTCTTTCCCTGCAGGCTGTTGATCACTGCAAACGTCATGTATGGAACTAGAAGAAGTATTTCCAGTTCTGAAAGTTTGCCATGGCTCTTAAAAGTGTGGGCCGAGGCTGGAGAGCTGTATCTCAAATGTCCCTCCTCTCTGCCTCATTAACAATTTGACCTTCAAGTTCCTTTATTGTAACTCTTCTGTAGCAGTGCTGCTGTTGAAGGATCAGATCTTCATTGTTGACTTAACAAAGATACTTCTGATTGTACAGTTTAACTCATTATGCTCCTAAAAATAGTCAGTGTGTTGTAGATTTTAATTGGTAGGCTGAAGTGTTTTTTAGGTGCTGGGAAGAATGGCAGAGAAGATGAAACGAAATGAGGCTACTATCTTTTAATTTAAAGAAGAAGAAGATAGTGACTAAGCTTTCAAATGTCTTTCTGTAGTCAGCAGTGGGAAGACTACATGCTTTGTGTTTTTTTTTACATCTGGCTGGAATATTAATTTTTGTTTGACTGTAGGGGAACTCTAAGGGATAACGTTGAATCCTGGAATCCCTTCGGCTGGAATTTTCAAAGCTTTACAAATGCAGGGAAGGGGGGCTTTGTGCGCCCAGCTGACTTTCAAAGTAACCAGTATGTAAAAAGATGCATTTGCACTTGAGTGACCACGCTTACAGCTTGTGGTGTTACCATAGGCAAGGAAACCCTCCCTCGATATTAGATCATGTCCTCTTTATTTCCTTGGCCTGCTCAGTCTCAACGTGGGTGTTTTATTGTCGAGCCCTGAACAGTGGGATTTCAGTCTTTTGAAGCATGCTGCGACATCCTTAAGGAATGGCTCCCTTTTTTTTTCTTGCCCTACTTGCTCAATTCTGTTTGGTCTTGCAGCTGTTTCATTCCTTGCTTTTGGTTTTCTCTCACAGCATATTTCAGTCACCTAAAGCTCAGAGGTGCTGTGAGGCTTGCAGGCAGTTTCCATTGCTGCCACCCGGTCTCACTGGCATTCATCCTTCTGAGTAGCTGGACGTATAAATTATTTTTCCCCTGGAGTTTCCATTTCTGTTGGGAAATGTATCGAAGCAGAGAGTAAGAATACTGTGGTAGGTATTTGACATACCTGGCAAGCTGCCTTTTGCAGTGGTGCAGTAAGAAAGTATCCCACTGAAATGGCCCCAAATTTTGAACGGGAGACTTCCAAGGCAGGCTGCTACCCTGGAGACTAGTCAAGCCCGTGAGGTCATGAGGCTTGAGGATGAGAATCATGTTGCTTGAGACGGACCTCGCAGCACCTTACCGGCATTGAGTGCAAAATTCTGAGCAAGTTAATGCCCCAAAAGGCACCGGAGTAGCTCTGGAGAGACCTTTGGGGAGGAGAAGCTGGGCTGGGGTGGAGCTTTGAAAATTCCAGTCCTCTACAGAAAGGTGCCAGCAACTGCTCCTCTCTGTGCGGTCACTTGGGTGAGGCGGGAGCTCCAGTAACAATGCTTCAGGAGCAAGCAAACTCATTTTCATGGAGTTCAGCGGAAAACCACTCAGCTGCAGCTTTTTATTACTACTTGTACATAGTGAATGTCTGGGCAGTGTCGGCAGATGCCAAGGCTGATCTGTTTTTCCTGTTTGTATGTGTACAGAACTCTGAAGTGCTCACTGCTTCAAAAAAATAACTTCCTCTAAAGATGTAAAATATCTGCAGCTTTGTCTTGGCAGGCTTGTGCAGTGGTTCCAGCAGTGAATCCCAGCAGGGGTAGATACGTCAGATAGGCGATGGGCTCTTTTCAGCATCGCTGCCCTAGAGGTACAGCTTGTGTCACACCACAGCACGTAGCACAGGATTTTTTTTAAAGGGAATGGCGCTCTTCTGTGTGAGGTTTTTAGGGGGTGGGAGTGGGTCAGCGCTTGCTCTTACAGGCTGGCAGGGTTTTAATTCTTGTGTGTTTTTTAGCGGTGAATGGTTGGTTGATTCATGCAGCCTCTAGGGCAGGGTGAGCTGGGGGAAGTCCTGTGCTCCTGCTGGGGATCTCTTCAGTTTTCTCACTTCCTGTGGAATGTGGCGCCTGACCCGCTTGAGTTACACGTGTGGGGGGACGTGCAGTTGCTTTCTAAAGAACATTGTCTTGATTTTTGCACAAAAGCTTCTTTAATGAACAATAAAAACTTCTGTAAAATGTTAAGTGTGTTGTTTCTTTCCTGAAGTGTGTGTTGTTTCTTTCCTTGGTGTGAGTTGATGAAGGATCTTGATCTTGTCAGCATCCCTTTGCCACAGAAGAGGGCATGTCCCAAAATGTCACCTGCTGCTTTTCCAGCAGAGAATGTGAGGCTGAATGACAGGATTCAGGTTACCATTGCAACACACATGTCCTGTCAAGCCTTTTTTTTTTTTAATACTGAGTGCAGCTGCAGGCTTGCCAGGAATTGCCACTGCTGGTCTCTTCCCTGGATGAGCGCAATGCCTGCCGTGAGGCAACAGCGTGGTGTTGCAATTCCTCGGTGCGGGCTGGAGGGAGTTCTTGCTGGAGCTGTTTGCGAGTCAGCACTGAAGCCTGCTATCATTTACGTGGCTTTCTTGTGTCTTCATTCCTTGTTTCATTTTAATCCAGTCTGCAATATGTTCCTTTCAAATGCTTTAAGCAAGCTACTTGGCTGCCTTGAAGTATACCAGTGCTAAATCCACCATTGATTAAAATCCACAATTCATTAACTTGTCCTAAGCTTAACTGGTCTTGACTTTCCTTTTTTTTAAGAGGGGAACGACGATGCTCTGTTCGTTGTCCAGCCTGGTACAGGAATTTTCCTCTGCTTCTCCTGCTCTGTACTGCAAGCAGTGGTGGAGCTGGCTTTGAGCAGCTGGGACAGGGCTGTAGGATGAGGTCGGGCTGGTTCTGACCTCCTGGGAATACCTGCCTGGCTCCGGTCCCTCCCTCCCCTTGCATGCTGGTGATGATTTTATAATCAAGGCATAAGGAGAGGGGTGTGGTAATTGCCCTGCGTAGGTGTCTGTTCTCACTACTTCTCCCAACCGAACCAAGATTCCTCAGTCTGGGAGAAGCACGGGGAGGAACCGGCCACTGAGGACTAACTTGGGGACAGCATGGAGAGCAGATGGAGTGGCTGGGTGCTGGTCCTGGCCCTGTGCGTGGGGTCCTATCAAGGTAAGGACTCGGCCCAGAAAATGCCTCTGAACCCCAAAACCATTACAAATTCTCTTGGACATGCCTGCCTGCTATTAAAAGGCCAAGAGGGTTTAAACTTCTTTGTCCCTCATTGGGGTTATGCCAGAGAGCTGAGACACTTTCCAACATGTTGTGTGTTGTCTGTGTTGTCCTGTTCTTGCCCTTGAAGGTGATTTTAAGGCCAAAAAGGGGGTTGCCCCCTTCTTCCTGTGGACAACATGAGTTAGATGGAGCTGGCTTTTGGTAGGGGCGTGAGGGATGTGGAGGAAATGGGGTGGGAAGGGGAGGAGGAGGTGGGGAGTCAGCAGGGCTGCCTTGTCGGCTGTCCTGGCTTCAGACCTGGCTGCGTACGTGCGTTGTGGGAGCGATCTTTGTGGTTCTTGCACCATGGAGGAGCCAAAATGCCACCCAAAGCCATCCCTTGGGGCTAGAGGGGGCAGGAAGCCTTTCCTGCTGGGTTCCTCACTGTGGTGCTGGACTCTGGTGAGGGTGAGCTGGTCCGGTGCTGCTGGAGACCTCTCAGAAGCAGGGCTTTGGGTGTAAGCAAGCAAATCCTCCAGGCACAGCCCTCTCAGGAGCCGGAGCTTTCTGTCCCATGATCCTTGATCAAGGGGAGCCACCGCCTATTCCTGGGGGAAATTTGCAGATCTCTGAAAAAAGAAATGGCAGAGGCAGCCTTTTAGAGGGAAGAGCCTCTCTCCTGGTGCCGGTGGATGAGCTGACAGCAGGAGCACCCCTACCAGCACCGGGAAGATCAGGAAAATTCATCTGCTCTGGGCGAGCCTGCGCTGGGAGGATGCAGGCGGCGAGGCTGCACGAAGCCTGCTCTGCCGGCTCTCCCTCAGCGATCCTCGCCAAATCCTCTTGTCCCCCTTGCTCCAGGCTTTCCCCCCAGCAGCCTTAACCCCAGCTCCTCCCTGCAGGGGGTCTTTGGGTGGGTTTAGGGGGAAAAAGGGTGTTTTTGGGCGTGAGGGCCGGGAACTGGGGCGGCGGGGCCCACGCGCCGCCCCCGGCTTTGCACCACAACCGGTTCCCCAGGCTCGGCCGGCTCGGCCGGGGCTCCTGCCTCGGCTCCTCGCCCCGTGTGGCATGCTCAGGTGCCGGGGCAGCCCCCACAGCGGCGCTGAACCCCCAGCAAAGCCCCCATGGCCATGCTTTCCCCTGGGGAAGAACACCCACCCTTTATTAGTGTTGTTTTAGTATGGTATTTCGGTTTCAGCTTGAGCAGAGCTAGGCCTTGGTGTGCTTCATCCACATCTCCCTAACCTTACGTGTCCTCCAGAGGGACCTCAGGGGTCTGTCCCCCCATGGGGGCTGTGTGGCAGGAGCTGCCCACGTCCGTGGGTCAGGCAGGGTTGTGGCCGTGTCCGTGGGTCGGGCAGGGCCAGCCTCATGCATGCTCTTGGTGCTTTGGGGCACCCTTTGGGTGGCGCGTGCAACCCCTTCCGCAATTACCGGCGAGCTCGTGGGATGAGAGGGCGAGCTAAAGCCAATTAAAGCGGTGATGTTCTCGGGCACCCGTCCTGCTGGGAGGATGCAGTGGGTGGGAATCGAGTCGGGGCAGCCCTGAGCTGCTCCCCGTGGCCGGGCTGCGGCGTGCAGGCAGCGGGATGCTGCCAGGGAGCGGGGCACCACGGCTTCCTGACACCAAACCTTGCGTTTTTGTGGGTTTCCTCGGTTGAAGCAGGCTTGGGAGGAAGAACTGGCTTAGAAATAAGAAAATAGGGGAGGGGGAGTGCTGAGAAAAAGCTTCATTTCCCATTTTTCACCTGTACCTACACATACACCTGTACCTACTCCTACACCTGTACCTATACCAATCTCTATATATTATTTTTATATATTATATATATAATATTTTTCTATATATTATATAGTTATATATATATTATATTAATTTAGATATTATACAATATATATAATATATATATAAGCTCAGAAGCATGCTGCAAGTCATCCTTCCTCTTCCCTTTCATTTTTTTGTTGTTGCTGCCCCTTAACTCTTCTCTGACTTGCCATTCCTGTTCCCCCTGATGCTAACACCACGGTAAAAAAAAAAAAAACAAACATCCATATATATATCTCTCAGCTGATGCAGCATCTCGCACGCATCTAGGTGTGTGGGACGCTCGCCATGGGAAGCAGCGGGACTCACCCTGCCCCGGGGCTGGTGGGGCAACAGGGGCTGAACGCACCCAGTGCTGCCGAGCTGCGCCAGCGCTTTTGCCACAGCTTCCTCGGCCGGGTGCCGGTGGCTGTAACCCCTGACAGGGATGGATCTTGCCCCATTGTGCCCGAGAAAATTAATCCTGACATGCAGAGGTGGCAATTAAAACGCTGGCGCTGCTGGTAGGCGCTTATCAAGCGGTGTTGCACCATGCCTGGATGGAGTGAGCGACGCTGGCACCCCCGGATTATTTGTTTTGCAAGATTTATTAGTTTTTTTTTTTTTTTTTTAAAGCAGCCGCCTTCCCAGTGTGTTTGGCTGCCCAGGCAGGGGGTGCCCCAGGTTTGCTGTGCTCTTAAATGGGATGAAGCTGCCACGGCACACGTGTGCGCCTGTCCCTACCAGGTTTAACAAGAGATGCTGCACAAGGAGAAAGCGACGGGGTTGGGGCTGTGGGAGCTTTGCGAGCCAGCAGCAGGTGGTGGGGATAAAAAAATAAAACAATAGCCAAATAAATATATAAATAGATAAAGGAATAAATGATGCTGTTGCGAAAGCCCAGGTGAATCAGGGTGGGAGGGGTGAGCAGCATCACTCCTTGCCTGTGGGCAGACTCGGGGCAGGATGGGGAGCTGGTGTGGGGTCGGGTTGGTGACCCCCCTCCCCCATGGGTGCTGATGCCCCTTTAGGTGCTGATGCTCCCCTCTTTATCCCCCCCAGCCGGGGCCAGCCCCCTCCCCGAGTGCGGTGAGCGGCCAGAGGAGTGGTGCCGTGATGTGGGGACGGCGGCCAAGTGCGGGGTGCTGGAGCTGTGCCGGCTCGTCGTCTGGGACCGAGACCTGGGGGTAACCGCCAGTTGGAGGGGAGGGGTCGCCCTGCCCCAAAATGGGGGGGTCTGGTGGACAAATTCTGCCTTTTCTGGCCCCAAAGCTGGGGCCTGGAGGGTGTGGGGGGTTGGTGGGCAGGGTTTCCTTCCTGCAGAACACCACAAGGGTGGGATGTAGGGAGGATGCTGGGGGTCCAGGTGCCGTGGCAGCATCCTGACGTGTCCCCTGCCTCAGCAGAAAGGGATCCCGTGTCACCTGTGCCAGGTGGTGGTCTCCACGGTGGGGAAGATCCTGCAGGACAACCGCACCGAGGTGGGTCATCACCGGGAGGGGGCACAGACTGATGTCTCCACACATCTCTGCAGGGCCAGCCCGGTCCTGAGCTCTCCCTTTGTCCCCTAGGAAAAGCTGAGGCTCTTCTTGGATAAGAAATGCCAGTACCTGCCCTTCCAGGACTGGTCGGTCAAGTGTAAGAAGATGGTGGACACCGGCATCCTCATCCTGGTCCAGCTGGGCAAGCAAGTGCTGGTAACAGCCCGGGGTGGGGGGAACCCTTTGGGGGGCATGGTATGGGGAGCAAAGGGGGGGATTGCATGGCCCCCAAGGGGCTGGGGCTCATCCTGGGGCAAAAAGGGGATGGGGATAGAAGTGATGTATGGATAGTGGGGATGAAGGGTGTGATGGCCCCAGCCCTGACAGCCCTGATCCCGCAGTCGGACCCGAAGGTGGTGTGTGGCACCATCAAGCTGTGCCAGCCCCGGGGGAGCCCCGAGGGGGCCCTGAAGTTTCATGAGCCGCCACCAGCCCCCGCAGAGGACTTTGCGCAGCTCACCATACCCGTCATCGCTGGCGTCCCGCTCCTGCTCCAGCCCCAGGACACTCCTCGTGCCCAGGTACCTACCCGGCCCCATCGACGTCCTGCTGTTGGTGCCCCATCCCCGTTAATTACCTCTCTGATTTTTTGGGGTGCCTCTGTCATCCTGCAGGAGCCGGGGGACCTGTGCGGGGACTGCGCCCGGCTGGTGGCGGCCGTGCAGGCGGAGCTGGGTGCCTTCGCCCGCTCCGTGGCGTCCCGCGCCGAGAAGGAGTGCGAGGGCTTGGCACCCGTCCTGGCACAGCGGGTAACGTCACCGTGCCGGGGGCACAAAGCCGCCCGGCTGGGGTGGAAATTCAGCATGGGGTGAAGTCCCTGGGGGCTCACCTTGACCCCTTCTCCCTGCACAGTGCAAGCGCTACCTGGCTGAGTACGCGGACACAGCTGCCTGGCTGCTCCGGCACCTGGTGAGCAAGGGAACTGCTTTCTGAACAGCTTCTCCCCTCCTTTACGTTGCAACTGCTGTCATTCACTTTTTAATTATTATTTTTCCTTTCTATTTTCTGCCTCCCTCCCCCCAGCAGGCTGAGGTAAGCGAGATGCCCATTGCCTGCCCGACAGGGCTGGGGATGGGGGGGCTGAACTTACTGAATTCGGGGCGTCTCTCCCCAGGACCCACGGGAGCTCTGCAGCCTGCTGGGGCTCTGCCCCTCCTTGTCATCGTCCTTGTCACTGTCATCATCAGGATCCATGCATGCACTGCTCTCTGAGAAGGTGGCCCAGCTCCTGAGCACGCTGGTCCCCGACGGAGTACGTGGGGCTTGTCCCGTCCCCGGCCACCCTTAAAATCCTAAAGGCTGGGTAGGGACAGAGTCACCTTATTTTTTTTTCCTCCTGCCCCAGGAGACCACGCCGCTGTGCGAGATGTGCGAGTTCGCCGTCAGGGCGGCCGAGAGCCTCCTGGAGAACAACATGACGGAGGCGAGCTGGGGCTTTCATGGGGCTGGGGGTGGCGGTGGGGTCCCTCCAGCATCACCCCAATGCTCTCGCCCCCCGAACAGGAGCAGCTGGTGAACGACATCGAGAAGGTGTGCTACATGCTGCCCCACGGCGTCATCGGGCAGTGCAAGGACTTTGTCGACTCCTATGGCAAGGCGGTGGTCATCATGCTGCTGGAGGCCACTGACCCGCGGGCCATCTGCACCATGCTGCACCTCTGCCCGCGCTGGGGGGCTGCCCGTGGGGTGGCCGCTGCGCTCCAGCCGGCCACGGGCTCCTTCTGCAACGTCTGCCAGATCCTCATCACCTACTTCGACAACGAGCTGCTGAAGAACGAGACGCTGGCGGAGCTGGGCGACGTGCTGGAGAAGGGCTGTGAGCTGCTGCCTGCGCCGCTCACCGGCAAGGTCAGCTGGGGTGTCCCCATGCCACCTTATTTTTACCCTTTTCCCATTTTTTTTTTTTTTTTTAATGGGGCTCACCCCAAACCTGTTTCTCTCCCGCAGTGCGAGGCGCTGGTGGTGCAGTACGAGCCAGCGGCCGTGCGGCTCCTGGTGCAGATGATGGACCCCGACTTTGTCTGCACCGTGAGTGCGCCCTGCCGAGCTTGGTGGGATGGGCAGACAGCGTGCTACCTGTCCCACCCCCCGGCCACCCCCTGCCTTTATCCCCACTCATCCTTTTTCCCCTTTTTGATGCAGAAAATCAGAGCTTGCGATTCACCCTTGGGCTCGGAGCCCTGCGCCTGGGGACCGGGATATTGGTGTGCCAGCATGGCCACTGCCATCGAGTGCGATGTGAGCGGTGTCACCATCCCTGCCACCACCCGCTTCGCTCCCCCGTGGCTTCACGGGGCTCTGCATGCCCCCTCCATCCTCCTCGTCTCTCCCCACAGGCCGTCGAGCACTGCAGGCGTCATATATGGGACTAGGAGCCACCTCTCCGGCCGGGCTCGCTGCGGTTTGGGTTCGGCACCCAAACTATCCTGGGCCCCCCTTGGGATGCGCCCGCAGCCGCAGGGGATGGGGCGTCTCCGGGGTGCCCCAGTCCCCTCTGCCTTCTCCTTCTCCACCCCCGGGGCTTGGATTTTCAAATCAGGTTAAGGGATTTCGGCTTGGTTTTAGGACTGGGAATTCAGCGGGGAGGTCTCTTAGGCTCATTTCAAAATCCCTCCACCCCACCGTCCCCTCTCTCCCATGGGGTAAAAACTGGGGTTAGCCCCATCCGCATCCCACCCAGAGCCGACGCCGAAGCCCAGCCCTTTGCTGGTCTGTTCAGACTGGGGATGCTTTGAATTTTATTTTATCTTTTTCCCCTGGTCACCAGTTAAAGAAACAAAGTGGAATAGATTTGCCTGCAATGTCTGGCTTTGCATGACTTCTGCGGTTGATGAATTTTGCAGGGGGAAGGAGAAGAGAGAGGCCGAGTTAAGAGTTAGGAACATAACATAATATATATATATATACACATATATGTGTGTGTATATATATATATATATATATATATATATAAGAATATACACACAAACGAGGCGCACCTGCCCTGATCCTGTTGCTCGGCCAGGACTAGCAGGAGCCCAGAGCCCATAGCAGGGTGCAAAGCCAGGACTGCAGGGCTGGGATTTGGGGTTTTCTCACTCCAGGACACACGAGCCGGTGTCCCCAGCACCGGTGTCCCCAGCTGCGGGCTGCTCACCGTGGGATGCCGCGCAGGATCACCTCCCCGCCACGGACACAGCACTGCAGCCAGCGGATTGCTGGATATTTTATATATATATTTTAAGCATCCCCTTGAACAAACAAATGAGTGAGTTTGAGGGGTTTCCTTCCCAGCAAGCAACCCCTGAGGGGGATCCTGGTGCCGAAACCGTGGCAGTGAGCGGCGGCAGGATGCTGGCTCGTCCCCACCCTGCCGGGGAAGGGGACGCCCGCGGTGCCGAGCGTGGCCACGAGCATTGCACCACCAATAAACCCTTCCCGTCAGCCCGGCTCTGTCTCCCTCATCCTTGTCCCGGGACGATGGGGAGAATGGCTGGAGAGAGATGAATTAAAGAAAAAAAAAAAAAAGAATTATTTTTAAAAGGTGGCTTGGCAGTGAGAGGCCTAATCTCGTGTTTAATCTGTTTAGTCTGCGTTTGCTGCCGGAGGCACGGCCAGGGAGGAAGGACGACAGACAGTTTAACCAAAGCCATAGAGAGTGTATTTCTGATTCCCGCAACAGACCATTCCCAAAACTCTCGACAAGGTTACGATGGGAAGCAAACCCCAAACGAACAAACCTGAAAGCAAGAGAGAAGGGGAAGGGGAAGGAAGGATACACACGAACACTCGACAGCCAGAAGCCTCCCGCTATTGTCAGTCTCTCTCTCTTTTTCCACGTCGTAACACATTTTGGTAAAGCCAGCAAAATGGAGAAATGTCTTCGGTTTTGGTCTTTCCTTGCCGGAAAGGTGACGACACACGGTAATGCCGGATGGGCTCTCGCCCGGCCCCCCGGTCCTGCGGTCGAGGTGCGATGGGTTTTGGTCCCCAGCGTGGTTTTTTGGGGGGCGGACGGCTCGTCGGGGCTCCCCAAAGCCTCGAGGCCACGCTGCTCCTTCGCCCCCGTCCAGCCTCGTCACGTTTAATTCATTGCATTCGCTCAGCATTAGTATTATTTAAAAAAAAAAATCCTTTTTTTTTTTTTTTAATAAGAAAAATAAAAAAAATTTAATGGTTTCATGGGTAAATGAGACGCGAGGAAGAGCAAACTGGTCCTGAGAGCCCTTTCCCGGGGCCAAGCTCTCCAAGGCTGCTGGACTGAAACGCAGGGGATGGGGGGGACGAGTGCCGGTCTCGGGGTGCCCCCGGCCCCGCTGCGCCCCTCAGCTCCGTGCTCGTCCCCTGCCGCCCCCGGCCGGCCTCGAGGGGCCCCGCTGGTCATAGCTCGGTGATCTCCAGCGGGCTCTCCATGATCACCTCCCGCATCTTGTGCAGGGGGGTGGACTTGGCCGACTCGGTGCGGGCGTTGTGGTCGCCGTAGCCCCCGCAGTCAGCGGTCAGAGTCTCCAGCGAGCGCCCCAGCACCTTCTGGTCGTCCTCGGGCAGGCTGTTGAGGTCGGAGGCCAGCAGTGTGCCCGTGCTGCCGTGCACCACGTGGATGCCGTCGGGACCCTTCAGCTCCACCGGCTGCTTGTGCCGAAAGCGCAGGCTGCCCTGGCTGGGGCTGCGCTCCTCCTCCTCCTCCAGGTCCTTCTGGATGAGCTGCAAAAAGCCCACGGAGATGTCACCATGTGTCCTAACTTCCCTCTGCAGTGCCCAGCGGGAGGCACCTGACCCTCCTCTTCCTCCGTGAGGCTGTGATCTCTCCCCCAGCTGGAAAAATGTTGTTTTGCTCATTTTGGGGATTGGTTTTCCATGCTGGGTGGGGGATCACCAGCAGCCACTGCCTGCGGGGCCGGGAAGACACACTGCATCCCAAAGGGCACGGCAAGCATCTCCCCATGCCCCCGCACGCCCCGTCTACCTCCGTGACTGAGGAGCGGTCCCCCTGACTGGCGGTGGCCTTATGCACCATCCGCTGGGCAAAGAGCCTTTTCAAGCGCATGTAATCGTCCAGGACCACCTTCAGGAGAGAGCCCTGGGTGAACGGGGAGAGAGGATGGGTTACACCAGGGACACAGCCTAATTGTTTGAGGGGGAATCAGCCCCATCCTGGTGTTTCTCGCAGCACAGTCACCCTCCGGTGCGGCACCTGGAAGCCAGAGCAGGGCGAAAAACGAGGGCAGCCCCTTGGTGAGGGGTGCCCGGTGGTGGGGGCCGCTCACCTTGATGGGTCCCTCCCGCATGATCTGCCCCAGCTTGGCGATGTTGTCGTACTCCTGGATGGCGGCACGCAGGTAGCGGTCGTCCTCGGGCTTGGCGGCCGAGGGCTCTCTGCCGAAGGTGCCCTGCGGGAGGAGAGTGTGGCGTGGGGACGCGTGCAGGGCAGGGGTTGGGGCCGAGGGGTTGGGGCCACGTCTCACGTGGGTCCTAGCTGGGCTGTTCCACAGGTCAGTGATCTCGCTCAGGTTCTCGGGCAGGTCGTCCTCACGCTCCGCCTGTGCCGCCAGCTCCATGGTGCGGCAGAAGGGGTCCAGCCACACCGGGTTGGCTCTGCCCAGGGACAGGAGCAGAACTCAGGGGCCACAGCATGCCCCAAATGCCCATCTGAGTCTCTCCATCAAGTACAGGCTGCACCCCTGGCTGTAAAAGGCGGGCGTCCCCTTTGGGAGCACCCCTAGGCCCCGCCACGTACTGGGTGGTGAGGTGTGGAGCAGAGAGATGGGGAGAACTCACCCGTCAAAGGAGTACTTGTTGGTGTTCGGCATGTCCATGATGTCCATGAAGCCTCTGTTCCCTGCAAAAGGCACGGTGGAGGTTGCCCAGCGGCTGCAGGCCGAGCAGCGAATGGATGTGGGCATGAGGCAGTGCTTCTTTATGGGGGAAAAAGCGGAAGGCGACCGAAAGGGCTCTGGTGGTGTGAGAAACATGCCGGGATGGGGCTGGGGCACAGAGCCTGGCTGCTGCTCACCTGTGGAGCCAGCCACAATGGCTTTCAGCTTCCTCTTGTGCCTGCAAAAAAAAAGGAAATACGGCAAATTCGGGAGGAGAAAAGGGGAGGGGCAGAAGGAGAGGGAGGTGCAGGTCTGCAGGGCGCCACTCACACGGTGCGGTAGTACCAGTTCATGAGGATGAAGAGCATGGCGGCCAGGAAGAGCAGCACGGCCAGCACGATGATCGCCATCTGGGAGAGACAGAGGGCTAGCGGCAACCTCCAGCACCGATCCAGCACACAGCTGTGGGCACCCCACCGCGGTTATATGGGGCCAGAAGATCCCCGGGCCTTGGGGTGGCCATCTCCATCTCCAGCTGGGACCTTCACCTGCAGGGCCGAGAGGTCATCCGGGGCCCGGGCGGTGATGGCGGGCTGCACGTCCAGCACGTTGTAATTCCTGAAGAGGTTCCTCAGCTGCTCCTTGTTCTCGTCGATCATCTGAATCACTCTGCGGAGAGGAGCGTGGTTGAGCATCTTGGTGTGAGTGGGGCTCCCCATGTACATGTGGGGCTCTGCGAGCCCGAGCAGCGGGCCGGGTGACGTACCGCTCGACGTCCAAGATGCGGTTGGTCTCCCTGTTCACCACGTGGATCAGCAGCTCTGTCTGTGCAAAGTTCACCCGGCCTTTCTTGTCGACATGGAACTGGGGAGAGACAGCAAGAACAAGGTCTCGCCTCCTGAGACATCTCCAGGAGTGCTCCAAGGTGTGCTCATGTGTCACCACCCATATTCATGTGGGGAAAACCAGTCTCCAGCATGGCCATGGCTGCTACGGACACATTTGCAGCCCCATCACTGACCGGCTGGTTGAAGGTGGGATGATCTTTCACCTTCACAACTTGGGGGAGCCTCTGCTTTGCCCCAAAATTTCCCCTTCAAAAGGCAGCTCCCAAGCAGTGTGTAAGGTTACCTCCCCCTCGAAGCAACCTCGAAGGCAGCCGGTTACCTGCACATCGTCTGTGTTGACGATGGCGCCTGTGATGTTGGAGAGCAGGCTGATGAACTCCTCCTCGAATTGCCTGACCTTGTCGGGGATCTCATTGATGATGATTTTGACCCGCTGGTCATCCCTCAGGATGTAAATCCCCACGATGGCCGTGTCGTTGTGGCCAACCAGGTCTGAGGCCATGATGTCCACCACAAAGTAGCCGGGGTTGTAGGCCGTGAAGAGGTCAAAGGTTCTCAGGATCCCATCAAGGGTTCCTGGTGGAAGGATGGCCAAGAGCCCAGGATTAGTGCAGTCAGTTTGAGCCACCCATGTGAGGTCCCCATGAAGGGGCCTGCAAACCAGGGCTTGGCAGATATTCTATAGCAGCTCTTGCAAAGCCAGAGCCTGTCTTCTGGGTAAGTGAAATAGGATGGAGGAACAGCAGTTGGCCATGCTGCTGGTGACCATGGCCATGGGAGGGACATCTCCAGCCCTGGGCCATGTTTTTGTGGCACGCAGGTTACGCACCGATGCTGAAGATGTTGGCCACCTCCTCTGAGTCGTTGGAGTGCTGCTTGATGTAGCGGATCCCCAGGATGTTGTAGAGGACCAGGCTGTTGTTGCCCACGTCAGCATCCACCGCCACGACCCTGATCAGCTCTGATCCCACCTTGGCATCTGTGGCAATCCCTTTGGGAGAGAGATGGGACGGAGACCTGGGGCTGGGCTGCTCCCCCAGCCTGGGATTGGTCCCGGAGCAACCCTGGCTCCAGGTGCCCCCCACTGGCCCCAGGCACCCCTTACCCGCCGTGTACTCCGACTTGGTGAACTGGGGGGACTGGTCATTGATGTCATCCAGGAAGATCCGCACCTCCTGAAGGGTCAGGTCCGTGCTGAGGTCCCAGGGCTGTGCCCTGCCCGTGCGCTGGCTCCGGGGCGGGGACCAGTTCCTCTGGCTGGATGCTTTGACGATGAGGGAGTAGAAGGGCTCCTTCTCGCGGTCCAGGTCCCGCAGGACCTGCAGCTTCCCCTCCCGGCTCAGCTGGAAGTTGCTCTCCCGGTTCCCAGCTGCGTGTGGACAGGAGATACGAGTTACCAACCTTTAGGTTCAGCATCTCATTTACCCCCTTAGAAGCAGAGCAAGCAGCCATCAGGTGCAACGCAAACCCTCGGCAAGGGGTGTGCAGGTTTGGGATGGCAATCGCCCCCTTTCTTCCCCAGCTGTGCCATGCTGTGTCCCCACCTCACCTGCTATGAAGTAGTAGACGATGGCGTTGGAGCCCTCATCTGCATCCACTGCCCCGGTGACATTGCCCACCACCGTGCCGGGCCGTGAGTGCTCGGGGACAGAGAGCGCCTGGTACTGGGGACTGTCCCTCTGCCAGAGCATAGGAGAAGGGAGGGGAGGGTTACTGTAGCACATGAGCTGTGGGTGGACTTTTTTTAGGCTTTGAAAGGCTAGAAGCGGATGAATGCCTTCATGCACCCCACAGTGATGCCCAGCAGCGTGTGCTCCACCATGTGTGTCCCCAGCCCAGCACCCCATGTGCCGTCCCCGGTGCCTTACGGGTGGCCTGAGGAAGACGGGCTCGTTGTCATCGATGTCATCGAGCGCGACCTGGAGGGGCTGCATGGTCTCATAGGCCGGCTGGCCCTGGTCACAGGCCACGATGATCAGCTGGGGAGAGAGGCAAAAGCACCGTCCTGGGCAAATCCACGGGGGTGAGGAGGGTGCAGAGATATCGCTGAGCAGGGACAGAGGGGACGGCTGGGTGGCAGAGGGTTTTTGTGGACTTTAACTGGGAGGTGGCCCACTGTTACCTCCAGGATGCAACTCTTCTGGTGGCCCACCTCCCAGTCTCACCACATCCCCGTTACATCCTCTGGTGGCGCTTGCTAACCACCTGACTCCTTGCTAAGGTGGTGGTGTGACATCTCCACCACGGGGCCAGGTGTCACCATCACTACCTCGTGGTCTGCATCCCACCAGCCCAGCCCACGGACCATCCTGCGGCCATGCTGCCGCCTTGCTCACATTGTACACCGCCTGCTTCTCCCGGTCCAGTCGCATGGCCGTCTGGATCAGCCCGCTGACCGCGTCGATGCTGAAATACTCCCAGTCCTTGTTCCCGGCCCCGGTTTTCAGCAGGTTGTACAGCACCGCCCCATTGAGGCCCTCGTCCTTGTCCGTGGCATAGACCTCGTAGACATTGGACCGCAGAGGGATCTCCTGTTGGCACGTGGCAGCCCCTCAGCCCCAGCCCTACACCACCAGACCCTCCAAATCCCCTTGTTTTCACTCATGCTGCCCAAATTTGGCCCCAAAGGGGAAACAAGTTGTGATTTCCTTCAGCATGGTCACAGCTCCAGGGACTTGTGGGAACCAAGCCCGGCTTCTCAGAAAGGAGAAACGCCTTAAATGTGTTTATGAACAGGCTTAGCACGCAGTGACCAGCCATTTCCCCATTTTTTGTGCTGCTGGGGTTTCTGTTCCCCAGGATGCCCCTCTGGCTCTGCTCAGAGGCTGGTGTAGCATCTGGAGACATTTGCTATCAGAGATGCCCTCCCAGGAAACCCTTCCAGTCTCCACCACAAGCAAATATGACCCAAACCTTCTTGCCATGTGCTAAACCAGGGTCCTGTTTCAACCCCGATGGAGATGGAGAGCGGGTTTGGCCACCAGCAGGCATGCTCCTGGGCACGGCCTTGGTGTGCCACAGCTCCCTGCCCACCACAAGACCCAGGTGTATGTACCTCCTTGATGTGCAGGATGGTGCCGTTGGGTGGGCGGATGAAGACGGGGCGGTTGTCATTAATGTCGATGACCTCGACATGGAGCATGGTGGTCCCCCAGAGTGGGGGATGCCCCTTGTCTGTGGCCACCACCGTCAGGTTGAACCTCTCATAGGACTGCAAGCGCCGCCGGGATGTGACAAGCCCGGAGTCTTTATTGATCTTGAAGGCCTCTGGGGACAGACCAAACACATCTTTTGCTCAGGATGCTTGACACCAGATAAATTGTGAGTGTTATGCATTAACCTACCAAGTGAAGTACCCCCCTTGCTCATGGAAAATCCCTGTGAGGGGGTGATGGAGCAGAGCTGGCTGCCTGAGGCTGGGCTGTGGGTGCTTGCAGGGTGCTATTTTGGAGCATCCCTGCCCCCTTGGGTGCTGAGTCCCTGCATCTTGGGGGGATGTTATTTTGCTCTCTGCCTGCATCCTTCTAGCCCTTGTTGGCTTTCCTCTGAGGTGTGTAGTGAGTTTGCTCCAGGACACAGGTTACATTTCTGTGTGCTGAAAACCCAGGGAAAGATGGCTGGGGGGAAACCAAGGCTGGGCTGCAGGATGAAGATGGGCAAAGCTTTAACACGTCATGCCATGAGGAACTGGGAATGGTGGAGCAATACCGAAAGTGGCTGTTCCTGGGATAGCACGCACAGCCTTGATGCTAACCAGCCACCAGGCATTGAAAGTGTGGCTTGGCCCCTACAGCTCCTTACTGCAACCCTGCATGAGCCCTGTCCATGGGTAGGAGCTCCCGACCAGCAGCACCTACCTGCTCCAGGGCCCTCAATGCTGTAGGTCACCACGCCGTTGTCCCCTTCATCCAGATCCGTTGCGGTCATGGTGATCACTGATGTCCCCGATGGCTCGTTCTCATAGACGCTGGTGCTGAACTGGCTCTTGCTGAACTGGGGCCTGAAGTCGTTGATGTCCAGGACGGTGATCAGCACCTTCGACAAAGCCCAGCGCACTGCGTCACGCAAGGATGAGGCCCCTGCTGTGACCGGCACTGGGGCACAGTGCCCTTCCTGCTATTTGTCTTGCTCTGCTGGCCCAATTCCTGCTTCCAACAATGGGGACAGACGTGGCCGGGGCACCCATTCACTCCACGGCCGGCTGGAGTACTTGCAGACAATAGCATTGCCCTCTCTTGCTCCTCCTGCTCCATCCCCTCCCATGGATGCTTAGTGCACAGCCCCTTTCATTCACCCCACCGCCCCTGTTTTCTGGGGTCCTTTGCTCTTACTTCTGGCTGATTTAGGTTTAACACCTTCCTGTAGGGCATAGCACAGGAGTGGTGGTGGCCCTACCTGCACCGAGTTCTCCCGACGGTTACTGGGGACGTCCCCAGGGTTGTCCCTGGCCACAGCTGTCAGCGTGTAGTGATCCTTCTTCTCCCGGTCCAGGGCTGACAGGATGTAGATGTCCCCCTGCAGCACACAAGAGATCTCCAGGTAGGTCTGGTCCAGCAGAGTTGCTACTCGAGCAGAAGGTGAGGTGCAGGAGCAAGGCTGTCCCACAAGGTGGGATCATCTCATCCTCTTTTTTCCCCTTCTGCTCCAGCCTCAGCTGGCTCCTTACCGTGTTGGGATTTATCCCAAACTTGCCCTCTCCATCCCCCAGGCTGTACTGGATGAGAGCAAAACGCCCCGAATCCGCATCCGTGGCCTTGACCCTCAGGATGACCGTACCCAGTGGCACGTCCTCAAAGACAGCTTTCTGCAAAAAAAGGGAGCAGGGAGAGCTGGTTGTTGCACTGTGTGCCATTTTAGTAGGAAAATTGAGTTAATACCACCATTGCAATGCTCATCCTGGCAGGTCTCAGCCTGGTGACCCTGCCCATAACAAGACGTTCACATACAGCATGCTGGTGTGCTGACCATCTTCTTTAGATGGTTCAGGCACAGATGGGGTTGTGGTGTCCCCAGAGAACCCCCAAGACTCAGAAAGGGGATTCTGGCTCACCTGGTAGGACGGCTGGCTGAAAACGGGGTTGTTGTCGTTGATGTCCACTATCTGGAGGTACACGGGGATCTCGGCTGATCTGCGGGGAGAGCCGTTGTCGGAAGCACGGATGGTGAAGTTCAGCCACTGCACCTCCTCATAGTCCACCGTCCTGTTGGCCACGACCTTCCCTAGAAGATCGCAGACCCTGAAATGAGAGCCCTGCCCCCAGGTCCCCTCCTGATGGCCTTCTCTCCACACAGGACATGGCGATGGAATAGAGAGAAATGAATTAAAGAAACCTTCCAAGGCTGGCTACCATGAGCTGGAAATCAGACACAACACTTCCATGGAGCTCCCCCTCTACCTGATGGCGAGTATTTGCCCTCTGTTGCCAAATCCTGGCCAAATTTCTCATAAAAGGAGTGTAGCTTAGTCCTCTTAGTATCAGGGCTGTGCCAAGGGGCTGCAAACCCCTCACCTCTTCCCCCATCCCTGTCACGGGCCTTGCAGGGCTTGCACCTCCCCAGGCCACCAACCTGCTGACTGGTCCTCAAGGCAGGCGTAGCCTTCTGGGGAGAGGTCCAGCAGCTCGTAGGTGATCTGCCCATTGGCACCTTTGTCTGGGTCCACGGCCGAGATGGAAATGAGTGTGGTGCCCTGCGTGGCTCCCTCCAGGATGCGCTCGGTGAAGTACGTGACCCCGAATGGGCGGAAGCGGGGTGTGTTGTCGTTGACATCCAAGACGTTGACCGTGAGCTTGGCTGTGGACGCCAAAGGGGAAGAGAAGAGGGAGAAGAGGAAGAGGAGAAATGAGATACGGAAGGGAAGGAAGGATGGAAGAAATCCTTCCTAAAAAACAAACATGGTCCTAAAAAGCAAGCATGAAACTGCAGGAAAGCCAACTGAGGTGGCTCACCAAGAGCAATGGCAATATTCAGCTGGGACAAATTTAACTGAGCTGGGACAGAGGTGGAACAGTCCCACTTTCACACCTTCTTGCACATGTGCCTGGATCAGGGATGATGGCCAAGGGCCAGGAGGCTGTGCTGGTGGCTGGGAAAGGCAATGTGTGCCCCTGTGCTGCTTGGCCTGCTCCACGGCAAGGGTCTATGCTTACCATTGGGCACGCTGACCGAGCGGTCGATGACTTCACTGGCATTGTCATGGACAGAGATGGTGACCTCGTACGTGGCCACTAGTTCTCTGTTGAGAGGGGTTTTGATCTTCACAGCTCCTGGGAAGCCAAAAAGACCGGGGTTAGAGTTGTGCACCCTGCTGAGGCCTGGGCAGGTCGGTCGGCACCAGCTGCTGAATCCTCCTCTGTGCTTGCTCTCCTGTCTCTCCGAAGGCTGACCAGGGGAAAATATTTGATAGCTCTGTGAGGAGACGACTTCCTTCCATCCTGTGCTGGCCATCACCTGCCTTCCTGCCTGCTCCACTCTGACCAGCCTCCTGGGTCTCACACTCCTCAGCGGGGGTTTGGGTTGTGCAGAGAGGGATGCGGGAGCAGCTTCTGCTGCATGGTCCCCATGCACCTTCACACAGCATCTGGGCATCTTTAGGAGACTTTTCCCACTTCCTTTCCATCAAGGCAGTTTTTCTGTTTCAGACCAGCTCCGTGCTTCCAAAACTCACAGAGGGAGGCTCCTGGTCCTTCTTCCCTTGGGGCAGAGCCCACCAGGCATCACTTACCCCAGTCCCCCCATCCCAGTCCCCCCCAGCAAGGGTGCCCACATCCGGTCTGTGAAGGCTGAGCAGCCACCACCCTCCTGTGATGGTGATGGGTGAGATGGAAGGAGGCGACGGATGGCACAGGGAGAGAAACGTGCACAGACACCGAGACAAACCTGGTGAGCCGAGAGCCGGAAAAAGGAAAGAAAAGGGTTAGATAAGCTGGTTGGCCAGAGGCAGCGGGGAGAGAGGGCAGGGTGAGACGGGGCGGCTGGAGGAGGAGAGCGGGGGGGCAGGAGGTGAGCATCGTCTCAGACACCTACCTCCAGGTAGAGAAGAAGAAGAAGCAGAAGCAAGGAGAGGGGTCCGCACCGCCCGTGTTGCCCGTCCCACTCTCCTACCTGTCCTAAAATCCACTGTGAACGTTCCTTGCTGGTTGGGCACCAGCGCGTCCGTGTCGTCACGGGCCACGATCTCCAGCAGGTAGTACTCCAGGCGGGGATGGAGGTCCCGGTCGATGGCGGTCACCTCGGCCACCACGGTGCCGGGGGCAGCTGACTCAGGCACGCTGACTGTCTGGATGGGATTGACGAATTCGGGTCGGCAGTCGTTGACGTCATCAATGATGATGCTGACGGTGGCGGTGCCCGAGAGTGCCGGTGTGCCCTGGTCCACAGCCACCACCGTCAGCCTGTAGGCATCCCGCTCCTCCCGGTCAATGCTGAGGTTGGCCACGCGGATCACCCCGGTGGCAGCGTCAATCAGGAACCTGTCCTGGCCCCCGCCTTCAATACGGTAATCCAGCTGTTTGTTGAGGCCACTGTCCGCATCCGTGGCTGTCACGCGGAGGACGGAAAAGCCTGGGAAGGGGAGATGCAGCCCTCTAAGGCAAGGGATGGAGGACAGCAGCAACCAGCCCCCGTCCCGAGGAAATACCACCAAGCAACATGGGCAGCCCCAGTTCCCGAATTTTCCCCTCAACCCCAACCCAGCCAAGTCCTAAAGGACTCTTCAGAGTCCCACAGGGACATCCAGATGTTGTCCCTGTCCTCACCTGGGGGGCTGTTTTCCCGCAGCCGTGCCGTGATGAACACGGGCTGAAAGATGGGGCGGTTGTCATTGTCATCCAGGACAGTCACCATGAGGCTGGCCGTGCTGTTCAGCCCCCCGATGTCACGGGCCACCAGTGTGAACTCCAGCAGAGGGTCTGGCAAGGCTTCTCGGTCTATCACACCACCAGGCTTCACCGAAATGACACCTGGAGAAGCAGAAAAGCCAAGTGACAGACCCCACATCTGCCTGGTGGCCCTGAGTTGGGGACAGGAGCCTGCTGAGCCACCCCACCTGTCCTGTTGTTGATAACAAAGAGGTCCGGGGATGTCCCCAAGAGCTCGTAGGTCACCACGGCGTTGCTGCCCTGGTCGCCGTCCAGAGCTAGGATGGGTCCATTGAGCACAGTGACCGCAGTCCCTGGATGGGACAACAGGGGTTAGGGAGGGTGGCAGCCCCCCGCGGGGTCCCCTGTCCCCCTCCCAGCCCAAGTGACGCATGAGGGACAGCAATGAATGAATGGAGGAGGTGACAGAGCGGGGCCTCGCGGGGCGCGAGGGGGTGGCTGCTGCAGCCTTGCAGACTGGCACGCGGGGCCCAGGCGCGGTGGCAGGGTGTCCGGCTAAAAACAAACAGACAGACAGACACATCCGTCAGTCCCGCTTGGGTTTCGTGGGAGGGGAGCTCTTGGAGGTGCCCAAACCCTTTGCCTGGGAGCAGCTACCAGCTGGGTGGGGAGACACCCGAGGTCTTGGAGAGTTTTATATGGCAGGAAGGCAGAAAAACATAGCAATAGGAGGGATATTCCTAGCTCTTTGACTGAGGGACGTCTACCTGGACAGGCTGGACTGTTTTATTTCCACACCATGGAGCAAGGCAGCTCAAGGTGCTGGTGCTGGAGAGGTGGCACCAAGTCCCCCACAAGACCCCACTGTTTGGGGGCCTCCAGGGCTGCCCACAGGGCTCAGCTCGGACCATGGGTGCAGCATCTCATTCTCTGCTGCTGAGCAATTCCCAAGTGGGGCCAATTTGTTGCACAATTGCATCTTGCCTGAGCCAAGAAGGGCTTCCACAGATTGCATGGACAAAAGCCATGGTCTCCTGAAGGCTGACCTCCCGTCCTGCTCAACACCCCCTTCCCACTGACCTGCAGCCTTGCCCTGCGCCGTGGCACCATTGGAGCCCAGCCCGTGGTGGCCAGGAGACAATTCCCCTTGCCCGGCCCCAAAGGGAGTGAAGAGAGGCATACCCGGGGGTGAGTTCTCCATCACCTCGGCCTGGTAGGAACTCTGGGTGAAGAGGGGGTGGTTATCATTCTCATCCGCTATGGAAATGACCAGCAGGTCGAAATCCTAAAGGTGTGTGAAGGAAAATGGGGACGAGAGGGTGATGACTGCAACGTCCTTTCCTCAAGCTCGCCTCCCACCTCTCCTCCCCAGACCACCCTGGAGGGTCTGCAGGGACCCCAACCAAAGTGTTGGGCATCTCTTCCCACTCCATGCCCCAAAGGGTGACATTTGGGACATCCTGGCAGATGTCATTGTGGTCGGCCAGATCTCCAGCCCAACTCCGGCCCACCTTCCATGATGCTGCATGGGGTCAATGTGAAATGTTGGACGTGCCCTAAGACCTATTGGTCTCATTCTCTTCTGGTGGGGAGGTTGCAGCCCCCTCCTTATGCCCCCCAGATGTTTTTGGAGGGTGAGGCTGCTGTTGGAAATGCATCCCCTGTTTTCTGGCAATGGCTGGGGGCCCTTCTCCCACCCACCCTGCCTCCAGCACCACTGGTGGCCCCATCAGTGTCCATAATTACCCGCCTGGCATTGCGTATGTTCTCGGGATTGTCTTTCACCGTGATGGTCAGCCTGTACTCTGCCACCCGCTCCCGGTCCAAGGGGCGGTTTACGTAGATGATGCCAGTCTATGGAGAAAAAGGGAGGAAATAAGTACAAGGGACATGAGGTGGACTTCTCCTTTTGGAGAAGACATCCTAGGGATGGCAGAGCTAGATCAGAGCAGCCCTGCCTGGTTCCACGAGGTCTTTGAGGCCCCACCAGCCTGTAGAGCCCTATACACCTGGCTTGGTGCCTGCCCCATGACTCCATAATCCCCATCCTCCTTAGCTCTGGAGAGCCCTACACACTTCCCTGGGTGCAAGTCAACACATGGGGTGAAGGAGGGAGCAGTGCCCACACGTGGTGCCCCCCCTCCACCTCCTGGCCCCCACCCGTGGGCACAGGGCGTACGGTGCTGTTGATGTAGAAGGCGCTCTCCACGTTGCCAGCAGTGATATCGAAGGTGAGGAGGGCATTCGGCCCCTTGTCTGCATCCCGGGCGAGGACGCGGGTGACGAAGCTGGAGACGGGGGCGTGCTCGCTGAGGGTGAGGTTCATCGGCAGGTTGAGGAGCACAGGGTCATTGTCGTTGATGTCCAACACACGCACGCCCACCACCATCTGCCAGGGCAGAGAAGAGCTGTGGGTTTGGGGCACCTATTCCCATCCCTCCCTGCCATGTTCTCTATTCCCGGCCACGGGACTCACCGTGGAGCTAAGCGGGGGCACACCCCGGTCCCGGGCGGCGATGGTTAGGTTGTAGAAGGGGATGTTCTCCCGGTCCAGCTCAGCATCCTTCCGCACCCGCAGCTCCCCTTCCACCGGGGAGATCACAAATTCCCCTGCCAGAGACAGTGGGGCCGTGGCTCGCGCTGGGCCACTGCTGGCATCCCACATTGTGGCTTTCTGAGGGCACAAGGGGACGGGCACCATGGACTCTGGCCACAGGGAGGTGTGAGCTTTGTGGGTTTTGGGGCTGCACCCCCATAATCAGTGGGATGGGGCAGCTGGGGTCTGGAGCAGGTAGGTGGGCTGAATGGCCAAAATTAAGGTGCTTGTGGCTCTTTCTGGAGACGCCAAGAGCCCTCCAAGCACCTGCTGTGCCTGGGCGGGGGGTACATGGCATGGACCCCACTCCCCAGAGCCAAGGGGCTGCGTCCCGCTTGTTCTGGAGATGTTTTGCAGCCAGGGCCAGCTGGTAGACGGGACAGGGCTTTGTCTTCCAGAAACCTTGGCTGAAGTCACCACAGCAGTAGCTGTGTCCCCACAGCTGCCACGCGGCCGGGGACACCCGCAGCTGCTCTGCCATCTGCTCCGGGGCTGCCTGGCTCGAGCTGCAGCTTTGCTGCGAGCTGCAGAGACCCCAACACGCCCTGCAGCCCCTGCAACGGGCCCGTGTCTTTCTCGTTTTCTCTTTCTGCACTATTTATTTTTGTTTGGCGCTTATTGTTCAGCAGATCCCTCCCCCTCTCCCCTCTCCCCTCGCACAAGGCCGGGCCCCCCTCCCCGGACACTAACAGGTTAAGTTTCCTGTTGCTCAAACAGGATTTCCTGGTGTCGAAAGACTGAATTTGCAGAAGCAGCCTGCTGGGAGGATTGCTTTTCTAAAACGCTTCCGCCCGCTCTCCTCCACCCACCCCCTCCCTGCCCGGTGGCAAGCTGCTGCTTGGAAAAAAAACAAAAAAAAAAAAAAACAAACACAAAATAAAGCAAAAATGGATTTCTTTGCCAAAAATGTGTGGTTACATCCCGTGCTCCTCTGCAGGGACAGAGGGATGGAGACGTGCCACCAGCTGTGGTGTGAAGCCCGGGAGATGCCACCCTGCTCACCAAGAGGGTCCCCAGCGACGATGCTGTACTCCACCTGCCCGCTGGGCCCCGAGTCCCCGTCATGGGCCAGGAAGGTCCACACGCGTGGGCCAGGTTGCCCTTCGGTGACGTCAAAGGGACCTTCGTAGGGCCGCGGGAAGGTGGGACAGTTGTCGTTGATGTCGTTGAGGTTCACCAGCACCTGTGGGCAAGGGGAGAAGGTGGAGAGGGAGGCGAGTGGAGAGGGGACCAGTTCCGGGCTTGTCAATGGAGGCGTGAGCTTGGTGAGCCACAGATGGACAGCACCACCAAGTACTTCCCAAATACTTCTGGCTTTGCTCATCCTACCCCCAAAACTGAAAATCCAGCCATGCAAAGCTGGGGCTCTGTCAGACCTCTGGGCTGTGCACCACGAGGGGGAAGGCAAAGCCCAAACCAGATGTTCTCCACATTTGCATCCTGGCATCAACATGTTCCTGAACCACCTTCTCCACTGCTGGAGGAGAGGGCGAGCAAGGAACGACCCCAAATGAGCTCGAAAAGATGACAGAAATGCACTAGGCCACCAAAGGCATGATGAGTTCAGAGAGCCGTTCTCTGCAGGCTTGCTCGCTCCTTTTCCTCAGGGACTTTTCAAGGGCTTCATTTAAATGAGCAAACTAAAAAAAAAAAATTGAGCGTGCTTTTTCAGTCAAACACAAACCACCACCAACGCAGCTGGCTCACCATCCCTTTCCATGACACACTCAGCTGGCCAGAAACGATGGCTGGCCAGCAGCACTCCTGCAGCTCTCCAAAGGGAAAAGTAGCAACAGGTTCGGGACGCAGCCGAGCACAGTGTCACCAGGGGAGCATCGCCACCGGGGCCAGCAGGCAAGCCGAGCTCCAGCCTTGTGGGGATTTGGCTTTTTAACTGAGTCACCCTACACAGAAGGATTTTTATACGTCTACACCATGCCATATTGCAAGCAGTGTTAAGCCCTTCAGGGCACTTGTGTAGTGGAAAATGCCTGCGTGAGGAGGAGAGTCTCTGGTGGCTAGTAAAAGGTTGAGCTTATTGAGCACTCCTCTGCCTTGCATCTCCCAGCCACATGGGTAAGAGATGCTGAAAATGAGGAGTTTTTGGCCTCCAGAATTAAGGGTAGTAAAACCCATAGATGGATGCTTGATACTGGCTAACTCTGATCTTTAAAGACTTTATCTGCTCGAGTCTCTGCTCCGTCTCCTAGCAGCGGAGAAAACAAACACTGGCACGCCTTATCAGGGAGATGGATTTCCCATCACTCGCTATCATAAATAATCACTAAATCTTCTCCTAAAAGCTTTGCCTTCAAACTGCGCTGGCAGAAGCCCCATGGACTGCGTAGGGAGGGTGGCTCCTGTTCCTTCTGGCTTTGGTCCTCGTGGCTGATGGGGCTTCCAGGTTCTCAATGAGACAACAGACAGGAAAGCTCTGCCTTCGCCTGCAGCATGCCAAGAGCCTTCCCTGCCTGCAGCAAAGCCCCAGGTCACAGCGTTTTCAGTGCAGTTTTCCTGGTCGGGAAGGCATCTCCACCAACATCAGAGGTGCATGGTTGAAGGCTTCCCTCTGCCCAGGCAGCACAGAGCTGAGACACTCGCAGGGACAGATTTTATCCAGGGAAATCTCCCCCACTTTTTTTTTTTTTTTTTAATTTTTTTTTTTTTCCTTTCCCTGCACAGAAAAACTTATCTCCTTCTGGGGGACTGGAAAGTGCTTGGCTTGGTATCGGGGTTCACAACAGGGAGCCGAGGCAGAAAGTCTAAATTGGCCCCTTCCACCTGCAGGCTCCAAAATCACTCTGGACATGGACAATGCCTCCCATACAACCCATCACATTTCAATTTAGGCCACAGCAATAATCAGTGCATTCAATTCCTGCAAAGCACTTGTTTTGGAGCTGCTTGTCCACTGCCTGCTCTTTGAGTGGCACGCTAATTTCAGGTCACCACAGTCCAGGAGAAATGGAAGAACTATGGAGAAAAGCAACAAAAAGCGACGAGAGGCTTTACACAACCTCCCTACGGGGCAGAAAAATAGAGTTTAAAAAACAGATGAATAATCTGAGAAGACTGCGTAGCCTGGCCCAACCATGAGCAACCCTTGCCATGTCCCTGTTTTGCAACCTCTGTGACGGAGCAGCAACTGGGCCAACTGGGAAGAGCTGGTGGCCACTGGGAAGGAGATGTGAAACTGCTCACGCGAGGGGGAACTCCTGGACCCCGAGGATGCCATGGTGTCACAACCCTACCGTGGCGGTGGATGTCAGGCGGCGCGAGGCAGCGGGACACTGGTCTGTGGCGGTGACCACCAAGGTGTAGCGCCCGTGGCTGATCTCATAGTCCAGCTCCTTCAGGGTGCGGATCTCTCCCTGCAGGACCGGGAGACAGCAACCTGGGGTGAGGGACGAGGGAGAAGGGCACAACTGGGCTGGGGACGGTGTCCTTATACTGACCGTGGCGCTGTCAATGTGGAAGGTACCCAAGATGTTGCCTTCGGTGATGGCGTACGCAACCGTGCCGTTGGGCCCCTCATCCAGGTCCAGGGCCTGCACGGTGACCAGGGTGGCGTTGAGGGTGGCGGGGCCCTCGTCCAGTGTCACCTCATAGAGCTGCTGCTGGAAGGCAGGGGCATTGTCGTTCTCATCCAGGATGGTGACGTACACCGTGGTGGTGGCCTGCGGGACGTGGGGACATGGTGGTGAGCCCCGTGGTGGGATGGGCTCTGCAAGGCCCAGAGCTGGCGGGGTGAGGCTTGACCCATCAAGGACAATGACCAACTTGGGGTCAACCCTATTGAGAGCAGCATGAGGTATTGCCTTAAAACAAAGTGAGCCCAGCTGCAGAAACATCTCCAGGACGAGGCAGTGGCTGGGAGCAGATACCAAGCTAAACGCACATGAGCAAGATCACACCGTTCTTCCCAAGCACAACACACCCTGGCAGCATCTCTCTCCTTTCCCCCAAAAAGCAAAAATTCTGATAAACGTTGAGCCTTGCTTCCTTTGGGATAGGTCTCTGCAGGTGTCACTGGGGACACCTTGGTGACTACTACTGAGGGTGGCAGCACAGTAGGATGGAACACACCCTGAGATGCTGCTGCTTGGCTCAGAGGAAGAACAAAAGAACATCTCAGACCTTCTCTTGCAGGGGGACAGGCGGGACATTTTCACCAGCTCCAGGAAAGAGCTTTGTGTGTGAGCACACTGCAGCTCCCTCCCAGCTTGTGACTGTCACAAAAACCCCTCTGGATTCACACCTCCACCTGCCCCCACCAACTAATTCCCTCCTACCAGACAGGGGTTACATCTTTGACAAGAGATTCACAGAAGTGGTTGCAATAAACCACAAGCTGCATAGCTAATTTTCTATTTCCCTGCACGCTCAAACATTCAGAGCAGGTTGCCAGCAAGGTTTCGGGCACTTTGCAAACCTCCAAGTGACCCTGGGCTCCACTTTAAAGGGACCTTTGAAACGAGGTGGCCCTGGCTGTACCCACTGAGCTTTGAGCTTTCTGAGTGAAGTGAGAGCCTGGGAGATAAGCAGGCACTTGTGTGAAGCTGCGGGGCACCACGTGCATGGGACGTGGCTGGAGAGGATGCGCTCAGCACACACCACAGGGCCATGGCACGCCTAGGATGCCACCAGCCACCAGGATGGGTTTTCTCTGGCTGCCACCGGGCTCTCCTTTTCTGCACCAAGCCTTGGGGCTAGCACCTCTCCGAGTTCCCCTTTTTCACCCACCTCCCATCCATCCCTGGAGGCTTTCCGCAGCACCAGCCTGACCCGGCCACTAGCGACCTGCCAAACCCTTGCAACCACATCAAAAATAAAATAAAATAAAATAAAATAAACAAATTACAAGCGAGGTGCACTTCCAATTCCCCCTGAGGGGCTGCGGGGATGGGAAGGGACGGGCGCAGCTCCTCGCCCCAGCCAGCCTCCTGGGGGTGCTCGCACTTCTCCTCTCCGGCGCAATGAAATTTCCTGCGGGCGCGACTCCGGCAGGCGCGGCGGTGCTGAGCGGCGCTGAGATGGAGCTGGTGACACCGCCGCTGCTGCTGCTGGCCGTGCTCGCCCTGCTGGCTTCCCACGGTAAGCCCCGGCTCCTTCTCCTCGTTTCCCCCCCCCCGGGGTTGCTGCGCCTTGGGGCGGGGGGCTCGGGGGTCTTTCACTTTCCCGTCCCCACCGCTGGGATTTTGGGGTGGGGGGACTGCTGTCGCCTTCAGCGCGTGGTGTTTGGGGCCACGCTGCTCGCATCGCGGGGAGCTGCCGCTTTCCGAACTCTGCTCACCCACTGGTTGCTTTTCCTCGAGCGTGCATTGGAGGAAAAAAAAACAGCCCGTGTCCCCCTCTGAGCCCCCCTCCGAGCCCCTCGAGCTGCAGCCGGGCTGGGAAAGCTGCCCCAAGGGAGCAGGGAGGCGATGGGTGCCTCCCACGGCCGCCGGTATCCCCACGGATGCTCTGCCCCACCGCCACTGCCTGCAGCCAGCACGGGTGCGTGCACGCACATGGATGTGCTGGGCGGCTTCGTGCCCAACTTGGCGTCTCCATCTGCCCTGGGACAACAAAGGATTTTTTGCTGGCATGCCCCCAAAAAGAAACGATGTCCAGCTGTGCGAGGCCGGCCACTTCCTTCTGCCCCAGGCGTCTGCAGAGGTGTGCTTAAAAACAAGGGGTATGGCACGTTTGTTTTTTGCACCTCGGCCGTGGCTTTCCTGCCAGCTGGGGCTCGCGGCGGGGCGATGCTGAGGGCTGCCAACTGCTGGTGGTGCCGATAAGGCACAGCTGGGGGGCACCCAGAACGGGGACCAGGCAGAAGCCACGCCAAAGGCGTTCCTCCTAGCTCCCCGCAAAGCTTGCTTCGCCCTGATTTCCAAACTCTCATCCCAAGCCCAAGCCCAGTGATGTGACCCCGTCCCCGAGCCCGGGCGGTGTTGTGGCCCGCGACAGGTGGCGGCATGCGAGAGAGGCAGTGGTTTGTCACATGCTGCTGCCACCGAGTTTCGCTTTGAATTTTTCTGGGAAAGAAAAAAATAAAAAGAGCAAAACCACACAGGCATTGCACCGGGAGAGGAGCAAAGCAGCTCTGCCGTGCTGCCGGCTGCGGGGCGGACACCAGGTAGCAGGGAGCTCCCCGTGGCCCCGGGACCCAAAACCATTTGGCTCCACGGGAGATAAGGGCAATTGACACCAGCTTTTCTGCCTGCATCTCCTTTTTTTCTCTCCCTTTTCTTCCCTGCTGTAAGCACTTGCACTGAGGTGCGCTGCACTTCTCAGCCGGCTGATAACTCTGAAGCGTAATGATGGCACGGTGACGAGGGGTCTAGTAGGGTTTCTGTGTGAGGCTGCTCAGTATGAAAGCTCCCAGAAGAGGAATTAAGGGCAGGTTCCCTGCTCTGGCAAGCCCAGGGAGTGCCTGTGCAGAGGCTGCATCCTGGCCTGGGCTGGGAATCACATCTGGAAATCCCACTGGAATCCAAGCACACCTGCTTGTAAGCGCAGGGGAATTAACTCAGGAGAGGCTTTTCCTCAGCAGCTCAGGATTCGGCACAATATCCTGCTTTATTTAAGCAGTTCATCAGCAAAGAGATAGCAGTGCTGTGGCACGAGCACTTTTCTCCTCTCTGCATGTTGCTGTGCCACCCCCGGAGCCGCCCCATCCCGCCTGCCGCACGCCTGCGGAGCCGCGGGCCAGCGGGGAGGAGCTGCTCCGGCTCCAGACGCCTTCTGGAAGCTTTCCACCGTGCTTGGGAAAACGAAGGGAAATTCGTCATGCCAAAGGCCTCACGTATGTGGTAACCTCTGCCCCCTCCCGGGGACGGGGCTCGGTTACCGTCAGCGCGCTGATTTTCCAACCCAGTAGTTCCCAGCATGCCTGGACCGCTTGTGATGGGCACGGATCTGCAAAGTGGACCAAGGTGTGGAGGCTCCCTGGGCAAACAAAAACACAACCCACGAGCAATCCTCCTGGATTTCCCCCGTCCGTGAGGGCAGGGGCTGCAGGGGGCTGCTGGTAGCTGCACGGGCTCCCCAGATGGAGTCGGTGGGGATGAGCGCGACGGCCCCACTTTTGGGGAAAACAAAAGCTGCCACGGACACTTCCTCCTATAGAGCCCCGGCTTCCCTTCCCCAGGCTCCCGGGGGGCCCCCGCTGTGAATGGGGCACTTCCCGTGGCGGCAGGTAGCAGGACCGCGGTGGCGGTGCCCTTTGTGCTCGGCGCACTCGCCTCCGACCCGCGCCGGCTGCCTTTTGCTGGTGCAGGGCTCGCGGTGGCAGTGGCACGGGATGAGCACGAGGCGTGCAAGGCACGCAGGGCGTTTTCACTTTCACTCTCTCTGCATGGCCGAGGATGCTCGGGTGGGGTGGAGGCATCGGGAGCCTCGTCCCAGGCTGGAGGGTGACCTGCGGGAGGCTTGGCACACCCCGGGGCTGCTCGATATAGCAAGCGAAAAACCTCAAGGCGAAGAAGCAGCGGGGCTGGCGGAACAACAGGATGCTGCCGAGCTGCGAGAACATCTCGTCCTAATGCCCTTTTCTCACAACCAGCCCTGGGAACCTCATTTTATTAATACCATATATAAGAAAAAGCTAGGTACAACCACACAAAGGCCTTTTTGGGCAGCTTCCCAAGGTGATGCTTGCAGTTAGCATCAGAGCCAGAGCACCGATGTGAAGACACTCGCCAGGCTTTGCCCTTTTCTCCCCCAGCACCCCGGGATGGGTGCAGTAGCAGCAGGGTGCCCCCCTCTGCCTCGCTGCAGCCCTCCCCATGCCCCCGGGGCAGGGAAAGCCCCACGCGTGCAGGGGAGGGATTTCTCTCCCTGCACAGTTTTCGGTTTCAGGCAGCTCCTCGCCAGCAGTTCCCCCTTCTGCTTGAAAACAAGCAGGGTGGGACCTGCTCCCCACCCGATCTCAGGGGCACGGCCTCCTCCTATGTCTTTTTCTCTCTTTTTGTTGTTGTTGTTTTCTTCTCTTTTTTCTTTTTCCTTTTTAACCAGCTGTTGACACACGCTGTGGGGAAACAGGAGCTGGACAGCCCTTTGCAACCGGCCCTGAGGTGCTCAATTTCCTCATTTGAGAGCTGTACCCCCATGCCCTGCTTCTCCTCCCACTCTCTTGCTGAGCCAAAGTGCCCCCCAGCCCAGACCCACACCTCCTGCCCCACACCGTGCTCCCCTGCCAGCTGTGCAAACCTCAGGCCACATGAAAGACACTGCTCGGGTGCTATTTGAAGCCTCCTGCAGGGCTCGTTTTCAGGGTGCACTTGTGCTTGTGCCTCTGCCACAAGAAACGAAAAGGTTTGGTTCATGCTTCCCATCTCTGATCTAGGATCCGGGATGCTCATCGGCATCTCCTGCCTCAAGGAGAGAGCAGAGCCTGGTTTGTCCCCCTGTTGGTGACATCGGGGGAGCTGATGGCTCTCTGCAAGCCCCGACCATCCTCATAATACCCCTGCTCTGATACTGACCCTGTCATCCTGTCCTGCAGGAGGGATGCTGGCGCTGCTGGTGACGGCACCCTACGTGCGCTGCGTCTGCCCGGAGGGGCAGAATGTCACCCTGAGCTGCCGGGTGAGCGGGCCCCTGGCCGACCGCCACGACCTGCTCTACAAAACCTGGTACTTCAGCAGCGCCGGCGACCAGAGCTGCAGCGAGAAGCAGCACATCCGCAACCTGACCGAGAGGGAGCTGCACCACGAGCCCGGCCGGCACCACGGCACGGCGCCCAATGGCACCGGGAGGTCCCCCCACGGGTGGCAGGGCAGCCACCGCGGTGTGGAGTTTGTCCCCAACCACCACGGGGCTTTCCACATCGTGGTGATGAACCTGACGCTGCAGGACAGCGGGAATTACTGCTGCTACGTCATGGAGGTGCGGCGGGAGCACGGCAAGCCCCAGACCCTGCAGGCGGCTCACGGCTTCGTGGAGCTGCAGATCCAGAGAGGTGAGCGGGGGACCAGGAGGGGTAATGGGGTGCCAGAGGGGCCTCGGGGTCCCAGAAGGGCATCAGGGCATGGGGCATGAACACCTGGTGGTGGCTTTGCCAGGGCACAGGGACGTGGTGGCACTCAGCCCCACACCGCACGGGGAGCTGCAGATGTGGAAGGGCTGAACGATGGCCAGAGAGCGCTGGAACGAGGGGGGCCACCCACCCCAAAAAATAAATCAAGGCGCTGGAAAAGGTTCTGCTGCCTCTGCAGGCAATAAGGAGCCGTGTTACATAGTTTCAGTGATCTTCTTCAACTCCTTTCCGGAGGAGAGGAAAACAAACCCTGCATGAAAGAGGGCCGAGTGGAGACGCAGTGCAGGCGTAGCTCGGGATGCGGAGGCTGCAGCTGGCTCCGGAGCTGCCTGGGAGGGTCTGGCTTATGGGAAGGGCTTGCCAGGGGATGTCATCCCTCAATCTGCAGCATTAGGAGAGATACTTTGTCCTCTAGACAAAAAATAATAATAAATAAATAGAAGGGAAGTGGGGCGCTGTGCTGCACGCCAGCCGCAGGCGAGGTCGGCGCAAGATCCTCACTGCCAAGCTCCTGCTTTTGGGACGCTGTGGGCTGGTTTGCTGGGTTTGGTGGGCTCGGGAAAGGTGCTGGGTGCCACCTAAGCCAGCTCTGAGGGCTCATGTGTTTTCATCTTCTCCTCCACAGGCAGAGGAGAGCTTCAAAACTGCACATTTTACACCGCCAACAGCAAAGGTAAAGAAAGGGAAAACCCCAAGCTCTCTCTGGGCACTGCTCGCCACCCTGGCCTGGGTGCCCCCTAGAGATGGGTGCCCCCTGGTGCTCCAAATCCTCCTGGGCCTCACAGCTGGGTGCTGGGAGGGGGACTTGTGCCTCTGCCGTTGCGCTCCTGGCCACCAGCTTTCTCACCAGCACCTCCCAACCCCACCATTTTACAAGGCCAGGGGAAACCCAGGCCTTGCTTGAGCACCCAAACGCATGGAGCCATTCACCCTCCAGCCCCCCAGCGCCGTACCTAGACGCTCAACTGTGCCCACATGTGGCTGTGCACACATTTTTTTCCCTGCCTGCCCCACTTGCTGCCTGCTAGGCAGGCAGATTTTGCTAAAATCAGTTTGCAGTTCGGCCCTGACTCAGGTGGTGGTTGTATCTTACAGATATCACGGCTGCTGCACTGGCGACGGGCGCCTGCATCGTGGGCATCCTCTGCCTGCCCCTCATCTTGATCCTGATTTACAAGCAGAGGCAAGCGGTCAGCAGCAGACGTACGTACTCCGCCGCGTGCTCCCCGCCCCATCTCCCCGACCGAGAGCCCTGGGGACCTGATTTGGGCCGTGCACTTTTTGCTCTGGCCGAATCCCTTTGGAGAAGTGGGTTGTGCAGCAGCAGCGTCGGGCATGCCGCCAGCAGGAACCGCGCTTTCGACATCTGTCCCTGGCCACGCAGTGCCTGTTTCATCATGGCTGGGGCACTGCTGCTCCCCGTCGCATTGCAAAACTCCCCGGGGAGAGGGAAGGCAAAGCCCCAAGGGCTTGATGCCGGGATGCTGAACAATCTGGGCGTGGGGATGCTGCACGGGTGGGAAGGATGGGTCTCATGGGGGGGCATGTGGTGCTGATGCTTTTTGTCTCTGGCAGGTGCCCACGAGCTGGTCCGAATGGAGAGGTGAGCATGCTTGTCCCCACACCAGCACCCCAAAAATCAGCCCTGTCCTCCTGCTAAGCCACCCCCCAGCTCCCCGTGGGTTTGCAGCTGAGGTGCCACCAGTTCAAGCGGCTTCGTTGCTCCCCGTGCCCCAAAAGTGCCAGGCTACAATCGGGTCCTGAAATAAAAATGCAAATCACCCGCGGCGGGATGTCGCTGATGCAATGTAACCTCGGCTCTCTCTGAGCCTAAAAAAAGGGATCTTTTAAGAGATCAGAAAGAAATGTTTCAGCAAAAATAGACGCTGAATGGGGCCATTGTCCCACACGGCCAGGTGTTTGCACGCACACAAGGGACCACAGCACTTCACCCCCCTCTTGCCGGAGCCTCGGAGCTGGCTGTTGGTCCTGAGGCAGATTTCGGGGGGATTTGAGCACTGAGAAGCAGGCGCACTGACAGACCAGCTGCAGCCTGCCAAGCCTCGCAGGAGAGTGACAAAATGGGTGCCTGTGTCTCGCGGCGAGCCAAAGCAGCCCCACAGCTGCGCCTCTGTGCCCTGACAGAGCATCCTCAGTTAGAAACCCGCCGAGGAGACACCCTCTGTCATCTCACCGTGCGGGGAGGCTTTGCAATACCCAAAACCCCCCCGAGCATCCCTCATGCCCTCTCCTCTCCCGCAGCAGCAGTGCCCAGGGCATCGAGAACCCCGTCTTCGAGGCGCTCCCCACGGGCAGCGTGGAGCCCCGGCCCCGGCCCCAGCTCTCCTACCTGGCCAGCCGACAGCCCTCCGAATCCGGCCGGCACCTTCTGTCCGAGCCCAACACCCCCTTGTCCCCCCCAGGCCCCGGGGACTGCTTCTTCCCCACGCTGGGTGAGTATCCGAGCAGCCCTCCCCGGGGAGGCAGCAAGGGGAGCACGGGGGGTCGGGGGGGATGGATGGCTGCCCCGTTCAATATTTGGTGCAGCTGGGCATCCTGCAAGCTGCTCTGACACTGTTGTCTGCATCCTTTTCCAGACCCTGTTCCTGACTCGCCCAATTCCTTGAAAGCCTAAAGAGTCTGGTGGCAAAAGTGATGGAGGAGGCCAGCGCGCTGTGGTGGCACCAGGAGGGGCCATGGCCAGGGCGAGCAGCAGCTCCCACCAATCAAAGAAAATTAAGCAAAATATATCTAACGAACTAAAAAGGACCTCCTCACCTTCCTCTCCCTACCGCCTGGATGCCAACCGCTGGTTTCCCTTTGTGCTGTGAGGAAGACCAGGCAGTGAGGACTATGGAGTGGACGTTTCCCTGCCTGGCCAGCGGCAGTCCTTGCACACTGGGCAGCCCTGATGCCCATGGCAGGGGAGGGGAGGATGCCAAGACTCAAACAACTGCAAAATGCCTTAATAAACAAAGCCAGGCGCAGGAGCCCTGCCTGTTTCTCCTGTGCTGGCTCTGCCCTGCAGATGGACGTGACCTCTCTTGCTTGGGTTTTGATTTTTACTGCCTATTTCCACGGAGAAGAGCACGGAGAGCGCACAGCCGCGCACACCCCTTTCTGCACACGCCCCTTGCCTGGACGGACGCTATTTACTTTTTATTGACAATGAGCATTGTGGTTCTCACCTTTTGCCTAAACCCCGGAGGATGCATAAGAGAAAAGATGGAAGGAAGAGCAGCTCCCGGCCCCGGTGCCTGAGCAGCCGGGAGCCGCATCCCTCCGGTGCTGGGATGCCGGGAGGGAGCCCTCCTCCTGCACGCCTCCCCCAGCCCTTAATTTATTTCCAGGGCTGCAACCTGTGCAGCACTAACCTGGCCCGCTCTCCTTGGCGGCACATCCTTTCCAGGAGCGTATGGCAAAGTACTTTAGCCACGGCGAGACAAAACAGTGTCACCGGCCAACATCTGATGGAGGGTTTCTTTGCAAAACAGGAAGGGGAACGGCTCGCTCCTGCTGGGGGAGTCCTCCTGCCCCGGCTGCTGTGATTCATTACCAGTGATGATTAAAAAAAAAAAGGATGCTTATGTTTTTTCTTTTTCTTTTTTAATATTTTTTAAATGCTGTTAAATCGGAAAGGTCATCTTCATGGTGCTGGAGGGTTTTCCAGCTATGCACGTGGCTGTGCCGGCATCGCCCTCACTGTAAACCTGAGCGATCCCAGGGCACCAAAACCAGCCTGAAATCAGTGCAGCTCTGGCAAATCCTGCTCCTGCCCAGCTGCACTGATTTCAGGAGGTATTTTTGTCCCTTGGAGCCTGTGGGCTTGCTCTCCCTCACTGGGAATGTGGCTGCTGTGGTTTAGCTTGGGCTCTTGCAGCATCCTCAGATAAGCTGAGCGCCTCCTCTGCCCTCCTAAGGGGCGAGGAGATAAGGCTTTGTGGTAGAAATGGTTACTCAAAGGGTGATGGTTTTGGTGTTTTTTTTTTTTTTCTTTTCTCTTGCTTCTGTTTTTGTTGTAAAGAATGGGGAAAAAATTGCCAATAAACACCCATAAGCATTAGTCATACCAAAATACTGGCAGACCTGAGCGAAAGCAACGCGCCCTTTGCAGGGCATCCCTGGTGGCAGCGGGCTGAAGATCAACAACCCGTGGCTGGAGGGAACAGCATCGTCTCTGCAGCGGGCACAGTGCAAGGGGATATTGAGGTCTGACTCCCCCAGGAGATCCCTCGATGGACTGTGCCCTCAGGCCTAGTGCTGGATGGTGAGGACAGGGCTTGGTGCACCAGCGCCGTGGCTGCGCACCTGGCTGGACACCTCGCACCCCCTCCCTGTCCTGGATCGCCACGGGTCCTTCAAGCCCTCTCCCAGCTCTGTTTCTTTGGCCTTTCCCAAAGCTTTGTTTTTTGGGATTTGGATCGGTGCTGCTGGAAGCATCAGAGACCCCAGCTACCAGCCTGGGCGAAGCCACAAGGAATGGCACCAGGCACAGCATCCCTCACTGCGTCAACGATGCTCCCCAGGATGATGGGGACGCTTTTGGAAGGAGCTGGCGGTGCCAGCTGCTGCATTTGCACAGACCTGCTGCTCTTGTTCTAAGGAAAGAGATTTCAGCCATGGCACGGTGTAAGCAGAAGACACAAAGAGGCGCGTGAGCCACCCGGCGGGGAGCAGCGCGGAGATTTGCAAGCTGCGACCTGTGCTGCTTCTTGCAGCACGCTTCCTCAGAATGTAGAGCAGGGCTCTGCAGCCAGAGCGCTGCTGGGAGGTGAAAGAGATGGAGAGATAAGGGGGGAGGTGGAGGCGAGGCAGGGTGGCAGCAGGGTCACACCTCGCCGGGGAGCGACGTGCAATCGCTTCGCGGTTCGCACATCTCCTGTGTCCCGCATCCCGAGGCCCCTCTCTATTTGTCGTGTCTAACAAAGACAGTGGGCAGGACAGCCCCCGCATGCACGTGGGCATGCTGTTGGTGTTTTCAGCTCTTACAGACACGAAACAGTTCAGGATTTCTGCTCAAACCACTTCAGAGCAGAGGCAGGGAGATGAAATGCAGCCGTGCCGGAGCGAGCGGAAGGAAAACGAGGATGCACGCTGAAAGCAAAGGCACGGCAGCTCTGCCACAGGGCAGACAGCAGCTCCCAAAACATCCCACAGCAACAGCTCTGGATGCCAGAATGTGTCAAGTACAATCTGGACCCTGAATCGAGGCGCTTGGGGTTCACATGTGCATCACCAGACCACCACAGTGTCCCTGCAGAGCCACACGCTTTGCATCCAGCACCCACCCCAAACTTTCCCGGTGCTTCCATCCCCACCTTCTGCACTCAGCACCCCAAAACAACTCGCCGGCCCCAAAATGCGTGTCCCGGTGGCTCACCGACAGGGACGGGTTGCCCTCGTCCTCCACGGTGACCAGCAGGCAGTAGGAGCTCTGCCGCTCGCGGTCGGGCGGCGAGGGCCGCGTGGCGATCTCGCCGGTGACGCGGTCCATGCGGAAGGTGAGGTCCTCGTTCCCGCGGGTGATGTAGTAGGACAGGACGCTGTTGAGGCCAGCATCCCGGTCGGTGGCACGCACCTGGACCACTGCTGTGCCCCCGCCGACGTTCTGCAGGGCAGATGAACACGTAACTCATCACAGCAAGGCTTAACACATAAAATACATCGCTTGTAGTAGCCATAATACAGATTTTTTTTTTTTTTTCCGAGCTGCTTTAGGCACCAAACTCCAATCGTTACACCCACCAAAGCAGCTCCCCTTGACCTGCGATGAAGCCGTTTGGTTGTGTATTAGGCTGTGTATTTGGCACTATCTAGGCTGGCACAGCCTTAAAGAGTGCAGAACACAAAGGTGAAGGCTGTATAATGCACTCAGAGCACAGCTAATTATTTTTGGATGATCCCATTACGGGGGAAATCAAGAGAGAATTTCTATTCTTCAACCAGCTCCAACCATGTATTAAAGAGATAAGGAAATCCTAGCAGGGCAATAACTTTAATGCCAAGCTATTCATCATGAGCAGCACTCCCATGCTTCCGAGTGTCACCGGCTATTACTTATATTTCATTTTTCACCCTCAAATGGAGAACCCCCAGCCCAGGAATTAAACCGGCAGGAAATAAGTTGTCTTTTCTCATGCTTGATTGTGTTTTATTGCTTAATTATCTAGCTCCCTCGGAGCTGCTTTGCCTCCCGGGGGCTCACCTCGCTCACGCTCACGTTGTAGCCGAAGGGGCTCTCGATGACGGGTGGGTTGTCGTTGACATCGAGGATGGTCACCCGCAGGGTGTGCTCCTTCCTCCGTGGGGGCACGCCGCCATCCGAGGCTTGGATCTGTGGTTGGGGGGTATGTACCTGTCATTTTTGGCCACGGTGAAACCCAAACAAGGCAGGGGGAGCGTGGTGGGGGCTCGGCTCACCCTCAAGGTGTAGCGGTCCAGCAGCTCCCGGTCAAGCGGCCGAGCCACCAGCACCTCGCCGTAGGTGTTGTTGGTGGTGCGGATCTCGAACGCTCGCCCAACGTTCCCCGCTGTCAGCGAGAAAGTCACCTGGGGGGGAGGAGAAGGGCAAGTGATGTAGGGCTGGGAGGACGGGAAGGAGACCATACAATAATAAACCTGGAGATACCCTCAGAGCATCCTAAGATGGTCCAATGTGAGTAGATTCAGGGGTACATGGACACCCCACAGCAACCAGCCCTGGTCTCATGCTACCAGGATGGCACTGAACTCATGTCCTGTTCCCCCGTGGGACGCAGAGGAGGGGAAGGGGCAAGGAAGGTGCCACGGGGAAGGTGACACCACCACCTCACCTGCCCGTTGCTGCCCGCGTCGGGGTCACGGGCCAGGACCACAGCCACCCGCCGGCCGACCGGGCTGTCCTCCGCCACGCTGACGGCCGAGTCGGAGGTGATGTCGAACTGCGGGCTGTTGTCGTTCTCGTCCAGGACCGTGATGGTCACCTGCGGGCACAGCAGGGTGAGGGCAGGACTCTGGCAAGCCCTGGGCCATCCCTCCCACCCCAAATTACTGGCAGCACGAGCAGGAGCCGTCCCACCCGGGAATGGTGTGGATATTTGAACCAAGGAGCTGCAGCTGCAAGGAAGGAGGAGGGAGGAAGAGGCAGGAGAAAGACAGCAAGCACTCGAGCATTGCATTTTGCATGCCGGAGGTGACAAGGGAGCGGGCTACCTCGGCCACAATTAGCCGCAGGAAATGCTCTCATCGCCCTGGCAATTAAAGACGCACAGCACCGCGCACAAACGGGAGAGGAAGAGCCATTCTGTTCCCGGGGCTCTATTTATGGGTGCCCCCAGCCCCCAGGTGTGGCGGTGCTCAACACCATGACATCCTGGAGGAAGCCTGGGGCAAGCCGCTGTGGTTATTGTTGCCGATGAATGGAAACCAGGGAGTGGGTAGCACAGTGAGTGGGTCCCCTGCTCCCCACCCGCAGGAGGTGCTGCCCTACAGCTCGACATCTGGGACTGATCCTGCTCCCCGAGGCGACCCCGGCCTGATGGACGTGCTTACCTTCTGTCAAAGATGAAGCAGATAAAACAAAGAGAAAAAAACAAGTTAGTGGTGGTGAGGAGTCAGGCACGTGTCTTCCAGCCCACTGTGGGGCAGGGTGGGCATGTCCCCGTGGGGTTTTAGCTAATTTGTGGGAGGCTGGAGCAGGGCAGTGAGGCCACCAGCACCCATGAGCTTGGGAATGGCAACTGTGGCCTCCTGGCTACCTCCTTCCTCCAGCATCACCTTCATCACCCAGATACGAGGTCTCAAAACACAAGAACAAGCTGCTGGCTTCGAAACTCCCCCAAGGGCCCAGGTGCCCCAAACCGGCCTGTTTCTGGTTTCTGTCCATGCCAGCCCAGCCGCCAGTGCACAACTGCACCGCTGTGGCAGGGAGATGCAAATCACCCCCACTCAGCTGCCTTCGAAACAGCCAAATATAACACTCCCCATCAGCGTAAACCGCAGGGAAGTAGTTTGAGGGCCCCCAGATTTACCTACCTACTGATTTAGTTTGGTAAGAGATCTGCAAACCCTACTGTTGTTATGTGTGTGTGCGCGTGTGTTCCGAGAAATATGACGCTGTGATATACAGAAGATAAAATGCAGTGGCCCGTGCTCATGCAAAAGCAGGGTTTCCCCCAAACTGGGGTTTCCAGACCCTACTGCTTGCCTGCATGTGTTGGAGAAGTGCAGGGCACGGCAGTATGCCTGTCAGGCCCAGCAGAGCTTGTACAAATGGGCAATGGAAGACACCAATGTGATTGTGGCGTTCTCCAAAACCTGGGTGACAATGGGACAGAAGAGAAGGAAGACGAAGCCACTCACCACCGTAGAGTCAACCTTCGGCCCCCCGTCATCGGCCACCACTGTCAGGGTGTAGAAGTCCCCCTTCTCCCGGTCCACCTGGCCTTTTACCGTTATCACGCCCTGCCAAGGGCAAAGAGCCATGTCCACCACTGGCCCCAGCACCCACAGTGGCCAACCCAACTGAGGAAGACCATGCCGAAGAAGACCACTCACGGTGATGCCGTTGATCTTGAAGAGGGACAGTGCCTGGGCGTTGGTGTTGGGGTCAAACTTGTAGGTGATCTGGTTGAGGTTGTCGATGGAGCGCGCCTGCACGCGGAGCACTTCGGAGCCCAGCGGGATGTTCTCCATGATGACGGCCTCATAGCTGCTGTTGGAGAACTGCACGGCCTCGTCCAGCTCGTTCAGCAGGCTGACGTACACACTGCAGAAGCCCTGGTTGTTGGGGGGCGCCTGGTCCGTGGCCGAGACGTTCATCAGGTAGCTGGTTTTGGTCTCGTAGTCCAGGTAGTCGATGGTGGTGATGAGGCCAGTGCTCTCATCGATCTCAAACTTCCCTTCGGCGCCCGACAGGATTTTGTAGCTCACCAGCCCACCATTCCCTGTGGCAGGAGCATGAAGAATTTGGACCAAGCATCCCACAGGGGCAAGACAACCAAGGCTGAGCCCACCCCATGGGGTTTTTGGACCTGTGCCCAGCTCCCTACCCGTGTCTCGGTCCGTGGCCCGCACCACCGCCACCGAGGTCCCAATGCCAGCCGTCTCCCGCAGCCCCAGGCGGTTGTACTGCCTCTGGGTGAACACCGGCACCTCGTCGTTGACATCCTCCACATAGACGATCACCTGTGAACACCCCAAAAAAATGTGTGGTGAGAGAAGCACCAAACCCACACGAATCACCGAGTCTCCTTCCCCTGCCCGTGAATCCATCCCCTGTAATTCCAGGGAAATTTGGAGGAGCCGTGGTGGCTTGAAGCAGCTCGAGCTGGCAGTCCCTTTGTTGCAGAGGGACTCATCCTTCCCTGGCTCAATATCATATCACAGCACCCCTCTTTGGGATCCCCTGCCCCAAACCTCCCCGACTGGTGGCCCTGCACTGCAGGAGCATTGCTGGCTTCGTGGGAAACGTGCAGAGTTCACGGCCAGCAGGTCAAGCTGCCTTTTCTCGCGTTTCCCCAGGGACAGCCTTGCTCCTCCTGCTTTCCAACTGGTGCTGTGGGCTCGCAGCGCTCAGCCAGAGCCCGCCACCAGCTTGGTGGGTCTAAAAATAAATCTGGTGTGACCAGAGGGGTGGGATGGTGGATCGAGTTTCGTGGGAACCCCTCCTGGAGGAAGGAAGTCGCTGTTTCGTTGCTCAAGATCATTACAATTAGGCCCTCTCTAATTTAACTAGGTGCTTGGCCCTGTGGTTTCCAGCATGCCGAGGCACTCCGCCGCCCCAGAGCACCCAAATGTCACAGGAAAAAAACAAAACAAAACAAAACAAAAAGACAAAAAAACCACCCCCACCACCAAAACCCTCTTCTCCACCCACGGAGACTTTCCGTCAGCATTTCCATGCCAGGTCTCTCGAGCTTCCTGCATGCCTGCCTCCGCTCGGCGAGGGCTGGAAATTACTGCCGGCTGCTGCAGCACCCCTGGGAGCTGCTGAGAGCACCCAGAGCTCAGCACCGGGCTCCGTACCCGCACGGAGCTCCGCATGGGGCCCTGCTCCGTGTTGTAGGCTTCCACCTCCAGCACGTGGGATGAGTTCTGCTCCCTGTCCAGGGGCCGCAAGCCGCGCATCACCAGCCCGCTGCTGGGGTTGATCCGAAAGTTGTGGTGCTCGTTCCCTGGGGAGGGCGAGGAAGCGACAGTGGTGGTGCCCAGTGCGTGCCCCCTGCTGCCCCACATGTGCTTTGTTCAGCGCCAAGGTGGCTCCAGGAGCATCCTGCCCAGCCCCACGTGGAGCTCGACTTACCCTTGACGATCCTGTACCACACTCTCCCGTTGATGCCCTCGTCTGCGTCCGTGGCTTTCACCTTCACGAGGGAAGAAAAGCAGGGGGTGAAGCTTGCAGAGCACAGCCCAGAAGGGTCAGGATGGGCTCAGGGTGAGCCTGGGGACCTCAGCTGCTGCACAATGGTCCCCTCTGGCGTCCCCAAGCAACACTGCAGTGCTTTGCCCAAGGACACCGCTTCCCAAAAAGCATCCAAGAGAAGGAGGTTGCTGCTTGCAAACTACATGGGTGAAGACACCCGGGCTGTGGGCACACCAGCTCCCACCCACAGAAAAGCTACTGAGCCAACCCAAATGGTACTGCTAGGAAAATTTAGGAGAGGGAGACCAAGCTTTGCAGCATTTTGTGCCATTCCCTGCCCCTCTGTGCCCCGAAAAATGCTCCTGGGCCCTGCGGTTTTGGCTGGACGTGGTTTCCTCCTGCGTCACGCAGCGAGTGATGCTCGCCTCCTCTGCTGCAGCATCTCGCTTTCCACCCAGCTCACCCCTGATGATTCTCTCATAGTTTCCAATCAGCAACTAAAAGCATTTAGCTGAGGCCTTCAGAATTTTTTTTTTTTTTTCAATATTTGACCGGGGGAAGCCTGGCTGCTGCCCCCACAATCCCACCTGCCCCGTGGACGGCGGTGGCACGAGCAGACCCACAGCCCCTGTGGCCGGATGCTGCTTGGCAGCTGGGCTGGGAACATGGGTACTGCGGCTCTCTGCCCAAAACCTGCTTCAATAAACAAGCTGCAGGAGCAGGTAAACACGCCTGTGGCTGCACAAAAGTGGCCTTTGGAATCTGGCAGCCACCGCCGGCTTGGACACAATGCTCCTTTCTGCTGGCAGAGTGTGCAGCAGCCAGCGGTAGCCTGAAGCACTTACAGAAGTCACTGGGAAAAAGGAAAAGTAGTTTAATTCCTGCAGGGATGTTCCTGCTCTCCTCCTGCCCTGGGATGCTGTGCTTTGGGACCACCTGTATAACGAAAAGCCCCCTTCCTTCTGCCCCCCGTGATGCTCTCATCCCATGGGAGCAGGGACAAAGCTGCCAGGAGAAGGACTTGAGGCAGCAGGAGCCTTCCCAGGCTGGAAGGCAGGTTGGAAGTGGTGCTGGAAGCTCGAGTGAATACCCACATTCATTAAGCTTTGGCTGAGCCATTCAGCCCTGCCTGCGGCTCGCTCAGAAGGGAACAAAAAGCAAAGCAGGAGCCCAAATGCTCAGAGCTCTCCTTGCATGTGCTCTCCTCCCTCCCCGTGGAAATCCCTGCTCTTGGCTCCTTTTGGGAGAAAAATGACAGGCAGCTGGCCAAGGGACCTCACAAACGCATAGGTTTTCTCTCCCCCCCACTAAATAATTGGGGTAAATTTCTTATTTTTCTCCCAGTCCTTGGGAGGAAGGTCCTCCCAGGGGAAGGGCGAGCCACGTGCCTGCACGATGCTGCTGGCGGCTGGGATGTCCTCGGGGACGCTGGCTTCATAGCTGCTCTGCAGAAAGATGGGGCGGTTGTCGTTGACGTCCAGCACGGTGATGTAGACGGTGGCGGTCCCCGTGCGACGGTTCCCCGTGGGGCCGTTGTCTGTGTGGGGGTGAAAGCAGCAGTGGGGTTTGGTCACCCCCACCTCTTTGCACGGGGGGTGCCCGGCCTTTGGCAGCTCCACCAGTGTTACCCTGGGTGTCTGTTTCACCCAGAAGTAGGGGACAGGCCTTGAGGACAGCCAGTGACCCCGTTAACAAGAGGGGTTGCAGTTTAAAAGGGCGCTTTGTGCTGGAAGGGGCTGCTGGAGGTGAGGGGTCCGGGAGGTGAGCACGGTGCAGCATCCCCATGGCACCTGCAATGCTGTACCCCCAAGATTTCTGAGCAGGCCACTTATTTCTCCACTCAAAAGGGACACCCAAACCTTCTGCACACAGGCACATCATTATAAAGCTCTGGGGATGGTGGCCAGGATGCCTTTGGTGCCAGGTCCTCTGCCCGTGCCAGGTGGCTGGGGATGAGCTGGCAGGCGCTGAGCCGAAGCCTGGCCGGGCATTAGGGGAGCGATGCTGTGGTGCTGGGGATAAATGGGGAAGGGAAAACCCCAGGGCCAAGGGGTGAAGTGGCTGTCTTCTAAAATCATGGTGGGACCAGGGCATGATAGCGTGCATGGGCTGTGAGGTGCTGACACCAAGCACGGGCACTTCAGAGGTCGCAGGGATGGGGAGAAACCCTCACCGATGGCCTCCAGGATGAGAGTGTATGACGCCACCGTCTCCCTGTCCAGGCTCACAACCGTCCTCACCACTCCGTCCCTGAAGCCGACGCTGAATTTGCCATCCTGGTTCCCACCTGCAGCAAGGAACAAGGACCGGGATGTCGTCCTCACCAGGGCAGGGGAAAAAAGCCATCCCTGATGCGACACATCTGGGATGCCCCGATACAAACATGCACTGCTGGAAGCCATCCCAGCAGCATTAAGCATTAAGCTTGTAGGGGATGCTCAGGGGGAAAAGGTTTGCAAGTCGCAGCCCACCGAGAGTCCCCGGTGGACGTGGAGCTGGAGTGGAGCTGTGCAGCAGAGGGCGATACTGCCCCAGTTTTGGGAACGTGAGCCTCCAGCCATCCTGCACTCCTAACCACGGCATCCCAAAAGCTGGGACTTTCCCCTAACTTCTACCCGTTCCCCACGCTGGGTGCAGGAGTTTTGAGCCGAAAACATACCCAAACCTTTAGAGAAGATCCCCAAATCCCCCTGAAAGCCAGTCTGGTGAAAATCAGCAGGAGAAAGGCTCCTCATCTGGGTGAGCAGGGGGTGACATACCCGTGATGAAGTAGCTGAGCTCGGCGTTGAGCCCGACGTCGGCATCCGTGCAGTTGAGCCGGACCACCTTGAAATCCCGGGCCACGTCCTCGGGCAGCGACACGTTGTAGATGGCTGGGAAGAAGGTGGGGCTCTCGTCGTTCACATCCAGCACTGCAAGAGGGAGAGGGGCTGAGCATCCCCGGGGCTGCAGCCAGCTCCCCAAATCCCACCCCTGCTGCGCTGAGCATCCCAAAGCATCCCCTCGAGAATAACCCACAAAACTGGGGACCTTTGACGGTGAGGGTGCTGGTGGAGCTCTTGGAGGGAGTGCCGGCATCACTGGCCACCACCCGCAGGTAGTACTCGGCGATCCTCTCCCGGTCCAGCACGGCGGTGGAGGTGATGAGCCCGCTGGTGCTGTTGATGAGGAAATCCATACGGGGCATCCCCACCTGCATGCGGTACGTCACCTGCCCGTTGGGGCCCTCGTCCAGGTCGATGGCCACCACCTGGGGGGAGAGGACAGAGGGGAGGGTGAGAAGTGGGGTGGAGGAGTGCCATATATAAACCCTGAGCCCCAGAGACACCAGCTTGAAAACAAAGGGGCCTCCCAGCACCACGGGGAGTGAGGGGTGGGACGTGCCCACCTGGAAGACGGAGGTGCCCGCGGGAAGCCCCTCAGCAATCTCGGCGGTGAAGGGCAGGTTTTGGAAGGTGGGGTCGTTGTCGTTCAGGTCCAGCAGGTTGACGAACACCGTGGCGCTGCTGGTGGCTCGCAGGGGCGGCCGCCCGCCTGTGGGGGAACGGGGCAGGGGGAAAGGTCAGTGCCTCCTGCCCAAGGACGAGGTCCCATGCAGGGAGAGCTCCCCGGGGGCAGGCAGGATGCTCTGTCCTTAACACTCTCCTCCTGGCAGCATGGATGGGACAGCGCAGTGCCAACATGGGAAGGGACAGAGCTAAGGTTAAACACAACTCCCTGCTCTTCAAAACCAACTGGAGACGTGCAAAGGGCATGCAACAAGCATCAGCACTGCCATCCTCCTCCAGAAATTCCCTATATTTTCTGCTCATGCCCCGCAGTGAGGCTGGGACTCACGTGCCAGGTCCCAAGGACCCGTCCCTGCCCTCAACACCCGTGTCCTCGTGCTTACAGTCGGTGACCGACACCACGATCCTGCGCATCAGCTCGGCCTCCTGCGGGTTGGGGTTCTCACGGTCCAGCAGCACGCCGGAGGTGCGGATCTTGCCACTGGTGCTGTTGAGGCTGTAGAACTTGTTGGGGGGGCGGATGCTGTACACCACTGTGCCGTTCTCCCCCAGGTCCGGGTCCACGGCCACCACCTGGAATGAGCAGGAATTAAAACCAAGAGGCTGGTGAGGATCTCGAGCTCCCAGGTGGGGTGTACACCGGTGTCTGATAGCGTGGCTGAGCTGTGTTTCCATGACGCCTCACAGGGACTTTGCGTCCCCAAGCGCTGTATTGAATTTCACCGAAATTGTCTTGCAAGCCCAGCAGGTGCTGGCATGGCAAGGGAGCCGTGAGCACGCAGCAGCCGCTGGCTTTTTGCTTTTTAAATAAAGGCAGCTAGAAATAGGCACCCTTCAGAAAAATAAAACAAAAGGGGACAAGGAGGCGTGCGAAGGAACTTGTGCTGCTGCAGAGGAAACGCTGGAAGCAATTCACTGGTGGAGTTCCCCTCCATGCCGGATATTTGGTGCTTTGCTGTTCCCTCCGTGATGTTTCAATTACCGGGGACATTTCCATAAAAACAAACCCAAACCCAACTTCATTGCACTTGTAACTTCCCCAGCTCCCACTGCTCATCCCAGCTGACTTCCCAGAGTATGGGTGACAGTAATTAGCTCCCAGCCACTAATTGGGAAGTCCATGTAAGATGACCACAGCCTCCACAGAGGCTCTCTGCCACAATTTGAAGACATGGGTAGAGCACCGGGGGACCCACAGGCTCCCCCAGGAGGGGCAGGGGGCTGCAAGAGACCCCACGGAGACTTGGCACCTCCCGCCTCGCCTGCCAGACCTTTTGGTCCCCTCCCCAGCAGTTTTCTCTCTCAGCCTTCCCCGTTACACCATTTTGTGGATTCTCCTCACTTTCCCCTCATTTATTTTCCGTTTCGTGCCCGTCATTTTTCTCCCGGCATGATGGAGTGCAACCCTCGTGCTCTCCTTCTCTTTTATTTCACCAGTGGGATTTGAAAGGCTGTAAATCAATGTCTTTCAGAGAGGTCCTTGAAGGAGGTCGCAGGCAAGGCTAAGGAAAGGAGAACTTGGCCAAAACCCACACAATAGGGGGAAAAAAAATAACCCCAGCAGAGCGGAGAAGCACATGGGATGGGCAGTGAGCAGGAACCTTTAGGATTGACAACTGCAAGGCTTGGGGAAGAAACCTGGCCGTGGGTGGAGGAGGAGGAGGAGGAGGCTTTGTCAGCTGCCTCCCCATGCACATACCGTGGTGACGTCTGAGTTGGGGGGGGTCATTTCCACCAGGTTGATGAAGTAGGGCTCGTCCTTCCACGTGGGGTAGTTGTCGTTGATGTCTAGCAGCGTGATGTTCACCTGCAAGGCAGAACTCAGGCTCAGCTGCCGCCACATCTGCACAAGCAATAGGGGTGACAGTGGTTTATTTTTATATTTGTCTTGTCCTAATTGCAGTCTGTGTTGCACAAAGCCTATTTTTGCCTTTCAGTGAAGGTATCAGGAGAACATCCTCTCATCTGGAGCCCTGAAAGGGAACACAGCACTCCAAGGTGTGTCCTGCCTCTGGGATGCTACATGGGGAGCTTCCAGTTTCCAGCCTGTGTCCTACACCTCCTGATGGCCCTCAGCATGGTGGCTATTATTTTAGGGAAATCTTTGGCACAACAGAAATGTTCCTCTGTTCTGTGGGATATCCCTTCTACAGCCCAGCCAGGCATTCAGGGAGGAGAACCCAAATGCAATTAAATACTCCAACACAGGGCCATGAGAGATGGGTCCTTGGCCATGAGAGATGGGTCCTCGCCTTCTGACCTGGTATTTCCAGAGATTTTTAGAGCCCCTTTGCAAACGAGAGGAATGTCTGTGAGGGGCAAGGCAAAGCCACTGCCAGGAGGCTCCAATCTGCTGCACAGTGGCCCACACCTCCACCAGACCCTTCTGAGGAGCCACGAATCAAAGAAGCAGTTGGAAGCCCTTGATCCAGGCAGTATGTGAATAGCAGTCATCAGGCACAACTAAGCACTCCTGCAGGCTCTCCAACCAAGCATTTTCTCAAGAGGCACTGACAAAGGGAGCCGTGCTGCTGGAGGAACACGCTCCTGCTGCCGCGTTCGCGCGGAGAGATGGACACGCAAAGCACTGGAAGGTCAAGTGGCGCAGCAGTGCGTGGCTGGCTGGGATGGAGAGCCTCATTTCCAGACCTACACACCCCAGTGAGGCATTCTGCATGGCTGTAGGCAGTGGGAGAGGCACCAGGCTGTCCTTGAGAAGGTCCCAGGTCCAGCCCGCACTCACCATGGCAATGCCCGTCTTCTGGTGGTGCCCCACGCCCCCGTCCACGGCCCGGACGATGAGGATGTATTCAGATTTGGCCTCACGGTCCAGCAAAGATGTGGTCGTGATCTCCCCTGCAACCAGAGGGGATGAGAGGGATGGGGGATGTTGTATGGTCACTTCCCACACAGGGCTTGGGGAACAGCAGCACCGGTGGAAAAGGGGATGTGCCAAAATGGAGAAAGGAGGGGCCCTGGAAGGGGTTTACAGGCATCGCCCTGTAAATATATAAAGATACCCATGCCCTGCCTTCCTCCTGGGGACTATGTGCTGTTTTGGGCTCCCCAAACTCCAAAAGAGTCTGTTCTTTGCATGGTGCCTGAGCTGCTCTACAGAGGCACTGGCGCACCATGGGAAAAGCTCATCCCCACAATGATTGGAGGGGCAAAACTAATCCCGGCAAGGGAAATTTGCAAGGCTAAAGGTCTTCCTAAAATACATCTGCCTCCAAACTCTCGTGGCACCGACTAATTCGTGTGCTGAAAAAATTAATCACAGGACAAGTGGTTTGAGCGTACAGGTGTCGTAATGATGGATGGCTCCTGCCCGCAGACTGGCACCCAGCTGAGCTCAGCCTTGTAGGGCAGGCTCGGAGCGCCTGGACTCGGAGCGCTGGCAGATAGCTCTTGGCTTCTCCAATGTCCCAGGACACACCATCACCCCTTCCCCTCCTTCCCCCCATGTGCAGTTCAGCTTGGGGACACCGGACAGATGGACAAAAGGAGCTCCTTGCTGCAGTGGTTATAGCTTTGTCAGTGTTCCTGCCCTTAATACACCAAAAAGATGCCAGTGAGGAAGGGCAGGGAGCAGCTCTTCGGCTAATGTAAGCCCTAGCAGCCAAATTGTTAGTCTTTTCTCAAGGTCTCCTGGGACCTTCTGCTGGTGCCTCTCCCAAAACCTCCTTGGTGACCCTTACACTGTGTTTCTCCTAAGCAGGCTGCTTGGGAAGGGGGATGAAAGAATAAGAGGGAAAAGGGGGAAACAAAAGGAAAGAAAACTGGGGGAAAAATGAGGCATGGAGAAGACTGAGCACGCGCACAGAGGCTCACCTGAGCGAGCGTTGATCCGAAAATGAGAGGAGCCCTCCAGGGAGTAGATGATCGACTCCTGTCCGTACTCCCTGGACCGGTCCAGGTCTGTGGCATTGAGGAACAGCACGGTAGCACCTTGTAGGGGGACAGAAACCAGGGCTGGAGGAGGCATCCACCCTATCACCCTGTCCCCCAGCACCTCAAGCAGTCCCCCATCAACCGAGGGGTTCCCCAAAAAATTGTCATGTACCTCAGGCTGGCTGTGCCACCCCTGTGACCCCCCTGGCTGCCTGGAGAGGAGCAAGCCTCATACCTGCCATGATGTCCTCCATGACAGCTATCACGTAAGAGGGCTTGCTGAACGTGGGCGGGTTGTCGTTCTCGTCCTGCAGCAAAGACAAGGGCAAGAATTTGGCTGGGAGAGGGGCACTGAGCTGGGGGCGGTGTGAGAGGCTGCTACGGGTGGAGGATGCTCCCGTATTGCAAGACCAGCTCGTGAGGGAAGGTGCAGAGGGCTGAGCACCAAATCCAGCAGCTCAGACAGGTGAGGATGGAGCTGCTGGGGTGTTAAAGCACTGCTGCGGGTTTTATTGTTGTGCTGGGGCTGCTCCAGAGATGTTTTCTCAGGCTCAGCTGCTCCTGCTGCCACCGAACTGGATATCAGAGGCAATTTCACGTGCCAACGATGCCCATCACACTGTAATTAAATTGCCGTTCTCTGCTCCTGTTTCTGGAAGCAGGTGGTCTTTAGTCAGCCAGAGCATCACCCGGCTCTCCCCGCCGGGGCAAGGAGGAAACTGCAACCAGCCCCAAGGCAAACCAGTGAAGGGGGAGCTGGAAATGGAGACACCTCATCCTCAGAGACCTGAGGCCACACCACGGTCCAGTCTAGGTGGGTACAAGCCAGGGCAGCTGCCGGGTTTTTTATTAGCGGTCCTGAGTTAATCAAGCCGTGCTCAGCATTGCCACGGCACTGTGAACCAGCTCCTGGGGCAGCAGGGGCTCATTTCTGGCCAGCTCTCCATCTGGGCAGGGTTATGGGAAGCCCGCTGCAGGAGAGGGTGGTCCCTCGTCCCGCATGAAGCCCAAAAACCCTTCAAAAAGCTGCTTGCCCCAAGCGGGGTGTCAGCGAGTGAAGCACAGGCTTATTAGCGCTGATATCTCCCCGGCTCCCGGCGCCGCGCACACTATTAGTTCTGACTCGGCGGCTCCCGCTACAAAGCGTATTGTCCCCTAATGGGAGATCTACAAGGCGAGTTTGACTTCTTTATTAAAAACCAACAACCAAAGGAGGAAAAAAAAAATCCCCTCCCTCCCCACTTGCTATCAGTCTGCCTTTTCACAGCTCTTTTTTCCTGAAGTGCCGTTGTCAAACGCTTCCTCCTCATTTTCTTCCTATTCTTCCCATTATATATATATTTTTTTACCCAGTTGAGAGAAAATCCCTTTGGTTGAGAGGCACAAAAATGATGTCTTCGTGAAAGAGTGGACACCGGTGGACAGTCAGCCAGGAAGCAATGACCGGTAGAAGTGTGCTCTTTGAGTAGGACTTGTTCATGTTGAGCAACATGGGGGCCAAGGGGTATCCCTGGCCACCGCCGCCCCCCGTCTCCGCCTGTTCCCCATGGGACATCCTTCACCTCGTACTTACAAACACCTCGATGGTAACAGGGACGGTGCTGTTGAGCGGTGGGTTGCCGGCGTCCTTGGCCATCACGGTCAAGTAGATGACCCCGTTGGCGACCTGCTCGTAGTCCAGGGGGTGGTTCACGCTTATCACTGGAAGGAAGCAAGGTGTGGTGCTCAGCACCGGGCAGGATGGGCCGGGGATAGCCCGCTGACACCACCTCGGTGCTCACCTCCGTACCCTTCCGACACCGTGATGTCGAAATACTCGCGGAAGGCAGATGCCTGCACGATGCTGTAGGTGATCTGGTTGTTGGGAGGCGAGTCCTCGTCAGACGCCTAGGTGTGACAGGAGGCAAGGGGTGAGCATGGGAGCTGCGCCCGGCCCCGCAAGGAGGGATGGTGGACGGGGACCTCGCCGCTGCTCGTCCCTCACCCGGAGCCGGACCACCTGGGTGACGGAGGGCTCGTTCTCCCGCAGCGCCCCCAGGTACGCCTCCTTCTGGAAGGTGGGCACGTTGTCATTGACGTCCAGGACGTTGATCCTGGCGCGCCCCGCTGTCTCCTCCCCACCACCATCCCGGGCGATGATGGTCAGGGTGTAGCGCTGCGTGGTCTCAAAGTCCAGCCGAGCCGTCAGCAGGATCACACCCGTGTCCTTGTCCAGGGAGAAACTAGGGGAGAGAGGGGGGCAAGCCTTGGTGACCACACACTGGAGATGGGGAGATGTTAGCCTGACGGTGGGACGAGTGGCACGTGCTCAAGGCAGCACAGTGTCTTTGTCCAGGTAGGACACAACGGGCATCCTAAATTTGCCACATGAGCTCTCAGTGGGTTAGGAGGGGTTCAGAGGATCAACATTATCCCGGTGGTTCGGCCACTTACCGGTCGGGATCATCGCTGAAGAAGTAACTGACTTTCCCATAGGTGCCCGCGTCATTGTCAGTTGCCTAAAAAAAAAAGTTAGTTAATAAATGAGGCTGCATATGGGAATTGCACACACCAGCGGATCCATCACGACTCACGGAAAACCTTCATTTGCATTCTTGCCTAAAGAGGGTTCGTGTCTCTGCCAGGTGGCGTGCTCTGGGGCTGGTCGGTAGATGCTCAGCCCAACCAACCCTCCACCTCCTCCAGCAGCAACTGCAGCAGATACTGCCTCCACCATCCACCCAAAACGGGTGTGCAAGCCCAAACAACTTCTTCCTTCCCTCTGTACCTCCATAATCATCTCTGCCCACCTTGTACGCAGCTGTTGAGCACCCAATGGAGCTGGGGATGGGGATCTTTGGGCTCTTTGAGGGATCCCTGACTGGCCACCAGCTGGAGATAGCATCCCTCCAGCGCTCAGCACCATCTCCAGAAACTCCACTGGTGGGGACTGTTATGCCTCCTGACTTGCACCGCCATGCTGAGCTAATCTGGGCAGCGCGCATGAAATACGGCAATTCGAGGCAGACGAGATTTTCAAGAAAACAGAGGCGAGAGCTCTCTGCTGCGAGCAGCCCCATCTCCACAAAAGAGAGTCCAGCAGAGAAATTCTAATCAGAAAGCCACAAAATATGTACAGGAGAAGAAGGATGGCCTGGGAAGCTCAAATCCTGCCAGGCTTTGCCACGGGAAGGCTTTGCCTCCGGGCGAGGTGTGAGAGACTTGGTGTGCCAGCTCCAGAGGAGCAAGGCGAGATTTATGTGTGTTTTAAAGACTTTTCTCTAATGAATATATAAAATATGCATGAATGGAGGCAAGAAACAAGGGCCAGAAAATGTTATATTTAGATGAAGGAAGTGGAATACCCCAAAATATACCAAAATATACCTCCCCCCCCCCCAGTATATTTTCTAAATTGAGTCCTGTCTGGATTACGTAGACACCACCAAGCCTCTGAAAAAGCAGGGTCAAAGACACATTTTATGTCCAGATACCATCAAGAGGCTGTATTTTAGGGCTGGCATGGAGCACAACCCGCTTTCGAAACCCTCCTGATTTATCGGCAGTCTTGGGTACCCTTGCCAGCAGAGCAGGAGTTTGAGCTCATCTCACTGCCCCCCCACCTGCCATGCCATGGGGTGAAAGTGTGAAAACTCGCACAGATTCACACATTTTTCCCCAAAAATGCTTCCCTATCCTGGCTGGTAAATCATTACTGCTTCGCGCCAGCTGAAGCGTGTCCTGGTGGAGCCGACCTTCCAGCCCGACCCATTTTGCTGATTTTCCTCCCCACCGCTCAGACTTGATTTCTATTTGTGCACGCTGGACTCAGCCAAACAGAGCAAACCTACTCAAATCCACCCTGCCTGCAGCCATCCCCCTTGGGCCAGCTGCTCCTTGGAGGACACCGCTGGAGATGCCCCTTCCCTTGGAGTGCCTTTGGGCACCTCAGCACCACCTGGGACCTCAACTTTCCAGCCAGGATTTTTCCCAGGCTCTATGTCTGTGCTCACAGCCCTAGGTCCCATTAATCCCTAACTGCTTGGGACAAGAAAGGCATTTTCCACACACCTGGATCGGCCGGTGATGAGATAATGATTTACAGGGGACCTGCCAGAACCACAAAGCACGGGCAAAACTAATTCCCTTCATTTGGCCCCGTGCGATTGCACTTGTAAGTGCTTATTGCAGTGACAGACAACGCCGGGAAAGTGTAATTTTCTGCTGCTGGGCTAAAAAAATATAGGGAAGGAGGAAGGTGAAGAGAAGGTCAGCGCAGAGCTGCGCAGCACGCAGGGCCAGCAGCCCTTGGTGATGCTGCTGGGCCAGCTCAAAGTGCCACCAAGGCACAGAGCCATGGTGCCAGGCGGCCTGATTCTGCCCCGTACAGCTGGGTGAGCTGAGTTGAGCAGGAGGTGTGCAAGAGGGAACATGCAAAAAGCTCAAACCATGTGCGTTAAGCATGTTTAATTTTGGATCCTTGCGCAATTCTGCATTACCAAACTTTTTACTTCTAAAGGGCAAAAAAGATGCTTGGATGCTCAAACCCACCGGGGTGGTAATGCACGTTCTTGCAAAGCGATCCTGAGACAGAACGAGGAGAAAAGCCAAAATCCTGATGGCTGTGCAGGTCTTTTCTCAATGTTTCCCTGCAGATCGGTCCCCTTGCCACCCAGTCCCCTCCGGCACCCAGGCCGGGGAGGAGAAGCATCTGGCTGGAAGTTTCCCTGGGCTCTACCTCAAGCAGCCATCAAATAGCTTTGGCGGCTGCTCGCCTCCTGCCCAGAATATTAAGAGGGGATTTGCCCGCTGGAGCCTGCAAAGGGCAGGATGAAAGCACAGGTCCACAGCTGTCCTTTCACGAGCTGTCACCAGCGCAGAGCTTTGCTCAAAACCACATTTACGCAGCACAACTCAGGGAGAGTCCCGGGAAGAGGCAGCGAGGATAACCCGCGGGATCCACTGCAGGGATGCTGCAGGTGATGCCGACCACAAACACACAGCCCAGACCTCCGTCCCACCTCCCTGGCACAAATATTTCACCCGTCTCCCCTTCACCCTATGAGCTCTCCCCACATCCATCCTTCCCCATCGTGCCGGGCGAGCGGCTCTACCCTCCTGCGCAGATCTGTGGGAGAGGGCACGCCGCGCAATTTGTTCGGGAAACAATGGCAATGTTTGACATGTCGTAAGGATTGATGGAGCAGAAATTTACATGGGAGAATTCATTTTTAAACAGCTCCACGGAGCCCCGGCGCTTCGCTGGTAATGGTTTCGACATTCATCATCCGCCGAGCCCCACTGAACGACTCCTCAAACTACCCGAGATTAACTCCGCTCGCAGCAGCTCGGCGGGATGAGCGGGGATGTGCTTAAAGAGACAAAAGCCGTGCACGCCGATCTGCCGACCAAAAAATTACAATAATCCACCAAAACCTGCTGGAGGGGGGTGAGGAGAAGCCCCAAAACACAATAATCCACCAAAACCTGCCGGAGGGGGAGAGGAGAAGCCCATGCTGGGGTGCGTCGCTCCTCACTGGGGCTGAAGAATGAGAGCTGGGGGTTGGTACTCAGTGGCTGCAGGGCAGAGGTGGCCAGAAGCCCATCGGAAGGCTGATTTGGGTCTGTCGGGATGGGGATGGGATGGGATGGGTGAGTGCTGGGGCTCCCATGGGCTCTCCAGGAGTGGGTCACGGCTCTGCCTGTGCTCCTCTGCTACCTTTGTTTCCCGGCCTCATCCCCCCTTAACCTGCACTCAGAATCCAGGAAATAAAAATTGATGGGGAGCAAATTGCTTTGGCCAGGAGCTCGCTGCTTAAAAGAGTCGTAGCAGGAAAGCAATTACCCGACGTCAGAAAGCTGTCAGGGCGCCGCACTGACCGGTCGTGATTCTCGCCTGCCTGCCTCGCCGGGCGGGCACGGGGACAAGGGGCTGGCACAACAGCGTCCCCACGCCGAATATCTGAGCCACCCCAGCCCGCTAACGAACTAGAGGCTATTCTTAAATGCCAGCTCTGGCCTTCAGAGCAGGGGAATAGCAGCCAAGCCCTGGCCGCGTCCTGCACGGTGATTTGGGGCGCAAAGGAGGGAGAGATAAGGCGTGGAGTTGCCACGAGAAGTAACCACCGGGCTGCAAAGCCGGATGGAGGAAGCTGGTGGAAAACCTGCTTAAAGCACCGGCTTCCCAGATGGAAGCTGCTTTTTCCCCAGCCTGGCAGGAGGCGGCAATCAGGCAGCCGTGATTAGCCACGACGGAGGGATGGAGGCGAGGAGTGAGTGGGGAGATGCCCAGCCGCCCCGAGCAGGGCTTCAATCGCCACTAACGACCCCAGAAGGCTCTTGGGGGGGGGGGGGGAATAGCCAATCAACCCCCCTGGGAACAGCAGAGCCTTCCCCACCTCTCCTCCGGGCTCCTTGATTGTGTTTTCTAACAGCATCCCTGCAGCAGCAGCACCTCGCCGGCCAGGTTAACACTTGCCTGGGCAGCCGTGCTTTAGTGGCTGGAGAGCACAGGCTCAGCCACGGGACACCGTGCTGAACCCAGCCCTTCAGCACGAGCCTCAAACACAGTATTTAGTCCCCCTGGCCCACCCCCAAGGTGACACCAAGCCGACCCAGGTGCCCTCCTAGGTGGGTTTTGCTGGAGCGCCACGATGGAGCCGGGCACGAGTCCCCTGCTAATGAGCTGTATTGATTTCATATTCTCCTGTTGTCCACCCAAATGGCAAGCGGCACGTCTGATGGATTAAATAACCACACAATTGCCTGGCTGACATCTCAATCACCGCGCCGGTAGGTCGCTAATGAATTTTACGGCCCAGCAAAACGAGAGAAATTAAGGTCAGAGTCCGATGTAGGAAATATAAATCCTTAGTGAGCTCTGAAATATTCCCAGTATCCCCCCTGCCCTCAGCCCCATCTCCCTTTTGAGTTCAACAAGGGGTAGCAAGCCGAAAATGCATCCCTGAGAGGTGGAGGCACTCCTAGAGAGACCAAGGGAGATGCTCCTTGTTCATCCCAAAGAGGAGCGCGCTCCAGGAGGACACCTCGTTCATTCCCCAGGGACCCCAGGTACCACCCCAGCCTCCAGCACACAGCACACTGCAGCTTCTCGGAGCCTTTTAGGGGCTGCAGAGCCTCGGTTTTGCCGCCCTGCCTGTCCCTTTCTGGGGGCTGCGGTTCCTTTTTTTGCCACCTCTGCACTTTGCAGCCGTGCATTTATCCTGACAGCTCCATCAGGACGCGGCGCGGCTGCGAAAGCTGCAATAAGTGTCTCTCTCCTCGGCTGTCATGATTCCTATTCCACCCCATTTCGGTCTTACGGATTGATATTTAGATTAAAGAGATAAACACAGCCAAAGAGCACTGGGCCCTGACAGCAAGACGAGGACTTCAGATCCGTCAATCACGCTGCTACCTGGAAACCTCCTCCTCCCTTTCCCTGTATTTACAGAGCTGAGCCGAGCCGAGAGGAATATTTAAAAGGAACAAGGAGTGTGAGCAGGTTTTTTTTAAAAAAGGGGCAGGCACAAAGAAGAAAAGCTGTTCATGTTTAACTTTCCAGGCAATTTGGAATCGCCTGCTTTGATTATTTAACTATTTACTGTTTCACGTATGTGCTGCTTGCCTCTCCTCTTGCAGATAAAGGATTCAATTTTCTCCTGAGCGCTGGGGAAATTGGACGTGATTTTGCTGTGTTTAAGCACAGCTGGAGTGGGGGCACACAGGGGGCTTGCGAACAACGGGCCTGATTAAGATGCTAACAGTGAGGGCTGGCGCTGCCATTTGCCCCACCTTGTCACCTCCGGTCCCCATCTGCAGGCACGTGAGCCTTGCCCGGGCTCTCACCCCGACCCGGTAAATCCCAAATATTTCCATGGCTGTGCCAAAGGCTTCCCAGCAAGGATAAGCCGCCCCAAAACGGGCCCGTCCCTCGCCTCCACCCCACAACTGGGAGCCCAGAGGAGGGAGATTGCACGGGGCAGGCTCTGATTGAGAGAGCGATTTGCATGTTAAATAGCTGCTTATTGATGTCCAGGCTGGGAAAACCACATTATTACTTTCTTGCTGCCTGATGTTCACGGCTGGGTGGAAAGAAAGGAAGGGAAATCAGGGCGGGATCGATTTTTCCCATCCCCGACGCGAGGCCGAAGCGAGATCGAAGCAGCGGCAGCCAACTGACAGCCGGGTGGGGAAGGAGAGAAACTTTGCCAAGCAAATTAAAGGTTGCTTAAATGAGGAGAGTAATGGAAGGTTAATTAGCACATTTACTTCATTAGGCTCTTACTAACAAGGTTTCTCCCAGGGAAACGTGGTGGCAAAAGGGGGGAGTTGGGGCAAGGTCCGGGGGCTGCTGCAGAAGATCTACAGGGAAAGCAAGCCCAAAGCCTCAAACCCCACCATAGGGGCGTGTTTTAGTGCTCTGCAAAGCCTCAGCACCCCCCTTGGATGGCTCCTGGGGGCTGGAGGCTGTGGGGGAGCATCACCAGGCCCAGCTTGCCAGCTGCATCCCCGAGGGGACCAGACTGGGGTGACTGGAGGGCTCGGGGAGGTGGGATTACTTCCCACGTTTCCCCGGAGAATTGTTTTCCTCCAGGCCCTTCAAGGCAAATGAGAGGTATTGTCGTGGTTAAAAAAAAACAAGTTCCTCGCTGTTTGTTTGGGCTTTAACGATTTTGGTTATCGGAGCTTTTCAGGAGGGCTTGGCAGTGCAGATCTGTAGGATACGAGGAGCTTAAGGAGACCTCCCACCCCTTAATTCCCACCTCCCACTGCCTTGTCTTACTGCCCTTCCCCATCCCTCCGGCTCTAACAAATACAGCAGCAAGTGAGCAGGAGACGCGTGTCCACCCCTCCGAACGGGCAGGAGGGGCTGCTGAGCCCCCCACTCCTCTGGTAGGAAGCTTGGGGTCTTGGTGGCCCTGTAAGCGAGGTCCCATAGCTTCTTCCACCCCAAAACGCTTCTCAGCTCAATGACCCCATGTCCCAGAGGAGCCCCACGTGGGGTGTCCCCAGCCCCACCACCCTTAGCATGACAAGAGGCTTGGGATGCCCAACAGACCTCCAGGGCTGGGAAAAAAGGAGCAGAGACCTCGGCACCCATTGGTCACGGACCCGTGGCTTAGAGCAGGAGGAATTCATCCTTCCCCACAACAGATTTATCCCTTTGTGTCCTGAGACCATCCAGCCTGCTCCCTCGTATCGAGAAAGCCACCAGCTGCACTCGGCCAGGGGTGTCAGGCACCCCAGTTAATTTAGGGTGCAGCATATGCTCTCGGTGCCTCTTGCTCCTGGAGGGCACGAAGTTATATACTGGCTGCCTGCTTGCTCAAGAAGTGTGAAATTCTTTCTCTGACCTTTACTGTAACGTTATTAAAAGGTTTCATGGCCAGTTGTTTCAGAAAAAAAAAAAAAAAAAATATTTCAATATCTGTTGGTAGCTGGGGCAGAACTGGGAGAGGGAAGTTTGGGAAGAGGCTCAGGCACGGGTAGGAAACTGGGGGGGCTTTTCCTTGAAGCCAGACCCTCCAGATGTTCCCCTGCGAGCAAGCAGCTCCCCGAGTCCGTATGATAAATGCATCTCATGGATGGAATTAAACAGATGGATGGATGGGTAGGGAGAGGACAGGATGCGAAGCGGAGAATGGAGAGCAGACAAAAACCTTAGAGGGCGGATGAGGCCGAGTGGTGCTGGAAGGGACCCGGGGGTGCCCAAGGAACCCTGGGGACACAGATCTGACCCCACACCAACAAAGGGAAGGGCAGGGAGCAGGAAGCAGCAGCGGCTGCCTGCTCCAGGGGTTGTTCCACGGCTGATTTATAGGGTAACAGGCACAATTAGGGGCTGAAATGCTGCGGAGACGAATGGCCGTTTGTCACTGCAAACGGAGTCTCCTTTTGGCTAATTTTTTCAGCGGTGGCATCCTCATGTCCAGCATCCCTGCGGTGTCTGGGATGGTTTGGGAAAGCCGCATCCCGCAGCAGGAGGAGGAGGAGCCCGAAGGCTGTGAAAAGTTTGGGATCAGCTGGGAGGGCAAAGCTGGATTTCAGCGCTAATTGCATCCATTCTGATTTATCACGGAGGATTCAACTCCTGGCGGTTTTGCGTGTGCTCCGAAATGCTGGCATAGCTGGAAGTTGGGGGAAGAGGAGAGGCAGTAACAACCTCATTGTTCAGCGCCTGACGGCCTGACTAGCTCAACATCTGCTTGAAATATTAATAACTGTCAGATGGGAACAGCTCGGGGGCTCTGTGCAGTTTCACACCATCTGTTTGTAGAGTAAACACACTTACACACCGAACCCTTTTGTCAGGGCTTTTATTCTCGGGATGGGCAGGCAGCTACGGAGGTGCCACAACCGCTTCACCCCAAAGCATCGTGTGGCTTTTGGTGCTCCTCTTTGGATCATTTCCCACTCCAGAGGAGCACCAGCCCTGCAGCAGCACCCCTGGCCAGCAGCACCACCCCACAACACTTTGATCCACCTCATCCCATGCTCCGCTCCCTGCTTTCCCCATCCTTCCCTTGGCTCAAAAGCCCTCGATTTGCTCGCCGCACGCAGGATCTGCATCTGGGAGGCTCCTACTCACATGGACCTGCAGCACGGTGGTGCCCACGGTGGCATTCTCCGGGAGGCTGACGTTGTAGAGGGCCTTGCTGAAGACAGGCCGGTTGTCGTTCTCGTTGAGGAGGTTGATCTTCACACGTGCGAAGCCGACGTGGTCGGGGATGCTCTCGTTTGCAAAGAGCTGCATGGGGAAGCAAGGGAAGAGTTGGAGCTTCTGCAAAATTAACCATTAAAAAAAAAAATAATGCAGAAAGTAACTCCCTCCCTCATGGCTCTAGCCAACCTCAACGTTTTACACCCCATTGCCCCCTCCCTTGCACCGCCATACCGAAAACTCGTAGCGGGGAATGGTCTCGAAGTCCAGCGGCACTGCCACACGGACACGGATGTCCGCCTTCCCCTGGATGGAGGTGGGCGAGATGATGAAGTGGTTGGAGTTGTTGCCCACCAGGTAGACCTCAAAAACACTGTTGGGGCCCTGGGAGAGGGAGAGGAAGGCCGGTTATCCGAGGCGCACAGCTTGGTGTCGGCCTCAAGAACTTGTTTTTTTTTTGATGCTTGACCACCGAGAGCTGCTGACCCGAGCAGCATCCCTGCTCGCCCCCCTCCCCGCAAAACCGTGCTGCATCTCCTCCACGTGTCCCCTGACTCTCCTGGGGTCCCTGCGGCACGCGAAAGCCCCTTTTTGTTGCAGCAAGATGCAAGGGATTTGCTGGGAATCCAGCGAGGAGCACATTAGTTGGAGGCGCAAGATAAAAGTGGAAACATCAAAAGAAACCCAAATGTTTGCAGGGAGGGAGCAGGGTGGATTAATTCCAGCTGGGGAAGGAGATCAGTCTCCAGATACCTGCCGTCCCTAATTACCAGCCACTCGAGTGCCTCAGTCTCCCCATGTGAGGTCTGGAGAAGGGGAGAACATCAGCCTATTGGGGGGGCTGCTGCGAGGTGCCATTCATACATTTATTCCGCTGTTTATTTTTTTGGTTTCGGCCCCCATGCTGCTTTTCTTGCTCCCGGTTCCTGGAGCCTGCGAGCCCCCTGCGGATGGCTGAAAGCAAATCTGAATATTCAAATTGTTATCAGCTGCCCAGCAGAAGGGGCCGGCTCGGCCCGCGCCGCCACCGGTACCCCGCTCCGGAGATTTTTTTCTGCATTCTTCTCAAATCCCTCACCCCCCTTCCTCCCGGCCACCTGGAGTGAACAACGGGGCCGAGATGCCCAGGAAGAGCAAAACAAGAGCTGCTTCCCCAAGCACACAGAGGTCCCAGAGGGCTCATGGTTGGCGTGGCACAGGATGCTCGGGCATGGCACAGGATGCTCAGGCGCACCGGTCACGATGCTCATTTCCCCCCATACGGATGAAAAACCTAACGCCGATTCAGCTAAAGACAATTGCAGCCGCCGTTGTGCATAATTATCACTTAGTTGCCTGTATGCTTGCTCCTCGGAGCGCGTAATAGCAGCCGCATCGTGGCCCCGCTGCCGTGGTGCTGACATTAGCCCTTCATGCTGATACCTGGCTTCTCAGGGGCTGATTTATCCCAAATGGTGCTCAGCTGGCCAGCCCTGAACATGGGGACTGGGAACCCCTTCTGGCTAATCAGGAGGCCAAAAACAGCTGCATCCACTCTGCCAGCCCAGGGTCAGGGGGTTCTGGAAGCATTATCCCCGCTTTTTCACCCAACATCACACTGGCTTCATCGTTCCTGCTCCCACCCCACCTTGGGATCCCTCTGCCCTGTAGCTCAGGTAATGTTTCCAAAACAGACAGCCTGCCTTTGTGAAGCAGCATCGCTCTGGTTTCCCTCACAGACACCTTGTAAGCAGGGGAAGAAAGCCGGAGAGTGCTTAATATCTCTCCTTCTGGCATGTTTGCAAAGAAAGAAAAGTGCTAAGAGTTCAGCAGCAGTGGGGGAGGAAGGAAAGCAAAAAAAAAAAAAAAAAAAAAAAAAAAAGAAATTTTAAATGCAATTAGTGCCTCTTTGTATGGCTTGGCTACCTTGCGCCTAGTTCTAGCTAGGCAGAGACAAGTAATGCTTAATCCTTTCCTTTGAAAACATAAAGAGGGCTGTTCTCTCCACCTACTTCAAGGCATTTCACTCGAGTGCTCTGGATAGCCTCCCTCCGCTGCCAGCTCGGGCTGCCAGCACCCACCGCTCGCTCCTAGCTCCTGCTGCTCGCCCTGCACCCACTGCTCACCCTGCACCTGGGCACAATGGCACCAAACCCTGATGCCTCGCTGGCCATGGGCACTGCTCCCCTGCATCCTGCAGGATACCTGGAAAAAATCATTCCCCAGCTTTGTACCATCCCAAGCCTTTCCCCTTGTCCTCCGCACACCATCATCTCTCTCCCCTTGTCCGCCTGTCTGTCCCAACGTCAGACCTGTTCACCCCCCCACCCCAGGACCTGCCTTCCTTCCCCAGGTTATCTCCCGAATTCCACACACGCCTGCACAGACGGGATCAATCCGAGGCTGCCTCGCCTCCAGCTTATCTCTGCTCCAAATGATTGATTTTCCCTCTTTAAGGGTAATTTGCTGGTGAATTCCATGTATTGCAAAAACCCCTGTGAAATCTAATTCAGCCCGACTGGCAGCTGGCACTTTTGGGAGAGAATACTCGAGCGCCGTCAATTCCCCCCTACAATTCCTGGCTGTGTAGATCATATTTATAGTGTGCGTGCCTGTCATATGCATATATATGCTTGGGATGATTCATAGATTGCACCTGCACACGCATGGGCACATACCGTATCCGTATGCAACTCCCCGATGCAGCTTTGTGCCCCAAATATCGCGTATTCTTGTCGCCTGGATTTTCTTTCCTTTCTATTTTTTAATTCTCCATCTATCTTCCTTAATATGCTTATTTTGGGGGAACTTTTTAAAAATTATTTTAAAATGTCAGGCCATCATACTCAGGCTCTCCACGGTCTCTGCCCTTTTCTTCCTCTTCAATCGACCATGGCAAGGAAAATCAAGTGAAAGCCATGGTGGGAGAGCTGGTTTCTCTGGCGTGCCACTTCTCTTAATACGTTCCTGTGGTTGCAGTGATGCTGGCACCGCAAAGCCTTGGGTGAAGGAAGCTAAAATGGGGGATGCCCTGGACAAGAGGCGCTTGCAGAAGCCGTGGCTGCGGCTGGACCTCTCCAAAAATCCCACCCTGAGCATTCAGCACGAATTTCATTTCTCCGTCAGCAACTTCCCAGCTAAACTGGGTAGCCCAGGGTGTCAACCTGCTGTCGTGCACAGGATTTATTCATCCCTGCTGATTTATCATGTGTGTGAGAGGAGAACCCAGCCCCTGTAGGAGAACACAGCCACACGTCTCCCGGAGCATCCCGGTGAGCACAGCTCGGTATAAATGCTAGGAGACTCTCACAGATTTTCATAAACAGCTCTCAAACGGCTTTGGAAAGGTATTCAAGTGGCTTGCTCCCAAGCTGGCAGCCAGAGGAACTCAGCCGCACAGAGGTTAATGCTTTTTTCTTGGTTCACAGAGGCTGGCTCCAGAACCAAGCAAACCCCGTGCACTGCTTTCTCCCACGTTCAAGTGTTTTTGATAAACCATGGGGAATGCAGAGGGGAAAAGAAAAGCCCTGCACAAGCCAGTGCTGAGCCAGGTTAACCAAAATCCTCCCGAAAGCAAAGGCAGAAGGCGGTGCACCAGAAGAAAGACAGACCCAAACCCCACCATTTCAGTCCTCCACGTGGCCCTGGCCACAAAAATCCTCATTTAAGGCCCACAGTGCACTTGAAGGGCCAGACCACACACCACCTCTTTCCCCAGCCCTACAGGACACGGTGAACCCTCCACTGACCATCTGGGGTGCGATGGAAGATGGGGTCCCCAAAGCCACCCATCGCTGGGGGACACCAGGGCTCAGGCTCATCCAAGCAGGACAAGGTGAAAGAAAGCCTAGGATCTGAAGCAACAGCCTCAACATTTGGGATTGCTCTCCATGGGCTTATTACATGGGCTGAGAGGCAGGAGACCATGCTCCTACAGAATGATCTTTCCCCAGAACCTAGCTCTGACTTCATGTGCTCCCTCCATCTGCTCTTATTTATTTACTTAGCCATTCTCCCCAGGGACTTGTGTGTAGTTCTCCTCTCGTTCTCCTTTCTCCCTTGCTCAAATGAATCGTGTCATCTCCAGCATGAAGGTTGTGCTGGTGGAACAGCTTCCATCAGCCACGTCCTCCCTCACATCCCTACATGAAGACCTTGGACCTCTCCATCTCACCCCTGCACCTACAGCTCCATGTGGAGGAAGAGCCCACTGCCACCTTACTAAGCTCAAATCCAGTGCTTTATAAACTCTCACGAGGAGCTAGAGCAACCCATATATCATCACCAGGCATCTAGACTCCCTTTCTGAAATGCACAAAATCAAAAATCCCACCGAATTTGTTCGGGGAAATCACAGCAAGCCCAGGAAATTCACCCAGAGCCACAAGAATGAGTCTATTTTTCGCTCACCCTATTGGGAATGCAAGGCTATTTTTTATTCTCCCATTTTAAAATTAGCCAGGCTGAGAGGCTGGAGTGAGTCCTCAAATGGGAGTGACTCCAGTAAAATGAGCTTTTAACCAGGAACGATGACAGATCCTTCATTCTTATGTGGCATAAACAGGAGCGTTGCAATGCCCTTCAAGCGCGGAGCTGCTGACATCTCTCGGAAGGCACGGCAGTGACTCTATTCACAAACTAACCTCAGCATCTGTCACAGCCACATCTTCTTTATTAGTAATTGACATTTTCAGGGGAAAAAAAAACACAACAGTCTTTTCATCTCCCTAATAGCTCATCTGCACCTCTTTGGGCTGAGCTCACAGCTCCTGGTGGGTGACATCATGTCACAAGTGGGTTGTTAGTTACGTGTCAGAGTCACTCCTCGTGAAAAAACAGGATTTCTGTGGGTTTTACAGGGCTCACCGGATCCCACCCGGGGCTGGGGCACAGCACGTCCATCACTTCAACCAGCAAAGGCCACCTCTGCCTTCCAGCCACTAACGGTAATTTCCTGCTTCTTAGAAGATGCACATTTCCATCAACCCACTAGGATATTGTTATTATTTCTTTTTGGTTGGAGGGAAGGTGTTTTGTTTTGTATTCCTCACTGCTACTGCTTAATCTACCTGAATTGCCAGGAAAAGTCCCTCTGAGACTCAAAGATCCCCTGAGAGCCCTGCAGAAAGTCTCCTCCCCTCCTAAAACAGGAAAAAAAAGGAAGCCTAGCGATGCCCGAGCAGCAGGCAAGGATCAGCATCAAGCACAATCCTATTTTCTGGCTCTCAGTGGCCGTGCAAGCCTCACTACATGAAAGCCCACCCTGTGTCTGTGCTCTGGGGACCAAGCAGCAATAAGAACTACAAAATACAGGATATGACCATGCACTTCATCACCGATGACCCTGCGTCCCCCAAAATCCACAGCAGTGCAAAGGGGCCAGCTCACCTCATCCTTGTCCTGCACCTGGATGAAGAGGGGGAGAGCAAAGCCCACCTGGGCCAGCTCGGGGATGGTCACGCTGTACTCGGAGCTGTTGAACTCGGGCGCGTTGTCGTTGACGTCGATGACCAGGATGTTGAAGGTGGTGGTGACGGTGGCGTTGGAGGGCGTGCGGTCGTCGTTCAGCTCCGTGCCCTGCAGGGAGAGAAACCAACAGGGCAGTCAGGCTCTTTTTTCATGGGGCAAGTGACAGGACAAGAGGAAACAGCCTCAGGTTGTATCAGGGAGGTTTAGATTGGGCACTGGGAAGAATTTCTGTTTTGTTATTGGGGTGATGTCGAAGATGTGGCACTAAGGGAGTATGCCCACACCAAGGCTGGGGTTGAGCCCACCACCTCCCACCAGGCAACCATGGCTCCTCCGGGAACCCGGGGCCATGTGGTCCTGCCACAGCCCCAGGACCTCGAGGACTCTCCATGCTGCTGGTGCTGACATACGTGGATGGCATCACCTCTGCTTCAGAACTGGTGCTTGCAAACCTGCTCCCTGCCCCTAGCCCCCAAACCAAGGGGAGATGCGATGGGGTAGAGTGCACTCCTGTTTTCTCCTATGCCTCCTCCCGAGGTGCAGGCTAGCCACCAAAATACTACTAAAAGCACAGAAACTAGGGCACCAGAGGAAAACAAGATTAAGACCTTAAAATAGGTTTGGCACCACGTGTTTTAACATGGGGCTGAGTCACAACCCTGTATCGCACCTCTATCTCAAGGGGGACTTGAATTTTGCTTTCTCCAAAGGCAAGGAGAGCAGATTTTCTTGCAAGGCTTGCAAAGAGCCTTTTCCAGCAGGGTCCCTCCTCTCGTCCCCGGGCTCATTGCTATTCTCCACTCCTGCACAGCCCAGCAGAACAGGCTGATCCCATGAGGAGCCACCCAGCTGGATGCTCACCGCACGTTGCAGGGCAAGGGAACATTGGGGGGAAGGGGCTGGCAATTTTCAGGGGGTGAAGAGAAGTTTGTGGGGAGGGAAAAGGAAACCCGCCAGTGCAGTGTGATCTAGCTGGGAGCCTGGCAGCGTGCAGGCAGGAAAATGGGCAAGCTTTCAGGTCTGCAAGCCTTTCCAAGGCTAAACAGATAGTTTTGTTCCTATTAAACATACACAATGTATGTATGGTGTTTTTTCCCCTTCTCTGGGTTTCTACTGAATTCAAACTATAAATCTCCAAACCAAGAGGTACCAGGGATGGATGCGGGTCTCTTCCCCATGAAAAAAAAAACCCACAGTATGACTTACACCTGGGATCAAGAGGGAGAATTTCTTGTTCCTTTGCCCCCTACCAAAGCCCAGAACTTTCCAAGGCGATCAGGCTGCTGCCCTCTCAATCAATGACCCTTCCTGCAGTGCTGATTTCTACCCACCTCGACCCAGCCCAATCTATACACCTAAATGCGTTTCTGACCAGCTGCCCAGCTCAGTATTGATTTCAATTAAAGGGTTGCGAGCGGAGCCAGGTGCCGTGCTCAGGTGGGGCTGGGAAAGCGTGCTCTGGTGCGTTTGCTTGGTGAGGTAACTTCTGGCACCTCTCTGTCCACAGATGCAACGGCAGGAGGATCTAGTTGGAGGCCAGGCACCAAAACTGGCCCTACGTACCCCTATGGAGGCAACCACGTTTGGGGCCATGGTGCGAGGTGTACTAAGCATCCTGCTTCACTTGGCTGGGGAACATCATCTCACAGCTGTGGATGCCCACCACAGCCTGGAGGGACGTGTCCCCAGCAAGGAGCCCTCCCACCCTGCCGTGAGGCTGTCTCCCAGACCTCACCTTCACTGTGAGGATGAACCCGGCGCTGTAGAAGGGGTTCTCTCGGTCCAGCGGCCCGTTCAGGGTCAGAGCCCCGCTGATGTAGTCCAGCGCGAAGATGCTGTTGGTGTTCCCTGATAAAAACAAGGGGCAGCATGAGCAGTATCACGAGTATCTTCCCCTGCCAGCCACCACGTGTGACCAGACCTTGTGCTTGGGCTCTGCAAACTCTGCCTGTTACCTCAATGTGCTTTAAAATTGGTGGCCCTCTCCTCCCCAAACCTGCCCCAGCTCTGGAAGTGGTGCTTTCCATGTAGCTGGATGCCTTTAGTGCCCAGGAGAGTGCTGGAGCACACACCGCAGGCACTCACTCTGTTTTTATGTTCTTGCTTTTCAGCAGATGTGTTTTTCCCCCTGGCAGCTGCCTCATTCTCCTCTGTCTGAGCCAGATTTGGCCTCTGCTGGTCCTTACACACACACAGGATGCCTCCAGCAAGCATCCTGCCTGCCTCCTCCACAGGAATTAGACACTGAAGCAGGATTAAGGTGACACTGGAGCCCCTCGGCCAGCAGATGCTCAAAAGATGAATGTCCTGCACCGGGGATGCCCTTGCGACAGTCCCTGGGGAACAAAAGCAAGCAGTTGGTGACTGCAGCCTGGGACACCCGATGCCAGCCCGACACAGTATCGGGGACGGCTGCTGAATTAGTGATGGGCAAGTCATAGGGTCACCTGCACTGCTGCCTCTCCTCCTCGGCCCCTGCCTCTTCTCATCCTGACTTCCCACCCTTGCTCTGGGATTTACGGCCAAGTCCTGACATTTTTCCCCATACCTGGTTTGAAGGACGCCCTGTGAGATGTACTGAGTTGTGCCACAAAGCGTTTTAATGCCCGGGGTTGCCATGGTAAATGTTACATTCTGGGGCAATTGTACTACTATCCCCCTAATATAAAGTGTAATAAAAATATGTTTTCAATCACAAAATACTATGAACTCAGAGATCAGAGTGTTTGAGTAGAAATAGGCCAACAGGGCATGGATTGGATGCAAAGGGCTCAATGCAGTGCCCAGCTCTGCACCCTAAAAATTGTTCTGTGCTTCGCAGTCACTTCTGGGGGCTAGGGGAATAAATCAGGGACACGCACACCCTCCTGGGCTGCACATCAGAGATCCAAATGACCACTCAGAGGGAAGATCCACATCTGGTGCCCTCTGGGGCTCATTTCTGCTGGCTAGAGCATCACTGCCTTTGCAAATGAGCCTGGGAAGGGAAAGGGGTGGCTCCAGCCTCGTCACTCTGAGGACGTTCCCAATTTCCCCTACAATGCCTCTCCAAGCAGCCTTTCGTTACGCCTCCGGCCAAAGTGCTTGCGCTGCCACCGAACAATGCGCCTTCCCCAGAGGCATTTGCAAAAATCTCTCTAATCATCCTCACATTTCTTCCCTTTTCTCCCAACAGCAAGAAAAAAAGGGGCGAAAAAAGAGCCAATTTTGCCTTCCACTCCCTGCCAGCCTCTCTTCTCTCCCCACCCTTTGGTCCCTGCAGAATTTCTCCCTCTCTCCATCAGCTTTCCACCAGCCACGCTGGTCGGCCCTGTGGGGACAGGACCCCTCCAACACTGTGTTTTGCTACAAAACTGATGGGTTTTGTAGCAGCAGCACAAGACGGAGGACACGGAGGGGATTTGCAGCTGAGCCGAGCCCCCCAGCTAATCCCGTTTGTCGGATGACATGAGACACCACGGGCCTCCCCTTTCCAAAGGGGAAAAAAATAATAATAATAAAAAAAAAAAGGGAAAGGAAAGAAAAGACAAAACACTGGCACTCCATCTCCTCCTTCCTCTCTACTTTTTGGCCTTTGAGCATCATCTGAACCCATGGGGGGATGCCAACATTACTGGCCCCAGCCCGCCCAGGGAAGCAGCTCTGCCCGTGCCGGCGAGCATCCTGCTCGCAGCAGATGACTTTCACGAGCTGCCAAAGGGGAACCCATCACACACCTCGTGCCGGGTAATTTATTAATCCAAATGTGCTCCGTCAGGGCTCTTCGGCACCGAAATAGATGCTGTTGGATGTGGTTCAGAGAGTCAGCAACAGACACAGTTATCATCGTATAAACAGGCCGTCAGCTGCTGTGACCACTGCGCCGCTCTTCACCTTGAGGTTTTGCCCCCGTGCGACAGGCTGGGAAGTGCCCCAGGCTTCAATTCAGAGCTCTGATCCCTCTCCTGAAGCCTGCAGGAGCTGTGGCCAGGTATCAGAGAGATGCTCAAAGCCCACAGACATTCAAGGCCCCTGCTTTGAGGGTAAACCTTCACATTAGGGGATGCTGAAGCTTGGACCACAACAACCGCTCCTCTAAAGGACAAAGAAAACAGAGGAGAACTGTTCCCATCCCTTCACCACCTTATTTCTGCCTGAACCCACGCCATGTCCACCTCCTAGGCAACACCCTGAGGATGAGGTAAGGCTTGTGAATGTTGGTTTTTCTCATTCTTGCAAACAGATGAGCCAAGAAATGCAGAGGATGTGTCCCAGTAAGCAGGGAGCAGGAGGCAGTGCATATCCCCCCCAAAAAAATAAGCTGCTTTGAATCACCCAGCATTGCCACACCAGAACGGTCACATGCAGCTGAAGCATGCAAATAAAATGCAAAAAAAAAAAAAAAAAAAAAAAAAAAAAAAAAAATTTGCACCTTCTCAGCAGCTACCCTGCCCGTGCTGGATTTACAGGTCCCCAAAACGCCTCTTTGCTCTCCGGCAGCAGAGGCACCAGAACATGAAAGCAGCTTGCTGTGACGTGCCCAGGAACAACTCTGAATCAGCTTTTAACGTAAAAACCGCATGGTCAGGCTCAACACCTGCCAGAAAACCTTCCGTACCAGCAAACATCTCAGGAGCCCTTGTTTTCTCCAGCTCTGACACAGCTAGAGACAGGTTCATCCTTTCCCATTGCCTGCCGACACTTTGCCTATACATTAAATCCCAGGTAGGTAAAGAGAAGAGTCCCAGCAATTAAACACAAAATACTTTCTATATTTCCCCATAAATGGGGATGTATAGTTTTAATTTCGAGAGGCCATTTGCTGGGGGAACCACCTGCCAAGCAGACAAAACATTCCCTCCGCTGCCTTGCCGTTATCCCCGGCTTGCCACAGAGCCAAAGGGGTGATGAAACCCAAGGGTACAGCCACAGCTACCACCTCTTGCTTGTGCTATCTCATCCCCTGCCATTGGCAGGGTGGAAAAACAGCCTGTGATGAATAACTCGGCACCAGGCACTTTCCCACCCATCAGCATGTCCTCCTACAGAGACGAGTGCCCTTAAATCAGGCTGGAAGGCGCTCCCGGCAGCTGTGATTTACGAGGACACCGACACCCCAGCGGCTCACCCAGAGATCCCGATGTGGGGAAAAGCCAGCACGACGCAGACCAGGAATTGGGAATATTAAAATAAGAGGGCTGTATTTCCAAGGATGCTTCCCGATGTCATGTTTAAGGGATGCCCTCAAACTGAGCTTCACGTTGCCCTTTGGAAAGGAAGGCACATGAACATGTGAAATCTGATTTAGTATGAAGTATCTTGTTTAGTATAGCATAAAATATCTTACTCCTTAGCAGCAAGAACAGAAGAAAGCCCGACCACAGTTAGCTTCAGACACACCTCCCTCCTGCCTTTGTAACTCACACTTCTGTTCCGTCGTGCAAATAATTGTTTTTAATTCACGCTTCCCTCGGGATGCACCAGCTTTAGGAGGAGAGCGCTTCACCAGCTACTGAACCAGCCTCCTAGAAAAGCCAATTTTTTGGAAAAAAAAAAAAAAAACCTGCTCTGAGGATTTCTGAGAAGCCCTGAGCACCAGCTGCCCAGAGCTCCCTTTTCTCGCCTGCAGGAGTGCCCAAGCCCCATAGAGGATGCTTGGATTGCCTTTGTGCCCATCCATCACCACACCAGACACGTGGCATTGCCTTTCCTTTGGCTTAACCCCTATGATGCCCATTGATGACAAAACCCATTTGATGCATGATAAAAATCCTGCTTTTAAGGAGCCCGGGCAATTTATCAGCAGCTGCATTTCGCCTTTTGAGGAGCCTGTGGTGCCCTGCACACCCGAGGCCGTTGCTCTCCCATCACCTGCTGGTGCCTGTGTGCCACCAGGAAAATCAATCTGCTTCGAGCGGAGAGCTCCCCGAAATGAAAAGCCTTATCTAGAGCGAGTCGTGGTGTACAAGTCACCCTCCTTGCCTGGGACGTGAAGGATGAGGAGGCAGAGTGCCCGGCACAGAGACTATCTCCGTAAATCTGCCAAAAAGGAGCCATGGATTACTGCACGGGATTAATGATCTGTCCTTCACACAGAGCCCCGACCTCAGCATCCGAGCGTCACCGGCCTCACGAAGCAGCCGGGAGCAAGCAGGGCAGCACAGGGGTTTCTTTTCCTAATCACTTTTGCACTGCAGTGCCTCAACTCCTTGAAAACATAGAGTTAAAAAGCATGTTTTCAGGGGGCTGAAACACTCCTCGGGCCGGGAGGGAAGAGGAGAAACAGCCAAAGGGGGGTTACAGATAAGTGCTGGACACAACTCCCCAAGCCACCCCATGGACAAGTAGCCAGGGCTGTGCTGCTGTCGGATTTCAGGCTTAACAGCCTTGTAAGCTGGTGGCGTGAAGTTAGATCTCCTTGTTTTATGTGGTTATGGTTAATCTTTTAGTTTTATTGTTTTGCTGTCAGGGGAGGACCTTGTGCCTGGGGATGGCTATATAAATAAGAGCTTCTGCACTACATCCCGAGGCACAGCTACGGCTGAGCAGGACCACGGCAATGCCAAATTAATTTCCATATCCCGCCTCCAAATCACACCGCTGCCTGCTCCAAAGGAATGATGAACATCAGGGTCATTTCGCACCTCTCCCTCTGCTGTATATTTCAGGTGGATGCTAAAATTTGGGTAACAATGCCTGAACCCTGTGTCCCGGGTTTGGGAAGGGGCAGTGGGCATCCCCCTGCCCTGATCCCCTGTCCCAGTGCCAGCTCCCCTTGTCAGTGCCAGCTCTAATTACCTGCTCTTGCTTACGGTCTGTTTCTAATTTAATTTGCATCCCGCTTCCCATATGTTAGACCACTATTTTTTTTTGCAAAATTGCCATAAAAATCTACCAGCTCAGGCACGATATCTGCTCGCTGACCTTTCCCATCGTGATCGAGGATAATGACAAATTAATTAGGCTTTACCTGCCTGCCAAAAACTCGCGTGCCTTGGGTGAGAGGGATTTTGGAGGTGCGCTAGCAGCCTCTTCCCACAGCTGGAGCACGGGGTAACATCTTTCTTGAGCAAAAAGCAGGTTGTGGAAATTATAGGAGAACATCCCAAGCAGAGGCAGGGGGCATTCACATATTTACTGGCTTTAGAAAAATAAGTTTTTTTTTTGACTGTGAGCTAAATACAGGGTGATGCCCTGCTCTGGCTAGGGAGGAGGCAAGAAAGATGCTTGTACCGAGGGGTGACAGCTTTCAACCTATTCTGAAAATGCTCTGCAAATCTCGTGCAGTTGGCTTGGGGAAAAGAGAAATCAGCCACTGCAAAGCAGCCTGGTGGCTTTGATGTGCTCTGAACGATGCTCTGATACAGGAGCTGCCCCCTGCCAGGCGGCAGCGGGGCAGGATTAAGCTCTTGGTGTCCGCAAGCAGAGCAGGGCACCTGTCTGTCTGTCTGTACCACCACAGCAAAGAAAGCTCAGGGCTATTCTGTGGGAAAGCCATGGAAAAGCATAAGAATAAAAATGGAAAAGGGTTTGGATCGGTTAAAAAAAAAAAAAAAAAAAAAAAAAAAAAAAAAAAAAAAAGCCCCTGCTGCACTTTGCCCACCGATACACGTGAGCCGGGGGAACCTCTCGTTTAATTCCCGCTGGGGCACATTAGAATAAATTGCAGAGGGAATTAGAGGAATAAATAATCCTTGCATCTTCAAAGGCAGGCTGACCTGGATGCTTGCAGTCGGGATCAATGGGCTTGAAAGCCCGGGTGAGATCACCTTGACCCCCAGGGTTGATTAAAAGAGCATTCAGAGCAGCCAGGCTCTGTGGGAACGATAGGGGAAATTATTTCCACACCCGCAACCACCAGCCAGCAGGCGCTGCCACCACAGCTTGCTGCAAGGATTTCCCCCCAAAATCAACGCCCGCACCCCTTGGGAAGGGCCCCCAGGGCTTCAGGGCATCCTCTATGAGATATCAAGCTTGTAAATGGTTGTGTTCTCCTGCTGCTGACCGCCGCCATGCCAACACCACCAGGCTCCCCCGTGCCGTGTCCCACCAGGACTCACCGGAGACGATGGTGTAGCCGATGCCGCGGGGACGGCCCTTGTCCTGGTCGACTGCTGTTATCATCCGCACCGTGGTGCCCTGTGGGGACAGGAGAGGGGTGTTAGAGCCCCAGGTTTCGGTGGCACTGGGGGAGATCCGATGGGTCCCACCGAGCAGGCTGGGTTCGGCCATGTGCCATGGCAGGGGACATGGGGACAGATGTGAAGGGTTTGAAGTATGGCAAAGGCAGTTGTCCGGGCTCCATCAAGGCACAGCCACTTGTCGCTGGGAGCTCAGCAGTGGAAATCAGAGGAGGAGGTGGGAGTGAAGCATTAGCAAAGGCACGGTGAACTAAAAGAGCTGCAAAGGTTTAATTGAAGACAATAAGGAGGAGAAGGATGGACACTGGGAACAGGGGATTGCCTTATTTGCAAGCTCATCCTCCATCATGCTTCTTATAGCCCAGCACAAAGGTCCTCAAGGCCCCCAGAAGGCAGCCACAACCACAGGAGTGACCCAGGGTCCTTGATCAGCTCTTAAAATACAAATATCGCATGCTCCTGTCAGCTTCAGAAGCTGTGCATCCCCCGCCGCACTGCAGCGAGCCTATGTGAATACAAACACAGGCACATGCACATAATTAATGGAGTGTGAAAAAATTTACAACTCAGCTGTTGTTGTTTTCATTGGTTTATTAAACAGCGGGAAAAGAAGCAATCTTTTTTTTTTTTTTTTTTTTTCCCTTGCCCTCAAAAGGAAATGTCAGCGGAGGTGTTTGCATGGCTAAGGAGGGAGCACGGCGGGCGGCAGCGCCACGTTTGCCCCACACCCCATCAGCTGGAGGCCAAAGGGAGAGGTGCTGCAGAAGCATCACCGGTGCAGAGCAGGGACTCGCCCTGTCCCTGGCTTTTAGGGCAGGCAGATCAGTCCCTTCCCTGATCTCCGAGGGCATTTCAAGAGGCTCCTTAAGCAAAACCCCACAATTAGCCCAGGCCACGTGCTGTAAATCCCAGGGCCGTGGCCTTGGGGCAGTGCTTGGCTGGTGAGGCTCAGCAGCCTCCGGAGAGCCTCTAAATCACAGGCAGGAATTGTTCTTTCCAAAAGAGCATGAAAAAAGGGGAATGCGAGCAGCTTGGGAGCCCCACAGTGGGCAAAGGCACCTGGCTGCTCTGTGAGCTCACTCATCACCCACCAAAAGAGCACAGGATGCTAAGGGAACACCACAGTGGGGATGGAGGAGGCAGATCCCAGCTTCCAGGAAGGGAAGCTTCCTCCTTGAGCATCCCCAGCATGTTTAGGATCTGCCTGAACCTTCTGGAGTAGCAGCAGGACAGACAGAATGGGTACCCACCGAACCAGCAGCTGTTACTGATTTTATGGCCAGCAGGAACAACCAATGCAGAGACCCTCAGAGCATGGTCAGTGGAAGGGGAATTCCCATTCAGCATAAGATGGAATGAGATGGGGAGAAGAAAAGATGTAAAATTTGATGCTACACACAGGCTACAGACATTTCTTAGTGCATGTCATGGTCACAAAGGGCCTTGCCCACAACACCAGCAGAAATAACCAACCAGAGAGAGCAGAAATGGGAAAACACACAAAACCAAGCCGAACCCTTGGCTAAAGCCATCACACAATGGCAAAGATTGACCTCTCACCAGCCACATCTCAATTTCCAATTCCTCTTCTGAAAATCCCACTGGACCACAATGCTGTTCATTGCACTACCTAGTTCTTGCCATGGTAAGGGGAAGAAAAGCTGCAGCCTACATCAGAGGGGACCATCCGACCACCTTGAGCAAAACCCATCTGGCAAAAAAATGGGATTTCCATCCTCAAGGATATCCCAAGCTGTCTTCCAGCAACCAGGAGCTCTGCCCGGGGCTCACCCCAGGGATTTACAGTGGGAACCCATGGTCCTTGGAAACTCCCAAATGCTCCTGGCACTTCTTACAGCAAGGAAAAGACTCGGGTGGTGGGTATAAACCGGAGCAGAATAACTCTCTCCCTCTAGGGAAGGAGGGAGAAGATTTAGAAAAGTAATAACTTGGAAGAGTCTATGCTTAAAAGAAAGCAAAGAAAATAAAGAATGGCACATTATCCAAACAAAGTTTGAGGGTTTTTTTGAAGAGGGGCAGGGGTAAATCAATCCTTTTTTAATAAAACCCTGAGCTTTTAATAAAGTGTTCACACTGATGGGCTAGAAATATTGTAAGAAAGAATTAACTTGGAGCCATTGAGACTCTAGGGCAAAAACAGCACTGATTTTACATTATTTCTTTAACCCAAGGAGTTTTTGGAGGGGAGGGGGTGATGTTGAAGAACTAAAACTGTTTTAATGATATTTTACATGGATCTATACCATGCTATTGCAAGGGAACACACCTGCTGATCTCCGGACCGAACACCAGCAGGGTTTGCCCCCCTGTGCCTTTGCACGGCTCCCTCTGGGATAAAGCAGACTTCCAGGGGCCTCAGCTCCTCTCTTAGCAGGTGAATTTCACCTCTTTCACCCCAAACTGAAGCTGTGATGGTGCCTAGACCTCGCATCAGACCATCAGCACCTCTTCTCCAGCCACTACTAACTTCTCTGGAGAGTGTCGGGGATGCTATCTGACCTGCAGACGGTGTGATGATGGGCACCCAAAAAGGCTCCAAGGATGAAGAAACACATCAGCACCTTGGGTGCCCTAGGAGAGATGTCCGAGGCAGGCTGGGATGACAACCAGTGCCAAGGAAGAAGACAACTCCTCCAGGGACAGCACAGCCTCTCCCCACTGTTTCCCCTTCCTTGTCCCGTTAAGACGAGTCTTTCCTCTTGGTGCCCAAAACACTTCCAGTTCCGCTACCAGATTCTGGTCTGCCAAAAAATCACGGCACTCCTCTCCCCTCTCTGCCCGTTGCAAGATTAGGGACTTGAAAAGCACGGCGCAGCACCGGGAGGAGCCGGCGGAGGGGGGGAGCGCCTCAGAAAGCCGCCACGGCAGATTCGGAGGCAAAAATCCTATTTCTCACTTCTTAATTCCAGTCAATTCCAGTCAAAGGGCTGATAGAGATCTGTTTGCAGTAATTTGCTGCAGTTTATCCACTCTTTTCACCTTCTATCGGCTCTTCACTGACGGGCTGGCTGACATGCTGTTGCTCGAGTGAGGAAATTAAAATTTGATGCAATAATCCCAAATAAGAAGGATTTTATTAGGTAATGTATACACTTTAGATTAGGTATTCTCGCCCGATACATTGATAGAGGAGCACAGACATGCTGTGCGCCGCAGATAAAAAGGGAGTGCGGCGGCAAGCAGGCGCACGGGGGAACCCTGAGCCATCGCCGGGGCTGGGGCTGGCAGGAGATGGCCTCAGCACACCACACGTCCCCCACAAACACACCACAGGCCCCTTAAACCGGGTGCACGGGAGCCCTGTTTTGGGCAGAAGCTCTCCGAGCCCTGACATCTTGACCCAAACCTGCTGTTATCCTTCCCAAAACCAAGCAGGCTTCCTCGGGTGGTAAGGCAGAGCAGAGGAGGAGGTTTCCCATGGAGAGATTTGCCATTGGAGAACCTGTGTGCTAAACCCCAAGCAGAAGACAAGCTCATTTTGTGAGATTCCTCCCCTGAAGGGCAGGACTTTGGGGCCAAAACAAATCCTTTGGAGAGGATTGCTCGGCACAAGGTGCACTCATCACCCCCTTACCATGGGAATAAAGGCCATGAGATGGACCCAAACGCTGCTTCTCACCTTCTTCTGCTTGGTTTTGTTCCTTTTTATCCTACCTTGGTGTCTTTGAAGATGTCACACAGGGCCAAGAGGAACTGGGTGGGCTAGCAGGGCTTCATTCATTTCCCATCTCAGCTTACACAGCAATTATTTGCTGCTTTGCCTACTGGACACCAGGTCACTCCATGACAGGGATGCAGTCTATATATTTTTGACACCTGTGGGACTTCCATTTCTATACTCTCATCTACATTTTTTTGTTAACAGTGATCTGTGGTTTTTTTTTTTGTTTTTTTTTTTGTTTATTTGTTTGTTTTGTTTTTTCCCCTTGCGGCTTACACATCCCACCACAGAAACACTCCTTAATCTCAACAGCGCTGAACCTCATGAAAGTAATTCATGAAGCTATTTTTTGGCCATCTTTGGGCTGCCAGACAGGTAATGTGCTGCCTGACCGTGGGATTTGTGACAGGAGGACTCAGCCCTATTGATCTGGCATGCTCGGAGCAGACAGAGACAGAATTTTGCTCCAAAGTGAATAAAAAGGCATAAAGAAATAAGACTTTGCCACTGCAAGAAGTGAGTCATCAGGTGTTCCAGAGCCAGCACAACAGAGGCATTGAGGGATTGAGAAGCACCATTCTAGGACAGAAGGTTTTTCCATCTGTGCACTAAAATATTTGCCCTACGGATTAAGCTGGGGAGGTGGATTTGGCTGCCTTGGGCTGGTGCTCGGGGTGAAGGGAGCAGAGGATGTCCCCAGTGCTCCCTGTAGGAGGAAGGCGTCCCTGTGTTTGGGGACGGGGAGACGTTTCCACAAACAGCGAGTCTGCTGACAAACCCAGTTTCAGAAGGATTGAAATGATTGGATCAATTTGGCAAAACCTGGGGGAAAAGACTCAAAATGCTGAAATGGCTGATCACACTGGCATTTTCAAAACTGCCTCATTTCAGGAACGTTTACGTTTTTCTTCAAGTTTTCTATTAGGAATGGCATGCGTGGATGCTGTAGGGGAGAAAGAGGCTGAGCGTATGCCAAGAACAACATAAATCCTTAAAATTTCAGAAAAAAATGTTTTAAGAAAACATTTTCCTTCTGTTTCAGGCTTCCTAAACCTCCTGACTGAGGCTTCCTTTTTAAAAAGCACAACATATTTTAGAATTGGCTTGAAACACGTCATTTTAGAAAGAAAAAGGTTTGCCTCTATCAAGATGCCATTTGAACCTAGCCCTTGGCTCTTGACTTGTCTCCCCTGCAATACAAAGCCCTGACGGAAGGACGGATGAATTTCCCTGCAAAGAGGAGGTTTTCCTTCAGCATTTTTGGGATCCCTCATGCTTTCTGTCCTACAGCCTGCCCCATCCCCCCTTGGTATGTCAGCGTGAAGCAGCAGCCCTTACCGGAGGCGAGTTCTCATAGATGTTCGTGCTGTAGGGGAGGTTGATGAAGATGGGGTCCATATCCTGAACATCCGTGATGATGATTGCCAGGTTGGCCAGAGTGGATAGCGGCTTATTCTTATCTTGGTCCTTGAAAAGCAAGGGCAGGAAAGGGTTTTTATCAGAAAAAAAAAAAATAGAATTATTCAATGGCATAAAGGCTCTCTCAGTTGTAGTTGGTCAAAATCTATGAGTAGCCCAAGTAATCACCTCTTTTTCAAGCTACCTGCTGGAATTATCATCCACCGTACCTCCCTCTGAGCTGGAATACAATATGCATTTCTTTCCAGCATTTCCCCCTTTAATATACAGCGAGCACCAGTTTGATTGTCATCGTGCTTCGGGTGGAAAACAAGAAACGTTTTGTTCAACACCTATTTGAAAACAGAAATTCCCTCCCATTGCAGCTACAGCCTTGACACAGGTGTGGTGGCGGGTGGACCCTCATCCCTGAACCCCCTTGGGGGGAGCAGGAGCAGCCAAAATATCATGGCAAAAAGCCCCAGACCCACCAGGGCTGATGCCTTTGCACGCCTGGTTTTTCATGTAAAAGCCCACCAGCATCATTGAGTCTTCTGGAGAAAGGCTGCTAAGAGCTTCTCAGGTCAGTGCCCCACTCTTGCTGTAGGCTCATCCAATGGGTGCTCAAAGGCTGCCCTGACATCCTCAGCCCTTTGCTAGAAGGGCAGGAGCAGAGCAGACAAGGCACAAAGGGAAGGAAATAAATCTCTTCTGACCCCCTAATCAAGCACGGCGGTGAAAGGCGACCATTAGAGGTTACCGCACACTTCTGCAAAATGGCTCTGAACAGCGCCAAGGACTGATTGCCAGAAGATTAATGTTAATTTAAACCGTATTCAACAACACAGCTTGTACATTATCCTCTTAACCTGCAGGCCTCAGCGTTTATGGCCTGGATTGATGCTTATTTCTGACTCGCACTCTGCTGTTATCATTATCAGGTTGAAGTCTTTCGTTTCTTCAGATAATGTTTTTCTCCCTCCCCTTCACCTCTTAAATTTTGGTTAAAGCATTACAGATAGCACAGAAAAGCAAGCACGTTGCACGTTTCCCCATCCAGCCTCTCCCACACTGCCCTTTCCATCTCCTTGTGCCCTTGCTGCCTCCAGCTCCAGCACCGCACAGTTCCTTCCCCGCAGCCCTTCCTACAGCCCTCACCCAACCCCAATTGAACACCACCCCACTAAACAAAGTCCCCATGCTCTTCTCCAGGCAAGCAGGATGCTGCATTTGCCCATCCCCTTCTAGCTCTACAGGGCTGGATGGAGCTGGGTGGACAGAGGCAGCATCCTTGTGCCCTTAAGGCAACCAGAATCAGAGACATGGAAGAAAGGCCCATTTCCATCTGGGTCTGTATTTCTTTTCTTACTACATCCACAAGTCCAGGTATGGCGTGACACCTAACAATGGAGCTGGACTACCATGAAAAGGCCAACTGATAGACACAGGATGATCCAGAGATGGGGACATCAACTCAGATTTGTTGGCTTATAGAAGAGGAAGGCGAGAGCCTACATGACCAATATGCCTATGTGATGACACTGGCAAAGCACTGCAGGATGTAAGGCATCTACCAGTTTTTCAGGTACGCTCCATCAGATTGTTAGACTGGAAACAGTGGTGAGACAGTTAAATTCAGAGGATTTGATGTGTCTCAGCAGCAGAGGCAATGAAACATCGCAGTGTTTACTGGGGGGGGGATAGAGGACTTGCTGTTGGAGCACTTAAAATAGTTGAGATGTTTCAGGGGAAAATAAGCTTTGGGGGGAAATTTCCACAGCCCTAAACATGCAGGGATGGGGCTGAAAGGTTGAGGTGCTTGCCCCCGGCCCTGCAGTCTGTGCGCGCCCAACCTCCATGGCCACAAAACCTAAAGAAGCCCCGTGCAGCCCTCCGCCTCCTCCTGACATTTGTGGCTCTGCAGCAAGACAATGATCTTGATCGAATCACATGCTTCAAGAGCTCCAGCCAGCTGCCTGGAGGGGGCAGGAAGGGTTCCACCCCCCTCCTGTGCATGCAGTGGGTCAGATATACTGCAGGGCTGAATCTCACCTGTCTCGGTTGCATCTGAGATGGGAACGAAGCCACCACACAGAGCATCTTGCCTGGTGCACCTTATTTATTCCCTCGCTACAGACCTACAGGAATGGGAAGGTTCCCATTCGTGGTGGGGCATGAACATGCCATCGTGGCCATGTAGGAAAGCGTCTCCTGGTACTGACTAATTAGGGTCTGGGTTTCTCCTCCCCTGCCCACCAAAATCTGCACTCTTCAGGTCTGAACTCAGCTGTTGCTGAACGAGACCCAGCAGATTTAGTATAGGTGAATCTGGCCATAATAAACCAGGATGCACAAGGAAAGGGACTGGAGGACTTAATGGGCTCTCTTGGGTTCCATGCCAAATCATTGCTTTTCAGTATCCTAAATCACAGACTTGTGCTGGTTGGAAAAGACCTTCAAGATCATCAAGTCTGAGATGCTGCTGGAGAAGAGCAGTTGTGCTCCATGAGCTGCCCTGGAGCTGCCCAACACATGGCAATAATGTCCTTCTAGGTGGAAAATGTTCAGAACTGCAGGCAGCTTGGCCAACAATGACCACCAATGACTGTCAATGCTCTGCACCTTGCCCTGCAGTGCTGTCACTACCCCAAAAATGCACAGATCAGCTCCCCTATTCCCATACTGCCACCAAATCCATTCAGCATTAACAGTTTACAGGAAAACTGGATGTCCACAAGACGACATGGCAACAAAGCGAGTTAGCAGTGGTTCCATCCCTCCAGAAAAAACACGGGCAGGAACTGACTCACCGTTGCGTTGACCTGGAGCTGGTACGCCTGCGTCACCTCGTAGTCCAGCTCCCGGATGACCGACACGATGCCGCGGCCGCTGTCAATGGCGAAGAAGCTGGAAGGCGGCTGGAAGGAGTACAGCACGCTGCCCCCCGCCCCCTGGTCCGGATCCGTGGCATTCACGATGAAAATCGGAGTGCCCACCGGGGTGTTCTGGGAACAAAATTTAAAAAAAAGACATGGATAAAGCTGTGCACCAGCCTATTTCCCCATCAGACGCACGTCAGCAATTTCTGTTGCCCACCAGAACCGACATCCAGGGACCCAAGAACTCGAGTCCTGTATTTTTAGAACATTTCTAAGTTATACAGCTGTTTCCTTTATTACAGGATTGCGGCAGCTATAATAGTTGTTGCACACTTATAATCATAGTTATACAGCTGTGGTCAAGATGGCACTCTATCACAAACCCGTATTTTCCCAGACATCACAACTTTCCAGAAAAAATTACTCACTCTTTACTGAAACTTGTTTTCTGCCCAAAGGCACTTTTATTTTCAGTGCCAATTTGCTCGCCGCTTTCACCGTAAGGCATTAAATATAAAAGAGCACACACACACACACCAAATGCATTAAATGCAACGCAGAACTTTACATAAAACTCAACGCTGGAGTTTCCACAGCAACTACAACCTGGCCCGATTAATGCAGGCATTAACAGTTAAATCGTCATAAATCTGTAACTAATCTACATGCATAAAATATGCAGCTGAGTGCACAAAATCAGCTACGACAAGTGCAGTTTGGCACTTCTTATTGTTTAACTTCGCAGCGGGGAGAACAATTATCCATTTTTGGTGGAACAGCTGCATGTTCCTATGCAAATCCTAAACTCGTGTATTCGCCTCTCTGCGAGGGCAGAGGCAGGGCTGGCGAGCAAAAAGGCTGTGCTGGGGGGGATGTGGGCTGCTAGGGGCACAGGGTAGGGCCGGGGGTGCATTCACAAGGTAAATGCAGCCACGGGAAGTTAGCCCTGCTCAGCCTGAGGGGGAAAATCAGGAGCTGCTGGGGAGGAGGGAGGGAGAGGAGCAGGGCCAGCCCTCAGGTTTCATTGCCTTGAACTAAACATCAGAAACAAGCTGCAGCATCTGAGTGGTGCTCAGGGTGGGCACGTCCAGCAGGAGGATTTGCTGTGAGCTCAGTCAAAGCACAGGGAACCAGGAGCCCTCAGCACAACTTTGTAAGCAGAGGCCCCAAAAGTCACCCTGGATGCACGCCGTGACCCCGCACATGTCCCCGACACCTCCTGCCCACTGTCACCTCTTGCGAGGTGTGAGAGGCTTCAGCTCCCACCTCGACTTTCCATTTCTGTGCTTTATTTATTTTTTTCCTTCCTCTAAATCAAGCTGCTAAAGGCAGCCTTGCAGGGCATGGCCCAGGGATTATTTTTTAAAACACGTTCAACTTTTTTTTTTTTTTCCTTGCGATCAACAATCATAAAAGCATAAAAGATACAGCTAGAAGGGAACTCAAAAGAAAAACCCATCCCCTCGCTACACCTAAATCGTTTCCATCCTTAAAGCCTTCCAGCGATGGAGACATCACAGCCTCCCCAGCCGACTTATCCCAGCAGTTTGCTGCCCTTTGCCTTACAACTGCTCGCTTTTTGTCACGCTCAACCCAGATCTGCCCCGCAAGCCCTGGCCTCATGCTGTGCATGCCGTGTGTTAATCCCGGCTTGTGTGTCCACAGAGCTTGGAGGACTCAGGAGGGCTGCTGGGGTGGAGGAGCCCTCTTTTGTGAGGGGCTTTTGCTTATGGGGCAACCCCAGAACGCCTCCTTGGGCAGAACCAGGCATCCCCCAGAGCTCTTTTTTGGGCTACCCCAAGCCACCATGCAGCTTCAGAGCATCCTGCAGCCCTGCTCAGCACCACCTCCATCCATCCATTTATCTATCCATCCATCCATCCATCCATCCATCCATCCCAGGTTCCTGTCGGGATCAGCACAGCAGATTACCCGCTCACACAGCTGGGTTGCACCGAGGTCTGGGACGTAGCGTCCCCAGGAAGAATAATATTCATAAGGATAAAGCCAGGCTCGATGAATACGTTTCCGCTTTTTAAGTGCCCCCAGCCACTCCTTTTAACATGCAAATCCGCTCTGGTCACTCCGATTATGGGAGAGCTTGATTTCCCCGGCATTGTGCTGCAGACAATAGCCCCGGAGCAGGCTTAGAAGAGTTCATCATCTCCTCACCCGAGGCGGCCGCGTCCTTCCAAGGGAGATGCTTTCCGGGAGGACAAGGAGGTAACAAATCCCGGTGACACCGCCTGAGCTCCAACTTGCTTTATTTTTATCCCCCTCTTACAGCTTTGCTGCTCAGGTCCCTCCATCAGCCAGGAGAGCAAATCCCATACAGACAGTGGGTCAAGCCCTGGATGAAGACCTCCTGCCCCTATAAAGGTCCCATGGGCAGCATGTGCCCATGCAGGACACCGTAAGGACTAAGGGATGTCTCACACCACCTGCCTTCAAAGCCGCAGAAAGGCATCTTTAAAAATCCTCTTGCTGTTTTTGGGTCAAGCAGGCTCAAGCTATTGCTCAGCGGGAGGCTGACATCTTATTTCTCTGAAGATGCAGCCCGTCATCCGAACAATGGAGCAAAACAGCTGGATCGACATCGCTGGCTCGCTTCTGGGGTCGGAGCACAAAGGACAGGCAGAGGGCAGGGCCCAGGGCGATGCGATGGGCAGGCAGAGCATCGGAGCTGCTCGGGCCAGGCCGTGTTTCTGCTCTCTGAGCATTTGGGCCAGCTGTGGGGCTTTTCTGAGCATCCCTCCTGGCTGTTCCTCCTCAACAGTGCTTACGATTAATTCACTGAGAGGCAGGAATAGCAAAATCTGTCTTTTCTGTCCAGAAGAATGGAAATGCAGACAGACAGGAGCCTACAACATCTCATGGCAAACAGGTGAGCTTCCTACATAAGCCCCCCGTTTTAATTCTTTTTCCCATTTTTAAGGCTTTTCTCTCGCTCCAGCAGCCAGTGGTGAAACTTCCCACAGGAAAAAAAAGAGATGACAAAATCGTGTCATATCATTAAATCTTTGTTACGATGCCAGCAGATGTGAGATAAAAATAACCATGCAGACAGATGCCTCCTGCAGAGGAGGAGGAGGGCAAAGGGGAGTGGGTCCCGCTTCGGACTGCTCTGGCACCCCATCCTTCACCCAGGGAGGATCCATGGTATGTGAGGCCACTCGAGCCTCCCGGATTTTCCCTAAGGAAATTTTCACCACGGTGAAAATCCCATAGGAAGATGCTCAAGCCCCCCAAGGCCCCTTCTCGAGCATCTGGCCACGTGCGGGACCTCCACACGACCTCCCAGGGCAAAGTCACCCAGCAGAAGCCGGTGGAGGCAATTAAGATGCGGCTGCGCGCACTCCGGACCAATGCAAATAATGTGTGAAAAAGGCAGGCAATCTGGCCGAGCAGCTGTCTGAAGGTCGATGGGATGCCAGGAGGCAACGCGAGCGGACGGGGGGCACCAGGGCTCCAGTGCTGTGCCCTCCCCACCAGCCCCAAAACCATCTCTCCAGCCCTGTATCAGGTCCTACTCTTTTTTTTCCCCTGCTGACCACCGCTGTTAGGAGATGCTTGGCTGCTCATGCTACCCCTTGGGTCAGCCTATTACTCTTAAACACATCCCTGCTGTCATTTCAGCAGCTCAATTCCCTCTCCTCAGCGCGGACTGAAGTCTCCTGCTCCCAACATCCCAGTGTTGGAGCCAAAGGCTCCCTCACCGACGCTCTCCCATCCCCGGGCAGGAGGCAGCAGGGATGCTCGGTGCCTCTTCCTGAGGCAAAGCAGCCCAGAGGTGATGAAACCCAGGTTCCCAGGCCCCTTCTGCAGGCTCTGCCACGAGTTGAAGCCAGCCCTGGCCCATAGGTTTGCTTTCCCCCGGCCGCCAGCACGGGCCTCGCCAGCTCACGCGGATGCACGCGGGCTTCCAATTCCCTTGTTCGTTATTACGCTTTTAATTACATTTATTAATTGCATTACTGCTAGTCTGAGCCAAGCAATTTCCAATTTCAAAATTTGATTTTAAAACCTGATAATTTCCCTTCTTCTTCTTCTTTTTTGGATTGAAATTCACCCCACCTTTCAATCAGCTCTCGTTAATATGTATCCCTCGCCGCTCTCTCTATTAAGTGACCTCCCTCATTATCGACTGACACTGGCAAGCGGCCACCACAGAGCTATAATTCAATTGAGGGGCTTTTGAAAACACCATAAACACAGCTGGAAGAAGACGCAGCGTCGGAGCCGGGGACTGAATTATCGGCTTGGCTCACCGTGCACGGGGCTGGGAGTGCTGCTTCTCAGCAGACAAATTCAAGGCAGGGAAAGTGAGATGCTTCCCCCCAGGACCACCCTGGGAAGCCACAGATGACACCCAGGCAAGTGCTGGGTGACAGCCCTGTGCAAACCCAACCTCAAAACGCTGCTGTGTTGTGCCTGTAAGGAGGCAAGGCAGTGTGAGCATGGACCTAGACGTCTGCAAGCAGAGCATCCACGGCGATATTTGCTGCCTGGAACTGCCTTGGACATCAGCACTCAGGCGTGTTTGGCCCTAAGGGACCTCCGTGCATGGAAATGAGCCTCAGGTAGCTCCCCATCCAGTTAATAAATCACCTCCTTGTGCCCTTTTCCCCATCTCCTCGGGCATCGTCCCTTTTCCCCTCCTTCCATGCGAAGCACCAGCGAGGAACGAGAGCCAAGCAGCTCAGCCCACGGCCACCAAAACCTTCCTCCTCAGCTACGTGCAGCCAGGGACACCACCAGAGAAGGCACACACATACACGTTCACACGCTGGGTGCTCCGAAGGCAAAGGATGCCTTCCTCCCGGAGAACAATTTGGGTTAGGAAGGAGCAAATTTGGTTGGGAAGGAACCAGAGCTACACACATCTCTAAGCCATTGGCATTGATTAATGCACAGGATAATTCCAAATCAATGCAGTGAGCGAGCACGTCACCCTCCAAGCACAATTATGAACAAGGAATACCATCGGGCAAGTGTATTCACAGTAGATCCCTGCTGGGAAAGTGAGGGTCTTTGCCCATCATTTCCCATTTCCTCCAGGAAGAGGGCTGGGACACGGTGAGAGATGAAGGGCACAGGCCATCGAGATGGAGAATCTGCATTTCTCTTGCTTTTCCATCCATTATTGAGGAGGTGGGCAAAGACAAAACAAGGTTGGGAGGAGACAACCAACGGGAACCCAACAAGACATTTGAAAAATCAAAGGAAAACACCAAAAACAACCAAAACCCTAACAACAGGACAGCGGCGCCGCTGCTTCCACTTGATATTAATTGGGTGACACTTTCTTTTAATGGTACATTAATTAACATGGAACATCATCGGAAGCCCACGACACCCGCATTAATACAAATGAATTCATTAGCATCGGTGTTATTACGGGAAACGACAAATAAATCTGTAACAGTGGGGCCCTTCAAATAATAGCCACGAATCATTAGGTATTGCATTCATTTGTAGAGCGTACCGCAAACACATCCACGAGGTCTGCAGGCACTTAGCTTCTCTCAGTCTCCTCTCCATCTGCTCCTCCCAGACCCTCAGAGGGGTCCCAGCCGCTTTCCTCCCTCCCTTTTTGTGCCCCCAGGAGAATCCAGTCTCCAGCCCAGCTGGCCGAGGAGGAATTGGGACATCCCTTCTCCACCAGGACTTCTCACCGTCTCCTCCTGCCCCTCCTGCTCGGATGGAAACCTGCCCACTTTGCCATCTCTGTTATTTATTTGGCACCAGATTAGAAGTTTTAGAGCCGATCCTAAAGATGAGCATGCTGCTGGTGCACCAGGGATGCCAGACCGAACTCTAAACCCATCACACTACTGTGCCCTGAGGACGGGGGCGAGCTAAACAATTCCTGCATCAGGTGGACTTGGGGAACGGCACCAGCAACGCCGTGCTGAGATGTTCAGAAGCCCTGCTGCCGGAGCAAAGCGCCTTGCACCTGCTCCCCTGGTTTTAAAACCACCTCCTCTAGCCTTCACTAAGAGCTGGCCCCAGATGAGCAGGTACCCATGCCAAGTGGCTGTTCCTGCCGCGGGCACACCGAGCGGCCCTGCACGGCTCGCTGTCACCTAGACACCTTTCTTTCTCCCGTATCTTCCCAAAAACCTTCTCTGGGTCAAAAACAGACCTTGCCAAAAAGCACCGTGTGCACCCGTGGCTTTCCGCACAAGCAGGGCTCTGGGTTTGTCACTGACACACAAGTGTCTCCCTGCCCGCAGAAAACCTTGCTGGATAAACGTGAACACAAGCATGTAATTATAACACCGTAGCGCAGCGACGCTACATTAACCGTAATCTGAAAGCGTTAACGTGCTTCGGCGAGACCTCCAGAGGGTATCCTTGAAGGCTTGGGCTGGGGGAATGGCACAGGCATTGCAAGCCCTCTCCCAGATCCTCCTGGCCTCCTGCGCCACCTCCATCAGTGGTGGTGCAGAGAGCTGAACGTGGGGATGCTGCCTCAGAGGAGATTCAACACGAGAACCCTCAGCACCTCCTGCAGGGATAATGCAGGTGGAAAACGAGGGGCAAGAGACAGAAAAAATGCTATTTTTTGCCCCTTTTCTACAAACACAGGGATAACTTCTTCCTTTCCCTCTCTCAGCTCTGTGCATCTTTTTTTTTCAGGCAGGGGAAATGATGGCAGCTCTGCCAGCATCCCTGCCAATTCCAAGGAACCTGCGCAGCCTAAACCCCGGCATTCCCTTAAAAACAGAAACACCAAAAAGAAAAAAAAAGAAAAAAAAAAAGAAAAGAAAAAAAAAAAAAAAAAAAAGGAAAGAAAAGAAAAAAAAGAAAAACCCCAAACCCAACAACCCTCCCCTTTGGGCGCTGATTACAGCAGCTCGCCTCCTGCTGATTACAGCTGATGGTCCTGGCTGGTTTTTGCCCCTCCAGACCAGACCCTCTATTATTGTGGGTCTGGATTTTTAAGGTTTGTTTCTGACTGCTCTTTTTTTCTTTATTTTTTTTTTTTCCAGCTTGGCTAGTGGGTTTATTTTGTGCTCGGGCTCTTTCCTACCCTGTCTGGATGTGCTGATGGATTTCAGCGCTTGCCAGGATCCAGCAAAACCAGGCTCGCCGGGTAGCATTAACTTCTAACCCCCGTGTAAAAATAGCTGCAATAAAGCAGGGTGAATAATCTAAGCCTCACCTAATGTAACTTTGATTAAAAAGTCCTGCCCTTTTCATCATTCCTTAGTGGTAACGGGGAAAAGAGCAGCAGCTCACCCTTCCCGAGGGCTGGTGAGCCGGCACGACGGGGGAGAGCAGGGCTGGCACCAGGGGGGCACAGCAAAGGGACCGATTCCTCCCTCCTGCTGCAAAATCCCACCACAGCAGCAGGTTTTGCAGAACAACAAGGAGCTCAGGACCAGGGCAGAGGAGCATCAACATCCTTCCCCCGGCCCCAACATCTCCATGTATTTAATTATTCTCCTCTGCACTCCCAGTGCCGGCAGACTGTGGAGGGAAGCGCTTTGTTACGGCGTGCAGGAGGAGGCAGAGGAGGTTTTAATTTCACGCCTCGCACCAGGCACCGCTGTTTTGGACACCGTTTGCTATCTGACTTCTGGCCCTATCTCTGGTCCCGGTGCTCCCGAGGCAGCCGCGGCCAGTTGGCTTTTTAATTTATTCTCTGCTCGGATGGGGACTGTGCTCAAGCGAGAGCCCTGGCTGGCCAGCCGTGCCCTTTTAATAACCAAACACCTTCCAGTTCAGAGCTGCAGGGTTGTGCAGGGCTGAGCACGGTGCTGGGCAGTTGAGGGGGGATTTAGGGAGACCAGGGGACACCCCACTGCTGTGGGTCACCACCATGAGACTCCTGCTCGAGTGCCTGGCACTCAGCCTTCCTTGTTCTATTTCCTGGTTAATCTTTTCTGCCTGCAGCAGTGCCCGCGTGTCAGGATGGAAAAGTGCCCTGCATCCCAGTGCTTTTGCTGGAGGAGCAACATCTCCTCAACTTTCTACAGAGGACTGAGGACGGCCAGCAAAATCCCTCCCTCCGTTCACACAGCACATTTGGGAAGCACCGACCCCAGCCTCACAGCAGCCTGGCTAATAACTTCCTTTGTTTCCGCAAGCAAGAGATAAGCAAGGCACAAAGTCACACTCACAGCATCCCTCCCGTGTTAGACGAGCAATTTCCAGCAGGGAAAAAAAAATAAAAATAGACTGACCCACTTTGAGCCCCCGACCCTGAGATGATCACACCCAGGGGAAAGCTCTTCCCAAAGTTTCTGTGCTGCACAACTTCTTCCCGAGCCCCGGCCCTCTCTTTTTTCCAGGGTGGTTTGTCGATACGGAGTTTAGATCTCTGGCAAAGGACGGGGGGATGAAAGAAATCAGAGCAGGTAATTGCGGCGTGAAAATGACAGCACAGCGATTTACACAGACCGAACCAGACGGCGGAATACCAAAAGGCAGCCAGCGGCGGTGAATCGATACCTCCCCAGAGGTGGGATTATCAGGGGGAGAAAGGGGCTCGAGAGATCCATAAGTGCCTGATGAGCCACTATTTCCAAACGACTAGCTGCTGCATGAGAACAGGGACGTCCACCCCCAAAGCCCAGCACCTCTGCCCAGGGAGAGCCCCTCTGTCTTCTACCTAAGCCAGCCTGGGAAGGCAGCAAAAAGGGGCAGCTGGAAAATAAAATAGACGGAAACGCTGTTTTCCAGTCCTTTTCTTTTTGCCACCGTACCTAAAGCATCCCTGCTTTCCTTAACTGATCTGATTCATTAATTCTCCTTATTTCCCACAAAAGGCAGTCGCTTTCCATCAGCATCTTTTCACTCACAATTACACACTCTGCTCCGCTTCTCCAAGCCGTGGCCACACACAGGGTAGGTCCCATAAAGCCTCCAGCACTGGCAGGGAATGATATCAGCCTTACACCTCCTCCCACAAAGCCACGAGGAGCCACCAGGGTCCTCAGCACCACCACGAGGCAGTCACTTCTGCTCCCAGCCCCAGCAGAGCCTGTCGCCCCCACCAGGCACTCCCCTCCTGCTATCCAGGGACAGCCTTCCAATATTTATCTAGTTATTTTCTACGGAACATATAAAAGAGGAAAAGCAATGATTTTTCTTAATTTAATATTCCTTGGAGGTGCTATTTGCCAGCACTTAGGTCAGGTCAGGGAAGGAGGGATGAAAACTAAGGACTCAAAACCATCCTGGGAGGCATTTGGGAGAAACAAAACCTTATTCTGCGCTAAAAGCAACCCCGGGGATGGGAGGTGGGATGGTAGGATCTGGGAAATAGACAGCAGCCACAGCTTCTTCTGCCTCCTCTCCTGGCCTCCCACGTTGGCCAAGCTGAAGCTCAAGTGGGAACAGCAAGGACGAGCTTTAAGGAGGGATCGTTTCATACCCATACAAATAACAATAATAAAAAAAATAAACAAAAGGTGCCCTGAATCCCAAAACCAACGAGACCTGCAAAGATGCCCGACAGTCCCAAGAAAGCCAGCAGACAGCAGCTGTTCCTGATATCCTCTCCCTCCCCTGAAGCCTGGACGAAAGGCAATGAATGAACACTCAGCAGCAACAGATGTGGGCTATTTTGGGCCAAAAAGAACAAATGCCAGAGCGGGGAGGGCGTCACGGCAGCAGCCAAGAGCCTGCAGTGACGCGGGCTCTGGAAGCAGAGCCTCACTGGGTAACCACGGGGGCTTTGGGTGAGGGGAGGAAATACATCCCCGCCACCCAAAATACTGTGAAATGGGGAAAATGATTTACCTAGCAGGGTGTTTTATTGCAGTTGTGTTTAGTCATGGCTGTGACATCCCTCTGGCCTTTGCTTTGTTCTCCCAGCACTCCAAAATGAAGACCAGGTACCTCATGTGGTCCCAGTTGAAAACCAGTGAAACTGGTGCTGGAGGGAGGCAGCAGGAGGGAAGATCCAGCATCACTACATGCTGGTAACGAAGGAAAAAAAATAAAGAAAAAAATGAATACTGAAGTCAAAGGAAAATTTACCTGGGTGAGGATAATGCAGAACCAAAAGTTCAGGTTGAAGCCCATATGCAGTTATAAAGAAAAAGGATTTCTGGTAGCTTGACATAGTTCTTGGTCTTTCCGTGTTCAATACATGCCTGACCCATGTCTTAACCAAGAAAGGAGAAGCACAGCACGTTGCCCAAGTCAGAACAAGGATCTGGATCAGCTGCCACCAACCCCAAAGAGGCAACAGAGGCAGCACCATGGGAGCCCACCTGCTTTGGCACCAGCAGCCCCTCAAGACTCAACAAGCTAACTAATGTTTCGAGAGCACATCTACTTAAAACCAGCTGCACCCGGCTAATATTGTGCGGCCTGAGCCTCAGATGCTGCTCCTTTTCCCATCAGTCAAGCTCAGTGAAGGATTTGCTGTGTGGGTTTTGTTTTGTTTATTACTTCTAATGACTTTCTCATTATCATTTTGCTGTGAAACATAAACGATGGTTATGGGAGAAATCATATTATTTGGATGACTTTATTAAATTAGAGAGCAAATCTGTGTATATTTCTGGCTCAGGATAAATGCTTGAACTTTGAGAGCCCAAAATTCATTTTCAGATGAAGCCGTTTTAGGGAAGCTCTGGAATCAGCAGCTAAATTTGCCCTCAGCTGCAAGGGAGACGTATGGGGGGGGGGGGGTTGAACTAAATTTAATCCCCCCCCCCATAGCCCTTTAACCAAATCACCAAACCAAACCTCTGCTACCTCCAGTGCAGGTTAGGAGAAACTTGAGTTTTGAGGAACATAACGGTGAAATAAAGGAAAAACAGTGCCAAAAAATAAAATAGTCCTGCCTCGTGGCCCCAGCTCAGGCAGAAATAGAAGCAGATGTGCAGAGGGCTAACGGTGCTGGTGCAAGCGACGTGCAGGAACTTGAGCGGCACCGCTTAAAATATGCGGGGCCGTCTGGCACCTTACCTGCTGCAGGGCTCCTGGAGGACCACCGGCAGGGCTCAGCTGGTGGTGGCAGTGGCAGAAAAGCTTGTGTGAGACAAAGACAGGATGAGAAAGCTGCCGCTAGACGGGAGGAAGAGGTTGCAAACATCCCAGGTTCGCTAATTTGTGAAAGCATCACGGAAGACACGAAGCATGTGAAGTTTCCCATCAAACCGTGAATGTCTGCAAAGTTTTCTCCTCCTTTCCATCCACCCAAGCCCGGGAGGGGACCAGACACCAAATACTTTTTTTCCAGGCATCAAATCAACCCCCCCCCCCAGCCTTTTCAAACCTGTAGCTGCCACTGGAATAAACCCGTTAAAAAGAACAAACTCCCCTAAGCACACCCGAAGGGAAAAGGCAGTGGGAAATCAACCTGATAAAAGGTCCGTTAAATGAAGGCTATTCCTTCATGCCAACCCAGAACATACAGCTGGAAAACACTGAGCTTGGTGAAAGAAACAAGGTGCAGGGGCTGGCGGTGAACGATGCCCTGTTCGCACAGCATGCCTAGGAACGGGGCTGCACGACCAAACACGTTGATGAAGAACCGATGTGACACGCGGCTAGCAAACCCCTGTGTCCGGGCAAGGCATCCTGCTTTTTACAACAAAAGGACAGGAATCCTATAAACACGTTTACCCTTTGAAAAACAGCTCTTGACACCAAATCGATGGAAGCAGCCTGCACCCTTTTCCCAAGCGAGGCTGGCGAAGCACTTGCTTCGAGCACAAGGAGAAGTCCGTGTCCTGTACCCCACCTCTCCAGTGCTCATTGCCCCTTTCCTCCCTGGACACAACACTTTCCAGAATTTAGGGCACCCCATAAGATCCAGACACCCCTCCAAAAGGCTCTAATGGATGGGAAGACACAAAAAAAGAAGAGCAGCCGTAGGCCACCATCTTTTCCCCCAACTTGCAGAAAGGGAGAAAGAGAAGAGCCAGGGCATGCAAAGCCTTTTGGTTTAATGTATCATGAAAAAAGAAAACTTCTGTCACTGCTTAAAAAGGTTTTTGACAGGTCTTCATTTGTAACCCACAAACAAACGCAGCTTTTCATGCTCCACGGCCTCCAATATTGCTTCACAGCAGACCCGAACCCAAGTTGCCACTGAAAAGCCGGAGGAGCGACTGTATTAAAGCAGCTTTCATCAGAGCTTTCGGGCGCACCAGAAATCTTTCATTTTGGGGGCACAACGTGAATAGCTGAAAGCTGCCCCAAAGCACTTCCACAGCCTGGGGTGGACCAGCTCAAGTCAAGCCTGACAAACGAGGCATTAATGTGGAGGACAGCAAGCAATGCTGCCTTGCCCTGCTGAAGCACGGGCAGATGGGACAGCCTCCTCTGGAGAGGTTTCCTCTCCAGGAAGAGAAACGGAAGAGAAAGATGTTTAGTGGGCCATTAGGAAGCTGAAGGACTGCTGCCACTGTGCCAGCCCAGGAGATACAGACACCACATCCACTAACTCAGCTCGAACACCTCAAAAGCAGCCACAGAAGCCCTGCCTGAGAACGGTTCCATGGCTACCTGCTCCACATCACACACAATTCCTCCTTGAGCATACCTTTACCTTTAGCCAGCATTAAGTTGCTATGAGCCCATATCCCTCCCTTTTAGAGATTTACAAACCAAGCTGAGCACGGAAATACATTTTTCAGCTGCACAATGCAAGCCAGGCGCTTTTTTTTTTTCTTCTTAATTTTGTGTTAATTTCGGTTCCTCACTTTCTTTCTGCAGAGCTCCCAAGATTTCGTGGCAGCTACTCACTCATCCCTCCTCCCGACAGCGGGCCGGGCGGCCTGGCTGCCACAAAGCCAGGTTTGTCACCAGCCAGAGGAATCCTCTAGAAAGAAAACCTGCAGGAGAGAGATAAGAGGCATCTCCCCCGCTCATCGGAATGCAGGGAAAAGACCAAAACAAATATTAATGAGAGGCACTTAGTTGCGCCCAGTCGGCAATCAATAACGCGCAACAAGGCACGCCATCGGGCTGCATGCTTCACACCAGGGCTGGGGGTCCGAAACGGAGGGGTCTTCTGCTAATCCCCCCCCCCGGTCACACCAGCCGCTCTGCAAATCCCCATCCCATCAGCTGTCAGAGAGGCAGGGGACCGGAGCGGTGACAAACACCTCTTCTGGTTGCGTGCGACGATTGCGTTCCTCCAGGAGAGCCAGGTACCTTCTATTGTTGTTGTGAAAATCCAGCCCTGCCAGTTCTCTGAAAATCTGACGTTTTTGTGCGCCCCAGAGCCGTGTGCAGGTGGCATTGTGTCACTGGGAGGGGACAGCTCCCCTTGGGGACATGGTGAGGGACAGGCAGGCATGGGGCGATGCTCCCTGACAAGCTGCAGCGACTCATTCGGACTGACCTCCAAAAAGCGTAACTACAGCTCAGTAACCCGTTTAACCTTTCCCTGCCCATTTCGCACAAAATCCGCATCGCTCACACCCCTACGGGGACCGCCTCCAACCCCCTACCCCACGAGCTGTGGGCACAGGGGGGTGGTGAAGGGACAAGGGCAAGGAGGGGACGTGGCCGGGGGACGCTACCCCCACCCACGTTCCTCCGGCAGGATTCCCGGACCGGCATCCGAGGGCGCTTTGGCGGCTCCCGCGGCGCTGGCTGCGGGAAGAGAATGGCTTTCAGCTCAATTACCCTTCACATTCCGATTCCATAACGCTCCGATGAGGCTTTTTAACCAAAACCCAAAAAAAGCACACATGCCGCAGCCCGACCTCAAGCGCGAACGTGCAGAAGGGACGCGGCTCGCCGCTGCCTCCAGGCTGCCCAGCGGCTCCCACCTTTCCTGCGAGCCTCCTGCTGGCACCAGGCTCCTTCTTGCCCCTCTTCTGGTCTCCACCTGCCTCCTGAGCTCCCAAATCTGCAAGCACCAGGCTCGCAGGCTCCCCAGAGATGCACGTGAGGGGTGAGCACAAAGCACCACCCACCACCGCCCATGGGTCACAACGCACCCCATCCGTCCCACGGAGACAGCTCAACATGACACTACGCTCTGTGTTTCAGAGGTGCTTGCAAAAAGACAATTAAACAGCGAAGGATCCACTGCTTCACACACCTAAAAGCAAAAAACAGGTCTTAGGGAAAACCCACTGACCTCCTCCTGGTGCCTTCAGAGCACATCGAAGACATGGTGCCACCATGCCGCAAACCAGCGGGGTGAGACGATGGCGAAGGACTGATACTGAAACACGCGCTCTGAAGGAAAAAGGACACCAGCTCCACCCAAAACCATTTGTCTGCTTCTTGCTAAATAACCCCCCAAAATGATGCTCAAATCACAGCTGCAAGAGTTACGGGTGCCTTTCCAAGGGACAGGGTCCATGCCCTGGCAGGAGAGGTGGCCAGACACAGCAGGAATTTCTCCTGGCCACCAACTTTTCCTTTTCACCCCATTTTAGGGGCAAACCATGCTTTTTTCAAACCTCCTGCGCAACAAATCCTGAAAAATTAAAAACTTTCAGATTTTTGTCTTGAAACGAAATAGCCTTGGACCCCTATATATTAATTTTTCCTTGCTGTCTTCATTATTCACACCTACTGACAGAATAAATCAACCACACTTTAAGTTTCAACATCAATTAATGGTGGAAATTAGGCAATGGATGCCTAATAGTGATTGAAACTTTTTCCTAGATCAAATTTCTCCCATTTGTAATGCAAATAGTTTGGAACCGATACAAACAGTTCAGTTCACACATAAATATTTAAAAAAATACGGAGCGAGGCTGATTTAGCCTATTATTTTATCACAAAGTATGACCAACGGTAGAAAACTTATTATACATGACTGTCCCTGACGCATTACAAAATAATAAAACATAAAACGCAATTCTGAGAAAGAAATTGGACTGAATCTATTGCAAGAGCGGTTTTTATCGGCCTCCTTCTGAAGCCCCGTTTCTGCACCGCTCTCCTATGTGGAAATTCCCCAGCAGCATTCCCCTAAATATTTCCATCTTAATTAAAACCGGCTTTTTTAGTGGGAAAAAAAGAAGTCTTGGCGAGCTTGTCCTGCCAGCTCTAACCACCCCCCTGCCCTAGGTGTGATGGGCAAGGACGCTGGCACGTGCCCACCTCGTGGCTCTGCTGCCGAGCCTGGGCGTTTTGGGGTGGAAAAGAGCAATATTTCCCAAAGGAGCAGTACCTGGGGCACGCGTTAACAAATATTTCTGCAGCCAGGCGTGCGGGTGGCTGGAGCAGCAGCTCTAAGCGAGCTCTTTTCCACCCCTTTCTCCCTTCCCCTGTCCCTTCGCCTACCCCGGCACTGCACCGGTCAGAACAGCACGACTATTTCTAATTTTTGGGCTGCCCCCCCTCACTGCAGCATCCTTCCAGAGCCAGCCCAAGTTTTGCCTCGTGGAAATGACTGTTATCTCCAGGACACTTTACGCATTACTTCCACGCCATTTGGGGTTTTCCGCCCCAGTGGTTTCTGTTGCGTCTCTCATTTCGCTCCTCGGGCACGTGTTTTAAAGAACCAGGGTCTCCTGTTCAGCCAGACAAGGGATGGGTCTGCCACAGACTGCGGCTTTCTCCCTCCCCGGGGGACTTCAGGATGTCACCGGCACCCTCTGAGGCTCTCCATCTGGCATCACCGTGCACGCAGCAGCAATAAAGACACAAAACTTGTATGACAATGACCTTCAGATGAGAGGATGCTCCCGGGTCTGAGCACCTGCTCCATCACACAGCACCTTCCTCAGCACAAGCTGTGCCTTACCCAGCACATCACAGCCAGTTTCCCTCAAGCACCTTTCTGTGGTGCCTGCAGAAAGCAGCAGGGAGATGCTGGTGGGCTTCCAAACAGGTCTTACCTTAAGGAACTGCTAGTATCCAAAAGCCCGAGACAGCCCCCAAACTTCCCTGTGCCTCCATGGCCCATTTATATTCTGCAGACAGTGGATATCTTTCTGAATATTCACAAACTCAATGACAGCCAACACACGGGGCATCCCACCGTGGCCGTATCCAGGGGCTTGGACCATCACTGGGGTCCTCTGGTCCCTACCTGCATGCAGGAGCAGCTCTGCTCCTCCCCTTGGGTACAAGCCACCAGAAAAACCTCTCGACCACTGGTGAGAAAGAGCATCCCATGGCACTGCTGCCAAAACCCTGACTTGCCCATTTTCTGCACGTAAAGGTACGTTTTCACATTCCTCCTCTAGAGATAGCCCCATCGAGGCAGATCACACAGGCTGGGGTTGAGAGGGGAGGGGAGAAGGCTGGGTTTCTTTGAGGGATATTACTTTCCACCTAGTGATTATGGAGCAGATGAAACCCTCTCAAAAGAGATTATCTCATCCAGCTAAGAGATGGCTTTTTAATAGATGGACAGTACCTCTGCATTTAAGACCGTGGAAGGGAAGGCAGACCCTTCACAATGCAGCTCTGCTTCCGCTGGCTTGCTGAGCAAGGCTGGAAAGTAATTAAAGGTTGCTCAGAAACAAAATTTTAAAAAGGAGGAAAAACATCAAAACAAACACAAGGTGACCAGATCTCTGAAGCCACAGAGACAGCACTGCACAAAGCCAAAAACTCCATTGCATTTGCCATAAAATGGCTTGTCCCCCTCCCAAAGCTGCTGTTCTACCCCTGAGCTTCTCAGCATCATGGATCAAACCAAGGAGGGCTTCCTCACCTTACACTCATGAGATGAACTTTTCTCAGTGACCATCCTTGCAAATTCCCTAAATCCACCTCCCTGGGCTGTGCACATCTCCTCTGTCCATCCTGCACAAGCATGCAGCCACGATGCCCGTTGGCAGAGCCCGACTCCCAAAACTCTGTGCAAGAGCCACGGGATGAACCACATTTCGTGTCCCTACAAAACCCTGGTGGATGCTCGCCTGCCCAGGAAAGAGAACCAACTTCCTTCTGGCCCATGGCGTTTAATGAGCACAGGCCTGAATTATTTACAAATTTACTTGCCACCTCTCTAGGAAGTTAAAATAAAATAAAAACAAAACCCTGCCATAAATAAATAAATTTGCATAGGAAGTGCCGTGGAGGAGTTCAGTGTGCCTGTGGATTTTGCGTGCTCAAAGGTGGTGGAGGGAGGGGAGGGCTGGATTGGGGGTAAATTATTCATCGTAAATTATTTGTGCCGTTCTGAAATCCACACAGAAGAGGAAGGGTGTGAGAAGGAAAACAGGGAGTGGGGAGGAGAAAAAGGAAGAAAAAAAATAAATAAATGAGGAAGAAAAACATCCAGCAAGGATTACAGACCACTTTACGATATGGTGGGAACATCGTTCTTACCAGTTCTGTTACAGTCACCTTCAATTTAAAGTCTGTGTAAAAAGGGGGCAGAATAACCCAAAAAGTGTCCGGGCACGCACAAGGTGATGGCCAGTGGGGCTGCAGCAGGAGCTCACGTTCATTGCAGCTGCTTCGTATGCGCAGCATCAGGCCTCGTAGCCACCGCAGCGGTTGTATGAGCCCCTGAAGGCTCCCAGGCAGGATGGCAGGGAAACTGATATAATTACGGACATTATTACCATTAAAGCAAAATAATAATTGTAATTACACAGCCAGGGCTTTGGGAGCTTTTCTCTGGCCCTCCCTGCCCCTGCTCACCAGCTCGCATGGTTTGGTTTCAGGCTGCGGAATGGGACAGGGCAGGGACAATCCCCTCCTTTCTCTCCCCTTTCTGCACAATCGAAAAAAAAAAAAAAAAAAAAAATCATAAAAGTGCTGTTTCCAACATATTAAGGATGGAAACAGCGACCAGTGGCTCATGAAGGCTCAATCCCAAAGGCCACCCCCCGAGCAGAAGCGACTGATGCCGACGGCAAGCGCCGCATGCCTCCCGGTTAAAATAGATGGGGAAATTGGGGTTGAATTCTGAAGATGTGACACCAGCCTTCATATACCCAATGCCGTGTTCTGCCTAGGGACTTCCCTACCTATTTTTAAGCTCTTTTCCCATAGCCTAACCTCTTCCTGGGGCTTGCACGAGCTCAAGAGCACATTTATCCCAGCCCTAAGAAGGAGGGGAGGCTGAGGACGTCCCAGCCCGGAGGATAGCTCTCACAGCAGCACCTTGCTACCTTGCTCCAGCAGCGGAGAAGCTCGGAGATGACGCATGGGCATCCCATCCAGAGAGTTAAGTGTCCTTTCTGCCGTGGAGGCAGAAAGTGACGTGGACGCTGCTGATGCTCCAGACAGAAGGCTGTGGTAGGTTTGAACTTAACCAACATACTCAGGATGTGGGGGGGAACAAATCTTTGTGAGGGGGTATGGAGACAGACACCCACCACAAAACAGCCTCAGTGTTTGAGGAACACCTGCAGGGCCCAAGAGGTGAGGGCAGCAGGTACCTGGATGCAGTGGTGCATGAGATGGGCTTGCAGGGCAGATTGCTTACATCAGAGGCAGCTCAAGGGTTTCTCGTGCTTGGGAAGTGCGATGGGAAAACCCAGAAGGTACCCAGGGCCAATGGTCCAGCCCTGTCCCAGCACCAGGAACCACAAAACTGACACATGGCTCAGCTCTGCTCCACCTAAACCCGCTGAACCATGAGAATCCAGTAAGACCAGCTTCCCTACAGACGCAGTCAAATGGAAAAACAGATCAGCTAAAGCAGATCGGACTTGTCAGGGACCGAGGCATGGCCACAACAGCCCGCCGTAGGCTCAGCAAGGCACCGTCCCTCATTTAAAAGCCAAGCTCCAAGACTCCCAAAGCCACGGTACTCTAGGGCTGGGGGAGGATGAGATGGGGCATGGAAGAGGCGAAATGCAAGGGCTGCATCCGAGAGGAGACCGAGCCCTGAAGGTCAGAGCAGCGAGCACGCGAGCGGCTAACTAATGTACTACAGCAGCACCATGGGGCATGGGAACCGGCGCACACGTCCTCACAAACTGGAAAGCCATAAAAGTCTATTACAGCAAATCAAACAGCAGTCAGCATGACAGCCATTAGCCTGAAATGAATACACGAGAACTTAATGAGCTCTGTCGAGGCCAGCTTGGTGAATTAAGTTGCCAAGTCTAGTAGGATTCCCCTTTCTTTACAGACTTGAAAGCGTCCGCGCCGCCTCGTTGCCTCCTGACGCACGACCCGGCAGTGCGCCCTTGCCCAGACGGGGTGGACCATTACACCGGAGCAACCTCCACATCCCACACCGGCCCTCGCTCTGGTATTTCAAGCAGGTTCCAGTGACGTGTCGAGGACCCGATGAGCACGGAGGATGCACTGCATCATCCTGAGACTTGAGGAAGCAGCAAGCGGTCCCCAGCACGGTCGTCAGGAGCCATGGTGATGCCGAGGACCCACGGTGAAGCTGGGTGCCCTCACCCCCAGTTTGTGCTAGAGAAGAGCAGCCTGAGCCCCAGTAATTAACGTTCTCAAATCAAGCGGACTACGTGAAACGTCGGGACTGTTTAGAGGCAGGCTTGTTTTTAAAGGTCAGTTTACTTCATGTTCCATTTATTTATGCGCGCTCTTCTTTCTGACTTTCCCTCGCGCCACACAATAGTGGCGAGGTTTAAATAGCCTTTCTGTTGCTGCTCCATTAGCTAGGACAACTGCAAATCGATACAGCCATTTATTTCAAAATTAAAAAGAGAAAAACCCTCATTAGCTGCCAATTCCGCACAGAGCCAGCCTATGCAAAACCATGCAAGCGCTTCTGCTGGCCTCTGCTCCATCCCCAGGGTCTCGGCCCTGCTTATTCGTTATCCACAGGTCCTCCAGCTCGAGCTGGGAGGTCTCTGAGACGGATTCGGATACTCAAACCCCTGCTGCTCAGCTCTTGGAGTGTGGGGACAACCTTGGGACAGTGTCATCCCCTACTGTGACCCACTCTCAGCACTCCACCAAGCTTCAGCAGCATGCACACCTCGGTGCCACGCCACCTCCTGCTTGAATTCAAAACCAACATGCATTTCTTCCTCGAGGGCTGCAGAGAAAATGGTTGTGCTCGTCTTTCTTGTGGGCTGCATCCCTCTGGAGGAGGACGGGGCCATCCGTGCCCTGCTCTCGCGGAGCCTGCCTAGGCAGTGCTGCCTCCCCGGCAGAGGAACAGAAGAGCCTCCAGGATGCCGGCTGAGCTACGAGTTCGTGGCTCATTGCCTCTGATCGGTGCCCTTGCTTAAAGATCATGGATGGAAACCGGGAGCTGGCACACGATGCCTTGTAATTAGATTAGGCCGACCTCCAAAACAGCGTGACTCTGAAGGCCGGGCGGGCGCACGGGTGGACACACAGGAGGGCTGCTCTGGGGCTCGGCCCCTTCTTGATTTATTTTTTGGATATCTCACCTGCCCAAAATTCCCTAGCCCCAGCCAGCCTTAACTCCCAGCATGGGAGCTTTGCCCTCCCTGCTCCCCAAGCTCGATGAAGGCTAGCACGTGGAAGGCTTACGGCCCACAACGTCAGCCCTTTAGGTAAAGGACAGGAGGAAAGAGGGGCACCTGTGAGCATCTGGAGGGCTGAACAGAAAGCTGAGAGCAAGGGACAGCTTTCGCCAAGTCATTTCTGCACTGTCCCCACACTGAAGAGGAGCAGAAATGACTCCAAGCCCATGTCACCCTTGGAGGGGGTTTGGGTGACCCCTGGCTCGACCATCATGAGTAGGCTGACGAAGAAGGCTTATCCCCACAGCAGAGGGACAGGGAAAGACCAAAGTCACATCCAGGAGGACACAAAATGCTCTCTTTCAAACACAACCCCCTGAGTTTGCTATACTCCTGCTAGCACCAGCAAACCCCTCTCACTGCACATCTTAAATCCACATTGGGACTGCGAGTCCATGCGGTACTTCTGCCAGGCTGAGCTCTAGGTGCTCTCCCTGGCAGCACGATTCGGTGCCAGCAAAAAAAACGAGTGCAGCGGAGAGCTGTGGAAACCTATCCCCAGAGACATTTAACACTTGGGCCGCAGGGAACCTGATCCCACACCAAATTCTCTCTGCTTTAACAGGAGGCCAGGCGACCTGCTGCGGCCCCTTCCTGCTGACACCACTCCGGGGCCCCATGGCCCATGTCCTGCCGCAGACACCCCAAAACCAGCCTCGCTTTACCCCTCCGGCCCCATGGGGTAGGATGCCGAGCAGCGCCTACCTCGGGGATGCGGACGCTGTAGGGCTGGTTGTGGAAGCGTGGTGCGTTGTCGTTCACGTCTCCCACCTGGATGTTGACCGTCCCCTTGATGACCTGTAGCAGGGAGCACGCATCAGCTTGGTGTGTGGATTTAAGAGCCGAAGCGAGCCTTGTGGCTGCTTGCCCTAGCTTCAGCTCAAGGTTTGCTGCCTCGCCGGGGGTGCTGCCCCCAGCCCGCCGTGATCCGTCCTCCCCGCTCCCCTCCGCCCGTGCTGCAGACCATGAAATGAGAAGTCACACTTACCCCCTGGCTGTCGCTGACGGAAAATTCAACCGTGAATTCCGACTTGGCCTGAAAGGGAAGGAGAAGGCAAACATGTAATTAAAGATACCAGCGCGTTTATCTGCAGATGGCAGGCTGGGGACTTTTAGCCAATGTTATTACATGCAAAATGCTTTCAGGACCTTCAAAAGAAGAGAAGGGGCGCTTGAGTGCAATTACCTACGTCGAGGATAAATGCCGAGAAACGCGGCTGCCAGCAGGGCTCCGGCAGATCCGCCGGCAGGGAGAAGTGCCCTGCCCTGGGCGGGGAAGGTGCAGGCAGTGGGAACCGGCTTGCCAGCACGCAGCTCAGCTCTTTGAGCATCACTGCTGCTTTCCCAACATTACCAGCCCCCCAGCAGTTCCTGGGATATCACATCGCTGGGATGAGCCCAGGGGGTGCAGCAGAAATGGACAGAAATCCATTAAACCCACCGAATTATCCCTGTGCAGGCTTCTGCGCCCCTCGTTGCTTTACCTAATTTAGTGGCTTGCTCTGAACTTGTGATATATTAAAGTCACGAGTGCTGGGGTGAGAGACGTGTGGGTGAGAGGGGAAAATCTGGGTGTCAGCCTTCCCTAGGCACCATTGGAGCAGGAGGGGTCAGCCCCTGTGCCCAGGACATCCCACCACAGGAAGGGACAGAGTGGCAGGGAAGGAAGGAAGAATGGGAGAGAAAGCATCCTGTGGGGCATTTGATTTTAAGAACAACATAACCAGAGAAGGCTGCCACATGTTAATTTTGTTGTGGATGTACTTTTTAGGCTCAAGATTGTTTATCCCTTTTCTTCCCCCCCCTTTTTTTTTTTTAAGCTGTTTTTCTTCTAATCTATGTGTGAGTGAAAAGTCTTACAAAACAGTTTTGCCTCTATGCGTTTGGCTCCTTCTTCTTTTGCTCTATTTTCCCGCATCATTTATCACACTGTGACTCCCTCTGCCTTTTCAAGCCTCTCCCTCCCCACACACTCACTTTTCCCATGTGGCACAAGAGCTGACCTCTTCCTTTTTTTTCCCACCACTTTTCTTGGATGGCTTTCTGTGCCCAGGCTTCACGACAGCCCTTCTCCGGTGCCCTGCCTGTACCTCCAGCAAGAGGCACCGAAATTTGTTCATCACCCTCCTCACCTCAAGGCTGTTGTTGTATTTATTGGGAAGCAACATGCATTTGGATAAGGTTGGAAAGCCCAAATAAATAGGGATAATTCACCTCTTCCCATATAGTTTTGAATGTTGTTGGCCGTGAGCAGTGTTACCTCTCTGTCCAGGGGCTGCCTGAGCCAGACGACGCCGGTTACGCTCTCCACAGCAAAGAACCTGCTGGCCTCCTCCCCAACCACCCCGAACACCAGGGGGTCGTTGTCCAGGTCCCGGGCCAGCAGCTGGGTCACTGAGGAGCCTGGCAGAGATGGGGGGT
>CM021770.1:3341971-3491051 GCA_011076525.1 Nettapus auritus | reverse complement strand
GGAAGAAAACAGTAGAGAAAAGATCTCAGCTTGCACCCAGGGAGACTTGGAACAGGTGTCAGGAAGAATTTCTTCATGGAGAGACCCAGGGAGCGAAGTGGTCCCCATCCCATGGGTGTCCAAGAGACATGGGGACAAGTGGTGGGACTTGGTGGCCCTGAAGGTCTCTTCCAGAGGGATTTTATGGTCTGCAAGGCCGACTGCTGCAGCATCTCCCCCGGCTCCATCACGCCCTCCTGTGCTGAGGACCACCGCCAGCTTTTCCCAGACCTTGTTTCAAGCCATCTTACCACAGATGGTGAGAAACAAAGACTCCATCTTCCCCAGGGTGGATGTGCCACCAGTAAGCACCAGTATCCACCACTGTGGGGAACTGCCCCACCATGGTCTCCTGCCACCAATCTCCAGCACCCAGAGCACCTTCTGCCCTGCTCCTTCTCCCACCTTGCTGTACCTCACACATTTTTCCCCTCTCTCTCCTCCCTGCAGGGCAATTTTGCCCTTCACAGGCTCAAAACCTAGCTACGGCCACCCAACACACCCACAATCCCCTCTTTGGCAGCATGAGGGCACCCTACAACCCCAAATATCTGGCTGAGCAGAAGGGTGACCTGCCGGTACTAATGCTGAATCCATCTCGGAGCAGGAGGGAAGCTCGGCACCACAGCGAGCCGAGCGACCCAAGCAATTACAGACCACTCGGTCCAACATCAATCACGGCAAAAATAATGGAAAAGCTGATACGAGGTTCCATTAATAAAGAATTAAACGGTAGAACATAATTAATGCCAGTCAACACCATTTTATGGAAAATAGGCCTTGTCAAACAAACCTGATTTTATTCTTTGATGAGATTACAATTTTGGCAGATAAAGGTAACTGCGAAGAAGTAATAGACTTTTGTAATACGTTTGACTCGGCGCTGCGTGACTTTCTGATTAAAAATTTAGCACTGAGGACACCCGGCAGGCACTGGGGCTGCCGGCCACGGACAGGGGACATCCAAGCACGACACAAAATTGCTGCTGGCACAAATCAGGGTGACACCAACATTGACAGCATGGCAAACAGCAGGGAGGACTGAGCAGCCAGGTGAAGCTCTTGGCAATGTGTACCCGCTTGGTTGAACAAGCAAACGTTTTCATGACCCTACTCCAAATGCCCTCAAAAAAAGGCTGGTGGTCAAGGAGGGTGTCCCAAAAGCAGCTGTTCTGGCAGCAGCTGTGGGTCTGACCGTGCAAGGAGCAACTTCCATGCCATGCTCCTTCGGCACTCACCCAAAGGAGGAGTGACCTGAGGGTTATCTAGCTGCCTCTGCCAAGGTGAGGGCTCTGCAAGATGCTCAGCTGGCCAGGGCATCTTCAGGAGCAGATCCAAGAGGAAGCCGAGAGGTTTTGGGAGCTGGTAAAATGCTTTACTGTTAAAAGGGCTTTAAAAGCTGGAGCTGCTTCGCTTATGACAAAGAGGGAGGTGACACAGGCGGTCTTGAGCACATCCACGATGAGGACAAATGTAACACAGATGGCTACTTCAGGGCAAGAGAGCACAGCAAGACCCAGCGCCCACAAGGAGACAGATTTCCATCAGGAGAACAAATATAAATTGTCTTAGAAAAAGGGACTACAGTTAACCAGTGAAAAAGTAAAAAAGAAAAAAAAGAAAAAATGCCTCTCAGCCACACCAGTACAATGCAGTGATGGGTCACGATCAAAGGCGTTTTGGATGAAGACCCCAGAGCAAGAGTTCTTATCCAAGCCGCTGTGATTAGGAGGCTCATCCGCAATGTCCTCATCTCTTTGGTGACTGTGAGTGTAAAAAGATGAGAGGTGACCCTACGCCTTCCCAAACCTCAAAGCCTTGACATGAAACAAGAGCCCACCTTGGTTTTATTCCAGAGGACGTCTGAAACCATCCTCAGCAAAGGTTTCTTTGCCCCAGGAAGTGGGCAAGGCTGTGACCACGCACATGACAGCGACAGCCAGTAACAAGGACGAGATGAAGCCAGTGTCATTATTTTCTGTTCTGCCGAATTTAAGGGGAGAACTGACTTTTCCCCTTTACGTCTCATACAAGAACAGGGTATTTGCAATTCGAGGGAGCTGCCTGTGCCCCCCTCCCCTGCTTCAATCCCCCCCCCAAAAGTCTCAGTTGAGAAACAATGGAAGGGAAAAGCTGTTAAAAATCCTGCTGAACAGCAAAACCCCGTCCCACCCCACTCTAATCACAGCCGCATTCACGGTTTGTGTGCTGCACGCTCGCTCACACGCACACACACAAAAATAATCAGCCGGCAAACGAGCGCTTAACTCTTCTTTGTCTCTGCGTTAAGGATACCCTCAGCTGGCAGGGCATTTAGCTCCCATTTTTAGGGTAACCTGGGGAAGGACACAAGGCGTTTCTGGGCTGGGCGCCCCTCGCCACCTGCTTCCCCTGCTCCATCAGGCTGCGGATGCGCAGGGGCAGCGCCCGTGGTGTAGCTCGTCTGGCTCGGCTGCTCCACTCCAGGCGGACCAAGCCAAGGGCAAAAAGAGGAAAAGGCACAGACACAAGGATCAAGGAGAGCCTGTTCCCTCTCTGACTTTTATTTTTAGTTGATGGGAGTCAGAAACTTCATTAGGACATAAATAGGGTAACTCAGAAGGCGAGCATAAGCTGTGTGTTCTCTTGTCTCGCAGGAGGATCCTATTTTGAACAAACCCTCTGAAAATTAATGGCTATTCCCATTCCCACCCTGTCCATCACCATCCACACTTAGCAGCACCTCCCAGCTCATTACAGAGAAAAGAGAGCCATAAACACGGATCAAAATAAATTAAACAGAAGGTAATGAGAAACAGACCCCCGAAATAAGACTTCACTGTCGCTTTGTCATTTGTTATTCTGATTTTTGCATATTTTTGCAGACTTTGCCCCAGGAGAATGCTAAGTTTAGGCTCATGGTGCAAGGCAGCTGTGCACACTGGGCTCCTCTTCCAGATGCGGGAACTGATAAAGGATTGCAAATAGAGGTGCCTGCACCACCAGGAAACAATAGCACAAAGAGGGCCCTCCTCAGACAGGGCATAGAGAGCCCAGGGAGTGCTGTGTTGGCCAGAAACCCCTTTTGGGGCACTAACAAAGGAAAAATAGCTCTCCCAGGCTGTCCCCGGGGCTGTGCCGAGGATGCTGCGGCTGCCACGAACCTGAGCACCGACCCAACACAGGCAAGGGTCGAGGAAACAGGGACAAATTATCCTTTTGCAGTGCAAAGTTATAGGCTCCATTTGTTTCCCCTCAAGAATCAGACAGGGCAGTTAAGTGTCTTGATTCCAGCGGATAATCACAATTTATCTTGTCTCCTTTTGCTCCCTTTCTCTCAATCACAGCTACTTCTCTCCCTTTCTCACACATACACAGATTTGCTTCCTTTTCCACATCTTGAACTTTGATTGACCTCAGGGGCTTTTTTGTTTGTTTTTACCTCTTGTTTTATTCTTGCTAGGATTTTTTATTTTTAAATTTATTTTTTTTTTTCAGGTTTGGCTGCTTTATGTGGCATACTTGTACCCTCAAACAGGGTCTGTAGCCTCAGCATCGTGCTTTCAGCTGCCCATCCATACGTATTTCCTGCACCAATACCACCCCATCAGCTTTACTTTCAAGAATAAGATGGGAAAGGAGAGGAAACAAACTCTCTGGGAGCATCCTGAGCTGCTGGGCTTTTGGGAAGAGCTGAGCCCCAGGGCCAGGGAGGACGAAGGAGCTACAAGTGCAGCTGCCAGAGCAAGATGCTGACAGCCTGCATGGGGCGCAGTGGAGAGTGCCGGGATGCAACAGGTTTCTAATTAGTCCCTTAATGAGATGCTCTCTTACAAGGTCTGATCCATACCCAACCAGAGTTAATGGGAATCTCTCCGCTGACTGAGCTGGCTCTGGTGCTCAGGACTTCAGGCGTCAGCTGCACTTTAATATTAAAAGCATTTTAATCCCTGCTTTAAAACAGTGCCTGCTTCTCCTGGGTGGCTGCCGCATTGTTCCTCCCCCCTAGTCTCCTGCCACCATCACCTTCGCTCCCCCTCCTTCCTGGAAGGCACACGGGACAATCGCTTGCCCCAGACGCCCCAGCACAGGCGTCCCCAATTAGCCCAGTCATTCACAGCAGGCTGCCCTCTGATGTGCTCCGTGGCAGCACTTGATGGATCTGATCTTAAAATTCAAGCCCTGTTCTTCTCATCCGTCACCTCCTCCCTTTTTCTTTGCCTGCAATTCATTTTCTCTTTCACCTCTCAGAAAAAAAATAAAATAAAAAAAATGAGGAAAAAAAAAGCCCTTCCATGATGTTTTCCTAAAGATTTTTTTTTTTTTTTTTGCAAAGAAAAGATGAAATGCCAATATTTCTGTGCTGCTGAGCAAGCCTACGACACTCCACCTTTGCACAAAACGAGGGAGAGAAAGGACAGTGACTCCCTAGCAAAGCAAATAAAGGAAGATGAAGTTCCAGGCGGGAGGCCACAGCAAGTGGGAGCTGCTCCTGTGTTTGGGATGAGGTTTCATCGTGTCCCCAAGAGGGGACACGGCACACGTGGGAGCCCCCAACCTGGCATGATGCAAGCCTGGGCACAGCGCAGGTGGCTGGAAGAAGAAAGTGACCCAAGGACAATCAGGCTAAGGGCATCTTTTGTAGGAACCAGGTCTCTACATCCTCATTCCTGCCTTCCTCTGTGGCCATGGGTGGTGCAGAAGATGAGGGCACCCAGAGCCTGGCATACAGGAGAGGAAGGAGCTAATTGCGAAGGCAACAGAGAGGAGAGGGAAAACAGATCTGTGCAGTCACAGCCATTTCTGAGCGATTTTATCACGCTGGGAGGTGAAAGGCACGGAGGAGAGAGTGTTTCCTAGCTCCTCAGGTGCTTGAAGGCAGAGCGGGAGGCAGAGCCTGTAATTTCTCCACTGCATTTAGTTATTTTAAGTGGGAAGCCGGTGTCGAGGTAGCATCCATAAACAGACTCGACAGCCAGTGGCGAGCCTCAGGAAGAGGCACTGCCATTCCCCCAGCTCCCAGAGACGTCTGAAGGGATGCTTAAAGCTGTTTAAAAGGAAGAGTGCTCCAGGTGCACCTGGCAGAACTGAGTGCTCGCATCAATAGGAGCGATAACGGAGGACTTACTTGGTTATTTACCCAACACTGGTTAACTTTACAAGGAAATAGAAGGGGGGAAAAAAAGCAACCGAGGGTATATTGAACTTTCTTGACACTATCACGAAAGCAAAGAGACTACCTGAGGCTATCCCTGTGGACACCGAGCACGTGGGCAGGCAGAGAGGCTGCATCCACCCTTCAAGCTGAAACCAACCCTGCAGCCACACAAGCAGGGCAGGCAGACAGCTGTCCCCATCAACCTTCAGGCAGGTCTTAGAGCAGCACAGACACCGAGCCAGATCTCCCCAACTGGTCTAAAAACCCATGCCCTCATGCTGGTGGGAGCTGCCTGGAGAAAAGGGGAGAAGATGCTCCCGGCTGTCCTTCCTCCCTGCCCATTCCTGGGGACATGCAAAACCCACAGCCTGGGACAAAAAGCACTGGCAGCTTGCAAAGCCCCAAGGACTTGTTTCCTGTTGCTTGTAAAGGAATAGCGTGTACTAGCACGAAAGAGGTGAAGGAAATACAATTGCATCAATAAAACAGGAGAGCAAACTCACTAAAGAAACACTTGTAAAAGGACGAGTACGGGTCTGTCAAGATATTCCCAGTGTAAAAAGGGTTCCCACACTAAAAAAACCCTCTTCAAAATAATTTCCTCTCCACGCTGCCTGGGAGCCTCATAATTACTAACAATGATCACAGACCCATTCATTTTATCCCAAAATTAATACATCACGCTCAGAATGATATCACATTAATTTATCACAAGATTTATGAAACTTGTACTTTTTTCTAATGAGATTTATGCAAATTCCGCTGCATCCATTGTTTGAACCAGGAAAAAAAAATTGAAAAAGTTATGTTTGGGAAGCTGCTATGCCCAAAAGTCTCTTTCCCTTTTTTAAATCTGTCCTTCCACCTTGACCAGCATGGCAGGGCAGGGGATACTCAGGGGCAGGGTACCACCTTTTCCCGAAGCAGCCCAGAGCACCCTCATGGCAGGTGCAAGGTCTGCAGGTGAGCCGATGATTCGAGGCACTTCAGAGGGATGTTTGAAACTAATTTTAAAGGAAATGAGCTGGCGGTTCGCTTGCACCTTGGAGAAGGGTCAGAGAACAGGAGGAGAAGCAGGGAGCTGGGAAATTAAAGCCCTCGTGTTTTCCTGAGTTAAAAGGGATGGTGGAAAAACAGAAATATCCGACGCAGCCTCGCTCCTCTCAGCGTAACGTGGCTGCTAGCAGCTACTTGTGAGACGCACGGACAGGGGTGGGAGGAGACGGGAGGAACTGGAACAGCAAAGGAAAACATAAATCTGAGGTTAGCAGAAACTTCCCAGCAATGAAATCCACTGAGGTGTTAAATAATGGCAAAGAGCCCCAACAGCGCCTGGGGCTTTTAAAACTGGCCTGGAAATGATGCTCCAGAAACAATCCTGGAAGGGCCCCAGAGGCACGGAGGAGATGAGCCAGCAGCCATCCAAAACCCAATTTTAGCAGCTCTGGGGAGCCGGCAGGAGAGAATGTCAGCCCAGCAATAGGATCCATGGGAAGAGCAAAACTCCCTCTGCTAGGGTCAGAGCCCTACCTGATGGAGATCTCCCTGCCAGACTGGGAACACCGAGAGGGAAACACTTGGCCCTGCTGATCCTTCTCCTGAATTTGGCAGGCAAGGGGGGGGGATAACCCAAAACCACATCTGCTCCCCCAGAGGAAGGGTTCAGCCTTGTGCTGAGCTCATTTGAAGGGGCTGGAGACAACCACCCAGGGAAAAACCACCTTGGGGACAAAAAGACAAGTCCTCCACCTGTAGAGGTAAACGCATTCCCTCTGTACCCTACTCCCGAGCATCTCCCCGAGCACAGCACCACGCCGCATCGTGCCCGTCCCCGCAGCGCCCTGTGTGCATCTCCGCACCTTCCTCAAGGAAAACCTAGCTAATGCAGTCTTGATTAACATTTCTGACACAAAGTTTAAACCCTAAATCCATAGGATATCCTTTTCTAATTAATTTTTGAAGGAAGAAGCAGCTCAGAAAGTATAAGGAATATTTCCTTTGTTCCTCCCTGCCTCCTCCTGACCTCCCCCCCTCCCTCCGAAAAGAAAAGAGTTCAGTTTCCAATTAATTAAACAACTTCAGATCAAAGGATACTCTGTCACAGGTGCCAGCGTGGGGGAAATGCCACCCAGCTCTCCTCTGTGTGACCATCACAGCACACAGAGCATCAGCCAGGAGAACAACTTGGTGGGGAGGGTGGGTGGGGGGGGGGGGGGGGGGGGGGGGAGACCTTCACCCCTCACCCTGGCGTCCCACCTGGGCACTGGACGAGCTCCTTGTCCGAGGTTGAGAACCCAGGGGGCTCTTAGGACCCCTGGTCACTGGGTAGACATTAAACCATGCCCCCCATGCCCACAAAACCCCCTCTCATGCTGTTTCCCTGCCGTATCTGAAAGGCCCAGGGGATCCCACCTGCGTCAGTCTGACACCTGCAGCATCCCCTTCCCTAAACACCATTTTGGGGGGCAGGTGCATGAGGCACCAACACCTGCCTCAATGGCCAGCCTTTAGAAGACCAAATATCTCCAAAAAAAGACTGTGTCCACAGGTGGGTGCCCAGTTAACCCCCCAACCCACCCACCAAGCACTAATGTTTTCAGCAGGACCTGCTCCAGCTACTGCTCCAATTTCCACCAACTTCAGCCCCTCGGACATCCCCAGCAAGAATTGCCTTCCCATCATGACTGGTATTAGTGCAGCATTACTCGGCTTCCAGAAAGGGGAAATAAATCCGTGGGAATGACACAGGCTGACCGACAAGCACAGAGACCACAAAGCAGCACCGCAGTGCCGGGGTCAGTCCCGTTTGGGGAGCAGAGGGCAGCTTTCCTAAGCAGAGCAGGGCATGCTTACTTTCTGACCACCAGCTGGAGAGGAGAGGTAACAAGAGAGTCCTGACCCTATCAGAGAAACCATGGCACCGTGCAAAGAGCTTGACAGGCCAAAACCAGAAGGAAAACAGAAGGCGACCTGTTGCAAAACCCCTTTCTGGCTACGGGGAGGCGCCTTGGGGTCTAAAACCAAGCAGGAGCAAGGATGCTGAGCCAACTGAACAAGCATTAAGCAGGAGCCCTGAGTTTATCGCCTCTCTTTGGCCGCTGAGAAACCTTTGAGACACATCTGGGTGTAGACAAGGAAAGCAGGCCCCCAGAAGCCTAGCTAATGAGGTGCTTTGCAATTTGGGGTAAATAAATGATGTATGGGTAAGGCGACACACAGGGTGCTTTGCATCTCACCCAGATAAGGCAACACAGCTTTGCGTTAATTAGGAAAAAAGAGGCTGATCTCCAATTAACATGAGGTCAGAGATAAAGCTCGTTAGAGGGCAGTGCCTACAGATGAGGCCCTAGGATGCCTCTGACACCGAGCAGGGCTGGACCAGGACAGCGCCACAACCACACTGGCAATGCAAACACCAGCACCACTGCTCTGCCAAGAGGATGCGGGGACAACAGGGGGCAACCAGGGTGTAAAATGGCACCTCCAAGATGGCACAGCCCCCATCCTATCAAGCTGATTGGGATGGATAGGGCCAAGAAAAAACCCGTCAGCAACTTCTACTTGCACAAGGGAACTTCGAGCAGGATTCATTCACGTCTTGTTTGAAATCTCATCTGTGCCTTACAAAAGATGAGATGAAGCATCCCCGAGGCACTCAGGCTCTCTGGGAACACAAAACCCTCAGTGCTCCAGCTTGCTGATGGCCCAGCTGCTCTGCTCCCTGAATGCTTCAGGGGGATAAATGGATGCAGCCGTCCTAATCCCAAGCATCACCGGATAATTTGCTCCAGCATGCTTTGCTGTAAATGTCAAAGCAACCCCAAAACGCTCAAGAGAAAATTCAGGAGTCCTGCTGACTGGCTGCAGCCAGAAGGAGATGGTGACAGTGGTCAGGTTTTTGTCTGCAGGTTTCAGATCCATAAGCAAACTGGCCTTGGACTGCCACCGTAACTCTCTGAGGTTTCAAAACCTGCGCCGAGTGATGGATTCCACCTCGTTGTAATGGAGATGCAGCAAAATCCCTCTTGATTTATCTCTTGAGTTGAGTTAGCACCTCTCAGTCTCCAAGGCATGGCCTCAGTAAGAGTAAAACTAGCAGGCTGGGCCAGGACTTTGATGCCCAGAATGGCCAATTTTAGAATCACAGAATCATTAAGGTTGGAAAAGACCTCCAAGATCATCTGGTCCAACCATCCCCAACCACCAATAGGTTGCTTTCCCCATTTCTCTCACCCCATGAAAAGCAAATAAATCCCTTAAGAGACCCAGGACAAACCAGAAGCTGGTTTGGAAGACTCCACCAAGGCAACAGCCCAGGTATATGCAAGACATTCAGACTCTCAGCCCCTCAAATCTGCCTTCCCCCAGCTCCCTGGGGACGGCGATGACTGCCCTATCCCACCCAGAGCTCTTCCCCACACACCTCCCTCCCAAATGCCACGGAGAAGGTGGGGAGAGACTTGGCAGGCAGTGCCTGGGTATCCGAGGCACGAGCTTATCTACCTCCCCGCCACAGCACCGCGGCAAATTGCTTGTTGATAAATGAGGCTATTTAAGAGCGGGTGATGCCAGCGTTAGGGTTATTAATGACGCCGACGCGCGGAGACATTTGAGAGCGGCCCCATGTCCCATTGTCCTCACTCGCATGAGTAATGGGGCACTTCAGCTACAGGGCTTCAAACCCAGCTGGGACTGCGCAACAACAGAAACAAAGTAGGACCGAGGGAAATGGATGGGGCACGCTGGACCGACGACTCTCAGACTCTCACGCACCGATAAAACCAAGCTCTGGTTGGGCAGAGCTCCAGGCGACGTTAGGTCTGGAGCATTCCCCCTTCCCAACCAACAAAAGAAACTCTTCCACTCACCCCAGGCAGCCACAACACAACCCACAGCATCCCATTCTCCCATCCTACACTACAAATCCACCCAAATGACACGCCAAAGTCTAGCCCCAGCTGCCTGAACCGGAGGAAGCAACACGTGGCAGTCCCCGGAGCACAGCGAGGGTGATATTTGCTGGAGCCTGGGAGGCTTGCACAGGGCCACGGCCTCACTTTGCACGTCACAGATGCCTAAACGCAGCCAGGAGAGCAATGAGTGGGAAATGAAGAGGCTGTTTGGTGCAAGAGGAAACCTCGGAGCAGAGCTCTGCAGTCGCTGGCGGGAGCGCAAGGCAGAGCGCGCAAGCACACAGCTGTAAATTTGTTTCCGAGTTAATATACCCACGAGTGTTTTTTCTTTTCCTACGAAGGCACACTCTTCTGCAAACAAACATCTGGAGATCGCCACTACAGCTGGACAATTATCCCCAGTGACTCAAGCATTCAATTAATTTAGCCTTTCTCATTTGCGAGTCGTCTGCAAGTAGGCTGAGATTTGCAGGAATTTATTTGTTATTTGGATATATTCAGCGAATGGCTTATTAAAAACATATTTCAGGCAAAGGATCTCTCGCTAAGTGCTCCTACGACTGCTGGCAACTGCCTGCTCGCGGCACGCACGCGGTCACTGGTCGCAGGGGAGCGCCGCGCGCCGTGATGGAGAGCTCCGCGCCGCCAGCAGCAGCTTCCCAGGGCTCTGCGGAAGCACCTGCATGAAAACACAGCCTCCTGCAGACACAGAGCACGCGGCCTGCCCAAATTTCCCTAAAAACTGCAGAACAGCTTGCACAGAAGTGGTCACGAACAGGCTGGGAGCAGAGGCGAACACCCAAATTAACTGACTTTGTGCGAAAACATCTCTCAGTAGCTTCCACAACATCATGCGAGCATCCACGTGGCTCCTTTTTCCCTGCGTTTTGTCTCAGAGCTCCAGGGAACGTGTGCTACAGGAATCTCATAACAGCAGTGAGAGAAAATGGGGGAGAAAAAAGTACCAAAGGGCCCTTTCTGAGCTCACCGTAATCCCTTGGGTGTGCAGTGAGCCCAAACTCTTCCCAGCCCATCTACCACTGACACCATAGCCTGGGCAGCACGTAAGACATGCCTGAAAACACATAATCCTAAAAGATCAGTTCCCCTTTGAAGGGGACTTTTGGCAGCCCAGCTCCTGGGGAGTCGGGGCAGGGCTGCAAGGGATGCTCCCCCCCTCGCCTGGTGGCCAGAACGGCCCGTGCTCCAAAAAGGCCCCGCTAGTCACATGGAGAAACCAAAATCTGTAAATCCAAAGAGAAGACAAAGGCCTGTGCTAAATCCCAGCTGCCGGGCTGTTTGAAGACGAGAAGAAAGCAATCGCTGAGGTTTCACAGGCTGTTCTAAAAGTGGAAATCCATGAAGAAAAGTGATCCAATAAGTCACAGTTTTAGACTTTTTCTTTCGATTGCTCCAAGGAAAGACTTTCAAGGCTGCTCTTTCCCCTGCAGCCCTAAACGAGGGAGAAATGGGTATTGACCACTGAATTCAGCAGCTACTTGCCAGCAGCTGCTTGCACATTTCTGAGAGGAAGAGCCAACTCCTGTCACCTTTCTCCAATGCAAGGAGATATGGCTAAAAACCCCAAAGAAAAACCCCACCTGGACCCAATGCACCAAGCCAAAGGCACACACAGCACTTCCTGAAGGGTGGCGAGCATTTTCACACCACCAGCAAGAAGCACGCCTCTCTTCCTCCTTCCCACTAAAGGACAGCCCTCCTCCTCCTCTTCCTCCTGCTTTTGGTTGCACTTTGCTCCAGCCCTCATCCCTGCGAGGATGCAGAGAGGACCCTGGCCTAGGCAGCTCCTAAAGTTTCCTCAAATCTGGGCTGCGATTACATCTGCCGTTATTAAAGAGTGCTAATAAGCCTTATTAACCAGCAGTGAGTGAGAACGGAATAAGGAAAGGATTTTCCTAGGACCCAAAGTGCAAGAAATTCATAACTTGCTTAATGCCTGTACCAATAAGAGATGCTTGTGCCGAGACTATTTTAAAATCAACCTGACTCTTTCCATTAAAGAAAAAAAAAAAAAGACACTTCCAGAATTATTCACGGAGACAGCTGTACAAAAAGCAACCCAGAAATAAATAAAACAACGTCACTGGTTGCAGCAGCATCGTCCTGCAGTGGATGGCAGCTGGCTGCAAGCTCCTGGAGGGCACAGGGTGATGTGCAGTGTAACAGTGAGACCAGGGAGCGAGGAGAGGGGGCTCAGGGGATGAAACCCCAAAGCCCAGGCCTTAGGGTTCAGGGTCCCATGGGTCTCACCATGCTCCAGACCCCCTTCACCCCCAGCTTTCAAAAGCAAACCAGGTGGGTAAAGCCCTCGCGCAAAGCACTTCCAGCTCTCTTGCACAGGATATGATTTCAGTCTGCTCAGATTTTGGGATGCCCATGCGTGCTCCCAGCCCAGGGGGCTCTCCTGTCTGTCCCATGTACCCCAGAGCAGAATCCTGCAGCTCTCCCCAGCTCTCCCCCTCTGCAGCATCACCTCCCCGCCGTGCCTCCGGGATGACTGATGAGTTCGGCGCCTTGTTTTTGAGCAACTCACGTGGCTCGCCGGCACGCAGGATGACAGACCTTGGGAACCCGGGCATTAATACTGGAGATTTATAGGCAAATCTGTCACGGATGGGGAAGCTTTTTGCCCAAGAAGTCTGCCTGAAGGTCGCTTTTCCTGGGCACCAAGTGCAGAGAAACTTTCTCAGCCACCTTGGCCCCAGCAGAGGGCACACAGGAGAGCAGGGGAGGGGTAGATGCCAGCAGAGCCCCAGCAGCAGCCTCACACCTAGCAAAAAAAGGGCTTCAGGAGCCCCTCCACCCCAAACCCTATATCTTCCATAGGCTGAGCTATGTATTTCTGCGTCCACCCATTTTCACCCACCATCTGACCCAGCACAATGCGCCTCACCCCCTTGCGTTCAGCTAGGACGAGAGGTTTGTGCATCATGCCCCATCTCCCCAAGCTTTTCCTCTCTCTTTTCCTCTCTCACCAGGATCAGGGAGTTTGATGCATGAGGCTACATCCTCCTGTGCACAAATACCATCGAGGAGTTCACGGATGCCGGTGCTCGCTTATATTTCACTGTCACCGCCGCACTATTATTTTTGTCGGGTGACTGGTGCTGCAGCTCCAACAGGTGCTGGAGAAATTGGGGTAAACCTTGAAAATACAACTTCATCCAGCACGTTAGAGAAACCCCACGTATTTGTCATCCCGAGGCAGCCAAGTCACACTGCGTAAGCTCTCTGCCATGGGGTTTCCCCCTAGGATTTCCCAGGTGTTCCTCTGGTACGGGTGATGTACTAGCGAGCTGGTCTGATTGCTCAGAGCAGGGTCCAGCTGTGGAACAATTAATTCGTGTTCATTACCCACAGCACGCACCCCTGTCACTGCAGCTACCAAGGCTGCAGAAGGGCGGGCATGGCAGAAGGTAGCAAGGGAGGGAGGAGCCATTTGTCTGCTTAATTTGTGCCATTATTTAGCCATAGAACAAAGGCCCCATCATGCTGCTTGGCCACCAGGATGACACCACCAAGGACCAGGCCATCTCCTGCTCTATGTCTTATTCTGTCTCCTTTTTAACTGTGTACTAATTTCACAGAGCACAAGATGCTCTCATTGGGAACATCACCAGGAGAGGTTCCTCTCCCCACATCACCTCTCCATGCAAGCTCCTAGGGCATGCACAAGAGCCAAACCCCTTTCCCATGTAGCCTCAGCATCCTCCTGGTGGGAAAGCTGCCTCGGACGAGGCATCATACAGCTCTCATCCCCCCATAAAACACACACCAGCCCGTCCCTTTGCTGGCAGAACAGATCTATCCAGACAAAGGAGACTTCCCAGGCTTAGTCAGGGCAATGTGAATAAATCCCATGAATCATTTATTCGGTTGATTTTGGCTGTCTCTGACTGTGTGAAGGCATACCACAAGTTCCTCCGCTGTATTCTTATTTAAAACAATAATCTCTGTGGATAATTTGTCGTCTCCAACTTATTTAGGAAGCGGCGGATTATAAAACCCGAGCCACTTTGGAAGGACACAGTTGAGGTTGTCCTGTTTAAAGGACTGACAGGAATAAGTCAGGGTTATTTTTTGCTTTTTGTTAGTACCATTTGGCAATGTTTGTGGCACTGCCCACAGCTTTCACAGGCAGCCTGCGTGGACTACAGGTACCTCAAAGGAGGCTGTAGCGAGGTGGGGTTGGTCTGTTCTCCCACGTGCCTGGTGACAGCACGATGGGGAATGGGCTCAAGTTGCGCCAGGGGAGTTTTAGGTTGGTCATTAGGAAGAACTTCTTTACCCAAAGGGTTGTTAGGCACTGGAATAGGCTGCCCAGGGAAGTGGTGGAGTCACCATCCCTGGAAGTCTTTAAAAGACGTTTAGATGTAGAGCTTAGGGATATGGTTTAGTGGGGACTGTTAGTGTTAGGTCAGAGGTTGGACTCGATGATCTTGAGGTCTCTTCCAACCTAGAAATTCTGTGATTGGTTCTGTGACCACACAAGCTGCTAGGCAGAAGCAGCAGCCCTATGAACCTGCCTGAGCCTTGCCACACTCGTCCATCTCGTCACAAACCCAAAGACCCACCTCAAAAAGGGCCTCTCCAAAGCACAGAGGAGACAGATTTGCAGCCCCTGATCCCAGCGCCTGACCCCCTCCTCTCCCTCGTTACGGATGAGGTAAATTAGCTGTGACGCTCATTAGCTGCAGCTCCTAATTAGGGAAAATTAATATTGGTTTTGATAGAAGTGCTGGCTGAAGCTCTCCCAGGAAAAGGCACTCCTGACCTTGCCATCCCACTCAGCAGCCAGTTACCCGACACAAAGCACTTCTTGTGGGGCCAGCGGGCTGTAGCCACCTCCCGCCCCAGCATCGCTCGAGGGAGCAATTTGGGGAAAGGCCCTCTTTTTTTTTAATGCTAGGACAAGAGGAATTTGAATAGTAAATGGGGCTGTCATGCTCTCTCCAGGTTTTAGGACCACGATAATCTTTCTGGAACAGCATCTGCCATCCCTGCCTGCCTGCAGCTCTTCCTCCTCTCTTTGGGGGAAATGGTCCCAGCCCCTCCTAACCCAGAAAAATTGCCCAGGCTTCCTGGAGGGCTCACCTGCCACCAGCTCTGCTCCCAGGTCAAAAAAATAACACAATACAAAGGCAACAAATGTTTTAAAAAGGAAAGAAACAGGAGCAGCACCCCTCGACCCCATCCCTGCTCTCAGAACCCAGGCCTCCAAAGGTGGCTCACTGACACAACAGAGCTAAACGAGAACAAAACACTTGCTACCAAAGTTACGTGTCAAAAGACACTGTATTATTCGCACATTAATAATAATAAAGATGTCAGGCCATCAGATAAGAAGTTAATCTCATTCAGAGCACAATTAAAGATGCCATTACCCGACCACCTGGGGCTGCTTCAGCTTTTACAGTGCAGTGGATTTAGGGATAACAGGGGTAGGACAGGCAGGGAGAAGCCTCTCGCCCAGCCAGCCCCTTGCAACCATTTGTGCCATTTTGCAACCAAAATCCACCCCGGAGCATCCCCCTCCTCTGTCCCTTGCTACCTCCATTGCGCAGATTTAGAGGATTCTGCAAATTTTTATGGTTTCTGCTAGAGCATCCTTCCCCAGTGCAACGATATCTGCTGTCGTCCATGCAAAGCCCTAATTTATGACTATTTCCACAACTCCACTGAAGCACTCGTGTAACGACTGCCATGCTCCCCACAACCTGTCCCTCCTAGCCCTGTACCTGACGGGACTGCAGACAGCGTCCCCGTGCCTGCAACAGGTTGCAGTGCTTCCCCACAGGGAAAAGCATCAGCCCTTGCCCAAACATGCTCAATGTTGAAAACAAACACGCATCCTGGGCTGAAATTAGGGTACAGGGCATTCACAAAGGGCCTGTACTTCCAACTCCATACTGCCCCATCTCACTGAGCTGAGTTTTACATTAACGTTTTAGCCTTTTACACAGAAATATCATTTTATCTGGTAGGATGTGTTTAATTTGATGCGGCGGTCATATGGGAAAAGGAGCACTTCCAGAGTCAGGCTGCCTGTCTGCAGTGCTGGTGGTTTTATATTCTTCTGCCATATCTATTTCTTCCCCTCTGTTTCCCAAAATCATTAGTAACAAACATTAATCTCTGCCTACGAGCACGCTCCTTGCTTCTCCCCTCACTCCGGAATGTTTGTTATTCTCCCTTGGATCTTCCACATTTCCAAGCCTCTTCCCCCAGCCTATTTTTAATTTAACTGTTCAAAACCAAACAGCAGAGTCAGAAACGAAGCCACTGTTAGTGTAAGGGCACTGAGCTCCATGAGATGATCTCCCTCCTCAAGCCTAATATTCACTTAAAAATAGAGATTCCTCCGTGCCCAGGTAGAAAAGGAGAAACCCAGGACTGCATCGCCCCCTGAATTGGACAACCTACGCGATACAACGCGGGAGGCTCACCAGAGCAGGAACTTGACAAATCAATGCAGATGAATGGAATAAAATTGAGTTACTAACCATTAAATGTCAAGTGTTTGAAATCTTTCCCCCTTGCGTAAAGGGCAATACTAATAAATCTTTAAGAGAGGGAACGCGGCATGCATTCACTCCTTTGACCACCGCTGCAAATTGAGCAGATGTTTTCATTGAATCGTCCAACAATGCCGTCTCGATCTTTTTTTTTCCCCCGAGTGGTTACAGTTAATTCAAAAGCCATCAGCGCGCGGGAGCGCTTTGACAGGAGGAACCAATTTATTAACTCCCGCTGCCAATCAAGCGCATTAATCCAGCCTGCACAGAAAGGTGCATTAGCACCAGGCTGCGATAACGTGGTAATAAAACTGCAACTTCAAGGTGACTACACTACACGTCCCCCAAAAATCCTGCATATCCCCCAAAAATCAGCAAAAGGCAACAAAACCAAAATACAACCCATCACCGACACAGCCAACACAGCCCAGTCGGCACTGGTAAGCTGTGATGATGCATGCGTTGGCACGAGCTGCTTTACACAAATAGGATTTTGCCCTGAGAAGGGTTAAACATCCCCAATAATGCCCGCCAGGCTGGGGGCAGCTTTCTGCACAGACGCTTCCCAATAGTGAGGCTTTCATCCCATAATCTCAGCGCACGGCACGCGCATGTGCTCCAGAACGGCTCTCTTCTACCTGCCTTTATTTTTTTTTCCCTGGAATGAGGAATAGCTAGTTGAATTTTCACATGTTAATTGCTTAAAATGATTTTGAGGCAGATGAATTTGTCCATTTGTTTTTACAGAACCGAACACCAGGAAGCAACAACAGGAATGCAGAGGTGACAGGGAATAGCTTGAATACTTTTATTTAAAAAAAAAATAAAAATAAAGTACTATTTCCATGGTGACCAGTTATGGAAAGTTTAATTAAAAGGTTAATTTTTCACAAGTCTAGAAGCCTGAAACTGCAGTAAAAAGAGCAACTGTGGCTCTTGCAGAGTACCTTTCTCAGCAACACGGGCACCCCTGGGAAGTGCCTCGAGCCGTTTCCCACCTTGCCTGGCTGGCTCAGGAGCTGGATGCTGCCTCCGTGCTATTTCATTGACAAACTCACGATGGTGCAAACTGCTGGATGCCAGCCCATCTCGGAGCCATCCCTTCCCAGCAGCTGCCACTTCACTGCAGCACCAGGCTGGGAGCAGCCTTTTCTTTTTTAAACTCGCACAGCCCAAATATACCAAGCTCCCAATCTGGCATGCGTAGGCCTGGTTATTGCTCCTTCTCATCATAGCTTTTTTTCTTCTTTAATTCGTATTTTGTTGTTCTAAAAGGCCCTACTGACAGACTCAGAGTGAAAAAACAGCCCACTCTCCCCAAAACTCCTCACCAAAAATAACCATTTTCTGTGCAGGTATGCATTTCCCTCCAGCGCTGGGCTCCAGGTGGCCCTTAGGACATCCTCACCTCCAAGAGAGGTAAGTAACCTCCTGATCTGAACACACACACACATCCACACTTATTGTGTATAGCTCCTTATATTTTTTCAAGCTCTCCTGTGCCACAGGACATACTGAAGCCTCGGAGGGCAGGACCAAGGCGGTGGAGCTCAGCGTGCCTACTGTATATGAGAGCAGAGGGCTCAAAGGAGGAAAGGAGCTGCAACCTCTCTGTTGCTGCTCTAAAAGTCAGGCAACAGCCAGCACGCTTCAAGATTTAACCACCCAGCTGTGCCTACAGAGGAAAACTTGAGAGTTTTTACCAAAATGCCTCCTTTGGCACGGGGTGCAGAGTCACAAGGAGGTGACACCTGCATGGCGCTTCCTTGGGTTGACCTCTTTGCCCATGCCTTCTGTCTCCTAACTTTCTTCTCCTGTTCTCTGGGTTTGGTGGAAAAAAGTGACCTGCTGGCTGGACTTGATGATCTGGGAGGTCTTTTTGGGTCTGGACTATTCAGTGTTTCTGCCCTACCTTCTCCCCCTCCATCTCCCAGAGCTTGCTTGCCCAGCAAGAAGCCAGCCCATGAGCAAAGCTCCTACAGACGGCCCGGTGCAGATAACTTGGATTAAAGCCACCAAAGTCACCTCATACATAAAAATGAACTCAGGCCTCATTACCATAAACACACATCTTTCTGTTTCTTTTACAAGGGGTTCGCCACGATGCAGGAGCTCACAGGCGAACGTGAGGGGTGGCGAGATCAGAGCTGCAAACAGTTTGATGAAGTTACCTAATGCAAGGTTAATGAGTCCACACTGCAAACATACTTTGCCTTCTCTCCATCTTCCCCATTTTAAGTGTAAGCATTAATTAGCAAAGCAAATATGAAGATTTAAGTGATTGATCAAGTGATTAATTTAATGAAGGGGCTTTTTTTTCCTTAAGGTTCCTGGTGTTGGGAATAACTAATTCCAGAGCCCAAAGTTTTCATTTCTGGTGCTGTATTTGCTAAAGCTCAACAAACGGTTTTGTCGATGGGCCTTCTAACAACAAACAGCAGCAGAAGGGCTTGTTAGGAGAAGTGAGATCCCTTTTAATCAGGCTTTGTGAAATATTCCTCAAATATTTGTTGCTTGTTAGGGTCGTTACAAGCCCGGCCCTTCGCAGAGCACTTATTGGCTCTGACCCAAGAAGATTGCAAATCCAATTTTAGACAGTAAATAGTCAGCAGAGGGTAATATTGCTTTCAATTAATACTGGAGATGAAGGTGATGTTCTTACAGCTCGCATCTCTAAAGGAGAACATCCACTCGCAGCCGTGCCCGTAATGAACCTCGCGAAAGCACACTTTGTATTCAAAAATATCTCAATCTCCCTCACAGCCAGAGACCAGCATATTCATCTCAAATTATCCCTTCGGAAAAGGCCAAATCAATTCTGCGAGCTGCACACGGGCAGGCACGCGCTCCCCCACAGGGCTGACGGCGGGCACCCGGGGCTGCTCCCAGCAAACGCCAGCCCCGCACAGCTCTCTGCCTGGAGAGCCCCACAGAATCATCCGTCCTGCCTTGGACCCCCAGCCTGGATTTATCCCGTGTCTGGACCTCCAGCTAAAAGCAGCCAGCAGAAAGCAAGCTGAGGAGCCGAGGGTCTGCCTGTGCTTGCCAAGCTCCTTTTTCCTACCAGCTAAACAGCAACAACACAACCCCAAGGCTTTTTACCTTTCTGTAACCTTTGCCCCCACGTTGGTAGCACAGCGTGGAGGATGGGAAGCTTGCCACATGGTCCTCAAACTGTGCAGGCAGACAGAAACCAGCCCCCACCGTGCCCTACCCCCTTGTGCTGTGTGCTCACCCCCACCTGGGGGTTACTGACAAGCAGCAGCATGTTTTTACCATCAACTCAAGCTGATTTGAGCAAAAAGATGGCCCCCAGCTCTCTTGCACCACCCTATGCCTTATATACCCAGCCCACCTTGCAGCTCTACCACTAGCAAATACCTAAATGCTGAGCCAATGACAAACTTCGCAAACAAAAACAAAAAATCCTCAAACAAATGGCTTGCAGCAGCCCCCCAGCACTGGGTGGGGAAGGACCTGGGACTGCTGGGCTCTCACCTTCCTCCTGCTTGCACCTTCCCTCTTTGCCTTTGTGGAGCTCCCTCAGAACTTCAGTCAGCAGCAAAGCCATGAAAATATTATACATATATATATATAATATATATATATATAAAGCAGGGATAGTTTTCCTAACACAGCACAGCCAGGGCTGCAGAGGAGAGCTGCAAGGCATAGCCAAAGCTGGACTTTGCTCTGGAAGGAGCACAGCTGAAGAGAAGGCAGGTGGCATCCTCAGCTAGACTGTGCATAGGTCCCCTTCCCCAAAACTTCACCCTTTTTCATAAAACAGTCCTACCTTGGTGTGCTCCTGCTCTCCCAGCTTCACACTGCCCTTCAGGAGCTGCCACAAGGCTTTGAGCTGTGGCACACCTCCTGAGCTCCCAATTAGCACCTCGTTAAGGCATGCCCACAAGCCTTCACGACTTTTAACCCCACGGTGCACGCACATGAAGTGAGTTTTCTCTTTTTATTATTGGCACCTGGTGCTGAGCAGGAAGGGCAGGACAGCACACCCCATACAACCTCCCCAAAAACCACATGCCCTGCTCATGGCTCCATCCCACGGAGCTCAGAGGCACTTTACACAGTCAGGATGTCAAAACCGGAGCACCAGAGCTCATGTCCTTCCAGCTCTGCGCCAGGGAAGTGCCACCACGTCCCCAGCAGATGCCTCCAGCTGCGGGATCAAAGCAGCAGGCAGGGCTTAGATAACCCTATCTCCAGCAGCAGCTTGAGTGGCCCGTCACCCCTGGGGACCTCACCCGGGTGCCAAAGCATCTGCCTGCTCAGGACCTGCGCTGAAAGGATGCCATGGAAGAGATGATTGCCTTGGAAACTGCAGCCAAGTGCAACGGAGAATCCAGGCAATCAGAGGGACACATCTATCAGAGGGACATGTCGCCTCCAAGCCACACTCAGTGGGCCACTCCGCTTACCAGACAGCAAATCCCTCTTCCTAGCCCCTTGGAAAGCAACCCTCCATCCCAAAAGGCTCCGAGTGTCCACCATGGCTCCTTTTGATGAGCTTGGTGGAGAAACGTCTGCATGCTTCAGAGCCCAGTGTAGATTTTTCCCAGAAAACCAGCTTTTCTCCCCAATTCCCTCTGAGAGGAGGGAGCAACATGCTCGGTGCTGCCTGCTCTGGGTGGGCTCCAGCTCTCAGAAGTCAGGGCCTGGGTTGTCAGAAGCAAGCTGTAATACCTCCCGTCATTCACCTGCTCAGAAAGCACAGCACCTTCTCTGGGGAGAGGCAGTGGGGCCAGGAGCAGAGCATGCATCCTCAGCCCAGGAGAGGATGCAGCCAGCTTTGGGGCTGAGCATCCCACCAGGTGCTGGAAGCCTCCTGCTAATAACGCTCAGAGAGGATCCCAGCAACCTGGAGGGGCCAAGAGCTGAGAGCCCCAGCTGCAAGCACTCTCCTGCCCAGAAATAACTTGGAATCAAACAGCAGCAGCCCTGGGGGAGCCCAGCCTCTCACGTGGCCTGAGCACCTCTTCTGGCATCTCCCCCATGCTCACGTTGCCCAGGGGGTGGCCAAGCCTTGTGACAAAATCCCAGCAGGTTTCACTTCTATCCCTCATCACCCAACCTTATACAGAAGATGCAGGTCCTCCAAGCTCACTCCCCTCTCCTTGTCTGAGACCAGGCGGTTCCCGTGATGCTGAAATGTTATCACTTTGATGAAGGGTAAGTGGGATCGTGCTCATCCAAACAGCTTTTGTCACACAGTTTGCCAGGTGCTGAGGCATGAAAGCTTTCACAGAAACTCAGGTGAATCCGAGAGGGGTGGTCATGAGTCTGGCTACGGACCCAACGTGACGGATAATCTTCATTTTCCGAGTCCTGTCCCGCATATAGCAAACCCATTTTCTGGGCAATTAGACCCCAGTAACTGCATTTCACTAGGATGGCATTGCTTTTGGAGGGGGGGGGGACCCCAAGCAGAACGAGCTGAGCTTACTTTCTCCCACTGCTCGTCCCAGGGCAAGCTCTGGGAGCAGCACTGAGGGTGGCCAAGGGTGCCCCATCCTACCCTCCCCAAATCCCTGCCTCGGGGCAAAACACTGGCTCCTGCCACAAGATATTTAGGTACTGAATGCCCCAAATTCAGCCCCCAAAATATTCTCACACCTTTGTGAAACTTCAGGAGGAAAAGCAACACTTGAAGCCTGAAGCTCCCCATCTCAGGTTTCCCCCACGGAGAGCAGCAAATACAGACCTCCAGAGCTATAAAAGCCACAGCAAAGATTTGCCCCACTGATCTACACCTCCTGAGGAACCCCTTCCTACAGTAATACCACCTCCTTGTGATGCTGACGAAGAGCATCCCCTTGCCAGACCTCCGGCACTCCACCAGCATCAATATCCATGCTGCTCTCCATTACCCACCTCTAAAAGGTGTGGGATTAAACGAAATGGCCCTTGGAATGATTTTGCTTAAGGCAGTCAGTAGCAGAATAAAGACAGACAGTCCCTCTCCTGGAAGCCCTCTCTCTCAGGGCTGTTAACCAGCTATTGCTTTGGGTGTAAAACACCTTGATTTTGCTACCTGCAGCTGGCATGGGCTCTCCTGGTGCCCCGTTTCCTCCGACACATCGCTTCAAAGTAGCGGGGAGAGAGTTAAAAAACAGCAAACCTCTCCCTTTATTCCCACATTCCCATCATCCATGATGTCCCCAGCATCCATGCAGCAGCATCTCTCCGTTCATGCCATGACCACCCCTTCCTCACCCTTCCTCCTCCTCCCCAGGCACCCCCTGCTCTCCCATCCCCAATTCTGTGTCTCTCGCCCTCCTCCTGCCCACGTTCCGGACTCCCCCCGCTCCCTCTCTGCCTGTGTGTGTGTTTCATTACTTCTGGGTGAACTAGCTGACTAGAGGGTCAGTCCACCTGAAAATTGCTCTCCCCGGACCTAAATGAAACAGATGGGCATTGATGATGTTTTCAGAGGAATTAATCAGCCCGGACTGGCGGCAGCGCCAGCAGCTCTGTAGTCCCGATCTTGCCTAATGAATTCCGAGCTCTCCGTCTTAATAGCTCCTGACAAGACTAATTTACTCCTGTAAGTGATTAGAGGGGGGAATGATCTCTTAATTGTTGCTTAAGATTCCTCTAGGCATCGCACACAGCAAGTGGGGATGCTCGTTTGGTGCTAGGTACGCCCGAGCCCAGCCACGGGGAGGCAAGGAGAGGGCTGGAAGGAGGCACCCGGAGCTAGCTCAGCACCAAAGGGCCTCACTCTGCACACAAATGGCTAAGCCCTTCCTCCTGCCAATGACACCAGCACCCGGTGCACGGAGTACCGGGGATGCTGCAGGCAGCAGGGATGTTGCAGGAGGGTACCAGGACCCAAGGGGGAGCTTCAGACCTTGCTTGGCACACTGCAATCACTTTTTAAAAATAATAATAATAATAATAATAATCTGTAATTTCACTTCTAAGACCTCAAGATTCCACATTATTTCTAGATTAAAAAGGTGCCACGCACAGTTCTGCTACTCACGCCCCAGCTGGGACACGAGAAAGGTGCTGCCAGAGGATGCCTTTCCCAAGGTAATACACCTAACTCTGACAGCATCTACCAGCAGCAGCAGGGAAAACCAACAGCAGCAACAAAAAAACAAATGTTGTTTGTCAACAGTTTCAAGGCTGACATTTCCCTCCGGTGCATCTGGGAACCAAATCCCAGAGCGCCAATATTCTTAAGAGTGAATTTCATTTCTGTACAGCGTCATACAAAGTTTAGGGAAAAAAATAAAATCAAGCCCCAAAGTAATTCCAGGAACGATTTTATTCGCACAATATCTCACTGAGAAGTAGCCTGTCAGAAACCTTCCCCCATTTTCCACCAAAATAGAAGTTCAGTCCAATTCCCATAAGGTATTTCAAGCTCAAGTACTTCAAGAGCTGTGTGCTTGGTCAGGAAGCGCTTCCATTAAGCTGTTTCCAACTAGCTCTCACTCCCACATCTGCACAGCTGCTTTCTTCCCCGGGACTTCCTCTGGGGCAAATTCAGCACTAAGTGTATTTGCTGAGGATGCCGGCAATCGGGGGCAGAGAGCACACTGGGGGAAGGAAAGGAGCCAGGTAGGAAATGGCCTGTACGGGGTGGCTGTAGAGGGGCTTGAGAAATAAGATGGGTGCAAGGCAGGGGGGGGAATTAAAAAATAAAAATCAGAAAACATTCCCACTAAATTCCTTCCTTTCTTTACATTGCTCGTAGCTTGTTTTCTGCAGTAACGTGAGTAAAGTCACCCGAGCAGCAGCTCTGAGTGGTGTTTGGCATTGCAAATAAACCTGAGCATCGCTGCAGGACCGAGCTCCCCAGGCAGCCCGCTGCTGCTCAGCGAGACCTTTTCCTCAAGATGCTCCTTGCAAGGAACTCAGCAGCCAGCAGCATCTCTCCAAAACCAGACAGCAAGGCTCCAGGGTCCTGCCTACTCACTCAGACACCACCCCAAACCCTGAAAAGATGCAGTCGAGGGGAAGGTCAAGATGAGAGAGACGCCTCTTGGCACTGCTGGACATGATGGTTGAGCCAAAGGAGCACTAGAGTAGATTCCTCCAGCCCCCGAGAGCTCTGGTGACAATCTGGGCACAGCACAAGCAGTCTGTTGAGGCTGCCACGCAACTGCATGGCCAGAGAAAGCAGGAGGTGGAGGTGGAAGCACACAAGAAGGGGCCTCCATCCCCTCCTGGCCGCCCTCCGCTGCTGCTCACGAGGGCTCACAATCGATTCCTCCAGCATTAAAAGCCAGTCATGAGCCCTGATTGAAGAGCACAAGTTTAATGGACTGAGAGCCTGGAAAGAGGCCGAGAACAACCAGGTCGATTTCTGCATTTACTACAAACCAATCACCAGCTAAATAAAGAAATAAAAATAAGCTACACCTGTCAATCAGAAGAAAACCAAGATTTATTATTTTTTTTGCATCCAAGGGCACCAACACATGCATGGACGTGCACCACAACCCTGCACACACTCCCAGGTCCCTGACAGTGTATTCCAGCAGCTCCACGCTCAGGTATTTGCAGGAGGAAAGGGAAAACAGGTGCTGGGAGCAGGGCAGCATCTCAGCACCAGCCTGAGAATGTGGAGAATGGACCAGAGCAGGGGGCACTGATCTGTCCCTGGTGTTCACCTGCTGCAGGGCCACCATGAGCTATCCCAAAGGGACAAATGCACTACGGCTGTCTTCCCTCCCCTACAAAAGCTCTCCCAGCACAGTCAATCGTGATCTATTTCTGGAGATCCTGCTCCCATCCCTCTGCCCTGGGTACTTTAGGAGCCCGCTGCTGCCCAGGACCAAGCTGCAGCAGAAGGTCCCAAGGCACTGGGGTAACAGCCCCAGGCCAACTGGGAAAACACCAGAACACCTCTCCCCACAGCACACGGGGTAATTCACTCAGCAGCTAACAGCCACAAAAGGAAGAAACCAGCCTAATCTTCCCACCTGCTGAGCATTTCTAAAGACACTGCTCTGAGCATGGAGAAGACCAAACCAAAAGCACTCCATGGCAGGCACGCGCCCTCCTCACATCCCACTTGGGCACAAAGGCAGCCAGAAAGGACAGGCCAGAACTTCATCTACCGGTCTGAACCCACGGGCCAAAACAGTCCCAAATGATCAAGTTGAATTGATATTTTCTTAGTTATTTTTAAAACCTTGCCCAGTGTGTGGTTGGCAGGGCCATCCCACCGGCGCACAGCACTTACCCACAGGGGTGTCCTCGTTGATCAGCAGGTAGGTGTCGAAGAAATAGTTTATGAAGTAGGGCAGCCGGTTGCCCCAGCCTGGGAAGAGAACAAAAATAAGAGTTTTTTTTAGTGGCCCTGCAAGGGCAGGAGAAGCTCAGGGCAGAGAGGGGGATCAGACACCGCTGGGTGGGGGGATGGTGAGGGGTGCCCCCAAACCAACACCAACCCAGCTGGAGAAGGGCAGGTATATCTCCTACAGAAGCCACGACCTTTCTTTTAGTATTTTCCTTGGCAGGGTGGAGGCAGAGGGGGACCAAGAGCATCAATTATTGTTTTAGCGTGTGATTAATACCTTGCTTTGCTCCCACGGCTGAGAGCCTTTCGCCTTGTCAGCCATCCCGGTGAGGCCTCACGCATCTCCCTCCCTTCTCCCGCGGCACAATCGCCTTTCCCTCTAATTGCCTCCTTTCACCTTTAATAACCAGGCTCGCTTATTTCTGCTCCCTTTTTCAGGCAGCTGGAGGAGCGGGAGCACAGCCCCCATGCCACTGCCTCGTTAGGGACATGTAGAAAGGGACAAGAGGAGGTCTTAGCTCAAATACCCCGTGCCTGGTTGGGTAATTTGGGACTAATGGCGTCTCGGGAGGCTTCAGAGCTTACTTGTACCTGCTGGCTATCACAGGGGCAGCAGCTTCTGACAGGGCCAGGTGGCACCAAGCAGCCCTTCCCATAGGGGCTCCTTCCTGCATGCTGCTGGACTTCAAAACACATCTCTTAATATTAGCGGCATACCAAAAATAGGTTAAATTTTCCAAATCCAGCCGCATCTGGGAGTGGGATGCATTTAAAAGGCCTGTGTCTGAGCACGCAGGAGCTGTGTGCTGGAACAAGGCTGGCACACAAGAGCTGCTGGAGGAGGCAGGAGCTCGCGAGGAAGAGCAAGGCTCTCACCTCCCACCCCAGGGGGCACCAGCAGGCTCCAAGGGATCCCCACGAGTGTGGGTTTGGAGGATAGCACCTGACGCGGTTTCACAAGCAACCAAAGTCCCTCGTTCCCCATAGCAGAGGAGCGACAGGGCAGGTAGCTGCTGAGGCTGCATGCGATGCCCCACGGCACGGCAGGGAGGCTGACAGCGCCTGCCGCTCAGAGCTAATGGCATGCACCACGCACTTCATCAGCCTGCCAATCTGGGAAGCCATCCTGAGACTCCGGGAGGGTAGAAAAAAGCCTTTATCCCAAAGGGCACAGTGCTATCGAAGGGACACACGTTTATCAGCAAGCTCCACGCCAGCAAACCCCCCCCAGCAGCTGGGGCTTTGGCCCATTTGTGCAAGCGGCCCAATTTCCACGAAGCTTTTAGGTTTTGTGCCTGTGCACCCTGCCGCACACCGAAACCCAGCCCAACGGGTACGTCTGTGACACCAGGAGGCTCTCATCCCAACAAGCACTTGTCCCAGAGGTGGCCAGGCTCAGCCCCAGGGTCCCCTGCCAGAAACACAGGCACCGAAGAGGGAGAGCAGCCGTCACGGCCCTGTCTCTGCATGCCCTGCGCTCCTCTACGAGCTGGCACTTGCTCCAGCTGGAATTACAGGAGAGCTTGAGCAGCTCGGAGAGGAGTTATTTCCCACACGGCATATATTACAGCGCCGTTCAGGTAATCATTTTGCTGTTGAAAGCACAGGGAGAGTCCTGCCACGTGTTACAGTAATACCTCTGCTGTTAAACAGCTAACGAGCCTCCGGCTTACATCCTCGCCTTTTGTCTGCTCCCTCTGACTGCCTGCAGGTTGTAGGTGCACGATGTGACCAAACACTGTGCCTGCCACCACGTCCACCACCAGATGTGACCCCCTGAGCCCACACCTGGAAGTTGCCAAGGTTTTCCCACTCGGATACACCAGGAGCATCTGCTGGGGCCACCAGCATGTCCCACTCCTCCTCCTCCTCCTCCTCCTCCTCCTCTCCCATCCCACCTGCCCTTTTCCAGGAGGGGACTGGCTGGCGCTTAGCAGGTCTGCCCCAAAAAGCAGACAGTGCACAGCCTGGATGCCGAGTAGGGCTGGTACCAGCCATGAGCCTTACTTACCCAGAGGGATCAGCTCCAGGGCCAGCAGGTACAGCAGAAGGTTGCTGGCAGCAGCGGGATGCCTCATGGTTCCTGTCAAAGAAAAAAAACTCAATGTTAAGTCCGGGCACTGTAGATGTTGTCTCTCCTCCCCAAAGCAGGCTGAGGGATGCAGTCCTGCCCCAGCTGGCCCTTTAGACACATCGACATTTTGTTAAAGCTCAGATTTTCTGCAGGACGCTTCACCAAGGAACCTCAAAGCACATCAGGGAAGCCAAGGAGCAGAACAGTTACACCTCCATGGCTCACTCAGTTCCTTTCTTTCCCTCTACCCACAGCCACAGCTCCAGAGCAGGGCTCAATGACACCCTGAATGACCACCGCCACTTTCCCCTTCCCTGCAGTCCCAACCGTGGGCACTAAATCAAACCAGGATTAACCCGGCCAGAGGACCCCACGCCTGCTCTCAGCCAGACACTGAGCACGCTTTATGCTCCCTTTCCAAAGCACGTTCACCCATCCCCTGCAGGGGAGAAGCCCCGGGGATATAAAGCAGCCTCCCTCACCCTGCTGGGGAGCCCCCAGCCCAGCCCCAGTGCTGCAGGAAAGGGCGGTCGCTCCTCCAGGAGCCTCGGAGTAATAGCTACGTGTATTTTATTTTTACTGATAGATGTGTCAGAGAAGACAGTTCATAACAACTCTGTCACCATTTCCGCAGAAAAGGCCTTAAATTCTAATTTCTTCAGCTATTTTACAGTGGGAGAGCCTCCAGGAGGAGGAGGGATGCACGCAGGTAGGAATAACAACATGGTGCATTTTTTGGGGCACCTTTAGGGAATTCAGCACAAGCCCAGGAAGGTAACTGGGGTCGGCACTGCTCAGCTTTTAGGATCAGCATGCTGAACTCCCCCCAAAATTTGCTGAAGGTCCACAACACATGCAGGGCAGGAGAACTTGAGCTGCCACCCCCAACAAGTGCCCTGATTACATGTGCTCAGTGCCAGCAGAACATCTGAGCCCCTCTGCATAGTGCAGGGCAGGAATGCCACCAAGGAAAGCACTAACTTTCTCCTAAAGCAGTGCCTCTGTAAGCCTGAGTGAGCGGAAACATTATTTCCCAGCTTCACAGACCACGATTAAAAAGCAACAGGGCAGTGGAAAAACAATTTGTGCGACGCAGAAATAAAGGCGGTTGACAGCATCTCTTTCGAGTGTCATGATAAATCTAAATATTGTATATTCCGAGTCAGTCACTTCATTATGTAAGTAATTGCCTGAAATGTCATTTTGATTTTTGTCTGTCTTCATTAACAGTGCAGCTCTTCACTGGCTCTCGGAGATGGTTCACTCGAATATTGCAAATTTAGGAGCGGGATTGAGAAGTCTCGGGGGAGAACTTTAAAATTGTGACTAAGAGCATATTAAATTGCACCTTGTGCCTGAAAGAGGCTCTTTGTAGGGAGCCTTCGGAGCAGCACGCAGCATAATAATGTCCCTGGGCAAGTCGTCTCCAGGAACTTAACCGTGGTCTCCCGGCTGCCAAGGCGCTAACGCTGAACCAGAGACTTCCCAACCGGTCCCTGAGGCACGGGAGGCAGCAGACAGCACCGTATTAAACAGTGAAGGATGTGGGCCAGAGGAGCATCTACAGCTCTGCAGATGGCTGCTTTAGGAGTCGGGGGCTTGGAGGTGTAGGAAGCAGCTCAAGACCAGCAGAGCTTTTTAATCCCACCTGTCCCAGATGCCTCCTTTGCTGGGGAATGCCGTGTTTAGGAGTGCAGCGATGCTGCACAAATGGCACCCACCACCTTTAGGAGTGAAGTTAGCATGTGTGAATTGCAGGGAGCACTGAGCACAGGACACCACCATGGTTTTCCTGCATGCTGGTTCATGGACAGACCAAATAATTGATGAAATAATGGAATAATCTTGGTTGGAACAGACCTTGAGAGTCACCAAACTCAATCACCAGCCCAACATCCACACATCTCACCTCATCTCTCCCTACCCAGGTCCCTGAGGGGTGTAAGGAGCTGCTTCTCCTTCAGCTCTGGAGGTCTGCAGCTCCGAGACACATCCCACAGAAGGTCCCCATGCCAATAACACATTCATCAGGAGGATCCCACCTGCCTGGCTAGGAGGAGCAGCCACCAACCACTGCATGCTCTGCTCAAAGCAAAGCTGGCAACTGTACATCCAGAGCCCGCCAGCATCTCCCCTCCAAGAAATACGGACAGGAGCAGAGACATGCCGAGGCTGTGCATCACTCCTGTGGTGCTCGAGCGTCGCCTTCCAGGCTGTGCACCTGTACCTGTTATTTTTACACGCGCTGCTGGGGGGCTCGCATAGCAAAGCTGTTTGCACGCACACAAAACACCCGTAATTGCCTCCGTCGGAGCAGCAGCGGCTGCGCCACGCTGCCAGAGATGCTCTCACATTTGAGCTGCTGGTGTTCCCAGGCAGCCCCCAGCCCCTTTCCCCCCCCACCTGGTCCCCTCTCCCCCAGCCATCGCCGCAATATTCGCGCCTCGGATTTATCGTGGCAGCCTCCCCATTAGTGCTGCGCTGTTCCAGGAACATAAAGGAGAAACGAGAGTGTAAATCAAAGTGCCTCCCCCATGGCTTTTTCATGCAAGGAAAAAAGGTACACAGGTTCTCTGCTCCTTCCCCAAAAGCATCTTCTCTGGGGACGCAGAGCAAACAATGTCTGGTCCCCAGAAATCAGCATTCAGCGCTACCCACCAACAACATCTGCTCCTAGATGGACTCAACCCCCACCGAGATGCTCCATGAATCCCATTACACACAGGGCACTGAGCCGTGAGGGTCACCACCAAACACGTATGGGAGAATCCCCTCCTAAAACCCTCAGCAGAGCCAAGGTGGGGTCTGGAAGGAGCCCCCACAAGCACCAGCAGCAGGCCCTCCACCCCAATCCACCATCACACATCCCAGCCTCTCCACCCTGTCATTCCCCCAGCCACAAGCACTGCCAAGAATCCACTTTTTTATTTAATTCCTTATGACTCCACTCCTTAGCTACGTTTCTACAATAACTAGCATTCAAAAGGTGGGGAAAAAAAAAGTTAATTTTTTTTTCCCCTCCATGTATTGGCATGAGCAATACACAAATCATAATTCCTAAAAATAACAAATTGCAGAACAGGGTAATCAGAAGTAAATTGATATTGATAAATAAGCTTTTCTTCCACGCAGTAGGTGGTTTATTTTAATCTAATGAGTTTTATATTTTCTGAGCTTTCAGATTCCATGATGAAGAGCCGTCTGCGCTAGAATTACGAAGCACTCTGAAATATTGTAATTTTATGGCTCATTTTGTCAGGACTCTTGAAAATGAGATTTGTTCCCAGTGAAAAAACTTGCCCTTTTTTATTCTATTCCCTGCGGTGAGGGGAAAAATCCCCCTGTTAAATAAACACGGGCCGGCACACTCGTGTGCACCTCGGCAGGGAGGATGGGTGCCCGGAGCAGGGAGCACTGCTGCACGTAGGGAGAGGGACTCGGGATGCTGCCTGCTTTCTTCTCTGAGCCCAGAGAAAAGCTTCCCACATTTACACCGGCTCAATCTTCTCTCAAAACAAGGAAAGGAGTTTAAATCTTTGTTGTGAGCTGCCAGAAAATGTTTGTTTTTTTCCGATAGGAAACAAGGGTTAGCTGCAAGGCAATGCAGGCTTATCAGACAACCAAAGGCTCCGGTCCAAAAGAAAACATCCCATTTGAGCAGAAACACCTGGACTTCAGTCGGGGCAAGAAAACTTTGTCCCAGTTGGAGGGGAATTGAGTTCTCCAAGAGCCATAAAGCAATCCCAATAACCCCACGGCCCTGTACAAGGCTTCAGCTGTGGTAACCCTACAGAAAGTCATCTAGGAATACAGCTGTGAGTCTGAGCATCAGTTGTGCTTAGTAATATCAAATCAGGCAATATTCAATCACCCTGGGGTCTTTGGGAAGGGGACACATCCTCTGCTGCAGCATCCTTCCGCTGTGAAGGCACCATCTCTCTTGGGTCAATGGAAGATGCCCATTTATTTTTTATTTTTGGCTAGGGCAGCTCTGAGCCTGCAGCTCCAGTTGCTATGATGCCTGGGGTGGCTAGCAACCATTTTCCATCACAACACCTCTCCTAGGCAGGAGCAGCCCCGGTAGGAGGTAGGGAGACCAAGCCACCGGGCTCCCCAACAAGGAGCCAATGTGGTGGAGATGGAACCACCAAGGAACAGATGGTGCCAGCGTGGAAAGAGAAGGTGGAAAATCAGCCAAAAACAGAGCTTGCCAGAGAGGCAGGTAGAGACATGGCAGAGACAGGGCTACTTAGGGGAAAAAAAAAAAAAAAAAAATAAGCCCTTAGCCTCAAATGCTGCCACACCAGACCCTGAAAGCAGGAGGAGCAGTATGAAAATTGAAGGTGTTCAGCGCAGCTGGAGCTGCTTTGGGTAGAGGCAGCTCAGCACCTGTCCGTCCAAGCCTTTGCAGGACCCCAGCCACAGCTGAGCACCCCTTAAGGTGCCCAGTCCCTGTCCTGCATGCCCTCCTCAGAGCCACAGCTCCCCGGGCACCAGCAGCCCCTTATTTCCACCAGCAAACCCATTTCCCTGGTGATTTTATGCCCCCAAAGGGCACTTTTCTCCCCTGAAGGGTGTGCATGTGGTGCAATGGCTAGGGTGGGGCAAAGCAATTCAGACAGAGGATGGAAAAAGCCTTGCTGAAAGCCACAGGACCACAAGACAACAGAAAAAAATGCAGAAAGGCTGTTCCAGCCCCTGGTGATCAGCGAGCCCTGGGTAATATTCCAGATATCTGCAAGACTTGGAGGAGCCTTGTGGAAAGCACCGGGACTCCCCAGCTCAGCTGCACAGCCCACGAGCTGAAATAGGATCCTGGAGCAGTGTGAAGGCATGATTTTTAAATATTTGTAGGTCTTGGGCCACAAAGGTCCCAAACTAACCCTTGTCCTCCTGCAGCGTTATTGAGGATGTTACCAGAGGAAGCAGGATGCTGTAGGGAGAGAAGGATTAGTTCTGGGACACGCACTTTCAACTATTTGTGCTCAGACCCCAAGCAAGTCATTTAGTCTGAAAGCAAACCTCCAGAAAAATTTAGAGAGAGCACAGCCCGTGCCCAAACACTCCTGCAGAGCAGGGCTGCAAGCAGCTGGGATGCTTTCCACCCTAACGAGAGGCCACAGCCCATCAGCAAGTCAATCCTATAGCCTAATTTACAAAGAACCAGTGCTCGAGACCAGCTGTGCCAAACATTTCAGAAACTTGATAAATCCAGCCCTTTTGAGACATCCTCGCCACCCTGGTTGCTCCAGGGGAAGTTCTCCCTCTTCCTCTGCCCGTCCCCATCAGGATGGCAGGGAAGCTGTCGGCTGTGCACCAGCTAGGAGCAGCAGAAGCCATTCCTGGTGCTACCACCCCGTATTTTTGGGTACAACCCCCAGGGGGGACAAACAACCTCCCTGAGTGTTGCCTGGGTGCCCTTCCCAGGTCCAGTCTGGCTCTGCAGCTTCTGCTTCTTGCGAGCATTGTTTCTCTTGCTTATCACCAAAAAGAAAAAAAAAAAAAAAAAAAGAACATCAATTTTTACAGTTGCCCATAAAGGGAATGTTTTACAACTCGGTCCTAAAGCACCACATCGTGCTCTGATGACACGCTCTCGACTCCGTGCCGCAAAGCGCACGGCATGCCCTCCGAACCCAGAACACGGGGCTGGGGATGGAGGGGATGGCAAAGCAGAAAAAAATGCAATTGCAAAGGGATTTCCTCCCCAGGGGAAGGGAGAGAAGCAACATTCAAACTCCCTCCCTCATTGCCCGCCTGGATTTTGACAAAAGCAGCTTTCCCCTGGGGATGGCACACAGAATAAAGCATGCTCCAGGTCTCTGCACCCAGCCAGTGCATGATGTGCTGGGGACATCGTGGGCACCCCCACACCTGCCCTGCCACCAGGAGGGCTCTGGGGGCCTCACAGCACAGGAAAATGCAAACAAATAACACACACACAAAAAAAACACACCAGTGTGGAAAACTTCCCATTCCAGCATAACACCCCACCAAATAAAATAAAATAAAGAGGCAGCTCAGGGTGGTGGTAGCGGTTGGCATGAGGGGGCTCGCAGCCGCCCCCCCCCCCCTTTTTTTTTTTTTGGCAGGTCTTTACTACCAGCACCATGGATTTCTGTATTTGCCTAATTAAATGCTGATAACGAAGCCCCACACCTCTATTTTTAATTGTGACTGGGCACAGACTCTTATTTACCTCCCTGGGGCTTCCCCAGCCTTTGGTGTTGGATCGGAACAACACAAGTCAGTGCTGGGCTGATCAAACCAAGGAGAAGCTGTCCCTGCCTCACAACCTGAGCCCTCCTCACGAAGCCCCAAGTCCTCCAGTTAAAAGGGAGGCTAATGTAATTTAGCTGCCCATTTTTAACAGGGAGCAGACCTCACTCTTGAAGTTTGAGGATTTTCTTTAAATAAAAGCCGCAGCCGGCTCGAAGCTGGAGGTGCCTAGCCAGCACCGAGCTGGATGTGCACGGGGGTCAGCTTCTGAGCTGGCCAGGGAAGGATTTATTTAAATAAAAGAGGACTGCCCGTTTTGTCAGAGATTAATGAAAAGATGAGCAAGCAAAGGAGTAAGGGGGGAAAAAATCTTAAATAAAACATTTTCTCAAGAAATAACAAGAAACCGCTTGGGGCGAGTTTGGCGCTTTGAAAAGCTGTTTTCCCGTTTAATATGGGTTTTGGAGGGGATTAAAGAAATCTCCTTCCTTCCAATTGAGCCCTGCTTGGCCACTGCCAGCCCCGAGCACCCCTCGGAGGCAGCTGCAACCCGGCTTTAACTCCAGCCTCCCGCACGCTCCCGCACTCGCTGCCTTTTGCACAAGTTCAACCCGGGAAAGTTTACAGTTTTTTCCCTCCTCCTTTCATCCAGGCTCAAAATCATAAAGCGGGAAGGGGGATAAAGAGCTGGGGAGGGGGTTGCTTGGTGGTCTGGGGTCAGATCAGCAGCCACAAGCCCATTTTTTTTTTTTTTTCCCTGCCCAAAGGGGGGAGAACTGAAAGCTCCGGCTCCTGCCATGGAGAGCACGGCGCTGAATCCTCCCTAGCTCCTCTCTCCCAGCCACCCCCCCCCCCCCCCCAAAAAAAAGGGGGGGGTGCTCCCCCCCAAAAACTTGTTCCCCCCGGCGAAACAAAAATTGGGGGGGGGGGTGTGGGGGGGCTCAAGGCGGGGGGGGGGGGGGGGGAAGGGGAGGACAGCCCCGCGCATCCCTCCCGTACAAACCCACGCGGCGCCCACGCAGCCCGGCGGGGGGGACATTACCTGTAGCGGGGCGCTGCCCTTGGGGACATCACCTGTGGCGGGGGCCGGTCCCAGAGCCAGCCCTGAGCCCCCCCCCGGCCGCCAGCCGCGCCGCCGAGCGAGCCCAGGCAGCAGCAGCGGGAGGAGGAGGAAGAGGAGGAGGAGGAGGAAGGGGTGGGCAGGAGCCCGAGCGGCGCAGCGGAGGCTGGCGCAGCGCCCCTCGCCCAGGTGAGGGGGAGCTCAGCCCCCACACCCCGAGCAGCCTGCCCCAGAGCCCCTGCTCAGCACCCCCAGGGGCTGGGGACCACTGGAAAGCATCCCCTGCACGCCCAGCCCTGCCTCTCTCAAAGAAACTTCAGCCCGGGGAGCGTCAAGTTCGGACCCAGCCCCTTTGTCCTAGCCCTGTGGGTGCTGCTTCCCTGTGCTGGCAGGTTGGGGAGCGGGGTGTAAATCATACATGAGTGGGAATGTGATACGGGCAGCACGGTGCTGCAGCGGTTGTTGTTCCTCTCCCTTGGGTGCCTCAGTTTCTAACACTGCGCTATCATAATGAAGCTACCAACACACGTCTCCAACCCTTCGTGCCAGAAGTCCCCGCTGACCCCACGAGTGACCACAGTGCACCCGTGGCCTTGCAAGCAGCTGGGTAGGGACGGGAGGAACGACATGACCCCAGTGGGATCGGGGTTGCACCAGTCCCCTCCCTACAGAGATGATGGTCGTCACCCCAGTGTGCTCAGTCAGTGCAGCTCCTGCTCACCCAGGGCCCTGCATTGAGAGGGGCATCAGCCTTCGGCAGGACATTTGTCCCTAAAAGCCATGGGAAGAGCAGGTGGCTTCCCCACACCTCATCTCTATCCTCACAGGACATCACATGGGAAAATTCCTTTCTCCAGCCCAAGTCCTCCCTACAAGGGACTTAAATAAGGTGACCAAAATGCACCACTTTTACCCCATTTCTCACTTTTTGGAAGCAACAGAGCCCCATAAACCCCTCCTGGAACAAGACACCCCCCCAGATGGACAGGGCTGCGGGTCCTGCCCTGCTGCACACACATCCACCCCACAGACACCCCCATCTTGGGGGACCTCATCCCAACACCCCAGCTCCTAATTAAAACCCCAAATGAGATGTTTCCATCCCCAAAGCCCCTCGTGGAGCCCCACACACACTCACCTGCACCTCCCTCCTCCGGGAGCTGCAGCAGGCAAACCCCTCAGCAGGAGCAGGAGGGGATAATTAAACCCTTGCCTCTCTCGCACAGCTTCTGCTAATTATGTAATTACCTTGGCTCCTCCGCCGATTGATTTGGGTTGGGCAGGGGGCTGCTCACATGCCCTACAGCCCTGGTGAGCCCTTGGGGTTTGGGGGTCCCCCCCAAAGTGCACATAGCACACAGCAGAGCCAGCCCTGCTCCAGGTGGGATGCGACACCCATAGGGCTAAAAAGTCCCCGAGGTGCAGCTCCCTATGAAATAACATCTTCACATCGTGCCCAGGTTTGCTCTCAGGTTAACGTGCCTGTTTAAATAAAGCACATCTCTGCTTAATTCTCACCCCGTTCCTAAATGCCCCAGCCCTCAGCCTGCCACCCCGCTCGCACCTGGACCATTTTATTATTATTATTATTTTTTTTATTTATTTTTTGCTGGACTTCAGCAAATTCAAAGAATTAAATTTTTGCGGGCCTTCAACGTTTTTTGTTTTTTTTTTTTTTTTTTTTCTGTGACCACCTGTGCAACGCCGCGGAGCACAGGGCTGACAGAGAGGCATTTTTCTGGTGGGAAATTAATTTCCAGGTCCATTTCCCACGGACTTTGAGGGCCGATATTAGGATCGTGATTTTTTTTTAGGGGTTTGTGAGTGAAAGGCTGACGAGGACTCTGAGCAAAGCGATGGGGTAGCTGGTGTTCTCTCCCTCTGAAAAGGACAAGAGCCGAAAGAACAGCTGATTTCTTTATTTTTCCTTTAAAAGTGGAGAATCAGCGCATTTCAAATTGCAGGTTAATAGCATGATAATTTATACTGGGGGGGAGAAAACCTGTTTGAAGACGGTGGGCTGGGCGCAAGCCCACTTGCTGTGCCTCTCTCCATCGGCTGGCATCTCCAGCTTCGGGAAGAGCCACGCTTGGGAAAAAAAAGCGAGGGGCTCCATTCCCCTAGGCGATTATCGCGACAGGAGCCCCTCGTCCCCCTGGGGACAGCACCACGAGCATCCCTCCTTCTCCCAGCCGTTTTTTGCTCCCGGTTCCGTCCCGCTCGGCGCAGGCAGAGGGGAAGGTGCCATCTACAGGCACAGCACCCGCACAGCACCCTCCTGCCTGCTCCCTGCCTCCCCGGACCCCTGTCCTGCCCTGCTCTTCCCCTTGCCCCGCATCCCGGGCCCAGCTGGCACACCTGCAAATGAAGAAGGCAAGCCAGGGAAAGGAGAAAGAGGAGAAACAAGAATAAATAACACGCGATGAAGACTTCTTGATGCGGCTGCAGGATAGCAAGAGGCGGGTCTTGAGTGTTTGAAGCTTGGTGCGTAGAAATACAGCGTGGTTTTGGCATGGAGATGCTGGCACTTGGGCTGCTGCTGCTCGATCCTAGAAACACAATCACAGAATCACAGAAAGGTTGGAAAGGACTTGCAAATCATCTAGTCCAACCAAATGACACAAACAATGCCAGCAGCTCTCCAAGCCACGTCCTAGGGATGAAGACCCAACATCAGTGTTGCCCCAGGGAAGAGAAAAGGCATGGCCAAAGACGCTGGGCACATGCAAAGCTTGTGGAGCATCCTGCAAGGAGTCTGCTCCCATTTCCAACCCCTTCCTCTTCATATTAAAAGCATTCATCGAAGCGGGTGGCACATCGTGTGTGGCTGAGCACCGGGAGCAGCACAGGGGAGAATTAAGGGAGAAACTTTCCGGGCGCGGTTTGTTCTCGCCGTGCAGCCCAGCAGAGCACAAGCCGGTCTAATCACAAGCTACAGTCCTTCGCCATCTGCTTGGAGCCTAATTACAAATGCAGGAAAATAATGTGCCTTACAATTGCACCAGTAAATGCTGTAAATGATTTAAATGCATGCATATGTTCCCTGCAGAATTCAGCATGCATCTGCGGCTCCTTCTCCTCGCATTAGGCTCACAAATCAAGGGAAAAAATACCCAGATCTGACGAACAGAACGTCCCTAGGACGGTGATTTTTATCCCTCTTTCTTCCCCCCTGCTGGAATGGCAAACGGGGCTTTTTTGTAACAATTCATTCGACAGCGTTTTCCTCGCTTCCATTTAAAAAAACTGTTGAGCGCTGCCGTGTAAATATAGTACAAATTACCCCATAAAGCACGCAGAAGGAGCACGGCAGCCGGGCAAGCCTGCAGCTGGCTGGCGCCGTTTCAAAGTGGAGCTGTTTGGGGCACAGAGCTCACCCGCAGGGTCCTGGACCCCCAAATTTCCAGCCCACCCCCAGCTCAGCAAGGGTTTGCTGCCTTCCACCTTGCTCCTGGCGCTGCAGCTGCCTGTGGTTTGGCCCCAGAATCCCAGGAAAACGCTGAAAGGATGGCTCCTGCCCCAAAACGCGTGCAGCCAAGAGGCAGCGGTGCTCTTCTGTCCCTCGCCAAGGCGATGGTGGAGGGCAGCGAGGCGGGTTCAAAGATGCTCCCACCTGCCAAATGCTGGCAGCGCCGTGCCAGAAGACCCCGTGCCTTGAAGGCTGGTGTTACAGATGGAGAGCTGGCAGGGAGCAGCAGCATGACCCCACAGGGCGCTCTGCGGAGCGGGGACAGCCCACGCAGAGCTTTGGAGATGAGAAAGTCGCTCACAACCCCTGTGAGATGGGCAGCACGCCCTCACACATGGTCCCTTGCCTCTCAGAGCACGAGCGTTTGCTTTGAGGCCCCTAAGGGGCACAAATCCTCGTGCTCTGAGAGGCTCTGGGAGCAGGGAGAAGCTGGCATTGCCACGAGGACAGGCAGGGCACAAAAGAGGTCGGGCATCGGCTGGGTTATTTCTTCTGGGCAGAAGCTGTAACAGATGCAGCTCCTCCACTTGCTGCCCTTTCATCCGCCCCCCCTCTCCCTGCCCAGCTTCCCAGTGTTAGTTTTCTGCCTTCAAGGCAACGGGAAAAGACCTGCACATCTCCCCAAAAAACTTCTCCAGACACCAGCATTTACATAGTATCAAGAATTAACTTTATTAGCGACAGTACCAGACCATCAAGTCCTGTCTCGAGAGGTATTCGGTCACTTCCCTCTGTAACATCACCGGGAGGACGAGTGGAGCAGCCCATAATTAGCAGGACCTCATAACCTGGAACCAGGCAGTTCAGGAACCAGCCAGCACGAGACCTCTCCCCATAAAACCACACCGAGGCCACCTGAAGCTGAAGATGTGAATATTTGAGATGCCACCTGCAGGTGCTCAGCCCTGGGTATTTCCATCTCGGAAACGATTTCACACCTGCAGACAAGAAGCAACTCACACCCAGAGCAAGTCAGTGTCCAACCAGGGAAATATTAAAGCCATCGCCAGTGCTTGTGCACTGCAGAGCCTCTGTGTGCAAAGTCGTGGGCCTCTGTACCGTGTGCCCTGTAAATTTTCTACCCGTGTCAGGATTTTATGATTTAAAAAAAAAAACTAAAATCACCCGTAAAGCAAAGCTGCACATGCATCGCCCAGGAGCCCAAACGATGCCGAGAGCAGCGCACTGAAGGCACAGCGTCGCGCTTTGTCTCTGTAAGTGGCCTGGGGTTAAACCCAGTGGGCTACAAAGAAAATGAAAGATATTTGTTCCTTTTCCAATAACTCAGAGCCACCAAGTCTTACAGGAAGGGTTTTCCACGAATATTCCCCCCTGAGGCAGCAGCTGTAATGCCAGGCTATGCCATTGCCTCCTTGTTCACTGCTTCCCCTCTCTCAGACCATAAATTTGAGAAAATAAATATAATAATCGCATGTAGCCCGGGCTGCACTTGCACAGAGCAGTTTAAGTGGCTTTGGTTGCCTCTGGGTGCCCCAGCACCTCATCCCCCAGAGGCATTGGTGTCCTCCTGCTGGAATGAACCAACTCACGGCTGCACCTGGTGGCACGGGAAGTCCAACAGCCACAGGCTGCTCTCAGCTGGAACAACTCAAGCAAGCAGAAGTGCAAGTGAGGAAGATGCCCTCGTACACACCAGGAATTCCCTTTCCTTGGGGAAATCCCCCTGATACAATGCCCTGCTGCTGCCCGCCCTCCAAGCTCCCTTAGGGCTTCGAGGGCTGCAGGACCTCTGGTCCCACACCACCACTGGGGTTTTACTCAGCAAGCCGCCGTTTCCTGGGGGGCATTTTAAGGAGGGAGAGGTCTCTTTGGCCACTCGGGTGTCCCCGCCGCGTCCCTGAGCTCAGGACTTTTTGGTCCATTAGCTTTGGTCCCCAGCTCGTCCTCGGGGGGCTCCGGGGACATGCTGCTCTAGATGAGGTGCACAATTAGCGCGGAGCACGCGGAGCCCAGGGCCAGCCCCAGCACCAGGTACAACGTCATCACCACCCCCGCTGCCTCGGCCAGCTCCTTCGGCACGATCTTGGGGCCGTAGACGATGGCCAGCGTGCCCAGGTAGCCGTTGCTGAGCCCCAGCAGTGCCGTGAAGACCACCGGGTAGGCATCGTGGGCGAAGAGCACCGTCCGGATGTGAGCCCGGGGCTGGTAGTTGCTGAGGATGAAGAGGGGGAGGAAGACAGTCCTGAGGAGGACCAGGGCGGGCAGCAGCTTGCTGTTGGGGCCGGGCGCCTGGATCCAGGCGGTGATCTGCCGCCCGCACCAGTCGGCGAAGTTGTACAGGAGGAAGCTGGTGAGGGGCACGAAGTACTTGGTGCTCCACGGGCTCCCCGAGGCCCTGTGGACAGACTCAATGTTGGAGGAGAGGGATGGGAAGATGATGATGGAGACGAAGAAGATGTAGAAGAGGCAGAAACCCAGGGCAGCCGTCTTGCGCAGGATGGGGCGCAGCGGGGGGATGCTGGGGTGGCTGGGCAGCGCTGTGCTGCTCGCGGTGCCCCCCGGCTCTGCCTCATCCCACACAGGGCTACCGGACAGCACAGTGGCTGGGGACGGGCTCTCCTGGTGGCTTCTCAAGTAATACCTAAAGAAAAAAGAGGAGGGAGGTCATGAGCCTCGTGCAAAGTCATACAGGTGCTGGAAATCTGGGAGAGGTGCACATCAGCATCCTCTTTTCCCACCCCAGGGATGGGAAATTAAAAACAACCAAAAAAAAAAAAACAACAGTTTGGGGCTTTGGTTGGATGGTGACATCCCATGGGTGCTGCCGGTGAGCCCAGCCCATACCTGGAGTACTGCAGCTGGGGCAGCAGGAGGTAGACCATGATGCAGACGACGATGAAGATGTCGGCGGTGAGGAAGTAAGCCAGGGCACTGTCGGTCACGTCGGTGGCTGCTGCCAGGTCAATGAGGGATGCGATGGCGCTGAGCGTGCCACCCATGGCCTGACCTGCAATACAGATGTTGGTGGGGCACAGAGGAGCGGGTCCAAACCATGCCCCGAGGCTCCCCAAAACTGGACAATGCACCGGAGCACGGGGCAGGAGCTGCTGCAACCGGCTCAGGGTTGCAAAGGTTCCCCTGCTCAATAAAACTCTCCTGTCTTGGCCCCAGGAAGAACATCTCCATTTCCATTTTTTCCCTTTCCTCTTGGCCTCTCAGTCATCCTACTGCACATTCACAGCACCTCCTTTTCCCTGCAGGGAACAAATTTCAGCTCGAGCCGTGGCTGCTCGGGGGGATGCTCCCTGGGGACAGGGATGGTGAGGGTCTGTCCCTGCCAAGCCCCTGGTGCTGAGCTTTTAGGGTATTTACAGAAACGAGAGCGCCAGCTCATGTGACCTGTTGTGCTTCTCGTTCAGCAACTTCCCTTTAGCCCAGCCTGCAAGTTTTGTACTTTTTTTTTTTTTTTTAAAGCAGTTAAGTTTCTAAAATAAACACTGTGTGATGCAGGGAGGGGAAAAAAAAAAAAACAGCAACCCAAGGGGAGTCAGGAGCATGATCCCACCAGGATGCCCGTGCAGGAGGAGTCCTCCAGTGCTTGGGGACACGAACCTGAGATCAGTGCCTGCGAGTTCCTCATGGGGAAGCGGCTGCTCAGGCCCAGGATGCTGCTGGTGAAGACGGTGGAGGCGCCGCTGACCACGGCCACGCAGGCGAGGGTGAGGCCGAAGAAGAGGGGGGTCCAGGCGGATGTGTCGACCTTCACCAGCACCGTGATCACCAGGAAGACCGAGAGCATGACGAAGAGCGAGGCCAGGATGCGGACGCTGGCGGGCACCCTGGGGACGGCGAGGAGGAACGGCATCCTTCCAAACCCACCCCAAACACACCTTTCGCTGTTGCCTCCCCATTTTATAACCATAACATCACGCAGAGAGCATCCCCTCTGCTGTGAGAAGCAGAAAATTACATTTAAAGAAAATGAAGGGTAAAGGAAGATAATTGTCTGAGCAATTGCTCATTACACGGGCTCCCTTTTGGGGCCGAAAGGAGGAGGAGGAGAGGGGAAGGCGCCCACCCCGCACCTACTTGTTGACCAGCAGGAAGTTTCCGACCAGGCAGAGCACCGAGGGCACGGTGGAAGCGATGGAAATGTAACTCTCAAAATAGTCCTACCAGGAAAAAAGGGGGAAATGGTCAGAGAGAAACATTTTCAAGCGGAGGAATGTGATTTTTCTTCCTGGCCTCCCTCTCTGAAGGAGGCTCAGTGCACATTTACTGCACGGGCTCATCCATCATTTGGAAAACCAGGCTGGAGCACAGGTCAATATCCAGCAGGCTGGTCACATGGCCAGTGGAGAAGATGGACACAGAAAGCAATAAACCACAGCAAAAAGCAAGATTTCCATGCTAAGACTTCACTTTCAACCCACTTTACACATCATGCTGTTAAAACCCCATCTGCTCCATCCTCCCTAAGGTCCCTAATCCCCTTTTTTCCCCCCCCAGAAGTCCCAGTCAACACATGGGACAATGTTTGCAGGGTGGACGACCTACATCTGAGACCCCAAATGAGACCCTCCCCGGGTCCCCAGCGGCCATGCTGGCTGCAGGAGTTGGGGGGCATCCAGAACCTCTGCTCTCCCCGCTACAGGTTTTCCTGCAGCTTTGCGCTGCAGTCTCTTAATCAGTTTGCAAGCACGTTAATTTGTTCTTCCCCATCAAGGGCTTTACTGAAAGCAACAAGAAATGTAATAATTGCTCCTGGAGGGGCTGCATACGCGGAGACATGAACACCTGCAGCTACTGCATCGGCTCAGGGAAAAGCAGCAGGATCGGAGCTCCACTGCCACATACCGAATTAGGGGAGAATAGACAAAGTGACATGCTAAAACTAAGCCTTACTTACCAACCTACCCCTCCCAAAAAAATAATAAAAAAAAACATGGATATTTAGAATACTTTCAAGTTAATTTTCTTTTTGAGACCTGTGGGGGAACAAAGATTTAGGAAGCCTTCCACCAAGCAGAAGTATATCCACTTTTAAACCACTTGGTGTTTAAACCACTTGGTGTATCCATTTTTAAACCACTCGGTGTTGCCCCAAATCCCAATTTGTGAGCTCAGAAGCCAGCAGGATTACGTAGTAATCCTGAGGAGCAGCGAGCACCAGAGCATCGCCGCACCCAGCAGATGGGAGCACGGTGCACTGGGATGCGTCCATGCCCTTACACCAATTAAGGCACCAGGGGACAAAAGCCCACATGGAAAGAGGAAAAATAATCTTTTTCAACAAAAAAAATAACTGATTTGATCAGGGGTACCTTCAAAACAAGAGGTTTTAGGATAGAGATATTGGTGCGGGAGGAAAATGAGGTCTTTTGGGTGGGCTGCCTTCCAGCCCACCGCTGCCCCGAGCATAAAGCAGGGCTCTCGTGGTGCTGGAAAAGCTTTCAAGGAAAAGCATAATATAAAAGTAAAGAATATTTTTAAAAACTAGCACAGTTTGTTTGTGCTAAGCCATTTCTGAGCAGGAAAAACTGGAAGACGAGTGCTGAGATTCCCAGAGAAATCCACCTGTGGGATGCACCTTCAGAGATACAGCAACAGAACTTTAAGCAGAAGGAAAAAATCCAACAAAAAGCAGCCGGAATCAGCAATAACCACCTACTTCACTTGAAACCAGCTTCTCCAAACCTCCCACAGGCGTGATGGGGAGGAGGGTCCCCTTCACACCCTGCTCCGGGCGTTAAAATCAGCCAGCTCCAGATGCTGGTCAGAAAGCACGGAGGAAACGTGGGCACTACAACCAGCAATGCCCTCATTAATAAAAAATGTGCCCAAACCACCTGGACGAGCTGGGCAGCAGGAGGGCTGGCCATGGGCTCATGACGCCGACGCTTTTTCCAGCCACAAAGAAACAGCATCACTCTGTGCGGCCAGCGTGAGGAGGTGAAGGGAGGCCACATGCCCCCGGCAGGGGTGATTTTGGGTGGTTCCTGGGTGGCCCCGTCTTAGGGACGCTTCTCTGGCCAGCAGCTGGATCTCAAGATGGCAAAAGCCTGAAAATAAAACTGAGTTCACGTGCTTGCGGCACTGGGGGGCTTTTCTGGTCTCCAAAGGGAGCAAGCAGCAAGGAAAAGGGGGAGCAAAATAAGGTTTTTGGGGGGAGAAAAAGTGCTTTGTGACCGCCTTGCTAGCAAGCCTGCTGTCCCCCGGCTGGCACATCCAGCTCCCTGTCCATTATGCCAGCAGCCTGATGAGTATGGCTGCAGGAGATGCTCCGGTCACACCTGCCAGACCTCGAAGGAGAAGCCGTAAAGTATCCCGGGGGGGAGTGAGACTATTGCAAACCCTGTCCTCCTGCAAAACCCCGCTGCTGCAGCTGCTATCGTCTCCAAACGGCTGCTGCAGGGAAGAAAACACTTAAAACATGTTCATTGCCCTGCCAGAAGTTCAGAGCACCCAGCTGGGAGCCCGGCCTTCTCAGAGCTGGTCTGGGGAAGCACAGGAACACAAAGTGCAAGAAACACACAGAAGGATTGTGTAGAAACCATCCTAGGAAGGGCAGGCTTGCTTATGGGGCAGGATAAGTGTTTTTTTGTTGTTGTTGTTGTTTTTTTGTTTTGTTTTTTGTTTTGTTTTTTTGTTTTGTTTTGTTTTGTTTTTAGTGCACCATAAATTTGTGCCCTAGTACTTCAAACACAAGTAAAGGTCAGGCCACAAACTACTACAACTTTTAATTATTTTTCTTGCAGATATTTGCGCTCCCCCAACAAATCCCTGCCCTAGGCTGGCAGCACACAAAACCCCAGAGGATGCTCACCCACCTACTAAGGAGGCAGAGGGAAAAGGAGCGAGTTAAGGTGGAAAGTGGCCCTGTTTTGGCCCTAAAAACCTAAGGGCAGCTGCTCCTCTGGGCACGGTGACTTGCAGCAGCCGCACACTCACCCGCAGGTCTGAGGGCGCCTGTCCGGCCTGCTCCGAGCAGTTCTGCAGCTTGTACACCCAGTAGTGCTTGGCCGTGATGAAAAAATTCCAGGGCAGCAGGGACCCGATGCCCAGCAGGAAAAAAATAACATAAGCCCCATTGGAGTGGTCGCCTGGCTTTTGCCTGCTGGGTCTGTTCACCGAAGGCTCCTCCAGCAGGGGCTCATCATCCGGGGGAAAGGTGCTGGCTGCCGGCTGCATGGTGCTGCAAGACAACACCAAACAGGCTGTTAGGGTGCGAGGGTGGTTAGTTGTCAGGACAAGGCAACTTGAGGAGCTGTATGGGGTCAGCAAGGGGTGCGGGACCCCATAGAACCCGGGAGAGGTGCGATGGGGACAGGCGGGTGCAGCAGCATTGCAGTGCAGGTGATCATTAACCAGCCCCGTGTCCTTGCATTCACTTTCCCCCATGCAAAGCAAGAACCCTTTGCCCCTACAAGGACAAAACCCCATAAATAACAACCTGGGAGCCCCCAGCCCTTTTCACCAAGACCCCCAAAGCAAGCTCTGCAAGCAAACCAAAACCAACCAGGAGGGCTCGAGACCCACCCCAGCATCTCCCCATGGCTCCTCCGGACCCGGTTCCCCAGCGGGGGGCTTTAGGGACAGGTTTGGGAAGGAAAAGGACAGCCCCAAACCCCGCCGAGCAGCACCCGAGGAGCACCACCCTCCCCGGGGTGGCGGCAGGGAGGCCGGGCTGACGACAAAATGCCGGAAATGGGGGATTTCTCAGGAAAAACAAAACAAACAAACGAACAAAAAACATAAAACTCAATCTGTGTGCAGGGTGGGAAGAGCCCAGTACCCCTACATCCCACCCCGCAGCCCTGCAGCCCCCCGCCCCACTCACCCTAGCCGAGCCGAGCCGGGTCGGAGCTCCGCCCACTTGGAGGCGTGGCCCCGCCCCAATTAGCACGGCCCCAATTAGCCCCACCCCCGGTTAGCGCCGCCTCCATTTATTTTTCCTCTTCCCTCCCCTTTTTCCATTTTTTCCCTTTTTCCCCTCTATATCCCTCCTTTTCCCCTCCCCACCCCACTTCTTCCCACACTTTAAAAAAAAATCACTTTTTTCTCTTTTTTCCCATTTTTCATAAAACCCTCATTTTTTTTCCTCCCCCATCCCCTTTTTTTTTAATTCTGAAGCCCCTTCAGGCCAGCCAGTAGCGTGGCCCCGCAGCCGTCGGTCAGAAACTTAACATTATCCCCACGCCACCTTTATCATTATTTGTTTACTTTCCTGGGGCTTGAATTTTGGGGAAAAAGTTGAGCACACCCTCCCCTCCTTAGGACACGAGGGATGGGGAGCATCTTCTGGATGAACATGGCCACAAAGTCCCCATTTTGCATCATCCTATAAATGTGATTTCGCTGTAAACCCGTTTCCCCCGTTTTACACGTCCCCCAGCACCAGCCACCTCCACGAACCTGAAAGGGCAGCATCCCCCAAGACTCTTTGTTTTTTTTTAAAGCACCCAAGCAGAAGCCCACCACCAGCCCATCTCCCCCAGCAGCAGTACATTGAGCTGGAAAGGCTTCATAGGGGCATGGGGAGGGGGTCTCCAGGGCTTTCTCCTTGGGATGTTCATCCACATTGACGTGCCAGGCTGGGAAAGCACCTGGGGAGTCGGCGCAGCCTCTCCAAGTCAGTAACCCATGGGCTCCGAGGGATTTGCCTGATATTTCCGACCTGCTGCAGTCGATCACATCAAAAAACCCAGTGCTGGAGAAGAGCCTTGGGTCACATCAGTGCAAGGGGCTGTGACAAGTGAGTGGGGTCAACCAAGCCAGGCTGGGGCTTCGCTGGTCCCTCAAGTGGAAGTTACCCCTGTTCAAGGGCTGCTCAGCACCACGGGTCAGCTCCGGTCAGGTTTTAGGGATGTTCCCATGCTCATAATGGGTTTGGGGCTGTGTACCACTTGTTCCCATTTCCTTCACTGGATGCAGATTCAGAGAGGGCCAGCATTGCCACCTCCTGGTGGCACTTTTTTCCCTGCAGCTGGGCGAGTGGAGTGGCCTTGGCAGGGCGACCTTCACCCTGCCCTGGCAAACCCATCTGGCTGGGTTCCTCTGGCCAGAGGGACACAAGGTCCCTTGGGATTGCCACACCTGTGGAAAAGGAAAAAGCGCCCAGGGTGATGGTGAGGGACCAGAACTGAGCTCAGAGAAACTTCCTTGTAGGGAAGAACAATGGATGGAGGGGTGGCCGTGCTGCACAAGGGTCCCCACGTCCCCTCCCCAGGGGCTCCAGTCCAGGCACCGAAGGTCCTCGAGGGACCTAAGGGGCCATGGAGCTAAGGGAATGCTGCACAAAGCTCCTGCAGACACCCCCGAGTGATGAACGCAGGAGGAGAAAACAGATTGGCTATTTTTTTTTTATTAGACTAGGAAATATAATTTATTGCATAAAAATTAATTTGTTACAATAGGAATGCTAAACTTTATTTACAGTTCTTTACAGAATAAACAGACGCGGGTGGAGAGGATGCCCGTCCCCTGGGCATATAAATACAGGGACAGGTCGCAGAGCGAGGGGCGGCTGCTGCCGGCACGACACGGCCCCAAAAGGACGGGGGAGACAAACACAGGTGGATGGGGTGGGCAGGACAGATGGACGGACGGACAGACGGACAGGCATGCACGCCAGTGCAGCGCAGTCCGCGGAGCAGAATGAGAGCGAGAGAGATTCAGAAAAGGGCAGCTCGTCTCCCGCTGAAGCCCTGGGTAACACCAGCAGCCACGGCGCGAGAGCAATTCTTCATTTTTTTCCCCAGATTCGCTTATCCCCCACGGCTCGGGGGTGGGGTGCCAGTGATGGGATGCTTAAATGCAACCTAACGGAGAGAGAAAACCCTTCCTAGGTGGCAAGGGGAGTCACCTACAAGTCTTCCCACCTTCAAACCCGGTGGAAATCCAGTCCAGAGAGTAAAGCAGGGAGACAGCGGAGGAGCTGGAGGGAGGGAGCTGGGACCTGTCGGATGCCCCAAGCCCCTCGCTGGTTGTTTTTAAGGAGTGCTGTTTGGGCTGGGTTCACAGCTGCCAAGAAATGCATCTGAGCATTTGACCCACCTGTGGTTTTTGCATGTCTGAAGGTCTGTGTGTTCACTGCAGACTTCAAAAAACGTTGAGCAACACACACACACAAAAAAAAGCCCCTCGGCAGAGCCTGCATGCTTCTCCCCTGAGAAATTCGGGCTCCTGGCTGTGATTTCACCCAGCATACAACCTGATGACACCAGGATGCGCTGGGTTAGCACATCAAGCCTCTCATCTTGCCAAAAAAAACCCTGTGAAGACGCTTACAATACTGAAAGCTTCTCCTGCGCTGCCCTGTGGTGATGCTCTCGGTTTGCATCCTGGGCTCCACATCCCAAAGCCTTGCAGCCCGAGGCAGGAGCTGCCCTCCAGGCTTTGCTCTTAATACTTCCATCGATGGAGGGTCCACAGCCTTGCTGCGTGGTCTGGTCTAATCCCGAGCTTCTCATCCCCTTCCTATTTCTTTATTTTTCAACAGAGAAATTTCTAAGATACCACAATCACCGAGTAAATACTTCTATCTGCAGGTAGTCTAAATTTTTAGCCTTCATCGAGACACCGTATCTCTGCGATGAAACTCATTACCCGTTGATCACTTTCCATCCATCGCACAACTTCTCCCTCCACTATTGAAACAAATCCATTGCAAAAAAAAAAAAAAGGGGGAGAAAATAAAGGAGGTGCAATGGGATGGAAACCCGATGACCACTTATGATGCCGCCCCTCCTAAAGCTAAGAGGCTTAGCCTGGCTTGCAGCTTGGAGACCCTTCCTCACCAGCGAGGTAGAACTCAGCACAGGACCAAAAGCAACCCAAATAAAGCACACTAACAGCTCCACTGGCATTTCTTCCAACCCCAAACGAGAAACCAGCTCTTCAAAATGCTGGGCAGCACGGGGCACAGCTGTACTATCAAGGGGCTATGTGCGAACACGGAGCAGCCCTGCTACGAGACCCAGCAGGATAAACCTTTGGGGCTTCATTCTTGGAGCCCACACAGGAGCAGGGCAGCACCACCAACCTCACACAAAGCAGCCCCCAGCCCCAAAACTCCCTCCCCACATCCCAGCCGAAATACTGACTCAAAACCAGAGACCCCGTAGCGGTGCGGTCTGCTGGGGCCTGCACCCCAACCTGCCTCCTCCTGACCGTGCCACCTCGGGGCATGAACTGCAGACATCTGGGGGTTTTGTCACCAATAAAATAAAATAAAATAAAAAACCACAAAACCCACCACTTTGGCCTGTGCGTCAGTGCAGGGCTGAAGTCTTTGGTTTGTATTTATGTATAATAAAGGCGCAGTCGCCCTAAAAAGCTCCCCCAAAACTACAGTGGGGAGGAATTCATGAAAAAACCCAATGAATTCAGCATCCCCTGCTGCCACCAGCAAGAAAGGAGACAGAGCCCAGCGGTGGAGGAGGAGGAGGACCGGGAGAGCATCCAGCACCGTGCTGAGAACAGGGGCATCACTTCGGGTTGCTCCAGAAGGAAAACCAGCAAGAAAAACCAGGCAGCATCCCTCCACCCACGTCTGTGGGGGACGCTGCTGCCAGGAAGGGGGACCTGCAATGAAAATCTCAGGGAGGGTCTCAGCTTGCCCTAAAGCACGGGGGCATAGAGGCACTTAACCCAACGGACTTCCCGGGGGTCCCAGGACATGTAAACAAGTTTTGCTCCACTCGACCGCATGCTTTCCCTACAGAAGAGCGCTCATTTAAATCTCTCTCTCTGCCACTCTGACCACAACAGTGCTCTTCCTCTCTCACACACACAAAAAAAGATTTATAAATCTTTTTTTTTTCTGTATTTTTTTAAAAGGAGTCATCCAAAGATCTGGATAATAAATTATTTGCGTTTCCTAAGAAACTTTTTTTTTTTTTTTCCTTTTTTTCTTCCTTTCCTATTTGCCTTACAAAGCTGCCTGAAGCCTTTGACAGAAGTAAGCCGCTTGCCTAGACTGGACTCGCCTCTTCGACGCAGAAATGCCATCAAAGGAGGAGAAAAACCGGAGGGGAGGGGAACCCACACGCACAAGGAGAAGGAAAGCCCCCGCCGCCCCGACCCGAGAAGCCCCAGTTCCCCCAGCACCACCCAAAAACGGCTGGGAGGAGGAGGAGGAACGCTGCGTAACACTTGAATTGCTTGTAAACGGTGAGGATCGGTCTCTAAGGCTGGCAGTGACGTGGGGAGGGACAAACGGGCACCCTCGGCCCTTCCTCGCTCAGCCACCACGTGGGGAGCGTCAGCAGCAGTCACCCTCCGTGGCCATGACCACCAGCATCTCGCTCTTGCCCATCTCTTCTAAGGCACTGGCCAAGGTGTTGAGATCACCGTCGTCTTGGTGCTGGGCTTCCCACAAGTCCAGGAGCACCCCGGTGGGGCTGGCTTTGGTGGCAAAGTAGTTCAGGTACCTGCGGGGGAGAGGCAGAGGGGTAGGCCTGGGTTGACCTGCTGCCCTTCGGGGGCAAACTACCAAGGGCCAGCTCAACACAAGGAGAGCCCCACACGCCACAGGTACAACTCTGCCTAGGTGTACCCCATCTCATAGTGGACATCTGTAGATGGATATAATGTGGCTGGACACAACCCAGCCCTGACAGAGCACGAGCTAAGCACGGGGACACCCACCGGTCCATGGAGAGCTTCTGGGCAAGAAGTCTCCAGTCGTTCCCCCTGGCGTTGGGAGCGTCCAGGCTGCTGCAGATTTTTTGCCGGATGGAGAGGGGGATTTTGAAGGCGTAGGGTCCCAGCTGGGTCGTGGGGGCACTGCTGTGGTGCGAGCGGAGGGTGTCGAAGGAGCTGGCGTGCTGCGAGGGGAAGGGTGATGTGAGGCGTTTCGGCGGAGGGCTGGGAGAAGCCATCCATCTTTACCCATGTCCCCTCGCCATTCCCCTCCCGCTCACCTCTCCCAGCGTGACGTGGAGCTGGAAGATCTGCCCTTCCCCTTCCACCTGCCGCACGCAGATCTTGCAGGTGAGCTCCGTGGAAGCTTGGCTGTACCTCTCCAGCGTGAAGGTGCAGTGCAGGGCTCGCTGGCTGCCGCTCCAGATGTGGTAGAAGGGGATTTCCTGCAGACCACCAATGCATGGGCTCAGCGAGGGGAAAATCCCATCTCTGGCCACCCCGTGGGGACAAGGTGGGGCAGAGGGACCCCACAGACAGCGTCCCACTGGGAAACAAGAACTGGTGCCCCTCGGTGGCACCTCACCTGGTACTTGGCCAGCAGCTTGCTCCTCCACAGCGAGTGGGGGATGTCGTGGATGGAGAGGCGCAGGTTGTGGTAGCTGTCCTTGAAGGGCAGCGGCTTGGGCTCCTCCAGCAGGTAACCACCCAGCGTCCGCTCCAGCTCCAGCACCTCCTGTGGGCAGCAAGACACCAAGAGCTCATCAGCTCACCCTGCTCATGGGCCTGGCCTTTGTTTGGGATTTTGTAACTTGTAACCGACACAGAAAGGTCGGACACTTCCGAGAACCCCCATCCCCAGGTGCCACCCTACCTGTTTTTATCACAGTCTCACTGTCCCACCAGCAACTCTTAGGAGAGAAACAAAATCCAGGTGGCAGAGCACTGCCTACACCTCCACCTAGAGGCATTACAGCAATCCTGACGCAGCAGGACAAGGCACAGGGAATTAAATGGCCACGGTGCCGGTGCTCCATGTGGCCAAAGCATCAGAACTTGAGCCTTTCATGTTGTGCTTAACGCTGTCTATGTCATGAAACCTCCCCAGGAGAGGAGAGAAGCACCTCCAAGTTCTGGAAGGACGTGGAAAGCAGTAAACATGCTTATTATTTAAGCGTGGTCACTTTTCAGAGAGTTGCATCAGGCAGGCTCCTCCCTGGAGCAGTACCCTGCCGTCCTGGGAGGCAGTGGCACCCAGGGTGGCTTGCCCGAACGTCACCCTCCTGAAGCTACCAGACCTTGGCTGCATCAGGAACACAACACACACTGGGGAACAAAAGCCCCCAAATGTCACCCCCAGGCTGACACGAATCAGTGTGAATGACAACCAGGTGTCATCTGCAGTACCTTCAGGGCGTCCGGCGTGTCCTCCAAGCAGTAAACCTTGAGGTTGTACTCCAGGGAGGTGCAAACAGTGGGGGCGAAGATGGCCAGCTGGAGCCTCTTGATGGCTGACCTGGAGTAGGACTCCCCCACGAAGACATAGGTGCCCAGCTGGTCGAGCAGAACGTGGCAGGACTTGGCTTCCAGCTGGCAGTAGCAGGGGGTGTTGAGGGTCTCCTCATCCAGGGTCACAACTTCCTACAGGGACAGACGGGAAACCAAGGTTTGGGGTCAACCCTTTGCTGTGGGGGGGGTTGTTAGAGGATGTATCCCACAGAGCTTGTGGCCTTGGCTGACTGAAGAAGCTGGGCTCCATCATTACCTCCCAGTTTCCCTGGTGGGACTGTGTTTTCAGCTGGAAAATCCAGTCAGAGGAGCCGATGTCCGCACAGTGGGGAATGGTCAGGACGACGGGGCGGCACAGCAGCAGGCCGGTGGGGCCGCAGGTCACCGCCGGGCTCAGCACCGTCTGCGTGCCTTCGGAGGGCAAGCTGGGGAGAGGGGGCACCCGTTGGAGTGAGGAGCCCCACGGTGGGCGACGGGAAGTGGAGGGGAGGGCACGGTGCAACTTACAGGGCGCTCTCTGCCTTGTTGATGACCAGGTACATCTCGTAGAATTTCCCCTGGGGGATGGCCCCGTGGGGCACCAGCAGGCTCACCCCTAGCACAGCACACACAGGTGTTAGATAGTCCCAAAATGAGGGAGAAGCCACCCTCAGACCCCAAAAGGTGAACCCAAGGTGAGCTAGGGCACCCAAAGCATCCCAGGGGGAACATCTCCAGGTGTTCCTCAGCTGCACCACTCACCCCAGCCAAAAACACCCTCCTCCCCAGCTTACCCGTGCCAGGGATGGTGAGCCTTCCCCCTAGGTAGCCAAAAGTCCCGCTGGCGCTGCTGCCATGCTCCCGGGGCAGGCCGAGGAGGTGCTGGGAGCCCAGGGCTTTGCTCCGCACATTCCCAAAGTGCCCGTCCCTACTGCTGTCCCCTGGGTAGGTGCCGGTGGTGGGCCCTCCCCCCAGCAAATCCGTCCCGTCGTGGAGGCCCGGTGACGAGGAGGTGGTGGAGGAGTTGTAGACCTTGATCTTGAGGTTGGGCAAGGGGTCAAGGAGCGGGGAGTTGGTCATGGGGATCTTGTCAGAGGAATCCTGCAGGGCGTACATGGGGCCGCGGTACACCCCGGCGCTGGCCGTCAGGTCGGGCTGCATGGAGGGGTGCAGCAGCTGTGGGTTGTCTGCGGGAGGAAGGAGACATTAGTGGGAACCAGGGGGTATAAAACTGCCCCCAAAGTGGGAGACACCTGCAGGAATCACCCCCAGGTGCCCCTGGAAAATCGGGGCTGGAGGCTCACCAGGAGCCTGTCCCCTGCACAGGGCACGTCCCTTACCATGCCGGGATGTCTTGAAGTTGACCGGGTGGAAGCCCCCCGTCAGGGCAGCTGACGAGTCTGTGATGTCTGTGTCAAAATCCCGGCACCGCCGCCGGTACACCACCACCCCCACAGCCATCAGGATCACGATGAAGACAAAAATGGCCACAACCAGCCCGGCATACAGGGCCACGTCACCCGTGGCCTCCAGCACTGGGAGGGAGGAACGACGGGGGGTGAAATGTTAGTTTTATGCAGCTTGAACTCATAAAATCATCAACTGTAATATCCTAATATAGACAACCCTGAGCTCACATCGCTCATATATACGTGCCCAAGCTACACATCCACCTGGAAAGAGCAGGAGCTGATACCAACAAGAAGTCAGATGCCAGCACCCATGAGATGCAGACACAAGGTGCTGTGCATGGCCACCAAGTGAGCCCTCCAGCAGCCAGATCTGAACGCACACAGCCCATCTCTCGCTCCTTCCTCCCTTCGTGCTGCCCATATCACTTTGTTTCTATGGTTTCATGCTCAAACGAAACCCTGCCCTCATGATCACAACCATGTCAGCTCTATTTTGTTTCTGGGAGGTTTTTATCCAAAGGGAGATCTTGCACCACCCTACAGCACAAGCTACTCCAAGCCCCCCTGTTTCTGCCGAGCAAGCAGGGGGCTCTCCTCATCCTTACATCGCCCCATCTGGATGCCAAAACCAGAAACCCTGGAGCTGGGAGCATGGGGAGCATCAGGAAGGGTGCCCCTGGCTAGGGTGACGATGCCTGGAGCACCTTTGGTGGAGTGACACTGGATGCCTCATGCCCTACCCAAGAACTGCATGCAGCCAGCAGCAACAGGGGGCGACAGGAGTAGGGGTGCGAAAGCAAGGCGTAAAGCACGGCACGTGATTTAAGGCACACAAAAATTTCAGGGTAGGTTTTTAGTTGCTCCCCCTTCCCACCCTGTCCTTCCCCAGAGCCCTGCCGTGGAGGAAACGGAACGAAACAGACACGATGCAGCGCGAAGAAATAAAATGGCCATGAAATGAGGACTTATGGTGGCTTTTGGGTTCGCTTAGAACTCTTTTATCTGTTAGGAAAAACAAAGTTAGAAAAGAAAAGGTGACGATGGTGTGATGGCGGGGTGAAATGACGCAAAACGCAGGTGCAGCCGGGCGGCGCGTGGGGGCATGGGGAACTCTGCGGGTGGCTCTGCTGCCTCTGTGCCTTCACTGACCCCACTGCTGGGCTCTCCAGGAGGGAAGCGGCCACTGGATGTGTCCTGGGACACATGCCCCAAGCCCCTACTCTAATGTGGATGCTAGAGCAGGAGGCTTTTTTGGGATAAAGCAAGGGGAAATTGGTGTCATGCGACAGCAGGTGGCAGCATCAGCCTTCGGTGCGCCCGCTGGTAGTGGTGTTTTTTTTCCCCTAAAAACCTAGAAGCTAGCTGCTGCTTCAGAGCTCCTACTGAGCACTGACATTTTCCCAGCAGGGTTGAGAAAACCAGCTGGATTGCCCCCACTGACAACAACCAGCATGGTTTCAGCAGACCCCAAACCTAGCACGGTTTCAGAAGGCTTGGTGGGAGAGTGAGGTCCCACACCAGGCACCAGAAATCCCCCAAACCTTTCTTTGCACCAGCCGAAAACTAGCTTTAATATTATATATATATTTATATATAATGTGAGCGAATCTTTAAAAAATGCTAAGAAAACCTTTCTGGGGCCCTGCACCACCACCACCAAGCCCTGCTTCAGGAAGGTGCTGAGCACCTCCATGGGCATGGAAAGCTGAGACACCCCTCAAACCCACCACCCCGGAGACCTTCAACCCAAAACTTTCCTTTTTTTTTTTTTTTTTTTTTTTTTTTTTTTTCCATTTTTACACACTGATTCTCCCCCTCTGAGCCCATCACCACTTTCTGAAGGCCAACAGCCTTGCTGCAACCAACACTGATATCTCCTTCCCACGCACCGGGGGCACCACAGAAGCAAAATCAGCAGGGCCACCAACCTCTTGGGGCCACCATCCCCTCGGGGCCACCATCCCCTGTCCCCTCGGCCTCCCCGTGCACTCACTGTGCAGGCAGAGCCCGTCGGTGCAGTTTTTGGAGTCGAGCAGCACGCCGCTGCAGTCCTTGCCACCGTTGCGGGGGGCCGGGGCAGCACACTCGCGGCTGCGCCAGTGGGTGCACTCGGTGCTGCAGGCCGACCACTTGCTCCACTCCGTCCATGCGCCGTCCACTGTGGGCCACCAAACACACACACCGGGTTGGGGACACTTCGGTACAGCCCCCCCAGGATGGGGAACGAGCGTCTCCAGCAGCGGAAAGGCACCCGCTCCTGAGCCCCTATCCTTGGAGCACGGCAGGACCGTGGAAGCTGGGGGTAGGACCTTGAGTTTCTGAAGTGCCCCTTACCTGGGCAGAGGGTGGTGCAGGTTATTTTCTGGAAGGGCTGCCCGTCGCAGAAGGAGCCGCCGTTGAGCGGTGCGGGGTTGGTGCACGTCCGCGTGCGCTTCTGCCAGCCCCGGCCGCAGCGGTTGTTACACGGAGACCACTCGGACCAGGTGGACCAGCCCCCGTTCACTGCAGGAGGAGAGGGACACGTCAACACGGGGCACCCAAAGCCACAGCGACCACGCCAACTGAGCCCAGTAGGGAAGGTGCAGACGGAGCTAAAATAATGGTTCACCCCCCCTGGGTTCCCCCTTCCTGATAGCGAGGGTCGGTACCGTAGACGATGACGGCGGCCGTGGTGCTCCGGCGCTTGGCCACGATGTTCTTGGCCATGCAGGTGTAATTAGCAGTGTCCAAGAGGCGGGCCTGCTTGATGATGAGGTTGTGATCGATGGTGATGAGGAAGTTGGTGTCCTGGGTGGGATCGATGACGTCCTCATTCCTCAGCCACTCCACCTGGCAAGCGGAAAGGGAGGGATGGGGGGAGGACACGGGGGAGGACGGTGATTAAGCTGAACAGGAACTTGGCCAGGAAAAGCACATCGTAGGTGTAGTGGAAATGCCCATCCCACATGCTTCCCCCACCAGGATGGTCTCCAAAGGGCCCCAAATTAAGCCAGGACCCATATGCTTCAAGGCTTGCTGAAATCCCTTGGTGCCAGTGGGCCACAAGAAGTCTGCGTGAGCACAAAGAGCACGCCAAGTCCAGCAGCTCTTTGCCCATGTTATACGGCCACTTCCATGGATTTCCTGGGGCTGGCTGACCCAGGACGAGTTGCTCCATCAATGGGTGGCAATGCGGGGAGCAGCACTCAACTGCAGGGCTGCCCATTAGTGTGGGCTGTGCTTAACGAGGCCATTTGAGATGGGTGTGAGCCATCAAAATCACTGCACGGGCATGAGCAAGGACAACGCACAGCTACAATCCATCTGCAAGGACCTGGCTCATCTCTCCCCAGATCTCTCCATTTTTTGGGCTTCCCTTGTGGGGTTTCTCCAGGCTGCGTGCTCACCTCCGCCTGCGGCACCCCCTCGGGGGGCCGGCACTGCAGCAGCACCTCGTGTTCCAGCGGCACCTCCTTGCCCAGCGGCTCCTGGTCGAAGTTCTTCCGCAGGTCTGGAGGAGAAGGGGAAACCCAGCGGTTACCGGCATGTGGCAGAAACGGGGCACCCCACAAAACCTCGGAGGGGAAGAGCATCGGCGCGCACACATAGGAAAATTTCTCTGCATCAAAACCCAGCCTGGAAAGATGGGGCCAAATTGCCAGCTTCCCAAAGTGCATTTGGGGCACTTTTTGGAGTGGGGCAGTGGGATTTGTATGACTGCGGGGCTCCCATGCATGCACCAAATCAATTTACCAGGTTTCAGGGCTCTGGGAAGAGCAGGAGCCCCCCTGCATCACTAGGTGGTGCTGCAATCCTCCACTCCGGCACCCAAAAAATGGGGTTTCTGCCAGCGCAGGGCACCACGAATCTGGGAGCTGCCCACCCCTGTGCCTTCCAGGGGACACCAGAACGGTGATCCCACGCCTTGCCCACACCTGCTGTAAGCACACCCTAAATACAGGCCACGCCGTGCGTCCAGCCCATGATGCAAGCCTCATTTTAAGGGATTTAACTCATCATATTTCCAGCGGGACGTGGCACCGGGATGTTAGGCAGTGCCACGCATAAGGCTTTGATCCAAATGACCAGGTACAAAGGAACTGGAAGGGCGTGAAGCTGAAAAGCTTGTTAGCAGGAACTGCATGGGCAGCGTAAGGGAAAGAGGCTGATTTATGGCATGGCAGAGAGTGCCTCGCTCAGGGAGCTCCTGTTACAGGATGCCGGAGATACAGGAGATGTCTTAAACTGCTTCATCTCATCTGAGCTATGCTCAGCTGGGGCCAGCTCGGGGACAAAAGGGTTGCCTCGGTGGCAAGCCCCGTGCTGGGTGACATTTTCCTTGTTGAGACTAAATCCTTCGGGGACGTCAGCAACGTAGCTGATTCACCAGCCACCTCCGTTTTGGATAACACGCCGGATTATTAGCCCTCTAACAGCAAAATCTGTTTACCACGCGGGAAGCCTGGCCGTTCCCCTATAGCTTTGCCATCTCGTTTGCTCTGAGAGCAAACTGAGCCAGATAACAGCCTGATTAACTCGCCCTTAATCAGGCTGACACCCAAAAACAGCGGCTTAGAGAAGTGACAGATGACAGCGGGGACTCCGGGGACGCGGAGCCGCTGATTCAGGGAAACGGTGCAAGGTGCTAACCGCTGGGTTATTACCCATAATAAAGCACCAGGAAGAGCTGAGCATGCGGATGGGTGAAGCAGCATTAACCCAGCTGGTGCCACAGCCTCTCACCAGGCAGGGAGGGACGATGGCCACCGCATGGACAGGGCACTTACACGCGATGCGGACGTACGCCCTGCGGCTCTTGGTGGTGCCCGCCGAGCTCCAGGCCACGCACTGGCACCAGTAGTCCTCTAGGCCGAAGAGCTCCTCCACCTGCTGCCGGGAGACCTCGATCTGCACCTCCCGCACCAGCAGCCCTGTGAGGGGACAGAGGGACAGAGGTGACACCAAGGCATCCAGGACAAGGTCCCCAGGGCTTTGGAAAGCCGTCTGGGACGATGAGGTTTCCATGAAGCATGGACCCCTCGTGATGTGGCTGCGCACTCCCTGGCTGTAATTTCCTTAGCTCGCTTCCAGCGCTGTGAGGAGCAATTACTGTCTCCCTGCCACCTTCCTGACAGACGTGCACCAAGGAAATATCACTTATTTTGCCACTATTAAGGGAAAAAAAAAAAAAAAAAAAAGGCATCGGGCCTTGCTCTTGGAAGAATCGGGGCTCTCAGAAAGAGCCAGACCTCCAAAGAGATGCTCCAAAACCTCTCGTCTCGTCTGAGGTCTGAAAGCCCCGGCCAAGAGGATCAGGAAAAGCGGAGAGGGATCCTGCCAGGGCTCTTCCACCTCCGTAATCACTGCAAGTGCCTACCCCAAAAATTGTAGGATGAGCTTATGAATCACAGAGTGACTACTTAAACGGCTTACACGCATCCAAACACGGCTGCTTTTCCGAACGGTCCCTACTCATCCGGCTGAGTTATCCTCTCTGACTTGGCCTATTTTTGCTTCCTTCCGCATGAAATGCTTCGGATCAGATGCAGTCAGAGCCCTACAGAGCGTGCTTCATTCAAGACACGTCATCTTAAAAGTTATTATTTTTTTTAAGGGTCCCTTTTTCCAAGGTTTTAACCGAGGATGCTGAAAAGCCGCAGACATCTAACTGCGTTCATCCGCCGCTCTGTGGCCACCTCCCCCCGTGCCCCTTGCAGCAGCTTTCCTTCCCAACTGCAGATTTTCGGCACAAACTGCTTTGGTTCCAGCTCCTTTCCTCAGGGTAGCTGCTGGGCACATGTGCCCGAGCCTGCGTGTTTTTTACACGCACGGCATCACCTCCGCACTGAAGTTACTATCAGGTTTTTCACCAGTAGCAGCAACAGCAGCTTTGAAATCTGGATGAAGAACGTGTGTTTTCCTCCCCAAACTGCCTGCATGCTCCCTTGAAGCAGGTTTCTCCAGCATGTTTTACTCCTCAGTGCTCTTCCCCTAAACCCCTGCTCCTTTGCCTCGAGGATGTTATAAATCAACGGCCCCTCGGAGAGCGGCTTGGTCACCACCGGGCACCGGCTTTGCCCTCCAGCAGTGCTTCACCATCCAACACCAGAGGCACTGCTGCAAGGCAGAGGCTTCCCTCGTGCCCTAAGCCTCATCATCTTTGGGTTGCTACCCCGAAAAGGTAGTGTGGAGGTGCATTGGAAAAAAGAAACCTGGGAAGGAGGAAGGAGATTGAGAAAGTCTCTTGGGTGAGGACAGAGGACAGCAAGTCAGCCTGTTACGGTCCCATAAAAGAGCAGTGTCGTTTGGGGTGGGAAACATTGGGCTGTGGGGATGGGAGAAGGAGGAGCAGAGGGCATCCTCCAGCCCTAGGATGGACCCCAAACACCGACCCAGCTCCTGGCCCACAGCCCCACTGGTCAGAGCCACGGGGGGAGAGAAAAGGGCAGGAGAACCTTGAAGAAGAGGGGGCGGGCAGGCGGGAGGGGTGCTGGGGTGCTTGCGCTCACCTGTGACTTCGTCCAGGTCCTCCTTGGTGACGTGGTCGTTCTGGTTGACCCACTCCCCGTTGCACTTGAAGTAGATCTGGGTGGCGGGGTTGGCCCTGCAGACGAGCTCCACGGGCTTGTTCTTCACGATGTAGGCGTCCTGCGGCTCCAGCAGGAAGTGGGGCAGCGTCTCCGCCGGGGCCGAGGGGAAGGAGTCGGGCAGCACATCGCTGTACTCCAGCCCTGCGGGGCGAGCACACGGGGGCGTCAGTCCCATCCCACCCCAGCACCTCCCCGAGGATGCTCAGAGCAGCACAAGATGGGCCGGAGGCTCCCCGGGGGAAAGCAGATCTCTGCTAGGTGGGGAGCATCCTGCCTGGGTGCCCTGCCAACCCCAAACATCACCAACCGGGTAAAAACCACGCGGATGCAGCGGGGCGCACGCACATCGGGGTGTTATTGCTTAACCTGCCGCTTGTGGCCACCTGGCAAGCTTTTAGGGTGCACAGTGGGGATTTTCCGTACACCCCAAAGAATTAAGGAGCCTGCTCTCCTCTCCTGCAGCTCTGATTCCCAGCGCCAGGCACTGCAGCAAACAGCAAACAGCAAACATCATCACCAGCCTGTGAGAACATCTCCAGGAGCTGGCGCGGCAGAAACGAGCCCACTCCCTTCGTCACCCTTTGGCAAGGGGGCTCGGAGAGCCTGGGAAGGAAGCCGCGTGAGATGGCAGCAGGAGGAGGAGGAAGCCGCACGTGCCAAGGAACCGAGGTGCCCAAGCTCCCTCCCGAGCAAAAAACAGCGAGTGAGGGAAAAAAACCATGCGAGGTCAGTCGTTTAAAATCCATTTAGGAAAATTGACTTTCCATTTCCATTTAACGCAGCGCTACGGGAGAGCAGTAGGACATTCGTCATAATCCATTAACTGCTCTTTTGGAAACAATGAATTAAACTCGGGGCTAATTCCCATCTCCCTGGCTCTTCCCCACCTCTCTGGCCATTCCCTCCCCAATTTCACTCGCCGGGCTGTGATTTTCTTGGCACCCCACCACTTGCACAGGACCCAGGGCATCTATGAGGCACTGTACCAGAGCAGCAAACACCACCTCTTTTTTTCCCCATTTACAACTCAATTTTGCATCTGCCAAGCTGTCATGGCACTTTTTTTTTTTCCTTGTAAACCGTTCTGGTGCCATAAACCTAAATTTCCTGGCAAAGGGGGCCGGCAGGAGATAATCCACAGGGCTGGCAGGAGAGGCAGCCAACAAAACTCAACTCAAGGGCTTGTGTGAAAACCTCTCTCCAGTCACGCTGCGCTCCTGCAGCGTGTGCACATCCTGCAGAGCTGGATCCAGGGCTTGGTGGCTGGGGATCCATGCGGAGCATCCTCCAAAAATCACCACTGTGGTGCCAGGGTGGCTCTCCTGGCACCCCCGAGTGCTCCCGCCTGGGTTTTTGGGGGTTCCCACCTGCCGCCTTCCCTTTGCTCCATGGGAGGTGAGCACTTGTCTCCCACCTCCCTGTTTTGGGGCAGAATTCCCAGATTACCCCCATCCCAACGTCCTGCAAAGCTCAGGACCCATGGCTTGGCTATGTGGCACACTCGAGCCACCACTTGAGCACCCTACCCGTTTTCTGAAGGCTACAGAGCACATCAGGACCTTCTGTGCAGCAAGCAATTGTGAACCACCTGCACTCAGAGGATGGGCACACAGGGACTTGAGGCTAGGTGAGTTTTGGTGGGTGAAAAGCGGGTGCTTTTTTCCCCAAGCCGCTCAGTATTTCCCAAAGGGACGGTGGCTTGAAGCGGTTCCAGGAACTGGTACCCGCTGGCAGCCACGAGCACCTTCATCGCAGCGAGGATTTCCTGCTAAATCCTTGCACCTGCTGCTGCAAACCCCCTCTCGGCAAAAAAACAGGGTGAGAACAGCCCAGAAAGGGGAGAAAAGCCACAGAGAAAGGAGAAAAAAAGCCAGGGCGAGGAGAAGAAAAGCCCACAGGACGTGACACACACCCCAAGGCGCCGCTTGTCATTTTCTGCCACATTGGGCAATCCAGAGGCTTTTTGGGGGGCAATAAAAAGTTGTGAGGCTTCTGTGAACAGGGTCCTCGTGCCTCCTGACCCTGCTTTGCAAAGAGGCCCTGGAGAGCTTGTTAGGGCTCGATGGACACCTGCAAGGGCTCCCTGTGTCCCTGGGAATAGCCAGGGAGGTGAGAAGCGAGACAAAGTGATGCCGTCCCCTAAATGCTGCATTCGCATTTCCCTGAGTTGTTTGACACCTGTTGCATCCTGAGAAATCCTGGGACGCAAACACTGCTGTAGGATGCTCGGGAGCAGCCTGGGTATCAGGGCTCTGCATCGCTCAGGTCACACCCAGGAGCACGGAGGGATTTGAGGAGGAGGAGAAGGAGGGACAAAGTAAGCCCTGATGCCAAGTGGAGGAGGAGCGGCGAGCTGGAAAAGGGAGGAGGGGAGAACAGGCGCTGACTTCTCTCCGGCCTCCTCTCCCCCGTTCCCTCATCGCACGTTTTAATCCCACAGGCCTGAGCTGGATGATCCGCAGCATCTGCTCCCGGGGGAGTTACGTGCAGATGTTGGCAGCCAGCGCTCTCCATGCGAGATCGCCGACCCCAGCGGCACCTCGCACGGCAAGGCACCGAGCCAGCACCAACCCCCTCCCACCACCCCAAACACACGGCACGAGGGATGGAGAGGCCAGAAAGCAATTCCCCCAAGCTGGGAGAATCTCCACAGGAAAGCGTTAAAATCCTCTCTCCTGCAATTGTTATCCCTGCAAATATTTGGGAGATTACAGGAGCATTAGCGGTGGCAAAGCCCGGTGCCCATCGCCGGGGCCTGGCGTCCCTCCCCACGCATGGGGAGGCAGGGACACCACACAGAGACTAAACATGGAGCTGGGAGACTGAGTTTTTGTCAGGTTTCTCCAGCTAAACAGGGGTGCCCGGCTCATGGGGGTGTCCTGAGGCTTAAATGAAGCAACAGCAAAAGGTTTCGAGGGGTGATGGCAGTAGATGCAGAGACATGGGCTGGCTACCTGGTGGGCAGTGCCCGTTCCCAAGGGCTTCCCATTACAGAAAGCCCTCCTGGGACAATTCTGGGCTCAGCAAAAAGCGGCTGAGCTTCTCCAAAAACCACCCTCTCCCCCGAGCATCCCACTCGCCACCAGGCAGTCCCGAGGGCAAAGCCAAAAACCCTCTGGCATCGCCAGGGGCTGACGCAAACTGCGGCGAGCGGAGGCAAGCGAGGCGGGGAGGGCACAGTGGGGCTGCCACCATGTCCCACGAGGACCTGGCAGCCCTCGCCTGCAAGGTGCTGATGCAAAGCTCTGAGCTCGTTAGCTCAGCAGCCCGCATTAACCTCGTTAACCCCTCCCACTGTGGGACGGAGCCCAAATAGGAGTAGGGGAACCCAGGGGGATACAAGGCTGGGGGTGCACAAGGGGGAGATGTGGATGAGGAGGGTTTGGGAAGGGAAAAAGGAGGAACGTGGGTACCCAAACTCTTTTCCACAACCCTGTGGTGTCCCCAGCACCTCTCCCAAACTCGTGAAATCCCAAGACTTGATTGTATCCAACCCACAGCCAGGGTGCTCGGTTCAGGACCTTTTGACTTAGATTTGCTGCCCCCCAAACCAGCAGATCCAAGCCCTGGGGTTCCAGCAGGGGCATCACACTGTGGTGCCCCCCAGCACAGAGCAGCAGGGCTAGCCAGCTTTGTCCCATCACCTCCTCTCCTCTATTTCAGGCAGTGCCCCAGGACGGGGGACATGGGACATCTCTGCCCCCAGCGTTTCGGTGCAGCTCCCCAGACCGGCCGGCTCCCCGCAGCAGGCAAATGCTGTAATTACAGAGGGCGCAGTAATGAGGGGGTGCTCCCAGCCAGCCCTAATTACACCCTTGGAGAAAATAAGCAGATTCCTCTCCCAGCGAAATTAAAAGCCTGCAGACGGACGCCCGCGCTGTGCACCTTTATTAAACAGGACTGGATGTGGAGGCAGGGAGGGGGGGGAAAAACCAGAGAAAGCAAAGTCTGGGCTGAAAAAGGGTAGGACGGAGGAGCCAGGCGGCACCAGGCCTGCTTTGCATGCAACGGCCTTATTGAACCAAAACCACCTCTCCAACCAAAAATCGTCACTCCTTTTTTTTTTTTTTTTTCCAAAATTCATGGGTCCTGCTCTGGCAAAGGGTCCCCTTCAGGGGAAATCCCACGGAAGCATCCCCATGCTGCTGCAGCCTCCATAACCAAACAGCCCTGCTACGAGGGTCCCGAGGCACAGGAATCCCAAAACCTCCATCCCCAGATGACGATAACGAGGCTCTGCCCAAAACTTTCCTCACTGCGAGCTCGGAGGAGCCTCGTGCCTCCCCAGAAATACCCAAGAAGAAGGAAAAAAGGAGAAATTATGTAGCAAATCCCCGTTACGCTCTATTGTGCTTGAGTCTATTGTGCTACTTCGCACGTTTCCTTCAGGGTTATGTTTGAAAACTATCGCCAAATTTCATCTACACTGGTTCTCGTTCGGGCCCAGACACTTGGCTTTGTGCTATTTTCATGCCATTGTCGCGCTCCCCTCGTGCAGTCTGCTCTGTTTACCGAGCTGCGACGTTATTTTTAACGGATATAATAATTATACAGGCTTTATTTGTTTGCTTTGGCTCAGAGAAGGAAAAAAGCCAGCAGCAGATAACGTGGCAATACGCTGGCTATTCACATGTACGGCATGCGCTGCCTTCCCGTTGTGCAAAGAATAATAATCTCAGCAAGGAAAGAGAGAGGGGAAAGGAAAACAGGGAACGAAGAGGGACCTGTTGCCCCGGCTGATGCCAGAAAGTCCAGAGAATTCTGAATTATTGATTGGAGATGTGGTGAATCGAGGGCAGGATGAAAGCTCCCCTTGGAGGGACCGCGGTGGGCGCGCACACAACAGGTCTCCTCTCCAGGCAGCTTCCAAATGCCAGCTCCCAGAGAAGTCAAGTTGCAGGCAGGAAGCGATTTCCTGTTCACACAAATTACATCCATATTTAAAAATGTAAATTCCCCAGCGCTCCAGCTCGAGCCTGGCAATTCGGAGGCGGGCGTTTTGCAATGGGTTTTCTCGACATGCAAATGTGGAGGCAAACGCGTTTGCTTAGGGCATGCAAAAAAACCCCAACAAAATCCAGAGAAAAAAACAACAAAGCAATTTAAAAAACAAGCACTGTGAAACTAGCCGGGACAGGAGGTGTTCCTCCAGGAGGATGAAGGATGCTCTGCTGCCAGCCTGGTTATTCACCACAGGATGCCCCAGCTCCAAAGAAACCCTCCTGGGGTCAGCATGGGAACGCGCAGGGCACAGGGCTTTGCCCTTGGAGCATCCCAGTCCCCAGCTGGGAAGGGATGGTAGCATCCCAGCAAGGCACGGCAAGAAGTTTCGGCAGCTGGAGGAGCAGTGCAAGGGAAGAAGGAGCTCACTTTGCTTGGTTTTGCCTTTTTTTTTTTCTCACCCGCCCTCTCCTCCCCAGCAAGCTCCCAAAAAGCCCTGGGAAGCCAAAGCCTCCTGGAAGGCTGCTCCCTCAGTGTGAGGCTGTTGGTGGAAAAACACAAAACCTGCTGGAAAAAAAAAGGAAAAAAGAAAAAAAAAAAAAAAAAAAAAAAAAAAGAAAGAAAAAATAAAAGCAGCTCATTTAATGCCCCAAATTAACTAGAAATTCAAATGGGGGAGCGATGTCAAAGAGCAGCTGGTTAAGACCCCTTTATTAAATGGCCTTTAAAGTTGCCCTTAATCTTTCAGATTTGTTGCCCTGATCAAGAAAAAAAACGCTAATGGAGGATGGAAATATTCTGCTTTTGTCCTTTCTCTGCCCTTTTCTTCCCTTCTCATTCTGCTGGGACAAAGTGGGACAAACAGAAGGAAAAAAGGGGGGAGGGAGAGAGCAGGGATAGAAAGAGATTGGAGGGAAAAAAAATTAAAAAGAAATAATCCCTGATGCAGAATATGAAATATTAAGACTTTGCTCTCCCCCTCCATGCCAGCCCTGCCCCTGCTTCAGAAGAAAGCCCTCAGCAGGGCCGAGGCTTCCCCATCCCCTCACTGCTGTGCTTTAATCCCTGCAGCAAGGCGCAGGCAGGGGAGCAGCTCCTGGCCTCCAGCTCTGCTCCTCCTGGAGGTCATCTCCAGTTATTTCATGCCAAGCCTTCAAAAAAAATAAAGTAAAATAAACCTGTCGATGTTGGCGACCAAACCAGAGGGGTGCTCAAAGCCTACAGGACCCCAGAGCCTGCTCCTTCCTTTCTCACCGCTGGCAATTTCCACCTTTTGACTGTTTCTTCCCCATTTTGTCCGTGAAGGCTGGCCGCACAAAGCCAGCCCTGGCAATCCTTCCACCTTTTCTTCTCCCCACTCCCCCGGTGCTGCGTTTCTCTTTCCTCCCTTTGTCCTGCCCCCAGTTGCAAGCAGGGCTCTGGGCTCCTGCAGCCTCCGCCACCAGCCTCCTCCAAAGGTGACCCAAAAAGGTCCTCAGGGAGACAGGGGGTGAAGGCTGATGCATGCCAAGGAGCAAAAGAAATGATGGGACGAGGGGAAAAAAGCCCCCCAGCCTTGTCCTCTTGTGTCAAGGGTCCCCTCCTCTTGCGCCAGGGGTACCCTGCTCTTGTGCCAGGGGTTCCTCGGTGCCCTAATTCCCACAAGTGATTTGCACTAATTGCCTTAAAGGTGGGGCAGCCCCCCCCCCCCCCCCCCCCCCCGATGCCACCGGGCTGGGATTTGCTGTCAGCAGCCATAAATCAGAAAAATAAAGTAAAATAGCAGGCAGTGCTACGGGGAGCAGCAGGGCCCGACGTGGCTCCGCAAATTCACGGTGAGCGAATATTCTGGCACCTGTGGGGCGCTGCAGGTGCTGTGGGCTCCATCCTGCACCCTTCAAAGCAAGGAGGAGCAGCCCCCCTTCCAGGAAAATGCACTGCAGCAGGGCTCCTGCCCGTCCCGGGGGACCCATCACACTACCAGCACGTCCATCCAGCCCGATATATAAATTACTAATGTAAATTAATGGATAATTGAAGCCCTTTGGTCCTAAATATTTAAATTATTTAACAGGCAATTAAGAGCGAGGGAGAGGAAAGAGGAAAAGGGGCCTTAACCCCGCAGGTGGGGGGGGAAGAAAAAATAAAACTGGAAGTGAGAAGAGAGCAGCGGGAGCCAAACGCGTGCACGTCAGAGGGATGCGGCCAGCCTTGAGCACATCTTGCTGCGGGTTTTCACCAGGCTGCTTTTCCAGAGGATGCCCCGAGCCCCAGGGGGAGCTGGTTCTGCCCCAGTTTCCTTCCAGGAGAGGACAGCTTCAACTGCTCATCCTCAGCGACCGCTGCCCACAGCAGTGGTGGCGGCTTCCCAGAAATCACAGGATTTTTTAGGGATTTTTAAAATTTCTTTCCCACCCCCTAACCGCGAGCCGACAGCATTCCCTTACCTAATGTCATCCCTAATCCCCTTATTTGTTGTTTTTTTGTTAACCCCTGCATTCACCCGATCCAAACACCTTGAAACCGTACATCTTAACCTATTTTTTCAGGCCCCCATCCCTCCCCAAATATACAAAGGGGGCGCTGGGTTGGGAGCCACCAGTGCAATGAGCTTCCCATCCTCAGAAAAGCACACAACGAGGAGTGGAACGGGCCCAAAAAACCACGGGATTTCCTCCTCCTGCCTCCCTCCCGAGCCAGCCAGGGATATTCCCACAGCTCCCCTGAGCCCTGGAGGGGGGTTCACGAAGGAAAATGCCCGTTGAGAAAAGACGTCATGTGGGAAAAAAGGCGTTTTAACAAAAGCGGTGCGTGCCCGGGGACGGCACTGAGGGCAGGGAGACGCAGCGAGACAATAGTGAATAGATTTCAGATTACATCCTGAACTCGCGGCCTCCTGGGAACGGGGTTATAAAAACCCTTTTTATTTTGTTTGTAGTCCAAAACAAACAAGTACATAAAAAGCCCAACGCCGAGGAACCAGCCAGGAAGTGAGCAACATCTGGGAAACATCTGGCCCTGGCTGCCCCGCAGGCTGAGCCCCGGCACGGCTCCGTGTACCTGCTCACACGCTTCTGAGTCAGCCCGGGTGCCCCAAACACCATCCCCTGCCCCGAAAGGGAGCTCCTGGGGGAAAGCTGGGCCCCTAACCCCGCTCCTCTCGCCTGGGGAGCGATTTGCAGGGTGCCCTGGTGCAGGGTCTCGAGCACTGCAGGATACTCCAAGCATCGCAGGATGCCCTGGTGCAGGGTCTCGAGCACTGCAGGATACCCTGGTGTGGGGTTTCAAGCATTGCAGGATGTCCAGAGCATTGCAAGATGCCTCAGTGCAGGGCTCTGAGCATCGCAGGACACTCCAAACATCACAGGATACCCCAAGACTTAAAGGATAAACCAAGCACTGCGGGACACCCTGGTACAGGGCTTCGAGCACTGCAGGACCCCCCGAGCATCACAGGATCCCCAAGCTGGAGCTATTTTATTTTCTCCTTTCCATTTCCCACCCCAAACACCAAACAGCTCCGCAAGAAGGCAGCGTGAATGCCACAAAAGCGGCTGCGCAGCGTCCAGCACCCATTGCCCATCCCCATCCCAGACACACACACTGACATACAGGACCAGCAGCTACACGAGTGACACCACGGCTCAGTTTCAAGGGTAAATAATTAGAAAAGTCAATTAATTCCCCCCAGCACTGCAGTGAGGTCAGCCCCAGCGCTGGGCACGCGTGCAGCTTCCCCGCTTCTCTTTGAGCGTGCCAGCCTCAATCAGGCTTTGGGGAGGAGGGCGGGAGGAAATTAATGAAAGGCAAAGCTGATGACAAAGAACAATACAATGACTCAATCTGTTTCTCCTACCTCCATTGTATAAAGCTTTTTACATTTTTAAAGGTTTCGCCCCGGTCCCTCAATGCACAATGGAATCACCTCCGAGGGAAGCGGTAACGGCCCTGGAGACTTTGGAGCAAGACTGGACAAAACAGGGCAGAAACAATCCCCGAGGAAGGGCCAGATGATCTAACAGGTCTTTTGCATCTTTAATTTCTCACCCTTTTCTTTCTGCTCTTGTTTCAGGCAGGGGTTTGTTGTGTGTTGTTTTTTTTTTTTTAGCTGCCACTAATTAGATGTTAATGTGGGAGCAGTTTCATTCTCAGCACATGGTGGAACCAAGAAAAAAAAAAAAACACGTGCCAGGTCTGGGCACGAGGGATTGATCCTGAAGGTGCTGAGAGTTGGGGACCACTTTTAGCAACCTACCAGTGGTGTCAAAGCTTGATGAGAGAAGCCAAGGTGGCACAGCACCAAGCCCGCAGGGATGCCCTGATCCCGCGCCCACCCTGCCGCAGGTAGGGGACCCCCAGCCCCGATCAGGGTACGGAGGGCCAACATGGTGCCAGGAGGAGGAACCCCAAGGCCCACGAAAACACAAGGATGGGGAACACCAAGCCTGCGGGGACGGGATCTTGCTACCCTCACTAACGGGCCCGGTGACCCCACGGCATCCCCGTCCCACCCCACAGCCCCACGGGGGTCCCGGTGCCTGGCCCCCAGCCGGGACCAGAGCAAAAAGCCGGCGCTCCGAGCCCCGTTTATGACCTTCCAAGGGGGAGCCCGCTGACAGCTTCACGAGCTTTTTGTTTTTCAAGTAGTGGTTTTATATTTACGACCTGAAAGGGAAAGATGCAAGCAGGCAGGCCATCACGGGGCTATCTGCTCCCGACTTGCCCCCAGCCAGGCAGTTCCAGGAAGCCATAAAAAGCGATCACATTTCAGCCTTTTTCCCCCTCCTTCTTTCTCTCTCCTCACTAAAAACACCTCTTTTTTTTTCTCCACGGTGGTCATTTCTTTCTAATGCTCACTCCCCCAAGGAAAAGCATCAAAAATTAATTCAGGAAGCTTCAGGGAAACCATCTGGGAAAATGAGAGGCCCCGTGCGCTGGGGAGCATCCCAGTGGAGGTGAGACCCCGCTGAGTTTGGGGCATTTAAATGGAAAAAGGTGGCCACCAGAAGCTGGCTTTGGGGCATGGACCACGTTCCTCTGCTCCATGCCCCGGGGATGGAGGTGCTTCCCAGCAGAGCTGGGCTGGCTGCACTGAGAATGAGGGCAGGAGCAGGGTGCTGAGCTCTTATTTCTAATCTTAGTGGGGGACAAAGGGCAAAACTCCCTGGAGGCTGCAGAGAAATGCCTTTGGGTCGCATTCCGGCCAGCAGCTTGCCCCTGGGAAGACAAGTGCCTTCCTTCACCTCCAAATTCCTTGGCGGAGAGGAGACAGACCAGGTTTAATGGCACACAGAGGTGCCACAGCCAGGACATGGTGCTGATAAGAAGGTTTTTTTTGTTGCTTTTTTTCTGAGCCAGCAGGTCAAGATCCGGTCTGAGGGCTTCCAAAATCCATCACCAGAGACACCAGGGTTGGTGGGGGACAGGAATGCCAAGGTGCCCAAGGCACGGGGGGGCCATCGTGGGCACTCTCTGCTTTTTTTAAGCCACATGAGCCAGGGCGGAGAGGGCCCGCAGCCAAGAGGCAAGCAAAAATCCTCCTTTCCCTGCCCTCGCCGGGGGTGGGATGCCAAAGGGAGTGCGTGGAGCAAGGGTTTGTGCCGCAGCCCCAGGCCTGGGGCCGTGCCCCACAGCTGCCTCTCATTACAGCTTCACCTTCCCCACTCCCATCCGTGGCTGGGCCGCGAGAGCCGGATGGTCTGGTAGAGCCAGTCAGCAAGAGAGAAAATAATAATAATAAAAACTATTAAAAAAAAAAAAAAGAAAAGAAAAAAGAAAAAGAAAAAACAACTTTCAAGCAGGGCTAACAATTTTCTCAATGCACCGGGGCAGCGAGCGGCATGGCGGGGTGCAGGAACAGTGGGGCAGGGATGCAGGGAGCCTCCTCTCCTCTTCCCTCCTCTCTTTATCTGCTGCCTGGGGCTCTAGCCCGGCGCCTGCTGATAATCAGGGAGCGCATTTGAAACCCCGGCGCCAGACAGGATCCTTATCTCGAGGAATGTGGGATGGGGGCAGCCCCTGAAACAGCTTCGGGAGAAAGGGGGGAGGCAAGAAGACCCCCTCTGCCTCGTCCAGTGGGTGCACATGCACACATGCACGGACTCGGGGAGGGAGGAAGGGATGGGGTGGGTGACCGGCGGGTCACACGGAGCCAAATTCCCAGCCCCAGCGTGGCTGCAGGCGGAGGAAGCTCCCCGCCACCCGGCCTTGCGCAAGGGCCCTGTAATTATCCGGGGAAAATTGCCCTGCTTGGCTTTCCCAGTGAGCCACGGCGCCGCGAGCATCCCAAAATACTCCAAGATCTCTAACGGCTTGGGGACCCTCGGAGGTTGGAGCAGCATTCATGGCAGGATGGAGGGGGGGAAAATTATGAGCCCCCAATTCCTCCCCTCTGCCCAGCCCCGCTGGAGCTGCCTGCAGGCTGCCGTGTGCTCCCAACAGGCCGGGCAGGAACTTGGAGCAGGCTGGGAGCAGGGAGGGCAGGAGGGGAGGAGAAAGCCAACCCAAGGCGCCGGCTTTCCGCCTGCCGTGCCCCATTCCTGCGGGCAGCCCTGCTTGACCCGTGGTGGATGTCCCAGTGCCTGCGCTCCTCCGTGTCCCAACCCGGCGGCACCCGCAGACCCTGCTTGCTGCACCCTCTTGGGAAGGGGAGACCCAGTAAAACAGGCAGAAAACAACCCCAAAAGGGATTTTCCCCTGAGCTCGCCAGGGCAGAGGCGGCAGAAGCAGCGGTGCAAGCCGGCGCAAGCCCCGCATGGGCACGAGGAGAGCTCTGGGTGAAGACGTGAAGCACCAAAAGCAAGACCTGGAACAACACCAGGAGCCAACAGGCACCGAGAGGCGAGTGACCACTAAAGCCCAGTGCTCTCAGCTCTGTCCTAGCCCTCCACAACCAGGGCACGATGCCCCAAAAGCCCCAAGGGGTTGTTCCTGTAAGCAAATATTGCTCATCAGCCTTGCCCTGTGCTCACAGGAAAGCGCTGTGCAGCACAAGCACGCTCAGCACCCGGTGCCATAGGTACGTACGTCCACCAGCCCAGCTGTGCTCATGCACATCCAGCTCAAAAAGCCCCTGCCAGTGCCACCGAACCCCCTCAGGGGCTGTATGCCATTAAAGGGATACTTAAAATCACTAATGAGGGGCTGATGAAGTTTGGGAGCTGCCGACATCAGCCATATGCCTCCGAAACGCATGGTGCAGTTGGAGCCGTGGCAGCACAACTGCAGGTACCAGCTCGCCTAATTAACCGGCAGAAGAAAGGCTCATTTAAAACAAAGCTCTTATTTTATTTATTTGCTGACAGTAGCAGAGCAATTCCCTCCAGCACGCCGTGAAAGCAAACACGCCATCCTCAAAATAAACCGCCACGGGCTTTTTAATTTCACCCTTCCACAAGTGTTCCCTGGCTCGTCTTTGGGAAGGGAAAAACCACCCGAGGTGGAGCCAGCCTGCAGCCCCCATTAGCATGGCAGAGGGCTCGCAGAACCGGCTCGTCACCCCCTCAGCGAGGCAAAAATGCAAGCACATGTTAAGGAAGAGTCCTTAGGAGCATCCCCCCATGCTGCCATCCGCCTGCAGGTGCCCACTGGACCGGGATGCTGTTGGTGCTGGTCCCCGGAGTCCTCCTGGCCACAGGAAGGGAGCGGAGTGCCGCCGTGCTTTTATTTAGCATCTTTATTTCTTGGAGTGCTTTAAATAGATATGGATTGACTCTCAGCTCTGGTTATTGCAGCTTGAAAGGGGAGCTGCAGGCGCTTTGATTGATGAACACAAGGCTGCTCCTTGGCATCCAAAGCCACCCGGAGCCTCCTCCTGCCTCAGCGGCTGCCCTGCATCTCCCTCCCAGTAAGGGCACGAGGATGGCAGCACCATGCAGGCGTTTGGCCTCCTGTGCTACAATTTTGAGTAAAGGCTGTTCCAGGAGCAACACAGCCAGCGTGGTGACCCATGGTGTAGACCCCCAGCACCCTAAAAAGGATGGGGACCGGCCCGTGGGGAGATGATGGCTCTGCATCCCCTATCCATCACGCCCAGCCACCTCTGCGGCCAAGCTAAGGATATCAGCTCCACTGAGCCAGACCTTCCTTCCTTCCCCTGCCACCTTCCCCACTCGCTCTGAGCTCACCCCAACCACCAGGTTCACTCCTTTCCTAGCAGCAAACCCAGCCAGCAACTTATAGATTTATGAAAACGGGGAGAGACCTCACAAGTTCTTATGGACAATGCTGGCTAGGACATGCATTTTTCTTTGCAGCAATGAAAGCAATTCCGTTTGGTTAAGGAGTAAGGAAAATCACACTGGGAAGCCCGAGGTAAATCTATTGCAGCAACCCTGAGCAGGCGCTTCCCCAGGGCTTCGAGGCAGCGAACTTATCAGGCACCGCGCTGATAACACATCCAGGCTGAACCATAAGTCTTGAGCGCATAAAAGGTGTTCCTGACTGCAAGCTGGATTAGCAGGGGAGGGAAAAATAAATTCCAAAAAAAACACCCAACATTTCTTTGCACGAGGGCAAGGGTCGCCACTCCAGCCCCGCAGCCACCACCTCCCTGTGCGGCATGCGGTTTGAGCGCCTGGAGGAGGGCACCGCATCGCGTACAACCGCATCCAGGTCTCTGTTGGTTCTTCTTTTGTAGCCATGGGAAGACAGAGCTGCTCTGTAATCATCCCCACGCTGCTTTCGGCACCAACCAGGGCAAGGCAGGGCTGCTTTCATGTGGCAAGGGCTGCTTCCGGACAATGCCATCGTGCCGGTACTGCGCTGGAATTAAAGCCCTGCTCTCAATCTCACTCGCTCCTGGAGGCGGCCTGCTTGCCTCAGACTTAATCTCCCTTCCAAAAGCCTGCAATACGGCGAGCCGACCACTTTCCTTTCTGAATAAGCACTCAGGAAATTTAAATTGCTCTGAAAATAACGCCTAACGCCTCTTTCTGACGAGAAGAGCAGCTCCTTCCAGCTCTCACTGATGTTCTTTCGGCGAATGCCCTGCGTTTCTTGTTCCGCTTCGCACGTGTGTAAACACAGTTGCCCCCCAGAACAGGGAGCAGAGCATCTCCAGACCATGATTCGCTAGAAAACCCGCATGTTTTCTCTTTGCCAATGCTTCTTCATAGCTTTGGTTTACTTCTCGGTCCAAAATTATTGAGGTTTTTCCCTCCTCCTTCCCTGCAAAACTTAGTAACGTGAGCTCACCAACGCGGAGACCAAAACCTCCCGCAGCCAGAAGTGACCTCAGCCACGAAACATCACAAGGGGCAGCTTCAAAACAGATTTTATATAGATTTTTTTTTATTATTATTATTATTATTTATTTAGAAGCGATGCCGTCCCTCTGCATGCCTTTTATCCAGAATAAGCACCCCAATTCTGGGGGAAAACATGCTTTGCTTCCCCAGAAGGCCCCCTCTCAGCACACCACACCAACGCCTCCCGGCACCCTGACATCTCTTCCCTCCCAGTCTGGATTCTTTTAGGAAGCCAGGCTAAAAACAGAAACCTCCCCCCCAACACAAACAAACAAAAAATAACCCAGACAGAAAAATAAATACTTTCTTGGGCACAGGAGCTCCTCTGGGGCCGCACTGCCCCGGGGTCCCTTTTGGGAGGGCTGGAGCATCGGCAGTGCCTCGCCTCCGTCTCCTCCCGCATCCCATGCAGAGCAGGGTCCCCACTGGGCTGGAGCAGATGGTTTCCAAGCTGACAGGTTGCAAACAGCTCCAGCAAGCTGCTCGGGGGGTCGGATATGGTCTCCGTGCCTCTAGGTTTTGGAGAGGAAGATCCCTCCCTGCTGCCCCCCGCTCAGGTCTCACCTCCTTTTCTAAAAGCACCTCCACTGAGGTGCTTTTTTAAAGACAAACCTTTGCTGTCTTTGGGAAAGGGGGAGAGGTCATGGGAAGTTTCCTTGGTGGAGGAGAGAAGGGGATGAAATTGTTTCAAAGCCTGAAGAAAGCTAACAAACCTGCACTGCTCCTTCAGCAGAGCAGATACGGAGAGGAGGCACCTGGAAGGAGGCTGAGCAAGCTTTTTCCCCATGGGATTTCATAGAAGCTCCCGGCTGTGCCCCCAGCAGGTGCTAAGACACCACAGAGATGGGCAGGGGGCAGCTGGACCCTAAAACTTCCTCTCTTGCCTTCTCTTCAGTACACAGGAGCCATGAGCCCAGGGCAGCGTGGAGAAGCCTCTTTCCAGCATCGGTACCGCTTATTTATCGGACCCTCAGGATCTGGGACCAGCCCTGAACAGAGGGGCCAGAAGCAACACCGCAGAGCCCCGGCAGGGACCCAGCTCCTCACCCTTTCAATCCTCCTTCCCGGCCTCACCGCATCGCACTGGGCCGCAAAGGGCCGCCGAGCTGCGCGGCTCCGTCTCCTTTTGTTCCCCCCCGCCAGTTTGCAGCCCTGCAACTCGAGCCTGGCAGAAAACATGTGGTTTGCATTCTCTCCCCTCTACTTTCCGCAGCCTTCCCCCTCTGGAGGCAACGAGCCCTTCCTCTCGCGGGGAGGAAATCGCAGGCATACCTCTCTGAAGATGGAGAGGCTGCAGCGAAACCCCGCGCTGCGCGCCCCAAGAGGTGGACGGGCACGGATGTGCCCTCTGGGGAGGAAAGAGGGAAGGTAGTGAGGGTGTGAGGGGCAAAGAGAGGCTCCAGGCCACCAAAAAGCCACCCAGGTGCAGACCTCGAGCCCTGTCCCCTCGAACCAGCAGGGGAAAGCCCCTCAATCCTCCAGATTTCTATATATATTATTTTTTTCCCTTGCAGCAAGGGATCAGAAAGATTGACACTTTCTCAGAGCCGAGCACTGATGGATTTCACTTAAAGGGTGTTACAGAGCCGGGCTCACAGCTCGGCACGCTGCGTCCCCGACCGCTCGGCGCCCGCATCCATGCGGATCGGCCGGGACCCCGGCTGCGGAGCTGGCGCGTGGGATTTTCCAGCCCCGGCAGGACCGGCCCCAGCACGCCCCAGCCTCAGTGTTTTTGCTGCAAACTCCAAAGGAACCTGCCCATTTCGCCCCGCTTTGCATAACCAGTTTATCCCAGTGTTTGTTTTAAAAACTTCGGCTCCTGTTAGTCACTGCTCAAAGCAAACCAACCCAGCCCTATTTCCAGCTTTTGGAGCTCGCTTTTCCAGCTTTGGGCAGAGCCAAGGTTTTTATGTTGTTGTATACATTTTAGGGCCTGAAATGTGCGCCTCCGTACCTTGTTTTATACATACCCGTTGCGGCTGCTGCCCCGGTTATTTTTGAAGTCGCTCTCTGCAGGTTACGACACGGTAGCTGGAGCGCCCAACACCCAGGGAAGGGATTAAGCGCACGGCTAAAACGCCTTCAAACCCAAAGCTGGCATCCCGAGGCTATCACAACACGGTACTTTTAACATTCAAAGCCTACACAGAAAACCTTTCTTGCTTCACCCTAGCAGAGCGCAGGCTGTCCATTCACCAGCAGTAATTCAGCCAGCACAGGGACACGTGGAGAAAAAGAGGGATTTTCACAGCCTTTGGTGCTCAGCAATCCCTCTGCACCAACAAGTTTTCTGGTGGCACGTAGCAAAATAAAGGGCTTTCGAGCTTTCCTTGCTTTGCTCCAAAAGGAGAAATCTTCCAAATAATGTTCCAGCATGAGAACAAGGTGGCAGCACCCAGAAGGGCGACAGCAAGGTCTCCATGGGGGCTTGTGGCTTCAGCACGGCGTTGGGTTGGATCCATTTTGCTTCCCGAGTGACCACCAAAATACATCCTGCCCCTAACCGATGGGGAAGGGAGAAGAAGGCCTTACACCCTTTGAACACGCCTGCAGAAGTCACTCTTTGGCATGAAGCACATGGTGCTAGGGATGGGGAAGAGGCACTTGGTGGGCTTCATCCGCTGCGGGGTGGATGCGCCCACGGCACTGGCGATGACCCAACCCCAAACCTCAGCGTTGAGACCACGAGCAGACAGCAACACCTCAACGCACCCCAGGCCTGTTTTAAATCTGTCCTGAAGAGCCCCTGGGCTCCCTAAGCTCCCGCCCAAGGAAAGCTCCCAAGCCATCCGAGGCATCGCAACCCCTTTCATCACCGCCCACATCCACCCCCGCCAGCCGCCCAGCCGGGGAGCCCGGTTCTTGTCCTACAACATCTCCTCCTCCTCCCTCCCGGGTTGCAGGATAAGCATTTGCAGGCTGCCAGGCGGCGACGAGGGGGTCATCGGGGATAATTTCCAGGCTGGCAGCTCCCAGGGAGGAGAAATGCTCTGCAGACAACTCACCAGGCGACAGCGGATCAAGGCAGGGTGGAGAAGAGCTCGCTGATCTCCCTCGCATCGTTTAACAAGTCACCGTGTCAGTCCCCATAAAACTTTAATGGGGAGGGATGCTCGATGGGAAGCAGCGCCGCTGTGACTTACATGAGCCACCCCTGCTCGCTCAGAACCCCCTCTTGTCCTCATTTTAGCAAACCAGATCCTATTCAGGCGCAGCTACATCGTGGTGGGCTGGATCCACCCCTCCGGTGAGCAAAAGCATCCAAAAGTGGTCCTCCCCCTGTCTCCAGTAACATCAACACCAAGCACGCTTCTCCAGCTGTACAAAAGGGGATTTTTACTCTTTCAAGCAAAACAAAACCATAAAAAAAAAAACAAAAAACAAACAAACAAAAAAAAAACATAAAGCTCTAGAATGCTGCCCACAGCATCTCTCCCAAAGGACCACGAAGCTCGTCCGCACCCAGAGGTCCTCACCTCTCCTCCCAACGGCTGCAGCTCACCCCAGACCCCCAATGCGTTTAACACCTCAAAATGAGATTTTCCACGCTCTTTCAAAGGAAAACAATCGCTCGGCTTCAGGCTTGGCAAGAAGGGGAGTGGGGGGTAGGCGAGGTGACCCGAGGGACCCGCACGGAGCCACAGCAGCGAGACCACCAGCAAGCAGGAGAGGTGCCAGGACCTGGATTCGTGTCCGGATGGGTGAGGGTTTGGTAATGCCTGGGGACAACCCGTGCTTGGAGGCAGGGCAGGCAACCAAGCCCCTTCTTCCCAGCCACGCTGAGGCAGAAAACGGGGGCAATCCCTTTTTCTTCCTCCATAACAGAAGCGAAAGCACCTCTCAAAGCTAAAAGGAAGCAAACTGGCTCCAAACATTTGCTTCTCGAATCCCAGGGGGATTATCCCAGCCCCATCCGTCCGGGGCGAGCCCTGCTCTGCCTCCCCATCGATATTTCAATCCACACAAATCTCATGGGGTCCTGAGTTCTGGGGTCTGTCTGGGGCTGCTGGACGAGGCAGCCCTGATGCACAGCCCTCCATCGTGTACCTCCAAGCCTCCCCAGTGGGTTTGGGGAACTGGGAATTCCTCCTCCCTGCAGTAAGGCAACAGCACCCCAAAACCCAGAGGGTCTCGGAGAAGACCCAGCCTGGAACAGGGGGTCCCTTGGAGCGGGGAGGGACTTGCAGGAGATGAAAGCCAGAGTGTAGGACACGCCAGAGCAAGCCCCGTGCTAAATAATCCCTGCTTCCCAAGCAGTGCTTCACACTGCTTTTCCCAGCCTGATTCGTGTTCGATGTTGGGGTTCACGCTGCCCTTCCCTCCCCTCCAAGGGCACCCCAACGGTGCCTCACCAACCCCCCGCTCCCAACTCCCCAAATTTTCTTTTTTTTTTTTTTCCTTTTCCTTTATAAGCTCAAAACAAACAGCAGAGACGAAAATCCCCCAAAAAGCCCAAGCTCAGCAAAGCGGCGGCTGCTCCCAGCCCGGCGGTTTCGGAGGAGGAGAGGGCTGCTCGCGCTTCCCCGCCGCGCTCCCAAGGAGCAGGTCCGGGGCTGCCAGCCCAGCGCATTCCTGCGCCGTGAGTCAGGGCTCCGAAAAACCAGGAGGCTTCAAAAATAATCCTGGCGCGGCCAGGATGCTTCGCTCGCCTCCGCCGTGGCCCCAGCTCCCTCCACAGGACCGAAATTTGGACAAAACCCTTGAGGATAGCATCGCCCCCCCGGGGCTTGGGCTCCAGCGCACGAGTAAAAGCTAAGCCCTGCTCCACAACAGCCCCGGTTGTAAAGTGTCAAGAGCCAGACGAGCCTGGGGACAGCTAGATGGAGGATTTTGGGGTTTTCTTCCCCAAATCTGTGCATTAATGCCAGCCCTCAGGAGGTCAGGATTTGTTTTTTCCAGCTGGATCCAAGGAGCCACATCACCCCAAAGCGATCAATTCACCCCTCCTGCAGTGCCACAAGGGGACAGAGCTCTGTGTTTGGGGTGAAGCATCCCACACAGCATCTCTTGAGGTCTCTTTGCACCAGGAGGGACAGGATTTTCATGCCACCAGCCCCAGATGCCCAGCACCCCTAGTGCAAGGGCCCAGTCCCCCTCAGCGCTGACTCACGAGCAGGGCTGGCTTGCACAATACGAGTGATTACAGCAAATTACAGCTCGGCACGGCAAGGCACACCGAAAAGCAGAGGCAACGGGCCTCAAAAGGCCATGAGGCGGCCGGTGGCACCAGCAGGGGCAGCCACCTCTGTCCAAAAGGGCGAGGAAGGCAAGATGCAGGTGGGAACGCAGGGAACACTTCCCCTCGCTTTAGCATCGCTAAAGCTGGGGGGATAGAAGTGAATAAGGCCCAGCAGGAACCTGGGGCTTTATGGCCCTGACGTGTGCCGTGATGAACTCCAACAGACTCCATCAAGCCTTTCCGCCCACACCTCACCACGCTTCCTGCCGGGACGGGGCCGCTTCGCAGGGCAAAGCCCCATGCAGGGCTTCCCATTCACCTGCGGGGCTGGCGGCCTGATCCTGCCAGCCCTGGGCATGCCAGGAGCAGGAGGAGATGAGGGGCTGGAAGCCAAGACACAAATTTACTTAACTCCTGTCTCAGCGTCACGCGGAGGGGAGCCGGCTGGCGCGGCGCCGGGAGGACCCGCAGGAGCTCGCGCTGCAGGAGCTCAAGGACGCGGGGGTTATTTCTTCCTGCCATGCACAGAGAGCTGCGTGCGCCTGTCCTCCACCTCCTGGGACATCAGGATGGAGAGCAACAGGTCCCCAGGCAGCTCTCCTGCCACCCATGTGGATAACACAGGGGGCACAAGATCCAGTACTGTCACCGATCCTCTGCTCCCTTTCTCCCCAGGCACTGGGAACCCCAAGGAGATCCCAATCAGATCCCCATCTCCCCAGGTATTTGGTACAGAAGAGGGGCAGGAGGTCAGTCTGCCCACCAAATAGACGTCCCCATTCCACCCCACAGCACCCCCATTATCCTGGGTGTTTTAATCTAGGCTCTGCACCAGGCATGGAGCAGCTGAAGAAAAAGGAAAACCAACTTTCTGTGATTTCATACAGGCACGCCGGAAAGCTCCCCACATCCCCCCGGTCAGGCTCAACTCGTTTTTCCTTCTTCGTTCCCTCCCTCTCATTTCACGGGGCATGCAAAAGCCAAGAGCAACGCACAGGACGGAGCCAGGCAGGGGGTGCTGATGTCCCCCCTGTGTCCCCAGCAGCCACCAAACCCCCCAAACCCCTCGGCCTGTCTGCATGGGAGAGGATTTCCCCGCGCCGTGACGTCCAGGCCCCCGGAGATGCCACCGGCAGAACCCGGCAGGATCTTTGCACGGCGGGGGCAGAAAAAAAATAATAAATAATAATCTGATTAAACGCCCTCCCCAAAATTCCTCGTCGCCTTAATTAGGCTTCAGCAAGGAAGGCTTGGCTCATTTTCCTAGAAAAGCAGCTTGGCAGGGGACACGAGCAGCCAGCAGGAGCCGGTGGGATGCTCTCCCCATAAGTTCCCCCTGGGATTACAACCCGGGTCCCGTACGGATGGCTACGGCCTCCCCAGCCTCCAACTCTTCAGGGCTCCACGTCCCAGCACCAGGGGATGACTTTCTGCACCTGGACAAGGAGGAGAGACCCGCCGCTGCAGGACGGAGCGGAGTCCGGAGGTGTCATTTGTGGGGAGAGTAAATATTTTTTATATATTTTTATCCTATTTTTATAGGACGATGATGGGAGCCCCTGCGAGAGCAGGCAGCGGGGGGGCCGTGCCTGTGTTTATTTCCCTCTCCGTGGCAGGGATCGTGACGGAAGGGCAGGATTTTAATAAGAGCATCTCAATCACAAGATTCGGCGCCGCACAGGCAACTTTGAAAAGCCATAGCGGAAACATTAAAAAAAAAAAAAAAAAAAAAAAAAAAAAAAAAAGAAAAGATCACTGAGCTGCCCAGCCATCCAGAGCTGGGTTTTTAGAAGAACGCAGATAAAAAAAATATATATATATCCAGCCTGAGAATTACTTATTTGACCCGCTGGGAAATTACAGCCCACGGTGTTATAAACAGGGATGGGTTTGTTTGGCTCTTCCCAGACGGCAAGGGAAAAAAAATAAAAATAAAGGAAGAAAACGGCGCAATGAAACCAAAAGCAGCCGAACCGAGCGGCGAGGGGGGAGCGGCAGAGGCGCAGCCCCGAGCCCTCCCCGGGGATCCCCCAGCCCCGGGGGGTCCGGAGAGGGGCTGCTCGGTGCCCCCCATTTCTCATCCTTTTCACCCCAAAAAAAGGGGGGAGGCGCAGCCCCCCGCGCTCAGCCAAGGGGAGCCTCACCCCCCAAAAAAACTTCCCCCAGCCAAAAAAATAGCCAAAAAAAAACAACTTACCTGCGGCAGCCAGCGCCCAGCGGCGGTGCGGGAGGAAGAGGAGGAGGAGGAGGATGAAGATGCGGCGGGGGGGTCCCGGGGGCTGCATGGCGGAGCGCAGCGCACAGCGCACAGCCGCCCTGCGCGCCCGCCTCGCCGCTCTGCCGGGCTGCCCGGAGCCGGGAGGGGCGGCAGGGGGCGGCACGGGGAGGGAGGGGGAGGGCCATGGGAGGGGCTTCACCCCCCCCCCCCCCCCCCGCCGCCCCCCCCCGCAGCCGGCGATGAGCTGCCCCCCCCCCCCCCAACCCCCCCCCCCCCCCCCCAAAGGGTGCTGAAATCCACCCCAAATTTCGGGGGTTTTGGGTAGAGGTTTTGCTGCACGGGGCCCTGATTAGTTTTATTTTTTATTTTTATTTTTTTGCCTCCCCCAAAGCTCCCAGAGCCACGATGGAAGCCCAGGAGGCAGGCTAGAAGAATCCGGGTGGAAGGGACCCGCAAACCTCTCCAAAAACCCCGCACCGGGGAGGTGCCCTGCGAGCCCCTCCTCGGTACCCGGGAGCCCCCCACCCCCTCCAAACCCGAGTATAGGGGTTTGCAAACTTCTCCCGGCGAGGATTTGGGGGATGTGAGCCCTTCCCTGAGGCGGAACGAGGGGGGCTGCTGGGGGCACTGCAAGGAGGGTGCGAGGCGCAGGGGGGCAGCAGGAACCGCGCGGCTCGGGGAGAGCGAGCTCCGGCAGCCTGCGAGCTGCTCGCCGGGTTTCGTTGCCGGCAGCTGCAAGGTTTAGGGGCTGGGGGCGAAGGGACCCTGGCACGGAGGAATTACAGTGGCCAGGGCTGGGCTTTGACACCGGCTCCCTCCAGGATGGAGCCTGGAACCCTAGGGGGGTGGCACCCCTAGGGTGGCACCCGGCGGCACGTCCCCCGCCCCGCAGCGCTCCATCCCCTATGTTCTGAGCAGGGCGACGTGCTGGAAAAGGCTCGGGAGTGAAATCGAAATCTCCTTGCCAGCTCCTATCACCATAAAAAGCCTCGAATCTGGCTGGTGTGTTGGGGGCCGGGACGCACGGATGCCTCCCCGGCACGGCCACCCCACAGCCCCTAGCACCCCACAGCCCCCGTGCAAAGCATCCCCTGTGACCGTGCGGGCACTCATCCTGGCCTCAAACAAGGCTGGTAATGCTGGCGCTGAGGGGCACGGGTACGAGGAACCTCTTGGAAGTGGAGTGGGTTTTTTTGCCCAGAGCTTGTTTTAGAAAGCAGGGAGAACACGGGGTTAAGCTTGGTGGCGTTTAAGTCATCGTCTGGTATTCAAAATATGAATTAAAGCAATGCAAATTAATGGGTAGCCGACCGCTCTTTCGCAACCGTAGAAAAAAAAACCGACAAGGCAAGCTATCATTAAGGCACGAGGGCTGTTTTCCCTCCCAGGTGTTTGCGTGCTGCCCCTGCTTTGCCTCGAAATCCCTGGGGTGCGCGGCTCAGCCCGAGCCCTGGCGCACCCAGCAGGTCCTGGGGTGCAATGAGGTGCTCGGGTCTTAGGCACCCAGCAAGCCCCAAGGGCCTGGTGGCCACGGGGGGAATGGGGTGGCCACGGGGGAAACCGGGTGGTCACGGGGGGAACTCTCCAGAGCTTGTCTTGGCACCCCCACATCTTGCAGGGGGATGTATCAATACATCGCTTTGTACCGATTCCGGAGCCTCCTTGCCACCCGGTGCAAACCCTGCTCAGGGGCCACAGGGGCATCGCAAACGTCCCCCTGCCACCGTGGGGACGGGCAGCCCTGTCCCATGGGGACACGGAGCTGGGAGCAGCTCCCCAGGGCCACGCAAAGCCAGTGCCACCCTTGCTTGGTGTCCCTCGGAGACACCCCAGGAGCACCGTGGCTGGGCTGGGGGGGCGATGCCAGGAGGTCAGAAGGAGGGAGAGACGAAGGCGAAGAGCAGCAGGCCTGTGTAACAGTGTCAGCGCCATGGAGCAGGTGCAGAGGCGGTGATAATTCCCCATTTCTCCCATCGCAGGAACGAGGAGCACCCAAATCTCGTTATCGGGCCGCAGATTTAAGGACAAACAAAAGGCAGCGCTTCGCCCGCGCTGCCCGTGATTGAATTAGGGACCTCGTTGCCATGGGGTGCTATGGAGACCTACAGCCTGAGTGGGCCCCAGAAAGCATTTAGGCACCCCAGAGGGGCACGGGGCTGTCACGGGGCATTAAACGTGATGGAGGGGTCACCCCAGGGAGCCCTAAGCCTGGGGCAGACGTCAGACAAGGGCTCGGCCAACCTGCCATCCCCAGCCAGGGATGCTGGATGGCTGTGAGATAGATACCATCCCTCATCACCTAAAGAACCACAGAGAGAGTTTTTTTTGGAAGGGACCCTAAAGGTCCCCTAATTCCAACCCCCTGGTCATGGGCAGGGACACCTCCCACTAGGTCAGGTTGTCCAAAACCCCATCCAGCCTGGCCTTGAGCACGTCCCGGGATGGGAAAAACCATTCCTAAATGCCCTTGAGGGCAAGGAGGAGGTTGTTGGACCTTGGATGTACCCAGAGGGGCACGGGGGGCACCAGGGTTTGCATTGCAGAGCCCAGCGAGCCAGGAGCTCCATGTGCAATGGGCCTGCACCGAGGGCTAAGCCAAAATATCCCCCATCCGCTGGGATTGTCACCCGTGACTGCCCTCCTGGGGGACTCAGTGGCACTGGGTGGGCTCCCACAGCTTCAGGAGGAGCAGGGGGAGGACAAACATCCCCCCCCATCCGCAGGGCACCAGCATGTGGTCTCCACCCAGCATGTCAGCTCAATAATTCATCGTCCAGGAGGTGCAATCACTATCCATAATTCACGAGCAGTAATGTTCTACAAGTTTAAACCTGCCATTTGGCTCCCCGGACGGCTCGCCATCTTCACGTCCCAAATGGCATTTCTTCCCAAAAGGCAGTGGCCGGCTCCGGGATGATACAGCGGTGAGGGGCACCCTGAAAATGGCAGGTTTTGGGGCTAGGTCCATCAGTCCCAAGGGCTGTAACACAGCCACTCTCTGAAATTATAAAGAAGTCTCATTTTTCAGTCTGGAAGGCCAATAAGCAGGTTGTGATGACACAGGAGCATTGCCAGTGCCGCAGAGGCCAGGCAGACCCCCGGCAGGTGGGGAAGGCTGAGAGGTGAGAGGCTGAGTTTTCGGAGGAGGGGGGAAAAAAGCCTCTCTTGCTCTGCAAACTCTGCTTGGCGGACATACGGCGTGGTGAGGCAGAGCACGCCGGAGCGCCGTAACTCCCGGGGGAGATGTTTATTAACTCGTCAAAATACGGCGTCTGCTGTTGCCAGCAAGAAGCTAGAACAGAAAAAAAAAAAAAAAAAAAAAAAAAAAAAAAAAAAGAGAAAAAACAGAAAAAGAGGAGGGAAAAAAAAAAAAAAGCCAAGAGACATCAAAATAAATAAATAAATGAATGAACACAGCATCGTTTGCTTCGCTTCGCTGAAGGCTGGAGATGCTCCATGCAAGAAGCATGTCCGAGCGCGGACACCCCGGTGGCTCCCAGGGTGACAGGGGGACCCTGGGGACAGGGCACCCACATGCTGTTTGCAGGATCCACTCCCCAGCCTTCATGTAATTGGTTCAGTGGCATCTCTGACCTCACAAAAACGAAAATTTCTGGACCAAACGAGGCAATACCTGGAAATAAGGCACCAAATACACGCTGTGCTGTGCCACTGCAGCCATTACATCCCAGTGTTGCTCCTGGACTAGAAACAGGAGAGCAGCCACCAATTATTTGAATCACTTTTATTTAAGCACTACAAGCCACGGCTGAACTTTCTTCACTGTGTGTTTGCTATCGCTTTGCTCAGCCACGCTCCTCCACAAATTACACCTGTCACAGGCAGCAACACCGCCGCGTTGTCACCGGCACAAGTGGCGCGATGCTGCCCGTGATCCATCAGGGCTTGGGGTTTTTTCAGCCCCATTAAGCAGGGCTTTGAGTTAAGTGCTGTGGAAGGACCACACTTGCACATCGTCCCCGGGGCTGTCAGGGAGCAGGGGTGGGAGATGATCTGCCCAGCGGGAGGATGAGAAACACAGTGCCCGTGGGATGAGGATGGGCACCTCAGGTCCTGGCCGTGGTCCTTTCAGCATCTGCTGTGGGATTTCCCCAGCCGCCCCCAGTACTGTAAATTTATTCTTTAAGGAGCGATTTAAACTTAAACATGCCCCCCCCCGGTGTGAAAGTGCCACCACACAAAACAGCAGATGGTGTTTGAGCACTGCAAAACAGCAAACGCGCCTCACCAAAAGACACGCAGCAGGGACTTCTCGGCGCTACATGAGTGCCTCGGGGGCTCAACTTAAGGCTTTCAGCATGGAAGGGGCGGCAGAAAAGCACCTGAAGCCTGGGAAGTGCTATGGGATGGTGTCGGTGGCAGAAGCTTCCCCAGGCGTGGTGTGAGCTGTCCTGGGCAGGAGGCTCGGAGCCGGCGCGGCAGGAGGTCCTGCGCACGGGAAGGCGCTCCCTGTGCTACGATAACACGGGTTGTGTTCAGGGAAATTCAAAACAGTTCCTCAAAACGAGCAAAAACAAAAAACGCAAACCTTTCCTCTCTCTCCCCACCCTGGAAATAAAATAAATAAACCCCTCCGAACCGCATCCTCCCAGTGATGCTGCTTACACACACACACACAAAAAAACTAAACTTTTTCTTAGAGGTCTTACTAAAAAAACCTCGAGTGCTGCCAATTTCCAAACTCAACAAGCACATTTCTGAGAGGTGGCTGCAGAGAGCCCAGGGCACCTTCTAAATGCCACCGAGAAGTGCTGGTCCCCTGCCTGGTGCCTGCTCCGGGCACGGGGGAGATGCCTGGCACCAAACAAACACCCCAAGCAAAGGAAAAAGTCAAATTTGGGTCCCTTCACCCTTGTTCTTTATTTGTGGTGCCCTTCCACGAATAAACTTACAAACACCCCTCTCAAGGTTACCCAACACTGGTTAAAGATTGAAGAAGAGTGCCGTACGATGCATACAGCTCCTCCTGAAATATTCATCCCCTGGCATCAATGTTTCATCAATTTGCTTCCATATATCACCCCTGACACCGGCTTCAATCAGTTGGTGCAGACTGTGAAAAATAGATATGTTTACAGAGCCACCCGCTTCGGTTTACTTTTTTTTTTATTTTTTATACCCATAATTCAGCATCAATTAGCCAGGCTGGATCTCGGCCTCCCCCATGCTCCGGGGATGCACGCACCTCTCAGGGGAGACCCGCTGCCACTTAGACAGGGCTGCCCCGGGGCAGAGAAACCCTACAGAAGGCAACTCTTGGTGATTTATTTGGGTTTTCGTGTCCCTGTCGCAGGATCCCAGCTCCCAGGAACGTTTTTTTACATCGTGGCCGTGCCCCTGTGGCAGAGCTCTCTGGGGGACCCCACTTAATGACCCTGCTCCCATGGCAAACGGAGGAAAAGAACGCGGATCTTTGAATATTTGGGCAAAAAGTTGGAAAGTTCAGGCAGGCCTTTGCTCTCCCCCCAGCCTGAAGCAGAGCAGCGAGACCTTTTGACAAGTTCTCTGATCTGCTGTGCAAACCCAGAAGGGCGAGAATCCCCCGGTGTCCTTAACTGCGGCCTCGTTTTCACTCGCTCTGAAATTCTCTCTGTCAGTCTGTGCCCCTTGTTCAGGACCAACACTGACTTTTTTTTTTTTTTACAAAGGAACGTGTCACGAAGCTCCCTCCCCAAACGAAGACAGCAATTATTTTGCAAGAAGCGAGGGACACACACAGTTTGAAACGCTGAGTAGGCCAGATGCCAAGCACCCAGCAGGTCCCTGGCCGGGACCATGCCTTGGGACGTCCTGCCTTAGTTTTCCCTGGCCATTAGCTTCGTGCATACCCCTCTCCTAAAGAATGAGAGGTTCCTCCAACTTGCAAGCGTTTCTTCTCCTGCTCTCCAGCACGTTGCGGCTCCTGCAGGTGCCAGCAGCCAGCACAAGGAGCCGCACAAAGCCAGAAGCCCAAACCCCACAAAAATCCAGCAGCGCGCACCGGGGAGGGGTGAGCCAGCCCCGTAACCATTAACTGCTACATTGCCACTCCTCGTCCCGCTGCCCTTCCACAGCACCGCAAGGGTTAAGATGAGTCTATTACTGTTTGCTTGTCACTTTGTCGCTGATCTAATGACCATCGATAATAGTTGAATAAGAATTGATGGAGAGATGGATTTAATTAACCCCGGTGTCAGCAGCCAGCGTCGCTGTCTGTTTGCGTTAATGGAGCAGCCCCGGATTAAAAAAAAAAAAAAACCCTCCTGAGCTTTGCACGGGTGGGAGAGCCCTATTCATCAGCTGTGCCCTCCAGGTGCTCACAGGGAGGAAATTGCCTCCTTCTGCCCCAAAATGAATAAAATCACCCTGTCTGCTTCTCCCCCCTGCCCTGAGTGGGGCTGGAGAAGGGGGGTACCCCAGGGGGGAGCCTGTCTGACACCCGCCAGCCTTTCCTTCACACCTCCCCTTTCTCTTATTTTCAGCCGTGATTGCTTTTCTTGTTCCAGCACATGCCAGGCAGGTAGGTTTGGATGCATCCCGTGGTGCTGGGAATGCTCGGGGTGTTCCCAGCCCACGGAGCCCACGTGGCCGTGCTGTGGGACCAAGGAATACGCTTCCCGGTGCGACGCACATCCAGGCTGGAAATAGCTCTCTGGGTAAAAGCAGCTTTGTCTGGCTTCTGGCATTTCCAGGTGAGACAGGACAGGTCTCCCACGGCATGAGGTCAGCGGGAACGGCAGTTGCTGGCGACTGGTTTCCTGCTGAGAAATGGTGAGGTCAGCTCCTGGCTCCCACACCGCTGTTGGCGTCTGCAGGGAGCGAGCGTCTCGGGCAGGATTCCCACGGAAAGCCACGCATAAAACCTGAGGGTGCAGGCAAAGGAGGCAGGGAATATGGCCCTGAAAATGAAAGCTGTGATTTAGGGTTTTTTCCTGCCTTTGGGTCTCACTTGTCTGGCTGTAGAAGGAAGATGGCATCACCTACACGTGGAGAGGTGGGGAGTTTAACCCCAAAGGGGCTAACTGGGAGCTCCTGAGCCCTGAAACGTGAGCCAGCTGTGCTGCTGGGGGCAGGGAAACTGGGGGTGGCACCTATGGACTGACCATAATGAGGTTTTCCACCAACAAATAGTCCTCGCTCCACTGCCACCAGCCCTATGCATCCGGGGAGGGCATGCTGAGCAGGAGAGGTGCTGGGCGCACCCCCTCTGGGTGCTGGGATGGTTTGGGTGCCCCCAGCTCCACCTCACCAAAAGCCAAAGCCACATAAATCACAAGAAAGGTCCATCCTGCTCCAAAACAGCCCCAGCCCTTGGAAAGATGCTGGATCAGAGAGAAACAGGCTTCCTGTTTTGCTCATCCCCATCCCAGACAGAAAGCGCTTTTGCCAAGTACATCTCCAAATCCCTGCCAGTAACCTGCAGCCATGGAATATGTGAGACTAGGGAAGGAAAAAAAAAAAAAAAAAAAAAAAAAAAAAAAAAAAAAAAAAAAAAAAACACCAAAAACCCAACAGAATTTAATTTTGAAGACCCAGCTAGTCTTATAGCTTTTCAAGCTTGGGAGCAGGTGAGCCAATAATAAAATAAACTGCCCAGAGAGGAAATGAATATTGGGTTTTGTTCCAAATGGATGAGTTCAGCCAGAGTCTGAAAAGGGAAAAAAGAAAAAAAAAAAAAAGAAAAAAAAAAGGTAGGAATTGTTCTGTGACAAACGTATTTTGACAATCCAGCTGAAAGGGCTGACAGAGTTACGAGCGAGGGGGAGGAATCACTGATGGCTGAGTGTCACTCCACTTGTTTTCCTTGATGCAGCCTGGCCTCGCTAACAATGCGTGTCACTGCCCGGCTCTGTGAGCGTCCCCTGGGAGCGACACCCGGTGCTCTCGGAGGCCGAGGCGAGCTTCCTCCCACAATATACCTGCCAACAGCACTGGGGCAGCCGGCATGGACCCGGAAAGGTTGCGGGGCGGTGGGGCCGGGGTCTCGGACCAGGCGTCCTGGGGTGGTTTTGTTTGCTGATGCTTCTGCTGCTGCCTGAGGACACCTGGAGCGTGGGGACACAGTGTGGCTGTGGGGCTCCTGAGGATGTGGTGGTGCTCCCAGGGCTCTGAACAGATGGCAAGGTGCTGTAGTTTTCCTTTATATTTTGGGGTCTTTGTATGAGCAAGCAACTGTCTAGCAGCTTTTTCCAGTGTGCAATAAGCCCAGGTGGCAGTGAAGTCAAGGGCAACCTCTGACTGCTGTTCTCCTGCTGAAACAGGGCTCTGTGTCTCCATTCGCAACCAAAGCTTCATGTTCAGTAAAGCTGAGAAGTGTAGGAGCATGCTGGCCATTTCATTTTGTCCTCCTGACCTTAAAACAAGGCTGGCCAGGAGCGGGGACACGTGTCACAAACCCTTCTGGCTGTGTTTGCCAAGGGGAGCTACCCATCACCAGGAACGGGTTTGGGGGACCACAGCATTCCCTACTGATGCTAAACTAATGCTGTGCTTACAGATCTTGTGGGATCTGTCCTGTTCCGAGACCTCAAACCCTCTCCAAAGTGCCCCAAACCAGGCCATGGATTCAGCAGGACTGAAACGGGCGCTGGGAAGCAGCCAGGTGCTTGCACGCCAACAGCCATGACCACACCAGCTCCATTTCCTTAGGAAATCTGGCCAAAAGTTATGTCTGGATTGTGGACCCGAGGGATTTTCCGAGTCCCTTCCCAGTCTGAGAACAGCTCAGGGCTGGGAGATAAGTAAAGCACTTGGGGCTAAACCTCCTCAGGGGACGTCTCAGTGCTTCCAGCTTGCTTTTGCACCAGCGGCCGTTCAAATGCAGGATGGAATTCAGCAAACTGAAGGTCGGGTTGTCTAAGATGGGAAGAACTCCAGAAACTGCCAGTGATATATAAATATATTCGGCATTTGTCCCTGACCTGTGCTCTGGCAGGTCTGTCCCACCCAGCTTAACGCCTGTGCTCAGCTCAGCCCGGCCTTGGCAGAGAGGAATCCATCCATTTAGGTTGTTTGGGATAAGTAATGGGGGGAAATAAACAAGCCTGGACATTTTAGGTTGCCCCTTTCTACTCCTAGTAGCTGGCTTCATGTTATTATTGCCGGGTTTAATCACCTCTCATGCCCTGCCAGCCTCCTGACGGGACACCTTGCTAAAACATAGAACCGTGTGAAGATGCAGGTGGGGGAATATTCGGGAAAACCCCCAGAAATACCTTCCCAGTTTGGAGCAGGGGTGCCAGGATCTGTCTTTGGCCCATCCGGGTGCAGGATTTCTGTGTATGTCCAGGGTTTCCCGTGGCTGTTCCTGACGGCTCCTTTTCTCCAAGTGTCTCTGCTGTATTTTCATTCTGGGCTTTCAGATCAAATAGGAGGAAAAAAGAAAAAAATAGCAAAGCGGCAGTTACCAGAGCCCCTGGAGCAGCTCTGGAGTAAAGCCTAGGTTTATTTTATTAGACATAATAGCCATAATACCTGTTTGCCAACAAAACACGGGGTTGGGGCGTGAGAGCGGAGGAGTTGGAACAAGTTTCCTCTCCCCAGCATCTGCCGGGGTACCAGAGCCTGGGGGAGCCCTCCACCCCCTCCGCTCGCCCCACCACAGCTGTTGCACCAACTGCTGATAGTTTGTCCCCGTAAGGCCATCTGACATCCCCAAGAGCCCGGACAGGGTGCCCAGGGGGAGGAAAATGTCATTCCTCCCAGGTGGCATCACACCCCTGTCCACATGTGCTGCCACCCACAGCTTCCCTAAAAGCCACCCCAAAACGTCCTTTTTGCTCCCAATCTGCGATGCAGATTTACACCGGGCATCACCACGGCAACGGCTTTGTCCTCCCCCCCAACCTGACCCCTTCCTCCAGATGCAGGGGAGGAAAAAAAATTAAAAATAAACAATTTTAATAATGTCACAGAAAGCAGACGGGGATATAAAAAGCCATTAAGCGCTGGAGTGGCCCTCACCACGGGAAGTGCTCCAGCTCCTTCCCTCTCTGTCTCTCTTCAACCCCCTGAAAGGTAACCTTTAAAACACACCCGGCAGCGTGGTACTTAAACCTCTGGCATTTACCTTCATTTCGCTCTGGCTTTTATTTCTTTCGAGGGGAGGAGGGCTTTTATGCTAGACGAGGACAAGTTGTTTTTTTTCTCCTTCCCCTCAGCTTGATTATTTTCCCCTCCTGCGCACGTGGTCGCTTTCTTTTTATAAAAAAATCTTGGTTTACAGGGTGTATGCAGGATGGGGATGCAGCCCAGCAGTGGGAGCACTGAGGTTCTCCTGCCACCCCCTCCAGCCCTATTTTGGGACAGTTTTGCCCCCTCCAGCTGCAGGAGGAAGGTGAAATCAGTGATGGAGAGGGGTCCAGGGTCCCCAACAGGCTGCAGGATTGGACCCACGCAGAGAAAGTTACCCTCTGAAAGAGATGCTCTTAGTGCAGAACAGCTGTGCACAGGAATTGCACCACAACACAGTCTTATCATCTTATCATGGTCTGCTTGCCACATCTGCCTTTTTTTCCTTTTTCCCTCCAAGACCCTTCTTCATTGCAATTAGCAGAGAATCTCAGTTCTTGTTGGAAACAGAAAATCTCATGTTTTCTAGGTTGGAAAAGTATGACCTAATTGTGCCCAGACACCCGTGGGCAAAGGAGGAGCCCCAGATATATTAATAAAAGGAAACTGGCACAAGTTTTGGGAGCCATTCATTACTTTCAGCTGTGACCCAGCAACTGAGATGTGAATTATTATCTCCCTGCAACCCAGCAGCACCTGCACAGCCCCGCTGACCTTGTGCGATGTGCACAGCAGCAACCCTGAGCCTCCCCAGCACCCAAGCGGGCACCCCAAAATCCCACGAGGGCTGGGGAAAGATAAAGATCCAGACAAGTAAAGATCAAACCTTTGCCTCCTCAGGGCTCCGAATCAGAATAGATCACCATAAAATAATCTCTGGGTCAGCCCCGGGTACCCAGCTCAGGCCCAAAGGCATGAATGATGAGCATGGCCAACGGTCATAGAGAAAACAAGGATTGCCAATTAATTGTGACAGATTAATCACCCAGAAATGAGTAAAACACAGAATTACGAAGACTGCCCATCTTGCAGCTGCTCCATAGTGAAATTTTCTGCAAGTTTGGCGGGGGCAGACATCTTCTGGGCGAGGTTGTCCCAACCTTCCTTGGGACGCACCACGTTAGCAGTGCCATCTCTTGGGCTTGAACTGAAATAAACACCTTCAAAACTGCTTCCAAGCAAATATCGTGGTCCCAGTCCATCTTCTAACCGAGCCAAGAAGGGCAGCAGGGGCAAGGTGAGGTTTCTCGGTGTTGAATTACAGAGAGCAGAGCCACAACGTTGTTACAAGAGGAAGAAAAGGCAGAAATCAGCTGAAGGACCAGGCTGGGCAGGTGAACGAGATGACAGATGAACCACCTCTGTCATTCAGACACAGTCCAGTGGAGGCTGGGTGAAGGCTGGCGTGGGCACCTCATGCTGCTTTGGGGTGGATCAAGGTTTTGGGGCCCTGGGGCGAGGATGTCTCCTTTCCTCTTCCCATCCCTTTTGTCCAGAAGGGCCTGGAGCAATCAATAGATGGACAAATAAGGGGGGGCCCTCACGCTAATTCCAGCTTAAACCCAATTTCCTTTCCTTTCTAATTAGAGCAGAAGGCATGTTTTAACAATTGATTATCTCTATCAGGCAGTTGTGTTTATTCTTCTGGGCTACTTTCGCGAGTTTTCCAAGCAAATCTCCACCGTGGTTGTAACATAAAAAAAGGGAGCGAGGCAGAGAGTGAGCAGAATGCTCTGCCAGGAATTTGGACCAAAATTTCCTTTTTCCTTCCCAAAGAAGAAAGCCAGAAGGTGTTTGCGCAGCACCGATGGGGCACATTGTATAGGAACAGCATAGGAAATCAGACCCGCCTCACCAGCACTGGTGGCCAAATTATTGTATCTGGGCTCCAATGCCCCTCTTTTTGGTACCTGGCTCTCCTCCCTACCTTCCCCTCACCTGCCCCCAGCTGGTTCCCCCCATGTGCCATCTCCAAAGGGTTAAGCACTGCCGTTCCTCACCTCCACGCAGTCATTCCCTGGCTGTTTGTGCTGGGATGTGTCACTCCCCTCCTTGGCTCAGCTCCTCTGGCCACGGGTGCCAGTGCTGATGCGCTCCAGAGCCCTGCCTGCTCCCAGGGAAGGCTTCTCCTGCTCACTTCGTGCCCCACCATACCTCCATCCAGCACCTCTGCCCCCAGCATCCGACAAAAAAAAAAAAAAAAAAAAAGAAAACACACCTAAACCCATAATTCCAAACTTATCCACTCTTCCCCCACCTCCCCCTGCATTTCTGGGCTCGGTACCCCTGTAAAAACCCAGCGAGCCCTTTGGTGTGGTCACCTTGCTGGCATTTTCCTCCCTCGGAATGGGATGCGACAGCGTAGAGCTAACAAGTCCAGGAGGAATACTCATAAAAGAGCCAGTGTCACAGCGCGTTGTTAAAATAGCAGGTGAGCCAGCCGTTTGGAGAGCTTAATGGGCCCACGTTTTAAAAATATCCGTGCTACATCTCACGCGACAGATAATAAATCTGCAGCAGATATGGATTTTCCTGCCCGGCCACTGCTCCGAGCTCCGACTCCCTCTCTTTCCCCAGGGGGGATTTTTCTGTGGCTTCGCTGCTGCAGTTTTGGGGAAGGAGGGATGGAGGAGGGACGCGTGTCCTGGGCTGCTGGAACGGTGTCTCGCACATATTTGCAATCCTGAGCTCAGCCTTTCTGTATCTTCTGCATAGCTTTCGGATGCTCCTTCTACCCAAACCCCTCTTCTTCTCCAACACCAAATTTTGGGGTGGGGGCAGCTTATTCCTGGTGCCCCACGGGCCCATTTTGGCAGAGGAATAAAGAGATGCTGCTGTTCGGAGCAAAAAATAGGGCTTCCCCTCCCACCCAGACAGCCTGGTACTGTGGAGCTGGGGGGTTATTCTATCTTATTTTTCTTTTTTTTTTTTTTTTTTTTTTTTTTTGCCACGTGCTATTTGCAAGAAGTTAATGCACAACATGAAATCTTCAACCTGACAAGTGAAATTTAGTTAGCCAAGCTTCTATTATTCCCAATTTATTACTCCACTGGAGAGTTATGCAGTCTTAGGGGCTGGGGAAAGGAAAACACGCACCCGCGCATGCACCAACGGGAGCCAGCAAACCAAACCCAAGGCTCCCGCTGAATTATGACTCACAATATATAAACCATTACGTGCAATGGATTTCAACTATATTTATTGCAATACGACTGCTAGCAGTTCAAAAATCAATTTGGTAAACGCGGAGGGAAAGGGCGAAATTATTAATATGTTTTATATAAATGCCGGGGCTTATCCTTTCCCGGTAAATAACCGCGAGCTCTCCGCACAAGATCTTTGCCACCCACAGATGCACATCCCATATACCAGGCTGGCGAAGGAAAAGATGCCCTGAGGCATGCCCCACAGGGGGCGAAGCAATGAACAGAGTAGAGACCACCGTTATTTTTAGGGGATGGGATCCATCTAACACAAGAGGAGTCTGGCCCATTACCTCCATGTGAGAACACTTGGGGGGAAGATGGGGCACGAGGCATCCTGAAGGATGGCCCCCGAGGAGCTCGGGAAAGAAAGCGAGGGCTCAGCTTCGTCACAGAAAGCTCTCATCGAGCGCCCTGGCTGTGGGAAATCAGGGCATCTGCTGCAAAAGGTTGGATGACATCGGCGTCTCCGTTCTGGTGAGCTGCAACCATATGGTGCGCTCCCAGTGAGAGGGTTCCTCTCCAAATTAAGAAACCAAAGGGAAAGTATGAGATGAGACAAGAAGCAGAGGGGTGTTTTACATGCCTTTAAGGGTGACCTTTTTTTTTTTTTTTTTTTTCTTTTTTCTTTTTTTCCTCCCCCCTGCAGCATCAGGAAGGAAACTCACTTCTATTTTAAAAGAAAAACTGAGTTTCTTGTGTGTTCCCATGATTCTGATGCTGGCACTTTAAATTAATCATTGCAAAAGAGCCACCACAAAAATAGCACTACCAGGCATGAACTTCCTCTGGGCAAATGTTGAAAATGCTGCCTGATGTATGCACGTTAAAGAGTTATTCCTCTCCTCCATCTCATTTTATGCAAGCCATCTGAACAGGAAGAAGATTCACTTAACAAGTTGTTTGCATGGTACCATTTGCTGGGCTCTGCTCATCACCCCGCCAAGTTTGGCAGCAGGGTTTGATCTGCATGGCCCAAACTCATCCTGGGTGCAGCAAGAGTTGTTCTTTCTTCCCTTGGGTGAATGGGAAGCAGGTGTAGCGTGGTGGCCCTTGAGAAGGATGGAGAGGTTTGGACCAAGACCACAGGTGAATACTGCCAAGAGAGGTGGAAATCCAAGCAGTCGGCACCAAATAAAGTTCCCACCATCCACACATGGGGTAGAGAAACCAAAGACTGCAAACCCAGCAGTGCTCCCAGAACAAACCAGCCACCCCAAGGCATAATCGTATTTACAAGGGGTGCTCACATTGCTTCCAACCCCATCCAGACCCAGGAGAAATCACTCGGGCAGGAGGAGAAGCTGCTGGGTGCTGCCAGGCAGAGAGATCCCACCAGGGCTCCCTGGGGAGCAGAACAGTCAGAGGGCAGGACAGTCCTGGTGGTGAGTACAGAAGCACTCCTGATCTGAACCTCAAAAGGCTAGAAACCCGTCTTTCCCCCTTTGAAAAGCCAAAACAAAGCCTGATTTTTACTAGAAATGCACTTTTTTTTTTTTTAAAACTGATAACGTATTTCCTTGCCATAAATTCCTGCCTTCCTCCATTGTGCATTTAAACCATCCCGCTATTCCCCAAGTTCTGTTTTCTGGCCCTCTCTAACTGTTGCCATTTCTGAAAACAAAGAAGATTTAAAACAAGCAAACTACCTGACCTTACCCTGACTGATGTTTCTCTGGGGCTTTCACCTGAATAATTCTCGCCAGCTTCCCATCAGCGGCCGCGGCAGCAGCCACCAAAGGTATCGATCAAGTCCTGAGTCACTTCTGAGCCAGCACAGACACTCGGAAAGAAAAATAAAGTTCTCAAAAGGCAAATCTATCTAATGGCAAGAAAGTAAGGAAAGAGGGCTAAAAGCATAGGTATTAAACGCAATACAACCAGGCCTTCATTCAGTGCAAGGGGTAACACACCTTGGAAAGGAGAGTGCGATTGCTGGGTTATTAAATATCGCCTTTCCCTAATTCTGCCTGGGTTTGTCTCCGATGCCTGCAGGTTTTCCTCCTCTCTGTCCCCCTGCTGAAAGCATAACCCTGGCTTTCACATTTTTATTACACGGTGCATCTGTTGCCACTTCTGTTCAAGTCTCCCAAACACATCTATTTCCACCAGATCAGAGGCACTGAAAAAAACAAACAGACAAAAACCCAAACATCCCTGGGTACAGGACAGTTTCCTGGCCCGAGGAGCTCGCAGCCCAAATTCAAAGTCTAGTTTATGGGGTTTAACTGCGATGGGCTGAAAATAGGTGCAAAATATGGAAAATAACGGGGCTTAGAGATGTCGACAGACCTCAAAGCCTTCTCCTGAGTGAGAATGGGGCAGACACCGGAGTCACATCAATTACAGGGCAGGAAGGGATGAGCACAGACGCCGGGGGTATCAGATCCGCTCTCCTGCCTCTCACTTCTCCTGTCTCAGGGCAGGAGCCGAAGGCAGCAGGAAGCACTATTTATTATACCTTTTTGCCTCCTGCAAACACAATCAACCTTTTCTTGGCATTTCATCAAAGATAAATGGCCCGATCCCGCTTCCATTAACGCAGAAGGAAAAATTCCCTTTGACTACTTCTGCCGTGGCACGAGAGCTCCCAGACCATCAGCAGGGGACTGACACTTGGAGGTTTCTCCCTGTCTTTTTCCTCATGCAGGGGCTGGGTTTTGCCTACAGAAACCCTCCAGAACCATCTCTCATGATGCAACACCACAGCTGGGCTGCAAAGAACGAGGCTTACTGCAGCAGACCTGGTGGCTTCCCTTGCCACGCATGTCTGGAGGATAAATAGAGGGTTCCAGTTTCAAGGGCCATTAATCTGGCAGCTGTGCTTTTGGTTGACCATGCCCTGGCATCTCCACTTCTCTCCACAACCTTCCTGCCTCTCAGGTTTTGCTTTCTCTCAATGTTCCCAAAGGCTCTAGGGAGCAGGACCTTGTATTTTTAGCGCTCATGCCGTGAAGTGCTAAGCAAATTCCCAGTGACAGGTTATCAATAGTCAGCGCTATTAAAAATTTCCCCAAACTCCCGAGAAAGCCAGCCAAGCCCTGAGTGAAAAATCAGACGATTTCGAGCCACCCCGATCCCCCTTCACCCAGCGTTTTGGCAGGGGGTGGGTACCTAGGTGTGCTGCTGGGGTTCACGAAGGATTTCACCCTACAGCAAGCAGAGACACAGGCTGGCACATCTGGAGGGGCAGAAAGCCACTTGAAAGCCAGCAGAGTAGGACTTGTGGTTGGGTAGAGACAGGGCAAAGAGGACCCCCAGCAGGTGGGAAGAGGGCAGGTGCTGCCCTCCAGCCAGCTGCAGCCCTCCTGGGACATGGTCCTTGGGGCCCAAAGGGGTGCTCGAGCACAAAGAAAAAGCAAAGAAATCAAAGAGAAGCCGAACAAGAAACACACCAAAAAAGAGCAAATATCAACCTAGCTCCACAAATTGGGTGCAGCCGGGTGGGAAGCGTGATATTTGATGACTCCATAGGAGGGGAGACATAGGGAAATCTGTTATACACAGGCAGTAAAAGCAGCCCAAACAAAACTTGTGGTGGAACTGGTGTTCCCGTGTGCAAGGGGAAAATGCTGGCTGAGCTCTCTCCAGGGTGCCCGGGGAGGAACAGCTCCTGCCTCCTGATGTTTCTAAATCAGCGTGGAGCTGTTTTTAACCACTATAAGCGAGATAAAGCCCAGGCCTGGTAAGCTTGTCCTGATTAGACCCCCAAAACACAGAAAACACAGCGCTGTTAGGCTTTGAAGAGCACACAAAACCAACAGCACACATGAGCCAGCGAGAAGAGCACCAAGGGGGAGCGAGACCCAAGGAGAGGAGCACTGAGCCAGGCGGAGGAGAAAAAGGCAATGCGATGCTTCCTGGCTCCAGCATCAGAGGCACAGCACGGACATACCTCCCCAGAAGCAGCATGTGCATCTTCTTCCTCCCTTTCCCCAAAGAGAAGTTATTTAGACCTGGCTCCCGGCAAGAGAAAAATCCCCACTCCCTGTTCAATGCCCGGCCACCGCAGGGCTTGAAGCTTCCTCAAACAGCCCAGTTGGGCACAGGCAGGCAGGCAGCCCTGCCTGCCAGGACGGGTAACTTGTGGAACACTCCAGGTGGAAAGCCTCCCTTTGCATCCCAAGGAAGATAAAGATAATCACTCAGGTGATGCTTCCCCGGTGCAGGATGCAGTTGTCCCTCCTGGGTACCAGAGCTGAACCCACTAAGTACATTTTCTTAAGCTTTCTCCTCTCTCCTCCTCCTTTTTCTTCCCCTTTTGCATAAGATTTCGTTACCACAACTAAGGCATAAAGAGGAGAGAAGGAAGGAGACCCAGAGCAGGGCAGGCACCGGACACAGACCTCGGGAAGTACAAGAGGGGCTATTTCATACAGCAAACACTCGTTAGTAAAAGATATCGTTGCCTGCAGGGAGACAGTTTCTGGGTGATTGAATGCAGAACGGCTTGGAACAAATTCAATAAAACCCGGTGAGCCTTTTGCTTCTAAATACGCTGTTTTCTCTACGCTGGCGTTTTTCGTGGAAGCGCATTGATTGAGGCCACCAGGTCTCCAAGGTGAGCTGCTGGGCATGGCCGTCATCTCGAGATGGGGCAGGGGGTGGTGACCACAGCTTGACCCAGCTCATCTGCAAGCAGGGCCTTCAACACGTGTTTTTTTTTTTTTTTTTTTTTTTTTTTTTTTTTTTGGCACAAGCACCTGAAGTGCTCCAGCACAAGGCATAGCCCCGACACCTGATGTCAGAACACCAGGAGTTGCTGCAAGGTCTGTCTGGGGGCTTTTGCATGGTCCACAGCTTAATTCCCAGAAGCTTCAGAGCATAAAGGGTGCCTGCATGGTGGTGTTTTGTGTTTGATTTTTTCTTGCAGTGATCTTCCAAAGGGAAGCATCCCCAGGAGTCGCCCTGACATAGTCCCTGGATGCTCTGGGGGCATGAAACCTCTGTGCTGCTCCATCAGCTGCCTCCCAAGTCAGCAGCTCGTGCTCCTCAACCAGCCAAACCCACCCTGCTGAGCCCAGCAGGCAAGCACTGCCCTGCACAAAGCCCTTTTTATTCAAGGGCAGGCAAGAACAAAGCTCTGCTGCCTGACACTGTGCAGGTCCAGGGTCCTATCTCACTCCCTAGAACCTTGTCTTCTTGCAGGGCATGTCCTAAAGGTTAACTCATCAGGGCAGCTCATCCCCAGAAGCTCAGCCAGATCCCCTCTCCTTGCTCTCCCACCACAGATCCAGTTTTCTGGACGCTACGAGCTGCTGGTTCCTCCAGACTGGTGGCTGGGGAGCACACACGAGTCAAAAATACCCAAAGTCAATGCAGCTAACCCATCCGCCGACAAAGACAGCATTTGTCCTATGACCTTTGAGTTACAACATTTGGTTATTTCAGAAATAGCTCCAAGGAAACAATGGGGTCCTTCTTCTCATTTAGAAAGCCTTCAGGACAGATTTAATTGCTGGGGTAAGGACGGGCCATCTCCAGTTATGATGGAGTGAATAGAAGTGCTGGAGCCCCTGTTTTTAATTAAAGACAGTATCTGTTTCTACCTAGCATGTGATAGCAACAAGAGTGGATTATTAGGAGCAGTAATATCAATCTAATCTGACCTGATCTACGTAGTTATTAGGCCTAGCTAACTATTGGTATTGATTTTATTACTAATATCCCTGCCACAATAAGAAATCAACCGCAGCAGAGTTGTACATCATTCATCACATCAAGCTGTTCAGTTGTTTGGCTTCAGATCAGCTAAATGTTTTTCCCCTGTCACTTGAAATCCAAATACGTGTTTTCTTTCTTGGTACTACCTCCTCTTCCTTTACCTCTGTCTCCCTACTTCTTCTCTTGCTACCGTCCCCACCCTCTCTCGGGCTGCCCCTTGCCCTCTCTAAGACAACTTCTTGTGAGATCAGAGCCAACACATCCATTTTCCTGCCCTGAATCCAGGCAGAGAAGCTTCCAGCAGTTATGAATCAGCAGCGTGAGCTAGAGCTGCTGGTCACCGAGAGAAACTGCCAGGAATTTGGGGAGGGTGAGTCACCCTCAAAGACGGCTGGGAAGGGAACCTCTCGTCCTTTTTCCTCTTTAGCATTCAGCTTCTTTCTGCCCCAAAACCTCCCCATACAAAGCAGCTTGGAGCCGGAGAAGCTCCCTCCAGAAGGCTGCCTGTCCTGGCATGCCGTGAGGCTCCCGATGCTCCCAGGGAGTTCAATTTAACTCGGGGTTAACTGCAGCTTCCTTGCCGGAGCTGCCTGTCTTCTCCCAAACCTCTCAGCCTCTTCCTTGCTTGAGAAAATAACAGCTCACGCAGCTCCCAGACGCTGAAGGAGCCCACGTAATTGCACGCTCCCCACAAAGCGCATCTCAGCCGAGAGCAGCTATTTGGAGCACGAGGGGTGGCCTCAGCTGCTCAGAAGGGTCACGGGTTTACAACTGTGTTTAGTTTCCTCTGCATTTGTACAAAAAATAAAAATAAAAATAAAAAAATAAATCAACACAGCTCCTCAAAGTCACATCGGGTAGCACCACTTCAGGACAGGCTTCCATCCTGCTAGCAGGACCACCTGCACCAAACCCGACCTTGTGGAGATTAACCAGCTCTCAGTCTCCTTTCTTTGCTGTTTTTCAGCCCGTACCTAGGTAGGAAGGAGGATTTTTGACCCCGAAGCAGGGAGATTTGGGAAACGAGGATTCCTGCACATCCTCGGCCAGCTCCCTGCTCACATTGGAGCACAAACCTGCTGTGTCATCAGTTTGGGGCAGGCAGCGTCTCGAGGCCCCAGAACACTTTATTTTGCTGTTTTGCTTCCTGACTTGGCAGTCTTGGGTGGGTGCTGCTACCAGCTATCATTAGCATCTCTCTCTCTCTCATACACTAGAGATAAATAGCAATAATAAGAGTCACGTGGACTTATAAATAAATATAAAAGGAGCGTCAACTCAGCCACGAATACAAAGCTTCAGGATACTGCATCTCATTCCTGCTTGCTGCCTCAGGCACCGCGAACCACCGATCCAAACTCACCAAGCGCCAAAAATATTAGTTTAATATTTGTGTGTGCTCAGCTTCTCGGGCTGGGATGACAAACAGCCTTGCAAAGGCATCGCCGGAGGCACTAACACTTCCATTCTCTCTCTCTCACTGATTCTGGCACACAGAGGGATCTTTTCAAACCGATAAACGCTTTCATTTTTGTCTTCGCTGAAAGGACTTCCTCTACGGGGTGATGTTTTGCTAGGGGAAATGATTTAAGAGCAGAGATATGGTTGTGATTCAATATTATGCTCAGGAATTCCTTGTAAAGTCGGGGGAGAGACAAATTCTGACATTACGGGATTACCTGAGCCTTGTCTGAATTTCTCAGGCTTCCTGGAAGAAGAATCAGGCACAGACCCATGAAGAGCACGGTGCTTTTTCACGTCAGGTCAGGTCAGGTCGCTTCTGCTCCAACCGGGGAACCACAGCAAAACGGTCTCGCTTGTGAGTTACACCCACAAATGAGAGTATGCAAAATTAGGGGTAGAAAGGGGAAAAAGGAGATTGAGCCCTCTGTTGGAGTTGGCTTAATGCAGATGAAGTTGAGACGTTGCAACGTCGGAGCTGGTTCCTCACCTCCTTCCCTACGTGGGCTGTATCAGCCACGGAGGGAACACGGTGGGAGAAGACCAGCTACAGGGACCAGGTCTGCCCTTTTCTTTCCTTCCTTGTGGCTTTTTTTCCTTTACTGCCAAAAGGTGGGATGTGCTGGGCCAACACTGGGTCCCAGACACCAGCCCTGGTACCAAGGTGGCGAGGCAGAGTCCTGCCTTCGCTCCAGCACCGCGTTGACTCACGTCGCTTTGTGCCTGTCCGTCAATATCCCAGCTGGATCCGGCTTCTATATATTTAATTCGAGATGTGTACTGCAGGACCTCTTTTGTTAGCCGGATCCCTCATGCACGTTGTTATTATTTCTTTCATAAAAATCAATAAAGACTTAGGAACAACAACCACCGATAACAACAATACATCTCTCCATGCCTTTGTGTCGCATCTTGCTGAACAACGCGGAGAAGGAGCAGACAACAGCCCAAATGGAAGATAAAAATAAAATAAAATAAAATAGTGGCTTCCAAACCAGACCTGGCTGACCACCCTGGTGCCTTTAGCAAGGTTTCTGACCACTTCAAAATGAGGTAGTGAGGCGGAGTGCTCTGGATTAACATACCAGGCTTTTCCTAGACATATGGGTGGGATTTGGGGGGCTTTCTTTTTATTTTTTAATTATTATTTTTTGCTTTTAGTCTCATTTACTTCTGCTTGTACCAAGGACGGTACCAAGCAGAGCTCCTCTAATTTGTCCTTCCCCTTTCCCTGCCCACGAAGAACAGGCAGAAATGCTGCTAGAAGTCTAAGAGCACCCCTTTGAAAGCCACAGGTGAATCACTGCTATCCAAATGCTTTCCTGGGCACTGACAAAACTCAAGGAGATGCAGCCCATTGATGTTTTCTGTCCTGCTTTGAAATGGGAAGAGATGAAGAAAGATCTCCCTGTCATCCCCCTCCAGCAAACAGCCAGAAGCAGGAGGTAAAACCGCCCAGGACCTCTACAGCTCAGCTCTAAGGTACCATTTAGCCACCCTGTGCGAGGGGTTGGAAAACCAACAGCATCTCTGCAGAACAACAAATCTTTAGTACCCTCGTGAGCTGTTCCTGCAGCTAAATCTGGTCTCCCAAGCGTAGACTGGTATGGCAGGATGTGGCACAGCTGGCCAGCTGTGCTCCACTTTAATACTGCTTGCAACTGCACTACAGCAGGCCAAGATCCCTTTCATACAAAAATAAAAATTAAAAAAGCCCCCAGAACCTCTCCTGGGGGAGTATGTGCTCATACACAACCTGCACTTTGCATTTCCCAGGACTGTAGCATCTGGGTTAAGGAAAATATCTAACATTGTAATGCCATTGTTTTAAAGGTTAATGTATTCCCTGCCATAAGCCTGAGCGGAGCTCTCAGCCCAGGAACAATCATCTCATGGCAGGAAAGTATTGAGTAGGTGACCCAGGTCTTTTCCATCCCTAATTTTTATGCATGTGCAACTCCTTTTTCATTTCTTTCCTTTTCCGGTTCACCCGTCCAAAGCAATATAAGAGTAAGGCTAAGCACAGCTGAGGCTTCATCCACATCACGGCCACTACACGCACCCATCAGCACGTACCAGAGCACCCATACTCCCCTGCTATTTTTCTTTCTATACAAAGGAATAATGCTGTTGTGCACACAGACCAAGATGCTTTCAGCCAAAATCTTCCCAGACATTCCCACTTACAGTAATCACAAGCTAGGAGGTTGCTCCAAGCACTAGGAGATAAGGAAGTTTGAGCCTCAAGAAGAAGGAGAAGCTGGTGCAGGCTTCACAGCTCGCACAAAGCCAGGCTCTGCCTCCCCACAAAAGGAAAGGTGTGAAAGGCAAACCATAGCACAGCCAGAGAGCCTTTTAGCTCTTGTAAATAAATGAAAAAAGACATTTTAAGGAGGTAGTAAGCACTAACCTGAAGCAAAGCGGACCCAGAGCTCCTCCAGCACAAGTCTAGGGACAGAGGCTCAGCAAAGAAGAACCCTAGGCTTTCCCAAAGCCCCTCACCAACCCAGAGCTGCTCTCCAATTTCCCTTTTCCCCCTAGCAGCTGGGTGCAGCCAGTTATCTGTAGGTGGCAATGTGCCTCACCTGTTAGCTCATCCCTCCCTGCACCCAGCTGGACAAGGGAAGGGGCTGGCCCCAGCTATGACCACTTGCCTGGTGCTGGTTACGGCAAAGAGGGTTTCATCTGAGAGGGTTTTGGGGAGAAGTCTATGATTTTCTGTGCTGGAGGAAGAGGTTTCACCATAGCATGCAAAGAAAACACTTCAAAAGGAAGCAATGAGCATCCTTAGAGAGGTTACGAAGTGCTCTGAGGAGTTTTCTGGGAGAATTACATGATCTTGATGTTTTCTCCGGTTACTTCTTGTCAGTGTTGAAGAACGCACAAAATTCACCAAAAAAAAAAAAAAAAAAAAAAAAAAAAAAAAAGAGGCATTTTTATGTCAGGTAGCGGAGAGCTGAACAGTTTTGATCGACTGGCTGAAAGTGCTCAGGAAAATTCCAGATCAAACGAGATAAGTTGTCCGAGTGAAATGGGGCTTTTCAGCCCCTCTCTGAATAAAAATGTTGATGCCAGGGGGAAGGGCAGAAAAAGAAACATCCTAACAGACTCTAATTCCCTTTAAAAATTTTGAAAGAAATCTTTTTTTTTTTTTTTTTTTTTTTTTTTAATTGTGGCAAAGGTGTTTTTGTCAGATTATGGCAGCCAACGGCAAGAAGAAAAAAAAATAGAATATGGTAATACCTTGTTGTTCAAATATAGGTAATCAGAGGGAAAATAACCTCGGGTGCCCAGCCTGCAGGCAATGTTGCTGTTCTGGGTCCAGTGCTGCTCAGGAGGGGACAAATTGGGCAGTGAGGTCTCTGGCGTAACCCTGCGATTAAGGGATTACCATTAATTAACGCTGCGGCTCCGAGAGGGCCCTGCAGGCCCTGCCTGCGATACGATATCTCTACATCGGCAGGAACCAGATGGGATGGGAATTTCCAAAATCTGCGAGACCCAAAGAGCAGGGAGGAGATGGGAGGGGAATGGGACAGGGCAGGGAAACGGGAGCAGAGGGGAGGGTGCGAGGTGGGGAAGGAGAAGTTGGGGAGGATGCTGAGCTGCACGCACAGGTCAAGGAACAGAAGTAGGTATGTTGAGGAAGGAGGCTGAATAACCAGGTCTGAAGAAAGGAAGAAATTGCATCAGTGGAGAAGGGAGGCCTATTTCCCTAGCAGGGAGTGCTGATGAAGCAGCCCTGGGCAGCGCAGGATGTGCCCGGCGTGGCGCATCCCCCCACGTGTGGTACCAGCACCCAGCAGGAGCCCAGCCTTAATTATCCATCACATTTAGAGACAGAAACATCAAATACATTTACTAGACAGGCTGGCCAAGCAGCGTCAGAATGGGAAAATAGAGGTGTCAGACATAGCAGGGTCCCAGCCGATGTTATGTTCTCACTTTTTTGTGTGTGTATTAATTAAAAACAACACAAACCTTCCTCAGAACAAATTGCCTGGCCAAGTTCAGTTTGCCACCACACCACCAGCAGTGTTAGGGCACCTCCCAGATCTTAACCGTGTCCAAATCCCAACACCTCAGCACAAGGGTGGGGTCCACGTACAGAGAAGAGCTCGCCAACTGGAGCATCCCACCCCAGTGCCAGGAGCTCAGGACCATTCGGATACCTTTTTTTCTAAAAAGTAAAGTGGAAGAGGAATGCTTGGTCAGCAGCTAATTTCCTAGCTCTCTTCCAGCAAGAAGATTAAAAACTCTCTTCCCGATGGCTGCTTCATAAAAGACCCAGAGGTTTTCTACTCATTTATTCCTTTAAAACAGATAATGCGTACCTTTTTAAGACGTGTGGTTTTATGGGTACAACCCGCCACCACACTGCCTTCTGAGATGATTTTCCAGACAGCCCAGAGCTAAGGAGCAAAATGAGAAGTTTTTTCCATCTCCAGCCTTACCTTGTGGCCTCTGAGCTTCATCTGAACCCCTTAGGAACACGGTGGTTATGATGGCGAGAGGTTTTCATCCAGGCGAGGAGGTCCTTTTCTCCCTAGAAAAGGTTACTTCTGCCCAGAAATCAGCTCTCAAGTGAGCAGCTTTGAGTCACGAGCCAGGTCTGTAACAAAGAAAATAAGCTTTGCACGGCCCTTTTAATACATGTTGGCCAAATAAAAGTTCCTATTTCCAGCCATAAATATCAGGTAGGAGAAGCAAGCCCAGCACACCTTTTCATTTGTATGCAGTGCCGTTTTATTAAATAAAAGTGCAGTCTGCAGGAACAGAGCCCAGCCACCAGCTCAGGGGGCTCTTGTTGGAGCGATTATTGATGGCCAGGCAGCATTTGGTAGTGGGACTTGTTCCTGTGAAACAGGGAAAAGGGAAGGAAAAATAAGGGATGTGGTGCACAGCCCACTCACGGAGATGGGGAGGGGAGAGGAAAGGACTTGCTGGACAAGCACCCCCAGGAACATCACCAAAATCCCCCAAATAACTCCAGATCCAGCCCGATGTCAGCAGCGACTGTCCTGCTCCCCGCATGGCAAGGGGAGGTGCATGCTAACCCCCTGATCTCCCATACACTCACATTTTCAGATTAGTTAAAGCTCATTTTCTTCTCCTTAAAACAAAGAAAAAGCCAGATGTGTCTTTTGGTTTTTCATCCGTGCTGCAGGTGGAAACCCCAGCAGCAAGGCAAGAGGGCGCTTCTCCCCACCCCACGCCACTGCCTCAAGCTCGGCCTGGGGCCTGCCCGGGAGAGGTCTGCCCGCACGTAGGGAAAAATGATTACAGGCAGGCGCTCGCGGGATTTGTTTTGGAACAATGCTGTAATAAACCAGAGGATAATCTGCTGCCCAGGGACCGGCCGTCTTCCCGGAGGGGCGGCACTCACAAATTGGGCAGTCACATCGCGTTATTTCCAGCGGGCGAGCTGGGGACAGTGACAATCGAGGTGCCCCCGCAGATGTGTCCCCAGCTCCCTAACACCACCCCCGCGGGCAGGGAGGGAGAATTCACAGCTCTGATAAGGCCCAGGGAGCTGCTGGCTCCGGCTCTGGCCATAGACAGTCCCTAGAGAAATTTCCCCATGTTCAAGCTAATCTTCTTACCAACGGTGATGTTTTTGGTTATTTATTTATTTTATTTCATCCGACATGTGTCAAGCAGGCCTGCTAAGCCTATTACATCTCCAGGGAGGTTGGAGTTTTCTCTTTTATCTATTTATTTATTTATCCCCTCTGAGCGCTGCTTGTCCCCTTTTGGGCTCCTCTGGATGTTTCTCCATCACTGCGTAGAGACCGACATTTTATAATTAACCCTGGGAGCACCTCGTGGGGGTTGGAGGCTCAGGTGAGATAAACAGCCAGGTCCTGGCTAGACATCCAAAATTTCCGGAGCTTGTAATTTTCAGAAATGAACTATAAAACTTGCTGGAGCATCTCTTATTGCTGCATTTGCTTCCACTAAGCCTGCAAAATAAATAGATAAAAAGTTGGCTGAATGTTTTTCTGTGAATCTCCAGTGCATAACAGCTCAAGCTATTGATAAAGACTCAGCTGGGACTTGCTTTTTTTTTTTTTTTTTTTTTTTTTTTTTTGGTTTTTGTGTGTGTTTTTGCTTGTTTGTATTTATGAGCAGAAACAGGCAGGGATTAGACCCCCGGACCGGAGGGTTGTTTAACCTCCTAAACATTCACCTACCTTCTAGCTCTGGGTTGAGGGACACATGCTGGTTAAGGGCCACCTTCCCCAAGTCCTCTCTCCCAGCTCCGGTAGGGAAACTGTAGAAAGCCAAGCTGAAAGGAGGAAAAAAGAATCAAGCAAGGAAAAAACCTGAATTGCTCTGTAAATGGCCATTTTCTGGAGGAAGCATCAAGCTCTTGCCATGCAAAGGGAGAGCAGACATACCAAAGGAGCAGGGAACAGTCATGCACGTCCCGCACACACACCAACACGTACGCTCTGGGGACTTCGCTACAGAAAATCAATGCGGGCTTATCAGCCTGCAGCAGAGCCCGGACAATTAAACATTTCCCTCTCTGCCTTTATATATTGGATTTAAGTTCTGAAGTTGGTCTCACCTGTGGATGGGGGGAAGGAAGAATCTGAGCCAGCATCTCACAGAGAGTTATCTCCAACACAGGGAGCTGCCAATATTATTTCCATGGCTAACTGCTGCCTTCTTTGCCCTCAAAAAAATACATCTGTCTCTTGTTTCCTGGCTATGGACCAAAAAAATAAAAGGAAGGTAGGACACATTCAATATTGATTTATTTACTGGAAAAAAAACACAAGTCTCCGCTCCTTGCACAGTGCCCAGTGCTCCCAGGAAGCCCTTCCCCAGGAGCAGAGTTTAGTGTCCTCATGTTCTCCTCCAGCACAGAGCAAAACTTTGGGGAACAGGGCCAGCAGACACCAGAAAGGGGGCCCGAAGAGCAGAACTGCACTGAGATTTGGAGATCTAAATGGAGAGGCACCAAGATACATCACCAAATTATTCATACACCTGCTCCAGCTCCATGGGCAGGTCCAGGTGCATCACTGGAAAACTGGGAAGGGGAAGGAAAGGGAGCCCGCGATGCTGTTACAGCACAAAGCCAGAGAGCAAGAAGCCACGTTTGCAGGCACTTGGGCTCCCTGCTGGTAGGAAATGGACCGGGGATGGTTTTTTTGGCTTTCAAGGAGCATGAGCAGTGCTGGTAGCTCCAGCCTCGCCCTTGCAAATGCTTGCACAGCGTAGTGCAGGTGATCTGTGCCCCTGCGTCTTCCAGCAAAGCCTGGGAATGGTGTTAGCTTTACGTTTCCTTTGGAAAAGGTGATGCTGCTGGTCCAAAGGACACAGGAGAAGAGGTGACATGGGGAGGTGACTGTGGCCAAGCAGCTGATGGAAGCTGTGCCTGACCCTTGCTGACACAGCCAGCAACACATCGGCGCTGGCAGCCCGCCTGCGCCAGGAGAAAAATGCAGAAGAAAGCAGCAACAGTGAGCAAACCCCTTCTTTATTTCATTTTTCTACCTGGCTGGTCATATTCAATTCTGTACTTAATTGGTGGCAGAAACATTTCTGGAACAAAACGCAACAGTTTGTTGTTTTCGTATTTTTTTCCCCTTTCTCTTAAAGCTTTGTCAATGGATTTAGAGTGGGTCAAATGCTGCCAGCTCTCCTGGCTACGGCACACGCAGATTGCAAACAGCTCCGGAGAGATGTGAGCAAGGGAAAATGAACCTAAACCCATTGCACCCATAAAACTCTGGGCTTGGGGAGAGGCAGATCCCCATTTCTGCACACAAAAGAGGGCCCTTGTGCACAAATGGAGGTACTTGAGGTTCACTCCTCGTGGTTTTGTTATTTATTACCCCAATTATTTCTTTCTATTATTTATAACAAGCAGCCCAGTGACCACTTGATCTGGTCTGGGGGTTAACGTCAGCTCACACGAGCTGCTCAGGCACCACTTCGGGGTGATGGATGGAGCCTGGGCTGAAAACCACTGTGAGGCCATCGGTGAATGCAGGCCCACAACAACCCCACTGACATCTCTGGATTGCTTTACACTCCCAAGGTGTGAGCACACACATCTGAATTGGGCCCTAGGTTCATTGCACATCATCAGCTTAAGGAGACAAGAAGATAGGTGGTTCTACCATGGGTGAAGACCACACAGCTAAGAAAAAAACAGCATTACCCTCTTGTTTGAACTCACGAACCTGCAGCCGACTGAGTTCTGTATGGGGTAAAACCTGTATTTTCAGCTGCAATGCCTTTCCACTCCTGGTTAGCACCAGGCTTCTTATTTTTCCTTTTATTTTTTTTTCTTTCCAGGAAGAAACTATTATTTTGCCATTTCCACGTGCCCTAAAAGAGTTCTCTCCTGGCTGTACACGTACTTCGAGATAACACTATCTCATGTGGAACAGCTATCTCGTGTTAGATCGTGTGGAACACTTCAGACAATACAGATACAACAAACCAGAGTCAAATTTAGACGCCAAGCCAGTAATTAACAAAACCCAGAGCTCTTGCAAGGCAAAGCTATTTTAACAAATGAAAATGCAACATAGCACCTAAAAAAAAAAAAAAAAAAAAAAAAAAGGCTTTTTCTTACATAAAGCCTGTCTAAGTCTAGCAAGCCAGGCATCATACATACAGCTGAAGGGCTTTACATTGCCAGAGGATTCAGAGCAAGCTGGGTCCGTGCCTGTGCAATGGGCAGTGCTGGGAGGTCTCACCTGCAAACCAAACATGGATATTGTGACACCAAGGTGTGACTTCCCTGTCACCCTCAGGTTTGGGACCAGGGTGCTAAAATGCAGAGTTGTCAGACCAACTTCTAGCTCGGGAGATGCTCCCAGTTAGCTTTCCAAAGGAAAATGGATGAAAATGCAAGTTTGCTGCTCCAGACAGACCCAAACACCCCACTAGTCCAAAAATTTCCTTCATGCTAAGCCTGGGAAACAAAGAGCCTTAGGTGCACAAACGAGCTGCGAGGAGGTAGGGGAAAGTTAATCAGGTTCAGATCAAAAGAAGAACAGTGAGCAATTTCACCCGCAGCTGTGCATGTGAGAAGTTTGCTCTGACTCCTTCCCCTCGCTATTTTTTCACTTTCAGGCTCCTGACCTTCTCTGTTCCGGCCAGGAGGGAATAGGAAAGCTCTAAGAAAGCCATTCCTGTGTTATTTTTAGTAGAGCCAGAAGAAAAGTGACTGGAAATAATCCATGAAAGCAAGCTTTCACCTTGATTTTCAGACTCTGGAGGCTTCGATAGCCTTGATAACAATCACAACTTTACCAAAGGCATATAAACTGCTGAGTGATACTGAGAGCATAAATTGAGCTCTCCCTTTCTTCCTGCCTTGCTCGAAAGGCCTAGCAAGCCACAGACAGAGTCTAAAGGAAATGTTCCCCCCCCCCGCCAAGCCAGCCAATTCAGGGCCACGCAGCAGCATGGAGACCCAGGCCTGGCTCCAGCACACCAGCAGGAAAATTGCACAGTACACTTGGATGCGTTCAGAACACATGAGCATTTTGGAAGATGAGAGTGCTTTGTGGAAGAGGCTGCTCTTTCCAAGGCAGGATTAAGACCTCTTCTAGAAATAACCATTCCCAGCCTCTACAGCTCAAGCAGACCATGCATTAAATGCACTGAATGCATTAAACGCAGTGCAAAGTAAATAAAAAATAATGGCACAACAACATCTGGAAGAGAAGTCCTCAGCCTTAAGATACTGAAATCTACCAGAGGAGAGCCAAACCAGTTGAAACAAGGCTTATGGAAAGCTATCAGACCAAGATTAACCCACAGGGAACCCCATGTTCCTGCCCCCGACCCGCGAGTGCTAACACAAGCAGCTGCTGATGGGACATAGACCTCAGCTGGGTGCTCTGGAGACCAGAGGATTTAATTAGACAAGGCATGCTCCCGAGGTGCTGATAATAGGAACAAAACAAGGGCTGATCCCATTAAGTTGAGCTTTTCTGTTGATTGCTGCCATCTGATGTCCCCTTCTCCCCCACTGCTCCTCGCTGCATGCTTCCCCCCTCCTCTTGTGCTGCTGGGGGACTGAAATTTTATTGTCCAGGCTCTGCTGGGATCAATATAACACAGTGATGATCATCAGCCCTCTGCCATGCTTCCAACCAGGACATACTAAGGACATTTCGTCCCAGGGTGGCCATCCCAAGGCTCTCATCCAGCTCTTCTCTTCTCCTGAGCATCCTCCCAAACCAATTACCTCTCTCAACATGACTATTCAGATCCCCCATTATTCAGACTTTCTTAGGACTTGTGCTCATTGCAGCCCCAAGGACAGGAGAAACGAGCATCGTCCCTTTGAGCCTGGAGTTTTGATGACCCCTGGGGACAGCCATGACCTCGAGGTCTGCATCCAGCACTCAGCCTTACCCCCAGCACCTGTTTTTGGGCCCCATCGCACCGCTCACCCCCAAAACAGCCGCGATGGGCACGGCGGCATCATAACTCCCACTTTGCTGAGTTTTAAAAACCTTTTTTTCCCAGATGGAAGAGGCGCTGGTAAGCATTGTGGCAGGAGAGATTTACTGCTGTCTCCGGAAATGTTTCATTATTCCTTGGTAAGTGGTGGCAGTGAATCTCAGGCTGTCTGCTGGCTGTAAAGGGCGACGCCGGGCAGATTCTTTCCGGCAGCTGGACTGGGCCGAGGTCCGATGTGTCACCTCCCAGGGCTGAGGAATATTGCATCCAGGAAAGATTTTGTTTCTCTTGCCTCTTGGTAGCCTCTCTCGCTTGTCCCTACTCCCAGCACTGTGTGCTTCTTCAGCTGAGCGATCGTCACCAATTCTTCAGCTCCACAATATACATCATTTCACACTCATCCCTAACTTAAGTCAATCCCAGCCATCAGTGAATGATTTTCTAGGCTTCTCCGCATCCGTTTTTGGGGCTGGGAAGGCAGGACCCACTCACAAATTACTTAAGACATTCGTTAAGCAGCAGAGTAGTATTCCCCATTTCACTCTCTCTTACCTCCCCGTAACTCCTATCGTTATGTTTGTTTTTTTGGACTACCACAGAGCACGAACTGTCACTTTGATAGATATTTCCAGCATAACTCCAAGACCTCTTCCCCGAGCAGCAGCAGCCAGTTCAGAGCCCACTGCTCTTTGTGCGAAGTTAGAATGATTTTCCCCCTGTGCATTGTTTTTCATTTAGCAGCCTTGAATTTCATCCGCCCTTTTATTACCCAGTCACTAAGTATCAGAAGGTCCTCTTCCCGTTCTTGGAGGTTGGCTGTATTTTAATCTTTTTGGTATTAACTCAGTGTTGCCAGCACAAGCTGTTATTTCATTTCTTCCACCGACCCACAGCCAGGTCCTTTCTGAGGATACCAGAGAGCAAGATGCCAGCACAGGCTCCCTTGGGACTCTGCTGGTGACATCTCCCACAATGTGATTTATGTCACAGAGGAGAACTGGGGTAATGTGATGTTGGGGTAGCACGGTAGCTGCAGAGCCATTTTAATCACCAGCCCACTAGAGCATCACATCACTCTCCAGATTCAGGGAGCTGCAGCCGGATTGATGCTGCAGGGTGTCAGCAAGAACACAAGCTTCTTCTAAAGGCAGCAGCCACCCCAAAAAATGGGAATATATGTCACCCCAAATCATCTTTGGCTGTGGTTTTAATATATATGCATACACATCCAGTGGCAAGGAAGGCTTTCAAGTGTCAGCCCTCCGCAAGCCAAGGCTGTCCTTGCCAGCACATCTGGAAGAAGCATTCCAGATGTGCTCCAGCTGGTAAAAAGCTCACCCCAAAAGGGCTCCCACCCCACAGCCAGGAGCACAACCGAAACCTCATGGCAGTTTTGCACATGGGGCAAAGCAAAAACGAGGCAGCAGGGGCTCTGTATTCATTTACCCACCCACCAAGCTCCCCAGTTTTTGGTGACAGCCCTTTTCTAAACTGTTGGAGCCAACGGGCCATGGATACCTTGCAAAACTGCACATTAAGATGAGCCATGGACACTCCCTTAACCATTTCTCAAAGCGAGGTCATAGAAAATAGTTTATTAACTGCTGAAGAATGTTTTCCCTCTATAATGAACCTTCCTGCAGCATTGAAGAACAGCCACGTCTTACTTTCCTCCTCTAACAAATGGCTTCTTTAGAGTTTAATTAACTTCTCCCTGCTCTTCTTTTGTGGCACAGTGTCACCCTGGCCACAAGACAAACCCTGTGTGTTCCTTTATTCAAGAGAGCACTGGCCTGTCAGATAAACCGCTCTGCCTAATTTGCTGGGGCTTTTCTCTTCCCACTCTGTATATCTCAGGGACGGAAGCAGCAATAAGAGCGAGCGGCACTTTGGGGAGGCTGGGCAACACGAGCTACGGGGCGGGGACGAGGCACAACTCACCTCCTGAAGGTTAACGGGGCTGGAGCCCTTCCTGTTCCTCCTGGCACCTGGATTTTTTGGCTGATGCCCTGCTAGGCGGGGAGGTGCATCTGTCTACACATACATGTTCATATATATTATACATATACACACACAGGTCAGTATCAGTGAGATTATGTCGCTGCACTACTGAGCAACGGGGTCCTGATGGCACACAAACCCAAACTGCCCCACTCCCTGGGGCTGCCATTTCACTCCACAACTGAGCACGTACACCCAGCCAGTGGCACAGACCAGGGAAAGCAAGAGTTGCTCTCCTATTCTGGGATAAAAAAGTATGCAGTGGCTGAATTTGGGCTCAGATCAACCTGCCTGCTCCTGGAGGACACGCATGGGAGTGCCATGCATAACCCTAACCCTGGCCCCCTTCTGGGGAGGAGTTGGTGCTCTTGGGGGTCCTAACAGCCCTGTGCCTCTGAGCTGAGCCCCTTTTTCAGGTGTTCTGGTGCCACATGGACCGGAGCCACTAAGACACATCCACACAGGGCTGCAGTTCCTGAGCGGGGCCGGTTAATTAATTGCGCCTGGCTGACAGCAGCCAGGGCTTTTTCTGTGCTGGAGCTTTCAGACACCAATGCAGTAATGGTCTCCAACGCGCAGACGGTCTCAGGGGACTTGTCCTTCCTATCCAAAAAAAATTAATTAACGATGGCAATAAATAAAGCAAGCCAGGCCAATGAGAACATCAGAGCTGCTCTGGGGAGGCTGCTGCAGACGTGCAGCAGGAATCAGCCTGGGGTTGCTGGCACCCATGGCCAAATGCCTGCAGACATGGGCAGCAGCTTCCCAGCAGCATGGTGCCCAGTCCATGCGTGCTGTTTTGGGTAGGAAAAGCACTTTTTTGGAGCCAGGTGGCTCTTGTACTGGCTATCCAGCAGCATGTGCATCCCCACTCCGAGGTCTAATCACTGGCCACTCGTTTCTTGAGTGCTTCTCAGGCACTTCTAATTGGCACTTGATGAAGTGCCTGCCACATGTTGGTCAATACCAATTAGCATGCTTATTAAGCGCACGTATCTGCTCATGGCAGTTATCTAATTACTTCATAAGTGTGTTGGGGGAAAGGCTCTGCAAAGGGCACCGCGGTGGGGAGGATGCTTCAGGTGCTTGGAGCACAAACCCTGCACTCTGCTGCTCTCCTTGGGAGCTGCTGTGCATGGAGCCAAGCACCCATCAGACCTCCCCACATGGTGGGGACACCACCTGCACGGCCCCAAATCCATCCACCCTAAAGGGATGTCTCCAGAAGGGCCTTTCGCCTTCCTTTGGTCCCCTCATGCACCTCCAGTCCTGCTCTGGGTCTTGCTGCTGGCTCCAAGGTGATTCAAGCTGTGGCACCCATCAGAAAACGTGGGTGAAGTTACTGAGCATGTGGGCAGAGCAGCTCTCAGTCCCCATTTTCTGTAATTTCCAGAGGAAAACAACTCAATTAGACACTTTGGGGGGTTCTTGCAGAATTAATTGCATGGCAGCCAGGGAGTCAGAGGGACTAAAGGGGCCGAGACACCTGAAATTGCATTTACCAGGCTCCCGATTTTTATTTTTCTGATTTTTTTTTTTTTTTTTTTTTTTTTTTGCATATTGTCCCACAGGCCAAGCCTAGCCAGCGGGTGCTGCTGTTATCAGACAGCACACAGAGCGCAGAGTTGATACAACATGAGTGCCTAGGAATTGAAACAGAGCCCACGTACCAGTTTAATTTAATGCTCCTGAAAGCCTCCCGTTCTGACACGCACCTTGGAACCGGGATACCGCAGCGTGGCTGGGCGAGCCCATCGGAGCTCCGGTGGGCTGCAGCACCCTGCTGGAGCCAGGGATGAATGGAGCACGGCCAGGGCTTCCTTCGCTTCCAGCCAACCACACCACGAGGGCAAGCGGCGTGCCGAGCCGCTCATCTTTCACGTGGGCCTGTTAAGCAAAAATTAAAAGGAAATTACACAGGGAAGGCAGCAGCAAGGAGGAGGGGAGAGGTTGTAATTACATGGCTGTTAGTTGGCTTAAAGTTCCGCTTTAATGCTCTTGGCCCATGTCAATGTTTTCTAGAGAAGTTCTCTCTCTGTCACTCGGGGCGAGGACCGGGATGCTCTCTGGAAGCCCAGCAAGGTGCCTTTCAGATTTAGCCCCACAGCAGGGTTTTTTTTCAGCAGCCCCCTGAGCTGCTCTTGCCAGGCCCCCAGCAGGAAACAATTTTACTAAAAGCCCTAGGATTTATCTTTCAGCTACAGATCTATCTTTATTTCCCAAGCAGGAGGAAGAGCTCACCAAAGTGAGTTCAGGGACGTTATTCAGTCCATCCCCTGGAAGCTCAGAGCCAGAAATTCTCCCTTCACACCACGGCTCTCTGCAGACAGCATCAACGTGGCACTCCATGCATTTTGAAGAGTTTCCACTATAGCCCACTCTCAAGCATTTGAAACCTACAAGATTTCAAAAAACTAGATACATTTGATTTTTTTCCTTCTATACGCCTCTCACATCTGAGCCCTCCCGAGGAAAGTTCTGTGTTAGAACAAAGATGGGGAAGCTTCAGAGACACCTGGCTGCAAGAGGAATGAGGAAATGAGGATATTAGAAGACTTTAGAGGAAAATCCCCAGCTGTGGAGGCTCAGCACACGGCTCTGGAGCAGACCTTCCTTGGCCATGCACACCTAACCCTGAGGATACGTCGGTGTAGCAAGAAGGGAGCGATGACCAGATGACCTCCAGAGGTCCCTTCCAACCTAACCCCTTCTGTGAAAAGGGCTTAAGCACATGGCCACTTAAGCAAAGAAATAGAGCTTTTTGTTTCTTAAATCTAGGTTTCCTCATTGCTTTTTCCCCCCAGGCATGCCTTCACCCTTCCAAAAGCAGCAGCCACCCCAAGAGCACAGGGTACCGAGGATGGGGTCGGCACCGACAGCTGTGAGCGGTCCCACCACTGGCAGTATCGACATCTGCCAGCAGCTCGAGTGCTGCAAACAGACTTATTCTCCCAGGACAGGGGATTTGGGGAGGGCTGGGAGCCTGCCAGCTCCGAAAACACCCGGCATCTTCTGCTTCAGAAGGTGCAGAGGCATCTGCTACCGAGCAGACGGCAGGAGCAGCGGAAGAAGCAAGGGAGGGCGAGCGGGGAACCCAGCATTAGCACAGCCTCAGGGTGGGGAAAAAGCCCCAGGGCTCCTTGTGTAGGGGAAAAACCCTGGGGACAGCCTCGAGAGGTGACCAAGGTGCGCTCGAGGTGACACGGCAGCACTGCCATGGCTTCAATCAGGGGGGCAGCCGCTGGGCTGGAAGTGAGTCCGTGTGAAATCGATGTGCAGTTAGAGAAACCACCGAGGGCTGCCCGTCAATACGCTGAAAAGACACTGCTGCCTGCGACAGCCCCAACCCGCAGCCTGCTGTTATTGACAGGAGAAGTGGCAGGCTTTAAAAAACAGCATCTTGTTCTTCCCTCGTTCCCCCTCCTGAGCAAATTAACCCCAAATCTCTTTGTTTACCCTCTTCCCTAATAAGCTCTCGTGGCTCACAGAAATGGTATCCCAGGCTCTTTCCAGAGCAGAGCCGAGTCTTTGTTCCTTTTCATCCTGGGAAAAGGAAGGGTTTAGATAATCTCAGAATGCCAGAAAGCAATTTATTTTGACCTAGACTGTTTCTGCAATGTCATCTCTTGGCTTCGGCACCAGGGAAGCGCCGTCAGCCGGAGTTTGTGCATCACGCCCACATCCCGGGCCTGATGAGCAGCCGGTCTCCACAGCCATCCCATGGCAGCTTGACCCCAAAATGCAAGAGAGAGCGCCCACGGCCACGAGTGGGTCCTTCCTGCTACCTGTGGCATTACACACCCCAAAACCCCGATAACAGACCCAGGAGGGGGCCCTGTCCTGTCCCCCCCCCCCCCCGGGGGCGCCAGCGGGACTGAGGCAATGCATCTCCCCCCCCCCCCCCCTCCCCAAAATAAAGCGCTTTATTTAAAATTTTCTTTAAACAATGGGTTCTCACTGCTCCTCCTTCCCATTTCTAAGTCCTGGGGTGAGCTCAGATTGTTGCCTCCAGGACGTTTTTGGCAGCCTCCAGCCTGGAAACTTTCTTCAGAAAGGAAAAGCGAAAGCAGGGAGCATCGCAGCTCATCGCAGGAAACACCACCAGATGCTGCAAGGCTCTCTCAAGAGCAGCAAGAGCTGACAGCACAGCATTTAGCAGACAAAAGCACTCATCCCTTCCAGCTCCCCCAGTCTGGCTTCACCACAGCCCCAGTAACTCCCCCACTGCATGGCGCAGGCTTTTAGCTCGGCCCCATCCCGGCAGCTTAGGGACTGCAATAACTCATCTCGCTGTCAACAGGGAATATTTTTAAATCTCTTCCTCCCTGCGGGCAGGGGATGCCTCCTCCACTTTTTCCAGTCAGACCCCTTTTTTTAATTTTCCTCCGAACAACAGGGGTTTAAATCCTAAATCCTCCCGCCTTCTTTCGGGGCAGCAGCAGAGTGGAGATTTACAGGAAGATTTGGAATCACTTGCTGGGAGCCCCTGGAAAGAAGAGCTGGAAGTTGGTGCGTCCAAGCTTTTGATACAGAGCAGGGCTTATCTTTCCCTTCTCTTTCCCCCCAGGTTACATAAAAACCTAAAAATAGTCTGGTTTGTTCCCTTGGCAGTCAGCAGCATGTCCTGCAGAGCATCCTGGCGTCCTGAACCTCTTCCATCAGGGTGGGAGAAGAAAGAGCATCCCCTGGCTGGCTCCCACCAAGCGTTATGAACCATGCATGACACCGATGTGGACAGGCTTCTGGAAAGCCTGCAGTAGTTTCATCAGTGCTTTGTTCTGTGCTTTCCACATTCGGGGTATTATTAGCATGCTGGTTTGGTTGTGCAATGGCACTGCACATGGCATTGGCGTGCTGTGACAGGGGAGGAGCCGTGGTCACCACTGGAGCCCCACTGAGCCCCCCACAGCTCGCGCAGCCTTCATCCCTCTCTGCAGTCACACAGGAGGATGTCCAGAGGTGTGCCCATACACCCACGGCTCACCCTGCCTGGCACAGGATGCAAGCCCTTGTCCAGAGCAGCTGAGGCCTAGTTGGCTGTTCTTCATGTGCACGCAGACAGCATGCCCCAGAGATGTCCTGAGACCACCGGGATAACAAGCACAAGGGTAGGCAAGGTCTTGCTCACAGGCAACGTCTTCTTTCACCTTTTAGGACCTGTCTATGTAGTAATTAAAGCTCCTGTTTCTAAGCCGCTTGGTATTTTAATTGATTTTCTCCACTGGCTGCCCACAGTCTAGTCATTCCACTATGACATTTATCTCCCAAGCCCCCAGACGAGCGAGGAGGGAGTGCAATCAGCCCCGTGCTTCGCAGCGGGTCCCTCATGCTGGGGCTGTGAGCGCCTCCTCGGGGACCCCCCAGCACCACTCACCGCTCCTTCCTGAAACAACAACCCTCCTGCTTCATTTAACCTGGTGTTTGAAGGCCGTGCTGCTCCCAGCAGGAGGCTTGATGAAGATGATGTAGGGTGATGTGCTGCCTGCCTTGCCTGCTGCGCCCCTGCAGCAGCGGCACGAGCACACCCCAGCCCTGCAAACCCATCAGGGATGCTGCAAGGAGCAGGGCAGCACTGCCCACCTCCATCCCAAAGAGCACAGATGGACTTGGCAAAGATGCAAAGACTTCAGAATAAACCAAATAAACCAGGATGTTTTGGGGAAATCTGGGACCTACTGGGGTTTGGGTTTGTTCTTCTTTATTTTCTTCCCCCTCCACATTTGTCTTCTTTTATCAGGACCCCTGAAGCTCATGCCCAGAGGTGACAAGCGTGTTTAATAAACCCATCTCTAGAGTGGGAAATTAAGCTCTTACGACATGGTAAAATTGCTGACAGTGGGAGAAGATTCCTGAATCCACAGGGTGACTGCAGGAGGTCGCTTCTAAAACCCAGAGATAAATGCCTTCCCTAGCGAAAGCCAAACAAACATCATGACCACCAACAAAAAGCAAACACACGCAACCTGCAATGACCTTCCAAAACATTCTTCTGGCCTTGAATTTGCTCGTGCCTGTAGCATGCACCTTGGAGAAACCTGCACGCATCGCCTCTAGCTGAATCAACCAGGAGGCACAGGAAAAAAACAGCTGTCAAGGTGCTGGGTTTGAAGTCACTGAATGTTGGAAGCTTCCTAGCTTGAGAGAGGCTGCAGAAACAGATTCCTCCCTGCTACAGATGAGGCGAGCCTCCAGCCTCCTCTAGGAGTCTGGAAATAAGCCATGCATATAATAGCGCACATTTAGTATGAAAGGAAGATGCTTCACCATAGACAAACACTAAACTGTAAAAGGTATCAAGAGACATTCCCAAGGAAAACCGAGCTTAACCTGCCCCCGGGCTGAGCAGGAAGCTCTCAGAGCTCCCAGGAGTTGCTGCAATGCCTGATGGAGAGGTGAAACCTACAGCCAAGATCTACACGCACAATTTGCCTGGACTTCGGAGACACCAGAAGAAGGGGTCAGCAAAGGACCTCCCTGTGCTGTCAGCTTGCTGACAGCTCTCTCAAATCCTAAACCTCTAGAATCAGGGAGGCTGCAGGGAAAAAACAGAACATGGTCAGATCAAGACCGATTTCAAGATCAAAATCAGCCTCGCAAGGCAAAGCGTGCCAGGGATTTACATGTCTCAGTGGTGATGCTGTCACCTCCATAGGGACATCAGTCCAGATGCTTGGTGTCACACCCCAGCTCCATCCAGCCCATCTCCCCAGCAGCAGCAATCTCAGGGAATAATACAAGAGCCACAGCAAGCAAATTGTACTAGGACAGGACTACGGGTCCTTGCAGCTCCTGACCCTCGAGCAGGCCTGCATCCCACTCACATCATGGGGCACCACGCTGTGTGGTTTGAGTTGTGCAACCAGCAGACCTCGCAGGCTGAGCTCTGTGCCCAGCCACAAGAGCTGGCAGGGACAAAGCCACCTTCCTGGAGGCTCTGTGCCTGCTACAGCTCCTGTTCTGACCAACCCAGGCTCCACTGGGTTTGTTCTGTCCCCATATCTCTCAGTGCCAACAGCCTCAGGACAAGCCAAACCTGCCTCTCTTCAGCACACACAGCCTCCCAAACCAGCTCAAATCCACACTGAGAAGAGCCACTTCAGCAGTTTGTCTCCAACAAAATTCAGTAACGCTGCTCCCCAGCAACACCAGCATATGCCCAAAGCAAACCAAGACTTCGTGGGGCATTTTTTGGGCAGGCAGACATGAGCCCTCACAGCCTGGACATCTGATAAAGCAGCTTTACTCAGGCTACCCCAGCTCTAAGCACCACAGAGCCTCTGTTCTTTTCATAAGAGAATTAACTGACATTAAAAAAAATAAAATAAAATAAAATAAAATAAAAATACAAAGAATTCTCATCATCTAGGCAGAAAACATCTGTATCTAACACCATCATTGCTCGTGGCACCCAAGCACCTACCTGGGATGCACTAAATGCAAAGTGACAAGCTGCTGACTCAGGAAAGGCATTGCTGCACTCCAGAAAGGTTTTCTTCACAGCTGTAAAGAATAGAAAGCTTTTTTATTTATTTATTTTTCCTCACAAATAAATGTGAGAAGCAGCAGAATAAGCCATGCAGCTCCCATAAATACATCAAGCAAAGTGGCTCCCACCAACAGGCCGGGTGTTTGTCACCTCAGGTGTGGAGCTTTTAGCTGAATGCATCCTTAGATGATTAAAAAGTCACCAGAGACAGCTGGAGCCTTTCTTTACTTATTACAAGGCCTGATATAAAAATACATTAGTAATAAATTCCTGACAGGTGCCCCTGTGTATGGAGAATCCAGTTGTGGCAGCTGAGTTATGGCCCTATAATTCTGCCAGGGGGGTTCCCGTGGCATCACGGCTCATTAACTTGTGCCTGGGAATCCCTTCGTCAGCTCAGGGTGAGCATAGCCTGAACCACAAGCATCTCTCGTGTTGTGCCATGTCTCCATGGCATCACCACATCCCGGCCTTGCCAAAATTATTTTGGTGTGGTTAGGTTCTGTGGAGACCTGTGCTAGAACAAGCAGATGCCCATGAGAGCCAACAAGAGGGAGATGTTGGCCATGATGTTGGCCGTGCTCCTCGGGGAAGGAAGCCCAACATGTTTGGGGGCATCTCAGCAGGGAGCTGGGCTCAGAAGGAGGACAGAGGGCAATTTCACACCGCCGATGCTAGCTGACACCACATTTCCTTTTCAGGGGCTTTGGCACCTATGAGGTTTGGTCCAAAGCTCTCACAAGGAGGAGACTGGTGTGAAAGGGATGTCGAGGGTCCCACTAGCACCTCTTCCCCAGACAAGGCCTTCTCCTTACACATCACTTCATTCAATGAAGACAAGTGTTATTTTTCCAGTGCCAGTGACTGTCAAAGATAAAGCTGAAAATAAAATGAGCCACCAAAGCTCTGTGCTTCCCCCCCATGCCTCTTCTTTTAATAATATCATGTTCTCAGCGCAGATTAACCTAAGCTTTGCTCCCAATTATTATTTCACTTCCCTAAGTGCAGAAGCAGAGAGGGGTTTGACAAATGAACCCAGCTCCGCTGTTACGCCGTGCTTCCACTTCTGCAGCGTTATTTTGTGGAGTCCCCCATCATACAAACTGGGGGCTCTGCATCCCCCAGCCTTTGCTAGGAGTCCAGGCCTGCAGTTTTTTCAACTTTTAATCCGTGAAGTTTTAGAGGGTTTGCAGTGGGGCAAATTCAGACCTGTTGGCAAGGGGGTTCCTCGCCTTATTTCCCCTCCTCGGGACCCTCGGAGCCAGCTCAGCTCCCACAGGGGTACACAAGCAACATGCTGCAGAAAAGCCCTGCTATAACCACTCCTTTCTCTTCTCCGTGGAACAGCAATGCCATTGCTGAAGGCAGGGTTATTTAGGGACCTGTTTGTCACTACTCGGTCTGGAACAACCTGCTGAACTAAGAACAGAAAGGAGATTGCCCTCCAAAGCTGGAGCTGCAAAGCCTGGCCACGAAGAAAGCTCTTGAGGTGTTCAGCCCCAGAGCCAGGATAATAACCCTCCTTGTCCTTCTCCTGGCGTAAATCAAGACATTCCTGACGATTAGGTAGTGGGAGGCTCGGCAGATCCATGCACGAAGTGGGCTTCTCTCTGCTCTCGCAGCCGACGTCCCCGCTGGAGCACATCCAGTGCCGCAGGGACGAGCCTCAGCTGGTTTCACCTGCTCAGCTCCACGGGGCCGATATCCAACCCTGAGTATTTGCTGCACAAGCCGGGCTCGGCACTCGAAACATCCCTGAGCCACTCCTTCCATTTGCAGTAACCGTATGGGGTGAGACAGGGGGCTGATTACATCTGCTCAGAGCAGACTCAGTGTTGCAGAAGTGGTCCTCGGGAAGCTGAAGATCAGGGCAAAAACAAGCACAACATCAAGGCAAATCTTCCGTGGCATCCTGAAGGGCTGCCACACACACGTGTGTTCACAAACCTTTCCACCGACCAGGGTTACCATCGCTGCCCTTCGGGTGAGCAGAGAAAGAGGGGAAGGAGCTGCAAGGGTTATCCATCCTTTTTGGGGAGGAGGCTGTGTGCTCATCCCAAACTTGAAAGCAAAAACTGTGGCAGCAGCTGGATACTTTAATAAAAGTAAACAAATAAATGAGCTGGATGCTTTAAAAAAGGCAATTTCACTCCTTCCTAACTTCTTCCCACAGAAACAAACAGCGTCCATATCCTCCATCTCTACCCCCATTCCTTTTCACATCACCTCCAGCCTCCTCTATGCAGGATGGGATTGTTTTGCTGCTTTCTGGGGGGTGAAATTTATTTATTACTGCTAATAAGGCAGGCACAAAAGAAAGCAGCACGAGCACCTGATGGTACAGGGACGCCTCTGATGGTGGAAGGATTTCTCCTCCTGACTGGCGTGGGTAGCCAAGGAGATAGGCAATGTCTTGCCCAGCTCTGCTTGGGTGTTTATGCTACCTCACCGCATTTGCAGAAGGAGCATTCCTTGAAGACCTCATCAAAAGCAGTGCGTGTTTCAAGATGAAAACATCCCAGTAATAAACAGTCAGAACTCGCAGCCCTTAACAGCCTAACAGAATAAATCGGTGTTATCCGAGAGCCGTGTAAGAGTATACTTCAGGGAAGCAAAAAGATGCCACTGTTTATCAAACCAGGACTCCATTCATAATGCATCCAAGAGGATCCCCATGTCCTTCAAGCAGGCCCAAACAAAACTCAGCATCAGAGGCTTGGCCCAGCTCCTATTAAAAGCTTTTTTTTTTTTTTTCCACTGACTTTCACAGAGCTTCCATCAGACGCAGACAGGAGTGAGGTGTCAATACAGTACATATTCTTCAGACCACAGGACCTCGTTAGCAGAGCAGTGTGAGTAATAGATCTGCTGGCTCGCTGGTCCAGCTGAAAAATCACACCCCAAAAACAATGCTTCGGAGGTCAACAGATTCATTTCGGCTTGACTGAAAACGCTTAGTTTTGCCCAAAATGCAGTTTCTTGGTTTCAGGTGATTTTTTTTTTTTTTTTAAACTCTGAATATTTTTTTAACTGGAGACATGGAAACAGGAGAAAACTTCTTCAATAGCACCCTATTTCCAAATTCAGATCCAAAATAATCACCTGGCTTCTTTTCTTGACCACGAGAGCTGGCAAAGGCATGCAGAAGCCCCGGGTTGTGCCCCAGGACACGGTGCCTTGGTTCGGGGATGGTGCGCGAGCACCAAGGCAGCCCTGCTTCCCTGCGGATTGCTTTGAGACAACCTGGGATGTGCTCCAGAGCTGGTTTATAGACATTTCAAGTATTTACGGCAGGAAGGGGCAAGGCAGTGCCCACCTGGGCCTTGCCAAGCTGTTCACCTCCCCGTTAGCAACGATGACTGCTTCGCTGTGCCTGTGGCTCCCTGGCTCTGCGACAGAGGAGCAATCCCCCCGCAACGTGGTGTTTTTACGAGCTGCAACAGATGTTTCAGACCACACGTTATCCGTTCCTGTCGCTGCCAGGATGAAGTGAGGAACATCATTACGGGTGGCTGAAGGTGCGGGATGAATTTTGTCTGGCCAATCATCACAGTCAAAGCTGGAGCCCAGCCAGGACAAGTGGCTAAAAACCTTCTCCTCCCACTCCAGCAACCCATCCCGGGAGATCGTTAGAGACTGCGCGTGACCAGCAGCGATGATTAATCAGGAAAAGTTGTTTCTCCTTAAAGCCGATGCATGAAATCGCAGGTTTGACAGCAGCCAGTAACAAGGCTTGCAATTAAAGTTAGGTAAGGTTCTCCGATTAACAAGATAACGCTCACCGATGCACATGTACCTGCATCAGGTCCTGCCAGGTTTCTTTCTCCTGTTTGCCAATATTTCTCACCTACCCGGAGGACCAGGTAGGACTGATATAAACAGCCAGGCTGGGTTCCAGCTGCCCAGCTCCTGGGGGACGGGGGTCTGGGGAACACGAGTGCCACCAGAGCCTTGCACCTCTCCAGACAGCACCGCCAGCCACTTCACCAGCAATCCCCGCAAGCCCCACTGCGGCTCCATTCAGCAAGCGTTCATGGATTTTCATATGTAAATGCAGTAAGAGGATTGCAGAGGAAAGATTTGTCTTGACTGGGAGATTAGTTTTAGCTCTAATTTGGCTAACGTGTGAAATGCTGCTGGCTAGACCTTGACCACTCCAATTAGCTCAGGAGTGCTTTTCTACCTCTCTGCTCCCAGACCAGGCATGGCTGGCAGAGGGAAGCTGTGCTTCAGCATGAGACCAGCAGACCTCAAGTGAGAACCTTTGGTGCTCCAACACCTCCTCTCCCAGCTCAAGTTCCTTGCAGGGAAATGCTCAGCTGCAGACCTGATGTCCAGCAACAAATTGTGTTCAACATCGTTCCTCCAAATAATCTGATGAAGTTAAGGCAGCCTTCCTCCAACACCTGATCATGGCATGCAAACCCAAGAGGTTTCTTTGCTATCTTCCATCATCTGCCTCCTGGAACCATCCAGGCACCTGGACCCACCACACCTTGGGTGGTTCTCAGGACACCAGTGGAAGCTTCCAGTTGTTCAAAAGTTATTCCAAAATCTGGGGGACCTCGAAAGGCTGAGGATAACTCACTGGGGCAGAAACCGGCTTCTTGTTCAACGTGTGTTGGCAGTGCCCTGAAGTACGGGACTTTTAGATTTGACCAGGAATATTAAGATAGTGCCTTTGTGCCATCTGAAACTGAATCAAGGAAAACAGTCATAAATAGCCCATGTTAAGGATGGATCCATTTATTTATCTCCATCAAATTTCCATTCTTTCCCCTTGCTGCATTTGCTAATTATCCAGCATGCATTTGCTTAAAGAAAGCATTTTTCTAGCCTTCACTATCCATCTTCCCATCCTAATGGATCTTGTGGTAAAGTCATTATGGAGACTTTATGAAATCACAGTTATTTCCATGACAACAGTGATGTAATAAAGGTGGGATTATGACATTACTGCAAGATCAAGCTGAAGGACAGGATGGATTTGTTTACCCCAGATAGGGCAAGGGAAAGACTCCATTCACTCAACGTTTCTAAAAGTGCCTTAAGGTCTGCTAATGGAAGCTACATTTTATAATGGATTTTTTCTTTTCCCCTCTTATTACTTTTTCTTATGCCTTTTTTTTTTTTTTTTTTAGCAGTTATTTGTTAGGGAAAAGGTTGTTATCCAAGGGCACGTAGTTGAGTAGGTTTCAGAGGAAGATCCATGCTGGGGCTGTGTTCACACATCTCTGTGAAAGGCAGGACCATCCCTGCGAGGCTCACAGCTCCCGTGCTTCCCGAAAAGACTTCTCCTCTGGCCTTTGAAGGGCTGGCAGGATGGTCTTTCCCCTTTCAAGGATGGCTGATCTAAGCTGCCTTCTTTTCAGACATTTTAATAAAGAAATCACCTGCCACTGGATCACAGCGTGAATTGGCTACCCATGAAATTAGGTTTGAAAATGGCATTAAGCCCCTTTTCTCTCCTTAATGGAAATATAACCGGCCAGGGTCTGGCCAGCAAATTCTAAGCCAAAAAGCATTTGTCTCGCAAAGCCAGACACACCAGCGAAGTCACTCTGAAAGTGATTTTTAGCTCTCTCTCCAGCAGTCACAGAATAAACTTAGGGGGAAATGACACAGCAATTCCTAAAGGATCAGAGCATGGAGCACCACAAGACAGCTTTGAAGATAGCTGGGGGTTCTGGTTTGTTTTTCACAAGGAGAAAAGATGAATATTTCATACAGTACATGGTTCAAAAGTTGATTAATGTTTCAGTGTGTGGAGAACCAAGCTCGAGAGACGAGTTTCCCGATGTAAAATTCTTTACACTGGCAGGAGGACTTGTACGGCCAGCTCCTCCCAGGGTGGGTTTCATTTAACCCCCTTCTTCAAAGCTGCTCTTGCTGGTGGCTCGGAGCTTCACAACATGCTAGTTCGGTGCTTCACCTACAAATGCAGGGCACTGATGATGTCCACTGGGGTTGTGCAAAGAGGAACAGCTCCTTGTGCAAACGACTGATACTCAGATGGGCTTCGGTGTCCCCACGTACCTTGCTCCAGCTGGGCAGAGGACTGTGATGGCCACAAGAGTCTTCCTGCCCTGATCCAGCTCCTTGGGCAATGGGATAATATAAGCACCTCTGCTGCTGGCAGTCAATGTGGGAGTCTTCTCTGGTTCCCTCCCAGCTCTTGAGGAGCTGTGGCCCCTGGTGCCTTTGCTCTGCGCTGGCTGCCACAGTAAATATGCACAGGAGCACTGAGAAGTCCCACGCGCCAAAAGCTCATTAGCTTCCCATCCTGCCCAATTGATCTCAGCAGCTGTTTCGGCTTGTCCTGCCCCAATTCCCAGCCCTCTATGCCTCCCCGGTATCTCTTCATCGGCAGAAGGGAAGCACCGCGAGGCCACACAGACATGCTAATGAAGTGTGAGTTATTAACTGCAGCGTGCTGAGGGAGATATGCAGGAGGTGTGTGTGGGGAGGGGAGGGTTGTAATTTTGCCATTAATATGTAAAACGGGCGACACTTCCTCCTTGAACTGCTAGGGAAGAGAGGATTCAGGCGCGTGTCCCGTTCCAGGGTCCGGATGGGTAATGAGATAACCTGACGCTCGCCCTCTTTCTTTCCTTCTTGCCTGATAAAAGGAGAGAGGGGGATGCAGACAATTAAAAGGAGGATTCCAATCGGCCCCGGAGAGATTCAATGAATAATAATGGCCTCCAGCTGCTAATGTGCTTAAGGACTTTGGAGCCTCAAGTGTCTAACCAGCTTAAGGGTCTTGCGCCACAGACTTCATTTCTATGAGTAAATGGGAAAGGCGGGAGGCAGGGGGGCTCCTGCCCCTGGCCACAGACAGGATCATCTCTCAGACTCTTGCTGGGCCCTTCGTTAGGACGTTGCTGCAGCTGCAAAAGGGGAAAGTCAACTCAAAAGCTTAACCAGCTCCTGTACATGACTCCTTCTGGCACTTCCCTTGGATTTGGCTTTTACTGATGCCTCTCTCTTCCCATCACCTTCCCCTGCAGCCTCCCTCCTTCATCCTCCCGACCAAGACATCCTCCTCTCCTCTCCCAGGTTCCTCTCACTCCCATGGAGGAACAAGGAAAGGACTTGCAAGGGGGGAAGAGCAGAAAATGAGGCAGAAAGCCCAGCCTTGAATTCTCCACAAAGCTCTGCCCCTCCTCTCCCCATCTGGAGGCTATAGGGCAACTACTACAGATCCAGCAAATACAAGCTTCGGAAGCTGGCAATCCCATGATCAAAGGAATGAGGAACACCAGGTCAGGGCTCCTCAGCCTTCGAAACAAATACAACAGAGATCTGAGGAGCACAAGAAAAGCTGTTTTCACCTCTCCTGAAGCACGGACTAGGAGCCCCAGAAGAAGCTCGCAGGTTCAAAACAAACAAAATGAGCTTGCCCGCTCTTTACTCAGAGCATCTCCAAGCCATGGGCCTCTTCAACAGACAATCTCTGGCTGCTACGAGCTCCTAAGAGTTCATTAAAAAATGACAAACATGGATTTTTTTCTGCTGAAAGCGTGTCTGCTGAGCCTCTAATGTACAAACACAGTGCTTATGGGTGAGGAGGCCCCTGGTCTGCAAACCATGGGAAGCTGGACAAGTACTGTGGAGAAATATCACCACTGTTTGCCCTCTACTTACACAGTTTTCTGGTCACACAGGATTGCCTCTGTCAGAGACAGTACTTTGTATTTGGAAAATATCTCGTCTGCTCTGCCACGACCGGCACCATGCCCCAGGACCCACAGCCAGCCACCTTTGCCCATTGCCCAAGAGACAGCACATCCCTTCTGCAGCTTTGAGGAAAACCCACGGGGTTTCAGGCACTAGCAAGACATCCCACGAAGCACAAGGAGGGACTGGAGCCTAACGGGGATGGATGCTGACAGCTCAGAGGGACAGGCGAGGGTACGGCTGCGTAGGGCAGCGCTGGAGCCCCGGCACAGGAGGCAGGGGCATCGTTCCTTCAGCCCAAGGTTTGGAGAAGGACAGAGAAGCACAAGTGAAAGCAGAGTAGAGCAATTAGCTAATTAGGGGAGCTGACTAATCAGCTAATCTACAAAGCTTTTTCATTATTGTTCACGGAGAAGGAATTCTGGAGAGCTTTGCCGCAGAGCAGAGGTGGTGGGAGCTTTCCCCTTCTTTGAAACATTGCCCAGCACGGTGAGGGAGATATCATGATGAAGATATTTAAGAAGATATTTAAGGAAAAGAGGCAGGGAACATGGATTCCCCATCCGCAGCTCCTACCGACCTCTCCTTCCTTTCCCCGTTCTCCTCCCCTCCAACGTCCTTGCACATCTCCCGCAGCAATATCACCCTGCTGCTATCACGGTCAGGACGGATATTCAAACAGCCTTAGATCAATATTTGTGCAAAGGGAAAGCTCGGGCATCGCAGGGCTACAAATTAACCTCCCGTCCCGTATCCACGCCGGCACACAGAAGCTGCAGGAGCAGCACGCTCCCCTGGGGAAAAGCAGGACATACATTGCAGAGCAGGAAAAAAAAAAAAGAAAAAAACAAGAATAATAATAGATCCAACCCCGGCTCATGCACCTTTTTACATTTCTCCCTCAGGTTAGGGGGGGAAAAAATAGCTTTTCTTAATTAGCATCCTAACCTTTTCTAAACAGGTTCAAGGGTGTCTTGGCAGACTCGGGAAGTGGTGTGAAAGCGGCACTGAATAACAGCAGCAGAATTAGTCAGGTGTAAAAGGATCTCACTTTTTTTTTTTTTTTTTTTTTTTTTTCCAGGGAGATGATTAGGGTACTAGTAATGAGAAATATGAAGAACTTCCAAGGACTTATTAAAGCAAAATGTCACCTAGAAATGGCGTGCTTGGGGTGGGAAGTAGAGCTTTCAGAGGAACCTTTACCCAGAAAACGCTTGATCTGTAAGTCCTGGATGAAGCTGTATGGTCCTCACCAGCTGAACCTAGCCCATTATGGCTGCTCACCACCTGGAAATGGAATAATTGCCAAATTCACCCCCGGAGGAAAATGAGCAAAGGCATTTCCACAAATAGTAGGGCTTGGGCTCCATCAGTCTGCAAGGCTAGATGCTCAGCAATGCTCCCTCCTTCTCTTTCTTCGTATTATTTGCCATATTTAGCCCTCTTTCATTCCACCTCGCCACTGCACTGAGAAAGGAGGGAATAGCATTTGCCCAGCAAGAGAACGGGTGAGACAAATCTGCTCACCAAACAAGAAAATGCATCTTTCCTCCTGCTCAAGCTCCATCTGGGTCGTATTTCTGGTATTCAGAGGAGAAGTTCTCCCTTTCCCCACCTCTCCTCCAAATCAAACTATTTCTGGGGAGGGAAACCAAATTTAAAAAATAAACAAATAAATAAATATATATATAAGTAACAAATAATATTTTTTGTCTGCCCAAGGAATTTGTAGTCAGAAAGGTGCCAATTAATCTACATTACAGTGAAATTAGTCTCATATTAAAACAATAGGAGGAGGACAAGGGAGAGATCAGCCTGTAATGTCCTCATTAGCTAGTGCTGCTCCTCACGAGCTCTCCATCATATGAAGGTAGCTGTCTGGCTGCACTTCATTAGCACTGGGGTTAATTACAGCGAAGGAGGCAAGGTAGGTGGGCTGTTCTCCCATCCTTGCTCCCACTCTTCGCCCATTGCTCCTGGATGGAAGTCGCCATTCCCCTTGACTCCCGTCGCTCCTCGATTTGTAATGGCACGACAGGTGGAACAGGACCCATTTTTCAAAATGAATAGGTGCGAGCAGTGTCTCCCCTGGGGCTGGGGGTGATTTGGGCAGAGCTCGGAGCCAGCAGGACAGCTCATCATGTCCTCCCTTTCTCCTTGGCTTTCACCAGGCTTTGCCCTATCTCCACCCCGCACCACCTCTTTTTGAGCCCAGCTGCTGATCCCCAGATCCTCTGCTCACTGGCAGCCCCTCAGATCCCCTCTCACATTCTTCTCTTCTCCTTTTGCTGCCCCAGCTGCTTATTTTTATTGTTAAGGTTGGTACTTTTTAGGTTTTTTTGACCCTGCTTGATGTCAGGATTTAGATCTATGGTGGCATGGGCAGGAATGGCCCCATTGGGAAGGGGATATCTAGGGGGCTGGGTACATCTACCCAAACGGCACTCAGAGGTTATACGTAAACAGATCTGATTTGTGCTTTGGAACCCACCCTGCTGTTAATTAGCAACCCATTCTCTGCTCCCTTTAATTACTCAGGGCGGGGGCAGGAGAAGGGAGATGAAGATCAAAGGCCAGGAGCTCTGGGCTTGTTCTTAATTCGGGCAGCGTCTTTGGGCTATTTTCCTTGTGGTTTCTCCCGGGATGGCGATAGGGTGCCACGGCTGGGCTCCAAGGGGAGGGCGAGCCCCGAGCAGGACTTTCACTCCTCTCCCGTCAAGACTTGACAAGGAATTTGGGTGTTGTTCCAGCTCCCAGCACAGGCATTTCGGGCAGCTCCGCTGCACATCCGACCTGACAGCCCTGATGCTTGCTGCGGAGTGGCCAGGTTTTGTGGGGATGGGGCAAAGCTTTCATGGAGCGAGCACTCTATGGGAAAATAGAGGCAAATATGGGAAAATGAGCCACTTGGGGATTTATGAAAGAGTGACCTGAACTGAAGGTTGGAGTGAATGTGTAAGTGACACTTTTATGTGCAGGAGTCCTGCACTGAGTGGTGCGTCTTTTGGAGGGTGGAAACAGACACCAGGGGTGTCCAAGCCCCAGGGTCATAATTCCGATTTATAGGGAAAAATGCATTTTCTATCCTTATCATGGTGTCCCACCTGTAGCATGTGCCAAATACTCTACGTACCATTTTAATAACTTTTTTTGGTGTTTTTTTTTCTATTTTTTTCTTAAACCAGGTCATAATTTCATGCCAGAAGAGAGAGCCCCAGTGCTCTCACCAATACAATATTTCCTTGAAATAAGGAAATTCAGGGCATTAACAAAATGAGCCCGTCTGCTACGAAAACACACCTCCCAGCTTGCCATGGGGTAGGCAACAGTAGCTAAAATTAAAGCAAACGAACAAACTCATAATCGAAGATTAAGGTCTGCGCGATGCAGACATGTTGTCTTAGAGCTGGGTGTCAGAAGGCAGAGGACTGTTAATTAACTTCCTATTGACGAAACAAAGCGCATAGAGAGGAACCTCACTAATCTGTTTTGTGCTAATCAGCACGCATTATTAATTTGCTGAAAAAGAGCCGTCCTCTTCCCACTGCAATGCGAGTGTAAGAGGGCAGGAGCACGGTCTCGCATTACCCAGGCTCCGCTCTTTTGACGACATCTGTCGCATTTCCTGGTGCATTACGAAGCTCGGGCATCAATAATTTAAACTCCAGTTGTTAAAGTAAATGAGCAAAGCGTCTTCAGTGATTAATTACACCTCCTTCCTCCCCATCTCTTAAAAGCACGGCCATGCGTGGGGCAGCCAAGCAGAATGGTGAGGTCTGCCCCTACAGCTGAGGATGCCCTGAAAAGGGGGGAAATTTGGGGAACCCTTGGGAAATTGGGGAGAATGACCGCCGCACATCACCACATCCAATTCTCTTGCAGAAGCAGTAGCTTGGGGAGAGAAACAGCAAGCTGCCATGGCCACTGTCTTGCTTTTTCTCTCCGATGCCCTTCACCCTCTGAACGACAGCCCCCAGAGGAGCTGGGGCTGTCGGCCCAGGCAGGCAGGAGGGGGCCCTGGGGAAACACATGGCCAGGCAGTCACAGCGTGTGAACACGGGCTGGAGAACATGGAAATTCCCATCAGGCCCAAGCCAACATGATGGATGGCTCTTCCATCACCGGCTTTCACCTCCAACTGCCTCTCCCAGCTTATTTCTATCTCCCCATCTATTTTTACAAGACGGGGGGGGGGGGTCTTAACTCTTCTTTCAGAGGATTAAAACTATTCTCTTAATTTTTGGGTGCCAAAACCTGCCCCAAAAGGTGACCAGGAGGTCCCACACCCCATCAAGCCGAGGTGAAGCACTGCCCATCCCCATTCCCAGCTCCTGCTCTGCCCCCACGGAGGCATATCTCCCAAACCCCAGCATGGAGATGCCCCCCAAACCAGCCCATGTGTGGAGCGAGGGGTGAGGGGCAGGGGTCCTGCCGCATCCCCGAGCTCCCACAAGGTGGCAGGTCTCCATAATCGTTTCATCTGCTGCCATCCAACCCACCGAAGCCCACCAGCCACCCCCAAGGTTCTGCCAAGGGGGATGCTGAGCCCCATTTCTCCAATACGCACATGCAAACTGCATTCTTTGCAAGATCAATATATTCATGCAAAGCTTAAAAAAAAAAAAAGAAAAAAAAAAGAAAAAAAAAAAAAAAAACAGCAGCAAAAGTAGGACAAGGCACGGCCAAATAATGTCTCCTTGCACATCCTGGGTGACTGCAGCGTTCAGAGCAGCCACGTGGCAAAGCAGGAGCATGCCAGAGAGCTACAAAACCGGGAGGGAGCGGAGAGGTAGTTCAACAGGGTTCAGAAGCCAGGGAGGAGATTTAGAGATTACGCCAGATCAAAGGATAATTATTTTGTTATATTTCCCTATCTGCATCACTAGACCGGTTATACGAGAACACGAGCGGCTGCGCTGGTTTTCCAGTTCCCGAGCATGCCTGGTGCACAGACAACACCACTAAACCTAAGGAATAAATGCTGGGCCTTCAGCTGAGCTGCTCATGCTGTGGGTATTCAGGAGCACGGAGAGCAAACCCCGCGAGACCCGGAGGTTTGGTTTGTGAGACCCAGAGGTTCAGTCTGCAAATGCTTCCCCCGCTGTCCGTGTGCCAAGGAGCATCAGCACAGGGCTGATTTCCAGGTCTGAGGCTGGCATCTTAATTTCACGGCCCCCCTCGCTGGTCCCCTGGGGAAGGCAGCGAAAGCCATCAACAGCAGGCACTTTGAAGTGCTGCCATCAGCCAAGAAACCCCCTGTAGGAAGGAGATTTCCCAACACCGAGCATGCATCCTCCCGTCCAAAGAAGCGATAGGTATCGGGCTACCTGGGAGGACCTTGGCCGTGGCTCCAGCCCCTCAAGTACCTGGGATATACGGGCTAGCTGTGGTGAGGATGAGCACCAAGGCGTAGGCGTGCGGCTCTCCCAAAGTGCAGCTGCCTTGCCACTGCTTCACCCCGGTCCCCAGGGACCCCTGCCCACCAGGACCCTTCCCTTCCCCAGGGAAAGAGCCTGGAGGAAGAGGATGCACATGGGTATGCTCCCAGCTCCAACAAAACCCCCTCTCGCCAAGGCTGACCACGGGCTTTGGTGGTCCCCCCCCCAAGCTTTTGGGGCCCCCCTCCCGTCGCCAGAGACGGCTGCCTGCTCTCCACGCCGTATCGATACTGTGGTTAATTTACAGGGCAATAAAAGTTAATTAATGCCATAGTTACAAAGCCATTACAATGTAATTATTGTTTAATTGGATTATAACTTATGTAATTTCCGACAAAGTGCTTATTGCTTATGTAATAAACCAGAAGATATTTGCAAAGTGATTAATTGCCGCAGCGCCAAGCAGCTGGCACGGCGCAGGGATGGGGACTGTGAAGACCCCAGAAAGCATTTTTTCTCCCCAAACTCAGCACCACATCTTCCTCAGTTCTGTGGCATTTCCTTGGCATTTTGAGCTCTGTCACCATGGACCCGTCCGCTTGCTGCCCTCGGAGGAGCATGAATCAGAGGGGAAAAAACACCAGCCAAAAGAGGAATTCTCCAGTTCCCTGCATCTGTCCCTAGGCCTCCCTCTCCTGCCTCATCCTTCCCTAAGAAAATGGAAAACCAAGGAAAATCCCTCCGAAGCAGCAGAATGTCAAGCTGGGAGGCTGCTTGCCCAGCTGCCCTTTTCTGGTAGATGAGCCTCGTCCCCTGTGCACAGAGCAGGTTTTGGGAGCGAAAAGGGCAAGCCAGGTAGAGGAGGACCCGGGGCTACAGATTAATCTAGCGCAGAGTCGGACCTGAAAACACCGAGGAGGAACTAACTCGCTCCTGATAACACACGTGGGAGCCAGAACCCAGGTAGCAAACCTGCTGAGCATCCCTGAGTGCTGTGCAAAGGGGGTCAGCAGAATCAGGGGGCCATATCCTGCACCCAAAGGGCCCAATGCACCCAGCTCGTAAGCAGCGAGTGCCTGGATGAGCTCTGCAAGGCTGCTTCGTGCTCTTGAAAACGGTGAATTACAAAAAAGATTTTTATGATTAATATTGCTGCTGGGATAATTACTGTTATTACTACTATTATTACTGTTTGGATAGGAGCTTGTCAGGGTTCATTTGGGGAGGGAAAAGTCACAGCCTGCTCATGGGAAAAAGGGCTAAGCGTGCTTGAGGCCATTCGTTGCATGACTCAGGGCCCTTTCATTTTTGCAGTCGGTGATTACCAGCCCACCTTCCCCTCTGCAGCACCACCCCAACCCGTGCACACAGCGTCCACAGCCTTTCTGCCCCTCCAAAGTCCTCTGCTCCGCACACAGCCCCTGTGACCCACAGGAGCAAGGTGCCATCCTGCTCCCGAGGCTCCTAGAGTAAAGGAAACAGCTTTCAAAGTGCCAGGGAGCAGTTTTCCAGCAAGAAAACACAGCTGCTTTGAATTCCAGCAATTAAAAGTTTGACTGGGGGCGGGAAGGGAAGCAGGGAAGCTCACACTTCTCTCACACTCGCTTTAAGTTCTTCGCCACGTTTTTGGGATGCTGTGTTTTTACCTGAATAAACTGTCTCTGTGAATCTGCCTTGACTTTTTTATTGTTTTACGGGGAACTTGCAGCTGCCTCCTCCTACAGTAAAAAAAATAAAATAAACAACCTCAACCTGCAAAGGGCCTAAATTTTTGGACGTGATGCAAATTCCAGCTCCTGCTCGACCACGAGGACCACGGCAGATGAAGACCTCAGCGGCAGACAACTTCACGGCGCTGCTCTGGTGCGGCAGCACCGCCGCAGCCCGAGTGATCTGCGCCTGACATTTCCAGCGCTTAAAGAGCACCAGGGGGATTTGCTCTGGTGCTTTTGTGAATGGTATTTAAAGCTTCTTTTCATAACCCTGACCCGGTTTACCCTTTGACGTGCAAATCAATCTTGCCTTAAATTGTTTAGCTTCTAGTCAAACACGGGAGCCCCATGGATGTAAATATTATGTTTGCTCACTTTATAATCCGGCACGCTCCGCGGCAGCCTCTCTCTCTGCTCCAGCATCACCCTGCCTTGTTCCCCCATCCCACCCCGAGCAGGAGCTGGGGGGAAGAACCTCCTCAGGGTATCGAGAAGGAAAAAAGCATTGCACAAAAAGCACTACCTGGGGCTAAACTCCACCAAACGAAGTGCCTGAGCTTGGTTTGTTGCACCTCACCTTTCACTGCCCCTGTTGTAGTGGCTGCTCCCAGCCTCTGGCTCCACAGGTGAGGTTAAGGAGAGCTTGGGCTACCAAAAACAACTTTTTTTTTATTATTATTATTTTTTCTCTCCACTGAGCCAGACTCTCCTGTTCAGGCACGACTCAGTGAATCAAAACTTTCTCTCCGACTTTCCAGCCCCCCGTCTGCGGACCCGCCACCAACCAGAGCTCTGCACACAGAGCCACCGCGATTATCCGAGAACATCTAATAATATTTAATCCCGCTAAGCTCCTGAACATGCTCCTACCTTCTAGCAATGAGAGCTGTGGCTTAATTAACAGAGGTTAATTAATAAGCCAGGGAGTGGGAGGAGGAGGAGGGAGGGGCAGCTTTCCAGGAGAGCCTGGTTACTTCTCCAGCACTCCAGCCCGCACCCAGCCTGCTGCTGGGGCTCTGCTTTGGAGCAGCTTTACAGCCCAATCCTGCTCCCCCTGCTGAGCTCTACCCTTGGCTCTTGTCCCGCTGCCTTGGAGAGTTGCATGGGGCAGAATAAAGGACAGGCTGTGCATGTGCGGCCACCAAAACTCGATCCCCAACACACTTTTCAGGTGCCCTCTGGGAGCGCACAGGTCATTTAAGCCAGAGGAGAAAGCAGCAGCTTTCTTTTATGGCCAAACCAGAAGCCCAAAGAGATGCCATGGATGCTTTGTCAGCCCTATTCTTACCGTTCTCACATCCATCCTCCCTCTGGGAAAACATTTCTCCCTTCCCTATGGCCAGCCTTCCAACCCTTTGCTTTAATTAGGTACCGAAAAGCTGGTCTTGCACCACAGAATGGGGGAAAGTGCCGCGCGATGCCTCCCTGCCAAAGCACACATCCCTCTGACTTTCCAAAGGGTGTCCTTTTCCTACAGCAGTGCTCTCCCTTGGGGCCAAACCCTCCGTCCTGGTGGAGGCAGGAGCCTCCTGAAGGCAGCGTCAGGAAGCCAGGTCTGCAGCATCCCAGCTCCAGGCTCCTTGCCAGGGAGCAGGCAGCAGGCTGGCACGCTCTCACAGCCTGCAACTCCGCGTCTGCATCACCAGAAATTATGTTCAAAACTCAGAATATCTCATTACATCACCCAGCGAATATTTCCTAGTGCAAGAGGAACAAGGAAGCCTGAAGAGCAGTGTAGACCTAGAAGAGGACCGCTCTTAAACCATCTCCTGGAAGCCTGCCACGTTACTCTCCTGTACAAGCAACAAGAAGTGGAAGAAAATAAACATTATTTTGCAATAAATGGATCAGGGAAGGTGGCAGGAGCCACCACAGGAAAGGAGGTGGAAGTGCTGCAAAGGGGAAAGGAAACGGGTGGTGGGATGAGCAATAAAATGAAAGGAATGGGTTGTGTGGGCACTGGGTGAGCAAAACAACCCGCATGGTACGTGGCATCACAGCCTGTCCTAAAGTTTATCCTGCTCCCATTTTCTTCCTCCAGAACATCCCTCTTCTACAGCAACCAAAAAAAAAAAAAAAAAAAAAGGCAGACAAATCAGGTTTTCTCCCCAAAAATAACTAGGGAGGGGGTGGGGGTGGCAAAGAGTAGGCAGGGCACAACACTGCAGCACTTCTCTTCATTAGGTTAGCGAGACTGCCAAGAGGTAATAGCATTAAAGCTGGAGGCTCTGCGGGTAATAGCATGCAAATTGCTCCAAAGGCAGCACAGAGGAAGGCCGCTGTCTGAGCAAAGCGACAAGGACAACACCGAGAGCTCCTTTTGGCACAGGTTTTGTGCCCTGCTTGCCGCTGTCAGAGCGGGCAGAGGAAGGGCCTTCACCACACAATTCACACACATCCATGGAAATCCTCCCAAACTATTTGAAAAAGCCCTGAAGTAAAATTGTTCCCTGCTTCATTTTCCGGCAGCATTGGTGGTTTCTGCAAGGCTTTGAGGACACCTGGGGACAAGCAGGAGATGCTCTGCTCTCCCAAGGTCCTCCATAGTTCCTCTTTGCACCCACCCACGGGTGCCAAATAAACCAGGCCCCAGCCTGGGCCCCATCCACCCCCCTCATGCTCCTGGCCAAGGGGGAAGCCATTTCACACTCCTGCTGCCCAGATGCTCAGACGACCTCAGGATGCCTTTTGCTCAGTTCAAGAGTCTCCTCATCAGGAGCCGCAGCAGCAGCCAGCTTTTCCCTCTGCTTGCTCATGCAATTAGGTACAGCTTCCTAATTGGAGTGCTGGGAGCTATTTATAGCTTTATAATGACCATTTGGTGCAGCAGCACTTAAATGTATGTTAAAAAAAAAAAGTCAGTAGCCTCGGTGGTAAGCAAACCATGCTCATCGGAGGAGGATGTCACCAAAGAAAGGTCAGCAGCCTGGAGAGGTAGAGCAGAGAGATACGGCAGGATGAAAGGAGCACCGTGATTCCCTCTTCTCCAGCTGAGGAGCAGCGTGATGGATCTACGCACTCCAAGTTTACGATGCACCGAGATTAGAGCATTTATCTATCCACTCCCAAGCCCGTGCTCTGCAGACGAGGCCAGGTTTTAGGGCTAAGAACACATGGGATGAACTCAGCCGTGACTGCTGAGGCACGTGCAGCATCAGACAGATGTTTCCACAGCCCTTCCTTCTTGCTCACTGGCTGACAAACCCTTGGATACAAGACCATGTGTTTCAGGAACTATTCCTTTCCTCCGTGCCCATATGCCATTTGTAGGATAATTGGTCGCAGTCTGAGCTGCGAGATCTAATTACTTATCTGTTTAAATGAATGAAATGCCACATACATATATATATATATACACACACACGCACATATATATATTTTGCAGGACTGGAAATCTCTGAGCCTTTCATGGAACGCCTATCTCCAGCAGCATTACATGATTTCCCTTTGTGACCCCGATTTCCTAACTTTAACTCTGTGGGTTTAACCGAGTGATACGACTGTTTTGCCAGCAGATGCCGTGAATTGGAGGCGCTGATTTTTTTTACTTTTTGAGTGGTTGGCATCAAGAGGTAACTCCTTGACAGACAAAGACAGGCAGGTCCTAACCAACCTGACAGTGCCATTTTAATAGGATCTCCCCTGGAATCGTTAATAGCGTCTCCAAAACCTCCTTAAGCAATTGGTATGCCAGGACTGAAAACATTTACGGAGAGGAACAAGTCCTGCATGCTCTGGGAGGCCTTTGTATGCTCACATTTAATGGGAAATTGGAGAACTGGATGGGTACGAAATGCCCCCTGATATTCCCTGCCTCAACAGGAGAAGAATTTGGATGCCTGGAGGCCAGGGGTGCTTCTTCATGGGGACAAGGCGGTGGGCAGGAGATGGAGAGGGACCTTCATGCACCTGGGGCATGGCAATAACAGCACCAGGAGGACCGTGACCCCCAGATCCTCACTGGCACCTGCTGGAGACCCCAGGAATGGGGGGGTCTCAGCTGGGTGCCATCTGCCCCTGCTGCCCCCTGCCCCGGGGAAGGGCACACACCGGCGGCTTCAAAGGCATGCCTTTAAACTCCCTGCAACAGGAGACTCATTTTTCATGCGGAATGAGATAAAATTCCCACTGTTACCTCATTTCCATCTCAATACCGGTAGGTTATAGATGGCTATTATTTATATACGTGTAAGACATCCGTTTCTTATTCTGTGGGATACGGTAAGAAGAAAAATACCCATCCTGCCTGTTCACCTTTCCTGGATTGTCTCTCTTTTTTTAAATCCCTTGCTCAAGTTTGACTGTTGCTGAGAATTTGCAAATAAATAAAGGAGCGAACAGCCCCATAAAAGCTGATTGTTTCCCCCTCCTGCAAAGATTGTCTTTGTGAAGAAGATTAAAAATCCTTCCGTGCTGCAGAAGACAAAGGTATCCCTGGGCGAGAAGACGACATGAAAGAGGTTACTACACACATCTCTGGGCTGCGCGGGCCGCTAATTCATGCCGTTGTCAGCCTTCCTTGTCCATCTCTACTCTTTCTTGCCATTGCCATCAAAGGAGAAGTTTGCTCTGTGGTTGCTGGAGGTAACTTTGGAAGTTACGGCTGCAACGTGAGCAGGATTGCACTGACGAATACAGCCTTCAGAGAGAAGCTCCTGGCTGCAAGCCTACTGCTAAATACAGCACAGGGCCCCACTGGGCTGAGCTCAGAAGGGCCCTACAGAAATCCTCAGGGCATGCAAATACTCTAAAGATCTGCAGGGCCTCCTCCTCCCTGCCTCCTATCCCTCCTGAGACCCGAGGAGCACTTTGGAGATGCTGGCCTCAGCCCCAGCCTCCAAGGGCACCCCTGCTGCCCTCCCAAGATCCCCAGTGGGTGCTGCATGCTCCCACCAGCTCCCAGGCCCCAGCAGTTTCCCCAGGGACAAGGACACGGACGTGCTGTGCTCCCCAGGTGGGCGAGAAGCCACCAGGTCCTCCCTAGGAGGAGCACACAGCCCACAGCAGGTGCAGACCACAGGGCGAGCTCCAGAAGCCGGTGGGTTTTGCTTTCCCTCCCCTCCGAAACTGCTTCGTCAGGACTCGGTAGAAGCACAGCAGGTTTTACTGGTACCTGCAGTATCAGCAAAGTATCTGCTTTGCTTCTCTGCTGACAGCCCACACTCAATTTGGGAGACTTAAAAGACCTCCAGATTCAAAGCCTGGTAATGCTTTTCCTCTCCCTTTCTTCCCTTCCTCTTTCCCTCTCTCTTTAATGGCTTTCTCTAAAGAGAAAAGACTGTCTCCCTCCTTCATGTAGAGCAGAGCAAGGAAGAAATGCTATTTTTTCATTTTTTTTCTTCCCCATCCACCTGCACCAACTCCCCACCAGCAACTTACCTCTCCTCCCAGCAATGCCCCTCCTGCAACAGATGGGGGTACCACCATGAAGCAGCCCCCAGAAAAGATGAGGGCTACCTAAATCAATTTCAGGGAGCTTGAGGGACTTCATAAGACGAAAAAATATATATATATAAATATATGTTGATCTGCCCAAGCACAATCGCATCCTTCCCCAGGTAACCGCAGCCTCTTCCCTTTCAGAGCCAGGATGAAAAGCTGCTCCAGCCCAGGCCCTGGAAAACATTTATTTCTCTGTTTCCAGCCAAAAGCTGTTGAAAGAGATGGACACCGTTCCATTCATAATTGCCAAACAGGGTAAAATACAGCCTCAGACAACTTTCTTTATTGCTAACCATTAGCCAAGTCTGTAGCCTAACAGAATTTACATGTTTTCTGAGCGATGGGATTTCTTTCAGTTGCCAGCCTACAAATGCGATGTTCTAGGGTATATTTTGTGCATGACGTGGAGGGGACAGAGAGCTGAAGCAGCAGTCATCCAGAGCCCCTGAGTAGGGCTGAGTGATTGAAATCACTCCAATTTCCCCTGTTATTAAATAGAAGAGTGCTCCTGCTTTGTCTCAGAGATGTGGCAAAAAAGCTGTAAAGGAAAAAGGCGTCAAATGTGGAAATGCCTGAGGAAGAGGGGCTTGTACGGATACCTCTCCCCGTTTTCTCTCTCATCTGCAGTAATTTGAGACCGTGCCCATTTGAAACTCCTCTTTGGCAAGCACCAAATCAGGCTGCATTACAATTCTTAATGGGGTGCTGTGGGCACAGAGAGCAGTCAAGGCTTGGAGTGGTGGAGAGGAGCCATGTGCAGATTTCATATATTTGAGGTAAAAGGGCAGATTCTGACAGGGAACACCATAAGGTCTTGGGAGCAACGGAAGAAATTCAGGCACAAAGAGGAATTCATCCCTTCTGCCCACCAGCCTCTCCTTTCTGATCAATTTTGAAATGCTGGTGGGCTCTGAGCCACATCTAAATATGGTTTCTGAGTCTGGAGTCCAAGAAAGACCTCAAAACCCAACAAATTGCCCCCAACCTGAGTATGCCAGTGCCCTGTGCCGGGAACTAGAAGTAGCCTAAAAACAAGAACCATGCGAGGTGTGAGATCTGGGGATTTCTCTTCCAAAGCCTTTTAATTTAGCGTTTGATTCCAATGAGAGCCGGGGGAGATGCATGCCGGCACAGGAAACATGATATGCGTGTTGTGAGCGCTCCCCGAGAAAACAAAAGATTTCACGTTTGCTCTGCCTGATTCTCCCTGGCCCCGTGCATGCTTAATTAACCCCAGCTTTCCATCATGCAGAGGTCTTGAACACGATCTCCCAGAGCCCGGATGAATGCCCTATGAATAAGCATTTTCTGCCTGCAAAAGCTCTATAAAGTGCGCCCGGTCAGCACCCTCCCTTTCTTAGCTGTAAGTCACCTTTTCTTGCTGGTGAGGGACTGAAGCCTCAGCAGAGATTAAAGACCTCTTGAAATTCTCCTGCTGGAGACCCTTAGGCATCCAAATATTTTCCCAAGCCACTGGGAGATGCCAGGGTTTGTTATATTTTTCTGGTGGCTTCACCTTGGAAAACGTCAACAAGAGGTTGAATCTGTTTGCTGATATAAAACCAGGGAGAAAATATTTTAGAAGTGACATTGGTTTGAGAAGGTAGTTGTGATGTGACCTTTGTCAACAGCCTGCCTGTGCATCAAACCTGTCCCTTAAATTCCACCTGTGTGCAAAGGGACAACCAAACAAGAGGTCTCCCAGCCTCCTCCACCACGAATGCCAAAAAATGGGCAAGATCTGCAAAAGTCAAGTCCCAGCCTTGACACCAGCACTCACCCAAACCACAGCAATGCCAGAACAGTATTTGCAAAAGCCAAAGAGAACAGAAAGACTCCCCGGTGCATTTTAATTACCAGGAAACTTTGGGCACAGATCTTTTTCCCCATGTTTTCAGACTCCCACCCTTGGATTAACTCTGGTGAATGCAGACAGAACCTGATGGCACCTGCATGCCTGCCGACCTTAATTCCCCAGCACCCAGAAAGCTGGCGTGCCTTTGCCTGGATTCTCACCTTCAGTAAGGTCTCTTCCTTTTTGTTTTTGTTATTTCCCCTGCCACGCACACAAACCCATTCTTCCAGCCCCCATCATCCCAGAGACGTCCCTTCCACTCCCCCAGCTCAGACTGACCACAGGAACCCTTCCCGAGGACTCATCCAAGACCTGAGGCACTCCAAAATTGGCCTGTAGAGATCACGCAAAAACCTCACGCAGGGCACCCGGGATCGTTAAAGCATCTAATTATGTACTTCCCGTTCCTAAGCCTGATTTGATTTAAGCAGCTCCTTGGCTGGCGCTCTGGGACATAACACCACGCTCTGAATCATCCCCGTCCCATCTGCTCCGCTCGCTGCCCTCGGCTCCTCGCAGGTAGGATAACACCACGCTGGGCTAAATATTTAATGGGAGTGCTAATGGCTTTGTTAAGTGAAGCTGGGGGAGCATCTCCTCGGTTTAGGATGACAGAAGAGGGTTTGTGCTAATGGGCAGCCTGGCCATGCTGGTCCCCAGGTGGTTTTGTCCTCGTGCCATGTTCCTGGGACATCGATACGAGACATACAGGCAGAAAATGACAGGCTCGTGAAGGGGTTGAGTTCTCCTGCTTGAGAAAAAAAAAAAAAAAAAAAAACTAGCAGCAAGCCCTGCCATACGGGGTTTTGGGTAGAGGCCCTGTGGAGCCGAGCCAGAGCTGCCCATTTTCACCTTGCTGGGATTTTCCCCGCAGTTTGCAAATCCCGCCAACGGGAGATGAAAACACCCACCACCGTCTCAGGGTCAGATGGCAGTTTGTGTTTATGAAAACTGCAATTTGTTTTCATGGAAACTAGTAAAACGATTGCGAGCAAACCTGGAAAAACACAGCTCACCCTTTGGGGAAGGGTATTTTTTACGAAGCGCTTTTGCTGCCGGGGTTGATGGAGCGTGCTTGGGAGATGGCATGAGGCCACCCTAGAGGTCTGCCCCAGGTAGGGAAGTCACCAGGGGATCCAGAAGACACCCACCAGAGGTTAGCAAGAAGGGGGAGGCAGATCTTGAACAACACACAACCCTTTGGAGTCTCAAAGCTATGTCACCTCCTTCTTTCCCTGCATTTTATCAAGTGGCAGCAGGTAAAAATGGGCCGGCAGGCAGGACTGCTCACTCACCGCTCTTCCCCTGGGGCATTTCCACCTCTTGCTGCTCTTTCTCACCAGGTCCCCCCAAAATCCATCTCCATGCCATCCCTTTTGGCTGGATTAATCTCAGCCTGATCCCATGAGACCAACACCGTGGCACAGGCAGCGTAAATCTTGCTAGCTGTGGCAGGCCAGGAGCGACACGTGTTGGTGGAGAAGACCTTTTTGCAATAAAGCAAATTTATTAAAAGGCGCACTTCAGCCTGATTAAATTAAACAACGTGGCACTAGCAAATAAAGTTGTGTTTAGTTTTGTTTTTGTTATCTCAGCACACCACAGAAAAAAAAAAAAATGTCTGTAATACGAACAGCTATTTAATACTCTAACAGAATGGGGAAAAATCCCATTCTTCATAGGCTCGCGACACCCATTCGTTATCTTCCCTTGGCCCCACCACCACAAATCACGGCGGAGCCTTGAAGCAAAAATAGCACAAATGTAAAGCAATATAATGTCATCTGCTTCCCGAGATATGTAATAATGCATCGTGCACACAAACAAACCTTCCTAGCACACCAGCAGGGCCCTCCCTAAGCCTCCCTGCGTGGCTCTTAAGTTCCCAGACTCATTTCAGGGCTATTTCCAGGATGGAGATGGCTTTGAAAATGAGGCTGAAAAAGGCTTCCCAGCTCAGTTTTGTTTTGATTTCTGCTATGCAGTGAGAAAGGGCAGGCGCTCTGCTCCGAAATCCACGACTTGCCTTCGGTGCCTTGTCATTACAGGTGCACCTCGCCTTTGTTCCTTCCCAATCCCTCCCAAATCTACCTCAGCTAGTTGTAGATGAAAAATGGTGTTTGGCTGATTTCTTTCCCGTTAGCCCCGCTACAACATTTGGCTAATTCCAGGGCCGTGAGCACACAAGCATTATTTAAGCTCTACTGGACAATCCCTGTCAAACACAGCCCTCTCCTTGCCTTCCCCATTCCTCCAATCACGGCAGGAGCCCCCAGACCTCACACCACCCTGCTCCTGCCATCCCACCACCCGGGGGGACACGGAAGTCCCCTGGTGGGCAGCAGCAGGAGGTGGTGCCTGGTTTGGGGGCTGACATCTCCAAGCCTTTGCTGCCAAGAGTTGGAAATGCGTGAAGCAAAGAAAAGGTAAGGGGAAAAAGATTTTGGCATCAGCCCATGACTCTCTTCTGGTAGAAGCTAGAGGAGAGGAGGAAAGAAGCAGGCCGTGACGTCTCCAAGCGCTCCTCACCCAGAGGTGCAAGGAAACCCTTGGTGGGATCTCCCAGGGGGAAGCAGAGTCAGAGGGAAATTAATCAGGAGTGTTGTGCCCCTTCAGATGTGCATCACCCTCCGCTTTCCTTCTTGGACCAGCCATCTTCTCATGAGACATAAAACCAAACCACCACGTGGCATTGCTGTTGGGGGAACGCAACCAAGCTCTGGAAGCTCTGGTGACCACAGAGCCCACCAAGGCAAGGATGCAGACCCACCTCATGGCTGCCACCAAGGGCACATGGCACCAAGCCAAAAAACCTGACCAGCTCCAACAACACGGCCCAAATCTCACCATCCTCATACCTTTCCATACAAAGGCGGACCCGGGGTTGAGGCAGCTCCAACCCCTTGGGAAGCGTTAAGTCAGCTTCGAAAGGTGAAGGCGTCTCCACGCTCCTTACACATTTTAACCCAACACTGAGAGCTGAACGTGCTTTTAAACAACATTAATGATCAGGCATCAGCCATCTGGAAGCTTTCCATAACAGCATTTGACTACTGGACAGCGCTCAAGCTGATGAAAGCGTGCCAAGCTCTGGGCACTTGGCTGGCACAAGGAGTGTTTAGTGCTTCAGGGAAGACTCGGCACAGCTTTTGATCCTTTCTAGTCCCGCAATATTTGAACAAAAATAACCCGTTTCTCCCCTCTTCCTCCCAACCACCGTTTCCCTGGGTTTAATAATAGAGAAGAGGAGGCCGTACGAGTGGTTTGGGCATGGTTCAGCAACGCTGTTTTTAATGGCTCCAGTCCCCAGACACTAATATTATTGTGTTGGTCACACATCTGCCTGAATTTGGGGGATATCCACTAAATCTCACAAGTTCTCTCCTCCTGCAACTCTCTCATTTTATTGAATATTCTCTTCCTGAAAGACTCACCAGCCCCTAAGAGTTTTGGGGCCGCTTTTTCACATTCCCTTAACCCTTCTCCCAGACGTCCCATTTGCTCCCATTTCTGCACCTTTGCATTCAGGATGAGGGGAAGGAAGATAAACCTGGCAATGGCTGGGAAGAGCTTCAGAAATGGAGGTAAAACACCATCAGGGTCAGTCACAGAGCAGGCAAAGGGAGATGATGGAGATCTCAGAGCAGGAAGCGATCCTAAGGAGCATTTCCTTATAATGAGGCACCAAGGCACTGTCCGGATGACCAAAGGCAGTTGAGACATGACCCAACATCGTGGTGCCCCCACTGACAACCTCACCCTCCTGCACAGAATCATCTCCATGGGTACAGACTAAGCTGTGCAATGCTTTGCTGCTCTAGAAGCCAAGGATCCATCCTGCTTCGACAACCAGCTCTTGCTCACCATCCATCACTGCCTTACAAACGGGCACAATCAATAAGTCAAAAAACCTTGCACATTAAACACAACAGCTTTCCTTGCACATCCAGTGCTAGAAGAGCATTAAAAATAGTAAGAAAAAAAAAAAAAAAAAAAAGTGCCAAGATGACCTTTTTTCTTTTAACCCTTTAAACCAAGGATTCAAACAAATCAGAGAAAAGTCAGCGCTGCTGCTTTGCTTTGGAGACAGAGACCTGATGCCTCTCGCACCTCCTCCCTGCACCAGCAAACCCCAGCATCCTCCCAGCTCCTGTGAAAAACGCCCCAGTGCTGTCCTCCTCCCAAGGGGCACATCTACAAGCAGGGCATAAACATCGCGTAGCTGCAGGCAGCCTCAGCTGTGAGCGCATCTCTCGGGCATGTTCCCTGCACTGCTTATTCCCCTGTCGGAAAAAAAAAAAAAAAAAAAAAAAAAAAAAAAAA
>CM021770.1:3166472-3341871 GCA_011076525.1 Nettapus auritus | reverse complement strand
CACGCAAAACTGATTAGAGCGAGGCATGAGAAAGAGTGATGGAAAGTGGTGAACAATAAAACCAGGGAGCAAGCAACACAGCTCCTGGGGAAAAAAAAAAAAAAAAAAAAAAAAAAGCTGATGCTTTCAAGATTAATCACTAATGACAAATAATTGTGGCAGTGGAATGCCAACAAAAAGGCAGAATGGAAACAAGAAATGGACAGAAAAAACAGGCATTAGGTCTGATGGTGAATTTAAGGCCATCAACTCATAATTGCAGCCATTACAGCCAGTATTTTCAAGTGAGCCCAGCAATAGCGAGAGCTGCTGGATGTGGTATCCTTATGAAAAAATTTGGCTGTTATTTAGGGCCCTGAGAACTCACTGTTAGCAGCCCTTCCGAGTCGCTCTATCTGGCTGTGCATCACGCATCACTCACAGAACTGCCAGTTTTGGGCTCGTTTTGCGATGTTTACGGATGATGGAAGCAGCGGGAAGGCAGCCGAGCACCCAGCCACGCACGGTCACCTCGGAGCTCCGACTCACAGCACACCGAGTGACTAAAACCAGGAGCAGTTCCCTGGCTCTGGTCTTCTCCTCTTCATCTTTTTTTTTTTTTTTTTCCTGGTAGGAATTGTCACCCTAGTTTCTGCATGGCATTTTATCCACCCAACATCACGTCGGCTTGAAGCAGGGAGGCTCTTCCAGCGCCCTGCCTAGGGGGCATCCCACATGTACCAGCCACCTTGCAGGACAGCCAGCGTCCCTCTCCCAGCCACCTACTGCCAGAATGACCAACGGCAAATTGTTTAGTGGCCTCTTGCTTCTCTGCCAACCTTTTTTTCCACCCTCTCTTCTTCCCCATTTTAGATGGAAACCACCCCGTGCTTCCCACTGTTAAGACACGTATACCCGATGCCCTGATAAAACTCTCCGACTCACAAGCTGGGGACACCTGATACCGCAAGGAAAAAGGGAACTAGGGCAGGACGCTGGTCCCCCCATCACTTTTTTGACCATAATCCCGCTTTGACGCCTACCCACCAGATGCTACCCATATCACAGCACGGCCAGATGGCTTCGGTGTCTCTTCCCCATTGAGTATCATCAGTTCCCGATAACGTTCCCTCTGCTGTGGATATATAATAGCCCCTGTGGAGCAGAACAAGGTGCCCACATGTACCGAGACATCTGTACATGTGGCCTTGCAGCCCAATTCACGTAGCAGAATGCAAGCTTGCAGTTGGAGAAGACTGCACCACCTCATCATGCTGTGCCGGGTGACCAGCACGTGTCACCCCGGCTCAACAGCCACTGCTCGCACCCTGTGCCAAAGGGCCAGGGCTGCGCACAGGCTGGTCTTTGGCTTGAAACACTGCTTGCTGCAGGGACAAAAGGATGGACGGATGGACAACCAGGCTCCTTGGTGCCCAACAAAGAGGTACGGAGCCAGCAGATCAACCCTGGCAGCCAGCACCGGGATCTGGGACAAGGGGGTCCCCCCATCAGCTGCTGGTCCCCACACAGGGCGCAGACGGGGACAGCTGTGGGGTGGAGGGCACAGGGTGGCCATGGAGATAATTGCCTGCTCTACTAATTAAAATTCCAGGCCCTTTTGCAAAAAAAAAAAAAAAAAAAAAAAAAAACACGCTGCTAATTGGGGCTGGGATCTGCCCAGAGAGCCAGGAGCCCGCACGGAGCGGGAGGGATGAAAGTTGGAAAGCACCCGGGCCCCCCAGAGGGGCAGCAGAGCCGAGAGCTGTTTTGTCCGGCTGGTAACGAGGGGCCAAATTGCTTTTGACAAGCCAAGGGGATGGGAAATAATGGGGGTCTGTGAAAAGCCCCGAGTGCAGCCGGGGGGATGCATGAGATAATGAGGGGGCACGGCCTGCGGCTTCCCACCACACTTTGGCACAGAATGGCTCTGCCCACAGCAAAGTGATGCCTCCACCTCGTACCCCTCCCACAGAACCCAAATCTGGGCCATGTATGAAGGCATGCAGCCCATTTCACCCCCACACACACACACAGAAAATAGGTTATTTTTTTTTTTCCCCCATGTTGTCATCCTACTTATAGGGTTGGTAATTTGAGTTCTTGCCCAGGCCTCCACGTGAACATGGAGCTGACATCAAATTTCTCACTTTTTGATGAGATTTCACATCTGTTTGTCAAGAATAGGACAGGAAAGACGCATGCATTACTCCACAACATGGAAAATGGCTTTGGGGTTGCTTCTGTCAGACAGAAAGAAAACGCCCGAATTACACGGGTTTGGTCTTCCTGGTGCACAAGGAGAGACCTCGTGCTAGGTTGCCCTCCTAAACAACCAATTCCTACCTGTATTTTTCCCCTAGAAACTCCATTTTTCCCCAGGGATGGGATTTCCCTGGAGAACAGCTTCAGGGGAGGCCAGCCACATACTCTGCTCACCCAAGCATCGCACCCTGATATTTTCCAGGACACCTCATTCCCCCTCCCCAAAGGTTTCTGCTCCTCCAGGGTCCAAAAGAAGGGGACAGAGACACCCATTTCCAGGGAGGAGCACCCTCTCGGTGATGTTTTTGTACACAAAGAGACAAGCATTACCCTAACTCCTTTGTGTCCCCTTGGACAAGGAGCTGCCACATGCACCAGACCTGCACAGTTCCCACCCAGCTGCTTTCAAAGCAGGTAACAGGAACCTCAGGAGGTGCTAAAGCAGTTGTTTTGTGGGGGCTTTTTTCCATATCAAGCAATGCAAAATAATAGTAATAATAATAATAAAAAAAAAAATCTTGTTTCAGTGTTTTCCCCACACATGCACTTTTCTAAAGCCGGATCATCTTCCCTCCAGCTGAGCTCTTAAGTGGGCACTGTGCAAGCTACAGTCTCAGTTTAAAAAGCTTTGTAGCAAACCTAAAGGGCAGGTAGCCTTAGAAAAATAAAATAAAACAGATTTCTTTTCTTATTTTAAAGACAGATTCCCAAGGCTTCCTGGAAAACAGAAAGACTCCCTTTGGTTTCAGCCCTGCTCTCCCCAATGGCAGTGGGGAGCATTAAGAGGGCGATGATCCCAAAGGCAGGACTCGCCCCATCTCACAAATAGGGCACCGTCAATTCAGGACCTAAGAGATGGGCGATGCTCTCCTGGGATGCACTGCCACCCTACAGCCACCCGGCCCCGTGGGCTGACACCCACCAGCACCATGCAGGGACGTGGGCACACACCAGAGCAGGCAGGTAGGGATGCTGCACCTCCCCTGCAGCTGCAGGAAACAGCTTGAGGACACGAGAGGGGAAAAACCAAAGCGGTCAGGGCCTCCAATCTGTCTCGACATCTTTCCTTAACAGTTTGGGGTCAAGCCTGATCCTGGCAGGGTCAGCTCTTTTACACTCCAACACGCCAAAGCCAAAGGAGACGGTCCCTCACTGCGGGAGCCCGGCCGCAGGCAGCCCTTGCGGAACAAAAGGGTCGTGCATCCATCCCAAGAGCGCTGCACCCCAAAATTTCAAAGGGGGATATGGAGAAAGAAAACCTGCAAGCATCCTGCCCCATTACTCTGCCCGGCTCACGCAGACGGAGCAGGATGCTGCGCGCAGCAAAAGGGAAAAGAAAAGACATAAAATAAGAAGATGTCAAGCTTATTCCCCCCCCCCCCCCAAAAAAAAAAAAAACGTAAGGTCCATTACACAAGGCAAAAGGTGCACATTAACTGTAATAAAAAAGGAAGCGTTTATAGAGATGAATTTGTCTGCCCCCTCCTCACTGAAGCGGAGGCTGCAAATTGTGATGGATCGTGTGTGTTTTGGGAGGCGAAGGCAGTATGCACGCTCCTGGGGAAAGCCAATTGGGGAGATAGATCAGACAGCTCCCCAGGCAGAAAACCTGGCAGGGAACCGCACACGATGCTTCTCCTGCTGGCATCCTTCCTGCGGGCAGAAAGCCTCCTCTCCCTCCCATCCCTGCAGCTCCTCGAGGCCAGGGGCTCCACGCGTGGATCCGTGGTGATCTGCAGTTGTTGCACCCGGGTAAGCGATGAACACCCAACCTCGCTGTGCCTGTGTTAGCTTTTGCCGTGAATATTTCAGCACCCTAATTTCACCAGCAAAGCCATTCAGGACTAACATGTCTCAGAGCACTGAGTCCAGACAGAGGGAATCATTTTTATATCACCTCTTTGAAGCTCCTGCAAAAAAAAACCCTGTCCCTGCCCGGTGAAGGAACAGAGCCACCTGACACCACCGGGCTTCAAACGCTGCTGATTGACCTCCCCGCCTAAAATTGGTGCCATTAAACTGCTCTAAGAATAATTCACAGAAACCGTGAGTCACTACCTGATTTAGGCAGAAAGGGCTGAGATGATTAAATTACTCGCTATGAATTATTCACCGCGGCCTGATAATTACGCTGCAGTTAGCCATCGCCACGTAGATGGCTCCGTGCGAGGAAGGAACGCTTGTTTCGTGAACACTTCACCAAACTTTGGTGATTGTGTGTTGTATCCGGTGAAACAGAAATGCTGGCGACCATGGGAGGCAATCAATGCCATCCCTCAGCAGCTCTGAAGCAGTTCTTTGGGGTGTAACACCAACCTCAGCAACACCTCCAGAGCAGGATGGGGTCCTTGCATGCAGCCCCACGAGCACATCCCAGTCCAGGACAGCTTCTGCTGTGCCCCATGGGCTCTCCAAGCTCATCACCCATGGCTCAGAGGTATCAGACTCCTCCCAGTCCAACAGTTATAGTCCCCATTTATATTACAAATATAAACTCGGCACCTCTTGGTTGGTGTCTATGATGCGAGCAGGATATAGGATGACCAAGGAGGCACTGGGGTCATTCCTGCATCTCTGTAGGATTTCATCTCACAGAGCATGGGCTGTGGGACCGCAAGGGTTGTTTTATCTCTGAGAAGTGGTCACCCCACGCTCTGTTTCAGTCGCTGCATTTCATGGTCGCGGGCAGTAGATTTAACGCCTAGCCCTTTCAGCCGGCCATCTGTCGCGGGAGTCGGGCACGGTTCAGGGCAGAAAACATCCATGCAAGTGCAACCTGGAGCCAGGCTGGCAAAAACCTGACGAAGAAAGCTTTGGCAGCAAAGGAAAAAAAAAAGCAGCTTTATCAGAGGAAGGCTGAGAACTGCAGATAAAAAAAGAGTAAGGCAACAGAGTCACTAAGATGAGTGAAAACGTTTGTTCTGCTTTGCAAGGACTCGTGTAAACACCCCACTTGTGCCAGCGGGCTGAGGCCCGAATCCTGAGTTTCTTTTGGGGCTGGGATGCCCCTAGACAAGCAGTCATGTTGACAGGCTGTCCCTCTCACAGATTTCACCTTAGGTTTTGCCTGGGTTTGTTCCAGAACAGGAAAGCGGAGCCCATTTCTGCCCCAGAGGGCTGGCTGCAGTCCGTTTGCTCCTGGCACCTTGATTTTCCAGCTCGTGGAGAAATCAGGTGTGCTTGCAGGTGCCCACAGCTTCCTTTCTAAATGCCCATTGTGGCTTCATGAAAACCAACATCTGGTTGAAAATTACCTTTTTTTCCCTCTATTTCTAATTGCAGTGCAGAGCATTAAACACCGACACTTCTAAAGGGCACCGTTGCACACATTTTCTGCCACGAGGATTTTGGTAATTGAGCACTAATGGAATAAAACACATCACTGTTTAATCCAAGGCTTACCCCATCCTGCTTCACCCAATTGCCCTCCTTGGGCACTCGCCCTGAGGTCGCAACGCGCGATGGTGACGCTCCAGCCACCGCCACAGTGACATCAGAGAAACACCCAAAAGGGTTTGGATGGATTTAGGCTGTGAAAAAGGCAGAAAAGCCCACTTTTTGGGGAAAAAAGCCTAACTTTCTTACCAACTGTCCCGAAAATCAGGGCTCTATCACCCTGCCCTGGTTATTCAGTCCCTGCGAGAAGCGTTTCCCCATCCCACTGCCCTGACTGCCTGTCCCCATCCTTCCCTCCCCGCTGGTGGCAGGCCAGCGGCGCTCCCGACACAGACACACTCCCTGGGGCAGCATAATGCTATTTTCTGGTTTTCTCAGCTTTTCTGCTAATTCCTATTATTTGATTCGCTTCCTTTGCCTGCCACTGAGAACCAAGTTTGTATTTTCATCCGGACACCCGTTATAACCACAAGACCCCATTGGTGATGCTCAGTACAGAACCCATTACTGTCTTTACAAAACTAGGATTATTAGGGAAATGGAGGGATGTGCTCAAGACCAGAGCATGGCTGTGTCCCCTCCTGGGCCATCCCAAGTCCCCAGCATGGCCTTCAGCTCCCATGCTCGTCACAGGTGGCGCTCAGCTGTGTCCCATTCCTGCCCCATGCCCTCTGGGCACCGATGCTTGTGACTCTCATGGACAGAGCTGCACATCAGGTTACCCCGGCACTGCATTTTAAGGCACTTCTCCAGCATTTACACTTTTGCCCTCCCCCTTTTTCCAAGCCAGCATTGATTACAGAGGGTAATTGTTTTCTAATTGGCCTGCAGCTGCTTATCTATCTTAGATAATTAAAGTGAAGAAGAAGAAGAGATGGGGAAACAGAACTTTATTCTTAAGTAGCTGCCTATCGACTGCCTCGATCGATAGTGAGGTCACTTTGGGCTGAAAGACCCATGCTGAGAAACCTGGCCAGACCCTGCCCAGCTTCATGACCGCTTCTTCCACCTCCCTTTCCTTTCTTACCAAGCCACAGTTTGGAGAAACTTGGCCTAACAATGCCAGAGCCAAGTTGGTGATGGAGGACACCACCCAAGCATTACCGAGGTGCCGCACAGGGCAATGGAGAGGTGATTTTGGCACACCACTCCCAGCGCTCGCTGGCAGACGAAGGAAGCCCCATCCAGGCAGCAAACCCCAGCTCGTATTCTCAGCACACAGCACAACCACAACGCAGAAGCTCAGCAGTGCGCTCTTTCAATGAACCATGCTGGAAAGGCTCCAAGCAGGAGCCTCCTTTGTGTCCGCGCGTGTAAAACTTTCGAGGACATGCCAATTCAGCTTAATTACAGATTTACTCCACTGGCCGCGCTGCTAACATGGGCGACGGACAGTATTTGCAGCCGAGGGAACGAGGGAAAAGCAAACAGAGCTTTTCCATGTCCTCGCCACTCTCAAAGCCCATCCGCTCTGAACTTCGCGTGCAGGAACACAGCGGAGATAACCCGCTCCCTGCTCGTGCAATTTATTAGATAATCTCTTTCTAATCAAGAACTAATTAAAGGAAGTGAATGCTTGGTTGGAAACGGGGATTAAAACATGGATAATTATCATAAACGCTACGTTTGTTGTTCCAGGACGGCCTGTTCTCCTCCCTTCCCCTCTCCCTTTCCCCCCTCTTCCCCTCCCAGGCTGCTCCTGATAATGCTCAGGCCGTCTCAGAGGGGGTTTGCTTTCACAATCAATTATTTTCTTTTTGTCTCTCCAGCTAATGTTTCGTTTGTGTGAGAACATTAGCGAGAACTATTTTCTTTCCCTTGTAAATTCATTTCCACAACAATGACAGAAGGTGGGGAGGTGGCAGCTGCAAAAAAAAAAAAAAAAAAAAAAAAAAAAAACACAGGAACATTAAAACCCAGGCTTATAAATTATTTCATCTTCTCCAGACAATCCAGATCCGTCACCGCTCTGGGGCTTTTATTTTTGTGATGGTTTTTTTTTTTGGCCAGGAGCTCCTCCCGGGCACCAGACACTGATGGATGGGGAAGCCTGATGGGAGAGCCCTTGCTGCCGTAGCTCCTGCCTTCGCCAGCGAGGACCATACCCACGGGCTCTCCCTGGGCAAAATATCTAGGTCACAGACCACGGGCAAAAATTCAGTTTAGTTAGCCCTGCTTGGCTATAGCATGTTTTCAAGCCAGTACCCATGCAGGCAGAGCTTACTGCTTCGAGTCTGGTCAGGAGATCTTGGCCAGCCTGGGATCCTGAGAAGCAGGAGGTGGCTGGTGTCAAACCACCCACCCCCAGGAATTTGTATTTATTTTTTAGTTTGGGCAGTGGGTTTTCACAGGATGCACTGAACAGTTTTGCATTTATTTTTTGAGCCTAGGGAGACATTTTTCCCCCTTTTCCTTCTAAGGAGGGGGAAGACACATCCTGGCTGTCCTATACCTGTCCCTTTGGTCCCAGCTAGTGGCACATCACCAGCCACCCCACAGCCCCAGAGCAAGCTTTACTCTTGCCATCCAGTTAAAGAAGTGATGTTCAGCCCCTGGGTTAGGGGGTAGATGTGCTCCTGCACAAGGACGTGGGCAGAGGGCTTCAATTTATATCCATCCCAGGGAGATGTGCTCCATACAAACGCACAAGGTGTTGGCGCGTTGTGATTTCTGACAAAACTTAAACTACTATATTTCAAAGGGATATGAAATGCATAAACGTCTGGGCTCATCTATCTTCCTCCTCATCCCTTCTGCCTTGAAGTGAGGTCTCGCTCTCTAAGAATCCAGACAAGAATAACCCTGGGATGAAATGAAAAGCAACCTGGCTGGCGATATATATAAAAGATGACATCTCCAGAAATCCCAAACTTCAAAGGGGCAGCTTTCAGCTCATGACTATCCACTTCCTCCAGCCCTCAAGGCTAGTGTCATAATTTTAAAGCCCCGGGAATCATTTGATCTCTCCAAATGGCAGCTCAGTGGTCTAGCACGCTTCTGGATGTCAAAAAAGTATGCGCCGCCACCAGCAACATCCTGCAGGGGCTGGCCTTTGAAAGGACAGATTGAGGTGAAACAATCAAAAGACTCCGGGGCAGGAGGAGGAGGGGAAGGGAGGAAAAAAAAAAATAAAAGGATATTTAAAAGGACAACTGCATGCTGAGAGACTTGGAGGTGTCAGAAGTTTCCTGGGGTGACAGCCACCAGGGAACCCCCCAAGGGGCGCAGACCCCCGGGGCAGCATGGCCACAAGACTGCTGGAGCTCAGCAGGGGGGAAATTTTACCTGAATGGGCCTGAAAATCCCTAAACCGAGCAGTTTTTCTATTGCAAACTGATGGAAATGCCTCTTTAGATGCAGGCCGCTGTGTCGCGCACGGGCGGCAGTTTCGGAGCAGACGGAGGATGCTGCGCTGCCACTGCCAAGCAGGCAGAGTGTTTATTCCTATGTGGGAGAAACACTCCATTATCTGGTTTATTAATTGTTAGTTAAGTAAGGGGAAGGTGCCCAGAGCAGGAGACGAGCCCTCATCACTCGTTATTAACTTAGAAACCAGCAGAAATAAAATAACTGGAGATAAATGATGGCGCAGGCGGCCCCACGCGCCGCAGACTGACAGATCTGCTCAGAGGGGAATTCACAGAGCGCTTTCGGGGGGGGAACGGAGGAGAAACAGCGACAGTCGGTCCCATTTCATTTTATTTTTTAATGAAAAGATTTCATCATCCTTCATTCTGAACATCACTTCTCACGGCTGGGATCTCACGGGTATCCCTGCTGCTGGTCCGGCACTGAGAGCATGACAGGCTCTGCAGCGGGAGCATGGTGCCACACCAAAGAGGGTCAGCAGGGTTTTTTTTTTTTTTCCTTGTTTTTTAAACACAAAACTTGCAGCTACAGACAGCCAGACCCACTCACAGCAGGGCTGGGGTGACCTCAGAAATATTACCCCATTATCTGCATATTATCAGGGCAGGGACAGGAGATCTTGTCAAGTGAGCTCCACAAGGACCGCAAGCATCAGTCAAAAAGCCAGCCATTAAAGGGTATGGGAGCCCACCCAGGACCCCAGAGAGGCAGAAACACCCAAATATTGTAATGCCTGCCAGATCTAAACATGAGAACTCCAGCCACTTGCCCAGCATCCACAGCCATTCCCCCAAAACCCATCTGCCAGTGGTGGCCATGTATCCCCAACGTGCTGGGTCCTACTGTCCAGCCAAAGTTTTAAGCAGGTTGACAAGCCAGGCAGAGCATTCCCATCCATGTAAGACAACAGCGGGGAGGAACAGGAGGCTTCTACCCAAGTAGAGAGGAAGGTCCTGGACCTAGGACAAGAACAGGGTGCCCACAGAGGCTTGGACCAGCAGAAGCCACCATGTGTGGTGCACTACCCAGTTGCATTCATCTCAGCAAACCCTTTGATATTTGGTTTCCTACAACCTGGGGCTGTTTAACACAATGCAGTGCTCACTTTAAATTAAAAAATAAAAAAAAAATAAAAGAGTCTGTAATCTTGAAAACCAGAAATAAAATTCCCTGCTTCAGTCCCTGAGTGCAGAAGACCCTGAATGGGTCAAGCATTGCTTGCTGCATTAGCCAACATTTCTGCCCTTACACCGAAGATATTTAACTAGCCTAATGCATTTTGGGGTATAAATCAGAAGGAATAAAGAAGTCGCCCTTGTCCTTACAGCCATTCGTACAGAAGCTGGAGCCAGGCAGCATCTTGCAGAGCACCCCCCCTGTTCCTACCTGCAGCACTAGGATGGGATGGAGGGAGATATAGGGGAAAAGGGGAGGGAGATAAAGGGAAAAGGGGGAGCCCAGGAGATTGAGCTACACCAGCTGAAACTGAACCATGATCATTGCCTGGCTGAAAACACAAAAGTACCTGAGACTCCACTCGCACAAAATATCAGCAAATTCATCAGGTGAGAGGAACGGGTCCCTGGCCCGAGTTAGGGCAGTTATGGGGGTTTCTGAACAGAACAGAGGGCTCAACCCCACATTTCTCCATCCCTGTAGCTTGCTTGCAACAGTCTGAAAAAATAGGGGTTAACTTATTCACATGCTCCATTTTGGGACCAAGCAGCAGAGATTATAAGGGAGTCAGAGAGCTCCGAACCGAGCTTTTTTCAGTCTCTGCAGTAGGCGCAATGCTTGTCCTCCCAGCCACAGAGCCCTACTCGCACTGCACAGCCCTTTAAAAAGAGATTTCACAAGAGTTGTGCCACTTTCAAAGCCTCAGCTCTTCAGGTAAGCACATCTTACTCAACGCGTTATTTCACCCCGCTAGAAATACAGCGATAAACATCGTTTCATCTGCATCCTGCAACACAGCACCCTAGATCTGAGCCGGTCCCAAAAGCATTTGTTTGTGAGTGGAGAGACAGCCCTAAAGGACTCCAAAAATGCTGCATCCACGCGTGCATCTCATGTCAAGACAGAAGAGGAGGCGAGGAACTTCTTAACAGAGCTGCAGCCCTCTGAGAAACCAATTAGCTCCGACCTGTTCCCGCAATCACAGAGCACTTCTTACCTGCTGTCCCAAATTCTCGAGCTTCCTCCAAGTTCAGCTCCCAGAATAAAGCAGAAAACTTAATGCAAACTTAGCTCCCAGGCAAGAGCAACTCACTCCTGCTTTTGTGAGCTCCTGCAGCCCCAGCTCACAGGTGGGCCAACTACGGCAGCCCAATTAGGCCTCCCTAACAAGGTCCCTTCATTTAAGTGGATCCAGGTGTGCCTTTCGATTTCTTCAGCTGCCTCCTCGGCAGCATCTTCCCAGGCAGGGCACTCTGCTGCTAAAAGGCTTATCAGTCGAGGACTGCGTTACAAACGCTGTATTTTCCTGCCCCTACCACTTGGAGGCTACACAACCCCTGTGAAGGAACCAGGCTGTAAAGGGAAATTTGTGATCGCTGGCATTGCCTCGTGCCTCGGGGCTAGGTGAGGTTTGCACGAGGCAGAAGGAGATAGAAGTGCCTGGGAGAAGCTTTTCCTCCTATTGCATCTTCATGTGGATAATCCGAGTCCATCCTGGGACTCTCTTATGGATAAAGTGACAGGTTTATATATGCAAAATTATCCCCTGCTATGAATTCAAGCATTTTTTCCTAGCTCTAGGTTGCTGATGCTCCGTGCCCTGATCTCTTCTGGGATGGCAACAAGTCTGGTAATTTCTTTCAGCCACGCTTTGCCTTTCTGACTTTGCCCATCCCAGGCTGGCTTGGCTCAGCCCCTGCCCCTCGATTCTTCGTGCTTCATAACGAAGGGAGGGCATCATCTTTGGAGGCAGAGAGGGGTGCAGCCTGGGCAAGGAGATGGACATCAAGCAGAGCTGGCCCCAGCGGCACCACAGCACTGCTCCAGGGCTGGCTACATCTGGGGAAACCTCCCACATACACTGTGGTGTGCAAGAGGCAGGCACCAGGGAGATAGGCAGGATGCAACTCAATCAAGATCTGTCAAACACACCAGAGAACTCCTTTTTACGAGATAAATGCCTTCAGAGGAAGCCTTGGGAGACACCTGCCACGTGTTCAGCCTGCTCAGTGGCAGAACGCACAGCATTCATCACTGCCACTTGCAGGGGCCGGGTTCCAGACGAACACCCTCCACATTTCTTCCTCTTTCAGCCTTCCACTCCCATTCCCCTCACTGCCCAGCCAGAGGAGGAAGAGTTGCATTCACAGCCCTGTGAAGCTGCCCCTGGGGGTGCTGGCTGGGCTTCAGCTGCCTACACCTCCTGCAGGGACCCAAAGTTGCCCAAATAATGGGAATAGGTGATGGCCTGCCAGGACGCACCTCAGCCTCCTCTTCCCCTAACATTTCTGACTGTAATGCGTCGTTTTTTTACCATATTTATTGCTGCTGGGAGGCTTTGTCACGCGCTAGGCTCGCTCAACCTGACGATGAGCGAGGGGACTTCATCACAGCAGGGCGCTACTCCCTGCCTCTCCTTCCACGTGTCAGCCCATTTCCAGGCTGAGGTGTTTTATTCCCTTACCCAGGATCTCTTCCCACATGTGAGCAGCCAGACTTACGGCTCTCGGCTCTTATTTTCAAGCTATTCCCCAGGCAAGCACCCCGGATAACACCTACATGGTTAAACACTGCACCTGGGGAGCAGGGAAGGCTGTGGCAGCAGGTACGAAGACCCCGTGGATCCTACTGCTAAGGCTAGGAGAGAAAGAAAGGGTAAAGGAAGACACAAAAAGGCCCCAGTTTCTAGTCTTAAGCCAGTGACCATCCTTAGGGATTAGCTTCAGCTCGGGAGCAAATTGCCCTAAGCCTTCCTGCCGCAGGGCTCTGCTCTGCACCACTGCAGCTGTCAGCGGGGACGCGGCACGGGATTAGGGAGACAGAGCTCTGTCAAGATCCCAGCGAGCAGCAATGGGGCAGAAACGAAGCTGTCCACCTGCATGGGGACATGAGGCAGCGATGGAAATAACCAAACCCCCACCTCTGGTCCCCGGCCTGTGGGGTTGAGGGCACAGTCGCCAGCAGCTCGACACCCTGCTAGGCTCGAAGGCCAATTCTCGTCGCGTAGTAAAGCTCCGGGATTCAAAGAAAAAAGATCAGAGCATGCCCCCATAAAAGTCTAAGGCATTAGAAAAAGATGTGACCAAAATATTCTGTGGCTGTTGGACATGGATGGAAGGAAAGAGGGGGGAAACGAATACATATCTGACTGCTAATGCACCAGACTGCTCTCCTCTCATCCTAAAAAGGGACAAGATTCATAAACAGCCAGCAGCAAGCATCTGAAAGTCCAGCTTTTTAACCTGGGTTTATCTTTCCTTCTCAATTTCTACATCTGAGAAAGCAAGAAAGCTTTTGAATGTTTTATATACTAACCTTTTTTTTTTTTTTTTTTGGCTTGGCAATGAATAAAGGCTGGACTCCTACATCAAACCCTCCAGAGCCCCGTCAGCAAAGCCCCTGCCAAGGTTACCCCATGACTTACGGCTGCGGGAGAAATGGGCTGGTGCACAGCAGAGATCACCAAAAAGGGATCACAGAAGGGATGGCAAGGATGCTCCAAGACCCGTTCCAGCACCAAGCCACCCAGGGGGCTGCTGCAGCAGATGGGGAGCACTCCCACCCCCTGCCCAAGCCTTGGAGGAGCAGAGGTAGGTGGAACCAGCTGGGAAAATAAGCCAGGGAACAAATATCTGTGGGGACAGAGGTCCTGTCCTGGCCCAGAGATGATCCCCTAAGGAGGAGGCGGCAGCACATGGGCACAGGTCAAAGAGGGGCAGAGAAGGGAGGAAGATTTAATCACATCTGCTTCTCTCCCACCTCTGCTCTGAAGCCGGGGACCTAGCCAAAACAAAGCAGGAGCCGAGAAAAAGATAAAGACTTCAGCTACAAGTATTTATTTGCAGGTGCTAAATGATTTCTTGATTAATTCTGCAACCTGCTGCTTACTCATCTCTAGCCATCGCTGCTCAGCATTTAGCAGAGACCATATTTTAGCTCAACAAAGGGAACTTTCAGGCTGAAACCTGCCTGATGTGGGCAGCAGGGCAGTAATTGGTTTGAAAAACAAAACACTGAGAAAGAACACGAAACTCGTCTGAAACCCTTTTAGTTTGAAAAAAGCTGGTTTACCATCAGCACACGTCTAAATTTCTCCAGACCTAATAAAGAATCATCATCGGTACACAGCAGATGTTAAGTGCAAGCATTATTTTAAAAGAAAAAAAAAGATAAAAGAAATAACCTGTATATAAATATAGATACAGACAGATAGGTACAACTCCAGGCTCTCAAATTGCAGGCTTTCAAATCCCTCTATTTTACAGTGAGATATCATCAAAATTAACATGACAATATATCATTACAGGAAGGGAATGGCTATCACATCCTTATACCAGCAGCCCAAATGTCCAAACAGAATTTTAATCCAGTATCCTTCAGCAAATCGTCTTCCAAAGCCATCAGAGTTGCCATTTACTCCAAGGAGCACGCCAAGAAATATGTGGCAGATCCAACATTTTCAGAGGCATTAATAACATAAACAGCGTAAAAAGATAAATCAGACTCTTGCCTACCACAAAAAGGCCCAGGCAGCCGGGTACAGAAAAGCTGCAACACGCTGAAGCTGAAATCCTGGCTGTTTCAAGGAGAAAGCAGCTGAGGGCTTCTGAGCATCACTGCTTAGCTTAATCCTGATTTATTGCATGGTATGGGGTCCCCCTTTTCAGCCTGAGACCAACTTTATTCAGAAAAAAGAGAAGTCCCACGGTCTGTGTTACCTCTTTTCTTCTAAAAACAGCAGTAAAATAAATAATCAGACCTGTGACAATTTAATTGTTACCCTCCTAACGTGGCTGCCCCATTCCAACCCTACAAGGGAACCCATGGTTCACGACGAGCTAAGACCCCACAGCACGGCCAAGACCTACTGGGAAGCCAAGAGCGTCTCTGCAAGGCAGTATCCTCCTTCTGTACATCACTTTAAAAGAAAAAACAGCCAAAAAAATAAAATAAAACCAGAGGGTCGAACCTCAGGTCAGAAATTCGAGTAACTTAAATATGAAAAGAGCTTTAAAATCTTGAGTAACAGCCTGGAAACCCTTTAGGTCTTGCTTTGGGGATGCCAGAGCACTTGGAGGTGCAACAGCTTGTGGGTAGCAGGCACGGCATGTTTCCCAGCGAGGAGGGGGCAGGATGAGTCCTCCAGCATCATAAGTCAGTTTAGATGGTGCTGGCTTACAGGTCCCTTCGTTTAAATTGATTAATAATGACACATTTAAATGGATAACATAAATTAATTTCTGAATTGCACCATTAGTAAGTAATTAATTTCTTTGCTCTGTGAAACTAAGATATCACTGTTATCTAAATCTATAAAGAGAAGAAATGCTGAATGAGGACTCCATTAATGTAAAAATTGATTTTTCCATTTACCCTCTTCCGAGCTCCTTTTATTTTTTTTTAAAACGTGCCTCCCCCCCCCCCCCCCCCCACTCCAATGCATTTATTTTTCAAGTGGCTGGGGTGGAGAAAGTAACCTAATTTATACTTCCAGTGGTAATCAAAAGATCATGCATGCTCATTTCAACCAAATGATGTCATTACGAAGGCTGTTAAAGCTGGGGTTGCCTTGGAAACACAAAATACTGATAGTTGGGGTTGGACACCCGAGTTCTCTGCGGCGCAGTAATGAGGAAACGGCACGGCCCCGCCAGCCCTGGATGGAGCGGTCATGCCGAGAAGATAACCCCAAGTTATCGAGACGGGCTCCTCAGCACTTGGCATGCTCCCATTCCTCCTGTTCCTCCCACCACCTGCCACAACTCATTATTTTTATGGAGCCAGGAACAGCAAACATGCTCAATTACAAGGCCCCTAGAAGTGATGAGGCGTGGGCCAGGTGGAAAGGACGTGCAAGCTGCAGCCCCATTCTGCATTTCAGCCCCCAAACAGCTCCCGGTGTCTCTGCTGCCCTCCTGCTGAAGCCCCTGATGGAGATTTATGGATGGTGTGGGGTCTCTGCCAACTATGGCTGGGATCCCGTAGTACCTGAGGTGTCACGTCCTCCTTTCCAAGCTCAGGGAGACGGCGAATGGTCCTCGACACGCTCAGCCTTGGTGCAGGAGATTACAGGTGGGCTCAGCATCCTCTCCAGGGCTAAAGGCACAACCTAGGAGAGAGGAGTTTTACACTGGGTGCCCCAGATCAAGGGGTTTCCCCCCAAACATCAGTAATGTCGCTCAGGCTGGACAAAACTGGTCCCTCTCCCAGCTCTGCAGCCTTTATGTGAGGCTACTTTGACAGCCTTCCTGTGCATTTTGAACCATGGAGAGCTATGTAAAAGCAATTCCAGAAGAATGACTTCCTTTCTATCACTTAAAGAAGAAAGCGAAGAGGTTTTTCCACGCAGTGAACACTTCCCTGGCCATCCTGTCCAGCTGACTTTAGGCAGCTGTTCCCATTTGCCTGGGGCTGTCAACAAGAAATGGTCCCACTGGGCACAGGTTGGGCAGCAGGATTTGGGCAGAGGGATGCTACAATCTGGGGAGAAATCTCTGGGTCTCTGTAGCCAGTTCTGCCATACACTGACAAAGAGCAAAGTACTGGGAGAGAAAGCTTGAGGCTAGACCAGAGGTGCATTAGTACCTGCGATGCAAAGAGCCACATCTGCCTCCGTCCTCCCAGAAAGTCTCATCGCTCCCACTGGGAGCTTTCAGCAGCTCCAAATTTTACAGTTCCTTTTCAGCTCTTTTTTTCTTACCTGTCCTGTCCCACAAACAATGCGATGTCACCTCGGATCACATCACGCTGAGCTCAACACCAGCTTTAAGGCATGTCCTGAAGAGAAAGGGGCACAGTCTGAAATATGTCTTCAAACACAAGCACCGCATCCACCGTGCTTAAGAAAAGAGTAGAGCAAGTGGAATCACGCCAAGTATTTTGGCTGCAACTTCTTTTCCTTCCTCCTCTTGTTAAAGAGCACAAAACAAAACGTGACAACAAGTCAAGGGGAGAAACATTTGCTAACTGTGCAAAGAGCATTAAATGGACTCATTTTGGCTTCTCAATTAATATCCCCGTGTCACTGCTAGTTTTTGTCACTTAGGTGAGGAGGTGATCGTGTGATCTTCTTTCTGTTCCCGTATTCAGTCACCTTCCCTTTACAAGCAGGAGTTCCTTTAAAGGTTCCTCGACTGAAATTGTTTGAATGCACTGGGAAAAAAAGAAGAACATTTCATAACATCGGCAGGCACGTTCCAGGCAAGAGCACTCTGAATATTTATTCGCCCTTTGTGTGAGCAGTCTCAGCAAGAAAAAGTCGGCGTGAATAAAAGGAATTGCAAATACCAGTGAAGTAGCTCAGTAGTTTTCATTCATGAGAATATTTGCACAGGCTCCTGGGAGAATTATCAGGCGCGGTAATGCAAAATCCCTGGCAGCGTCAGAGCTTCGGACACTCCATAATCCTCCTTTTCCATTGAAAAAAACATCTTTTCCTGGGAGCTGAGGGCCTCAGCTGTTATTTTCTGGCTTGGGAAGCTTGAAGAAGGATTGGAAAAGGTTGGAGAAGCCCTCACCACTGGCAGGCAGCACTACTTGTCCTGTTTCTGTTTCAGAGCGCCACTCCTCTTCCAGTCACCATCTCTCCCCTGAGCACAAACGGAGAGCAGAAGTTAAGCTTTATCCAAAGTCAGAATAAAAAGAGGGAAAAATAAAAATTCAACCAAGCAGCCAACGCTGTCAGAGACACGGGAAGGTGAGGGACTCACAGGGAAAAGCTATTCGGGGAGCGAGTCGTGGCAGAACTTGGTACCACGGGGCTGGATTAAACAACAGCCCATCTGGGAGTGAAATGAGAACAAACTGCTAGGGAGCAGAGCCAAAACATCCTTCTGCACAGGAGAGAGAAAGCAGGATAAAAGCATACACTGAGTTTTTGGGGCTCAACAACAAAAGCACTGGGGCCAATTTACTCATAGTCAGCTTTTACGGGCAAAAAAAAAAAGTCCAAAAATTTCATTCTTCCCATAGAATTTTATAGGGCGGTTCAGAAACTTCGAGCAAAGATATTGTTTTCCATTATCTTGCCCAGGTTTTTAGAGCATTTCTCTAGAACCCCGTTGGTTTCAGCCCTGTTAAATTCAATAACTTCCCTAAGGGAGTGCTTTAAGTGTCAGGCTTGATTCAGCTATATAAAGGGATAAGGGAATAATCGTTAGACGGTGCACGAGGATGGGAGAAGTGGTTTTGTGTGGCACCAGTCTTATTTAAGAACAGTCTGAATTTATAGATGGGGCTGATGAGAAAGTTGGAAGCAACTAACGTGAGCCTAAGAGACAAAACGCAGGCAGTGCTTTTACAGCGGGCTGTGATTAACAGGGACACCACAGAGACAGGAGGAGGGCTTCAGACGAGTATTTTAAGTGTTTTTAGATGTTTGTCTTGGTTTCATCGAGACAACTTCCCACGTACTCCTCTTCCTATTCATAATGCAAGCTATGTGCATTGGAGCTTATATAAGGGGCTGTATTTCTTGCCTTGCAATTAACACATCCTGCAATTAGCAATCCAAAACACTCGAGTCTAATATTTCTTCTTACTACTAATGCCGAATATTCCGCACGTGCTTTACTTCTATTATATTGTTGTCCTTACACCTTAATTTATTATGACAGCGTGAACTGTGACTAATCCTCCCTCCTGCGTGCTGAGCACAGGCACAGACCAAAAAGCTCAGCTCAGCATCTCTCCTTCCAGCTACCTACTTGGCATCCTCTCCAGCAAGGCAGGAGGTGGACAAACACGGCCCTCGGGAGACGACAAGCGTGAAGCAGGGTGAATTTCTCCATCCAAGCTCTGCTCTGGTCAGCAGACACCTGGAATTTGAGGAGGGGATATGGAACGAGGGTCATTTTCCCATGGGATTGCAGCAGGGGAGAGGCAAATCCTAAGAGCTAGGATTCTAAGGGCACGTGTGAACTTAGAAATGCTGTGATAGACACCTAGCCCATCTCAAATGTTAAAATATATATATACACAGATAGGTTGTATTTTGAATATATATACATATTTCAATTATTTATATATATATATATATATATATATATATCGCATTTCTCAGCCAGTGACTAAAGAGACTGAAGCTTTCTGCTGTTAACCAGGGTATTTGTCAGCACTTCCCAGACCTGTTTCACAAGCAGGCTATCCTCACCCCCACCCGAGACCCTTCAAACCCCAGGGTTTGCCAGCACCAGACGGTGCTGACACAACTTGGTGCCCAGCGATCAATAGCTCTTACTTCTGTACATGTCGGGGAAACTGCAAGAACTTCAGGCCGACTGCAAGAACTACCTGCACAAATGCCTAATTTATCTCTGGCGGCGTCTCGCTCCTCTCAGCCCTGCAATGGGTGCAGATTTCGCGCTCCGTTATTACAAAGCCTTTTTACGGCTTCTTTGGGTTTATCCCTGGTCTGAGCGTGAGACGCTCCATTTGTTTTGGCAAGAACGTCCCTGAGATTTATACCTATAATTATACAGGTAACCTTTCCGACAGGGAATTTTAAAATGATCAACGCTAAAGCAACCTATGCATTAAATGTGATTAATAAGATGCCAAACGGCCGCGAGCCTGCACCTCCCTGCTTGTTAAGCATGTCAGAGCCGAGTGTCCCAGGCTGATCCCACCACTGCCAGGCTTCACGGGACACGTGGAAGTGGCGTCGAGTGGCCTTGGTCATCCCTGCTGGCCATGCCCACGGGATGAATGTCATTGTACCACGAGGCACTCATCCTGGGCAACATCCACCGGAGGGCTGGGGTATGCACAAGCATAGAGAGTGACATCCACCTCTTCAGGCTTCGTTTCTGAGGATGGAAGCTTCCTCCCAGCAGAAGCTGCTCCGGCACAGCTGCAGCCAGAGGGATGATGAAGAGGTGACGGCAGGACCACAAACGACAGGAGACAGATGGGCACAAGGAGGCAGGTTAAGCGAGGTGCCCACTCCTCCAGCGCACGGTCCTCTCTGCAGAATTGCCTTGCGCTCCCCGGGGGCACCTAATGGAGCTGCTCCTTGCTCTCACTGAGCAGAAACCGGCTTCGCTTACTATCAGAGCACCCACCACCCCTATTACCGGGGAAACTAGCACCTGTCAGGACATCCATCACGCCCCGTGGAGATGTGGGGTCCCCTCCTTCCAGCAGGGAGGGCAGCACGGGCATGAGGTGAAGCCTTACCATGTGCGGCACTGCCGAGGGAGCCAGCTTCACGGCGTGCTTGGCCGGCTGCACAGCGCTATCCGTTACGGCCCGCGTCTAGCCGAGGTTTTACAAAGCTTGCATTTTGCTGACGGGTTGCCCAAAGACAGTAAAAATCAGTCACAGCCAAGCTCGCGTTGACCTTCAGCCGATGGCTACAGCACGCTAAAATTACAGGAGAAACTCCACAAGCTGCTTCCCTGTTCTCCTGACAAAGTTACTGCATATAAATTGTGTATTGATTAGAGGCAGGAAATGTTACTAAGCCTCTTTGGGAAAAGTGGAGAGTGCAAAGAAATACAGGGGCTGATGAAAGAGCTACTTTAATTAGGAAGGAAAACAAACTAGCAGGGGAAAAAAAAACAAACACAGCCTCTCCTAAAGAGCCACCCACCACAGGTCTAGAAATCTGATCAGGAATAGGGTTATTTAAGGAAAGAAAGCTGGATTTTGGGACTGTTTTGGCTGGGCAACGGATGCAGGAAAAGGAGCTGGCACCTTCCAGCACCAGCAAGGATGGAGCCTAGGGAAAAGAGCAGCCGCTCCTTCTGCGCCTCCTGGATTTTGTACATTGCAAGGGGGAAGTGATAGATCACCTAACGAGGGTGTAACGACCACGCTTATTTCTGCCTTCCAGCTCCAAGTGCTTGCAGGGTAATTACACATTTTGGACTTATTAGCTATAATTACTAGGTTCCCTAATCTACAGAATGTGTCGTTAGAGTCCTGGAGGCCCCACGTGGTTTAAATACACTCAGAAAACTTTCTGCAGCTTTTTCTCCTTGGCCTCAAACCTTCTACAGCTACCAGAGGCTGTGGTTCTCTGAGCTGGGACCGGCTCAAGGCCAGTTTCTGGGCTTATCTCAGCGCATGCCACACACAAGCAACTTTTTTAGGACTCTCCTACTTATCTGACTAGTAAGAGCCCAAGTTTCTCCCCAGCTCTGCAGCTGTCTCGCAGCCCAGACCCTGCCTTCGCCCCCAAAATTAAACCCTACCTGGCAATTACCACCCATCTCCCTTTGCAGTGGGGTGAGCTGGCAGCTTGGCCGGGGTTGGAAAGGCAGAGTCCGTGGGAAAGCCTGGGATTCCCACACCTTGGACAATTAACTTCTCCACCTCCCATTTCCCAGGGCAGCTTAGCTTTGCTAGTGCAGCCTTTTTCCAAAATGCCTTTAATTTCACACCACTGCATGAATCAGAGAAGCCAATCTCTTGGTCTGTCCCTGCAGAGGTACCCAAGGGCAAAGTTGGCTCTGCAGCCCTGGCCATGGATGTAATGCCTGCAAAAGCAGCTGCCCACCCAACACCCTGAATCAGACAGCGTTACAGAGCTGAGCTCGACCTAAAAAAACTGCAGAGCCCATACCCAAGTGCAGGGGGTGAAGCCTGAAGGTGTTTCCCTTCAAGTATCGAAGGAGAAAAGATAATCAAACAAAACCAGGGGGAAAAAAAGCAAGTTTGTGGCCACGGCAGCAGCATCCCTGTTGCTATCCTGCTTACAGCAGTGCTCCAAAAAGCTTTGCAAAAGGGAGGAGAGGGAAATCAGGCACTTGCCAGGAGTTGGGACTGCCTCGGAGAGCTGACCTTTTTCAGAGGCAGCAAACTCCATCCCTGCTAACAGAACTAACGTATCTCTCCAGGACAACAAAATACAACACAGTACAACATTAATTAACCTAAGGAAAAATTACCATGAAAATGTTGTGTGTGACTTCTTGTTATGAGCACCTAATACCCCTTGAAAGCAGTACTCACCTGGAGGAACCTGGCAGCCACCTCACACCGGACTGAACAAGAAAGCAATGTCAGTGTAAAACCAGAATATCATCCCTGTGACAGTTTTGGAAGAGAAAAATAAAATGGTGACCACCATCTTTTAGTTTCCTTGGGAACCAACATCTCATCCGTGATGCAAACAATAAGCCACCCAAGTAGATAAACTCAGGGTTCTCTTTCCTCTGGGGAAGACTCCACTGAAGTCAGTAGGGCTCATGTGGGTTTTTGCAAACATAAGAGGGAAGAATATGGGTGGCAGGCTTTGAAAGCAATGCTACAGGTATCTCTTGTGGTGGCTCTAGATTTCAGGCCACCAAGCTGCAGGTCAGATGGCCAGGTTATCTAAAAGTATCGTTTATCTTTTTGTATGCTTAAGGATTGCTGCCTTGCTACTCCATAGCAAAAAGCACTGTCCAAAGCCTGGAGAAGAGAGTGGCTACGATGCCAATCATTAGAGTAGCAATTACTTATCTCACAGGAGCTCTGAGAGGCTTAATTAGTTAATATTTGTAAACCGTGATGAGCTCCGGAGATGAAGGATGCAAAACGTCCATGGGAAGAGAAGCTCTCAACCAAGCTCAGCCTCTGCTGGCTGAGCATCCCCGTACCGGCCAGAGCCTGGCCGCTCCTCGCGGCAGCACCGCTTACAGCGAGGCTGAAAGACACCTAAGGGAGCGTTCCCTGCTGCGTGCTAGCTCTCTGAAACCCAGCATGAATATGACACTAATGACATCTTTCAGAAATGTAATTAGCCTTCATTCATGGCAAGGTACATTAGGGAGAATTCAGAGGCTCGGCGAAGTGGGCTCTGGTGGGTGAGAACCGAGGCTTGTGCTTTGAAAGCTGCATTAGGGAAGGGGAAAAAAATAGAAAAGAAAATGTTCTAATATTACTTAATTACCCCAAGACATCCTCAGATGTAATCGAGCTTGGAGGGCTAAATGAAGGCAGTGCGCGTGAGACCAGCAGAGGCTGATGCATTTATAATGAGACCACTTTGCAAGGCAAACTAGGTCCCCACCGAGGGACAGGGGGGAGAAGAGGAAGGACACGGGGGCTTGGGGAGGAGCTGCAAAGTACCTGAAGACCTGCCCATCTCCAGCAGTTTCATGTGGAGTCCTGCTCCCTCTGCTTGGGGTGGCAGGGCAGGCTGGATGGGAGATGGATGGGGTACGGTGCTGCCCAGCGAGGGGTACTCAGAAAGGCCACGTCAGTCCCAGACACCTCCAAGAGCCCAGAAATTAACTTTCACGTGGTCTGGATGCTAAAAAAAAAAAATAAATAAAATTTAAAAAAGGAGACATTTGTTAGCTAAAACCCAAACTGGTTTGCAGATCCAGCAGTGTGGAGCAGCATAGCCGGAGCGAAAGCATGGGAGGAAGGGGATGGGGAACAAAGCTCCACAGTCCAAGCTGCTGGCAGCAGAGCTGCAGCACAGAGCCATGGCCCCGGAGGGATGGAAATTCCCACCCAGCCATAGGCACCATGACAAACGGAGCATTTCAGTAAATCCACGTTATCTGTGCACGGGGGGGATAGCTGAAACCTGCACCTCATGGTGCCCTTCCCAGCTGGGAGCCCAAAGCTGAGTCATTTTGGCATCTAGGCATTCTCCTCAGGAAGCCTCTCCACATATGCTGGGATGGGAAAAGCAAGCACAAGGTGTCCTCGGGGCAGGGCTGTCTCTGAGGATGAGAGGGAAACCTTCCCTTCCGTGGCCAGGGCTTGGCCCCATAGCTCCCATTAACATTAATGGAAACGGCGCAGCTGAATCCCGGTACGAAAACCCAGCCCTTTTATCCACACCACCAGAGGCCCCGTGCATGCTCACAAGCCCATTCCAGCCCTGATTTACATACTGTACAGAAGGAGACATTAAAACCCGAATGGTTTATGGTAATTAATGCTCATTTAAATATTATACTGGTAACTATCACTTCCAATTCTGCTCAGCCTTGAAGGGGCTCTGTGTGCATATATCTACGTACGGGGAGACTTTAGACGGATACTCTATCTTCCCTCCTGATTGCTGCTTTCCCAGAAAAAGGATGTTTAATGTTTGCTAATTGTTTCACTTCTGGAAATTGCTGTGAAAAGCCACCACAGGAGAGCTGAATTGAAAAAAAAAATGTAAAGAAAGTAATAATGGGAAGCCCTGCCTGTGGCAGGGACGTATGAGCCGAATGCAGCGCTGCTCGGGCTGTTTAAGCACTGCACCGGGTGACAAATAGCTATTAACACCGAGCTCCCTGTCACCGGAGGAATGAAGACTACGGAGATCAAACAACCTTTAGGTGGGAACAAAATGCATTATTTATCACCAATTAATCTTTTTTTCCCCTCCTTGTTCAGTAGGGAGCCCGAGCAGTCAGGCTGGGGCAGGAGAGAGCAGTGCCTTGCTGAAGACAAGGGGACCCATCGGGCACCTTTGGTGAACCTTGTTCTGATCTGCCCTTAGTGACACCCAAATGCCAAGGGGAAAAAAAATAGGTTGCAAGGCTGCTGATGGTACAAAATAAAAGCAGGAGAGGCTGTTCTGAAGGCTCACAGAGCAGCTCCAACAGGCCAGGCAGGCATGGCCCCACACTGCGGTCAGCACCGGACCCCAGCACAGACCAGAGGATGAGCAAGAAGTGAAGATGCCCAATGCCCAAGCATTGAGGGCTCTGTCTCCTCCCAGCCCTGAGTAGTTTCCTCCTGCGAAGATGAAGGATGTAGAAATGTGTCCCTTAAGTAATGCCCAATATCCCCTCTGGCATCTATCAGAAGGCCAGCCCCACTGTATCACAGACAAGCAGTTCTCTCTGGGAATATCTCCTGCACAGGACGTGGAAAAGGGCCAGTGTGTTTTCTCTACCTCCTCCTCGCCTCCTCCTCCTCTCTCAGCACTGGGAGCACAGCCAGAGAAAGCGAGACCTGCGCAGCACACCGGTGGGATGCAGTTATTAGTGGCTGCGGCAGCTGCCCTCCAGTCAATCTTCAGCACATGATGCAAATGGTAGAGATCAAATTTTGTCCCCTCACCTTCTCAAGGTGCAACTGAGCTCTGTGGAGCACATACGCTGAGCCCAAGGCCTCTCACATTGTTTGCTGCAAGATCAGATGGAGAACAGAGAAAAAGTGTGCATCACAGAAGTGCAAAGAGGGAGCAGGAGGCTAGAAAAATGCACTACGTGAGTCCTGGTCACACAAAACAACCAGCAAATGCACCCTCACAATGCAGGCAAGTGATCAATGATCATGCCTTGTCCAAAAAAAAAACTACCCAGGGTATCTGACAGTGCTCACAAACATTGCTCCCTTTCCACCCCACCACGGGAAAGCATGGGAAGCAGCAGCAGAGCCCAGGAGCTCTTGCAACACCTCTATTATCCTAACAACATTCTCTGCCCAATCCCTTCATGCTCGGACCTGTTCCTTGGACCACAGAGCTCCCATTAGAAGTATCCAGGGTGGTTTTTTTTTTGCAGGCAAACACTGAGAGATGCTGAGAGCTGTAAGCGAGAGTCCGTACCTATTCCCATCGCTTGACAAGGTCTTGCAAGATCCATGTTTGCATTAAAAAGAAATTAAAAGGTTTTCCACTCCACTAGCTTGCCCAAAGCCTGCATACTAAATAGTGAATGCTACCTATGAGGTTGAATAAAATCTTCATAAAAAAAGCTAGCAGTTGCTGAATACATCGTGAACAATGACATTGGGGAGGCATTGTTCTTCTTCTGCCTGATGGACCATGCTGAAACACCTGTTTCTTATCGCGAAACCGTTAATAACTGTCACCACTGAAATCAGTGCTGAGGATGTGTCATTAAGACAAGTTATTCCAGCCACCGCCTAATTGAGAGAAAACAGCAAGGAGGAATAGAGGCAAAACTAGATCACCAATAAATCCAGATACACATCAAAAACAGACTTGTCCGAGTGCCCAGTGAGAGACCACTTGCCACAGGGGAGGAAAAAACACCCACCAAACTCCCTCAGTCCACTTATCTGATGGTTGCTGCCTCCCAGACGTCTTCTAGCTGACATGAAAGACACAGCTGGATAACGATAGGCAATTTCAACTGATTAACTACAGACATTGACCCTTTCAATTAATTCACGGGGGATTTGTTTCATTCCAATCAACTCCAAAAGCTGCAGCCTCCCCACAGAAAACTGTTTCTGGTCCAGCTTTTCTCCAACACCAAGGGTAAGCGGTAACAGTCTGGGGTGTTCGAGGCAATCCTGATTCAGAGAGGAATGACAGAAAGGACATTTCGTATTTGTAAAGGTGGACATTTGCAGAAGGCAACCCATTAGGGGCAAAAGGTCTTAATCTTCTCAAAGAAACCTAGATTTGTGCGTTATGCAGAAATCAAATCCCCTAACACCGGTGTGAAATGGACCTGTTGTTTGTGGTACAGGACTACCCTTTGTAACAAAGCCTGCTGTTTGATGTGCTTCTCTGCTTGCTGGCTGTACCCACCTGTTCTCTATGGTGGTCTACTGCTCCAGTAGGTCTCCTGGCTCTTCTCCTTCACCAGGAGACAGCAACTCCGTCCCCCAGGTCTCTGGCACGAGGCTATGCTGTCCTTTCAAAGGCCCAGATTTGGACGTGGGCAGTGCAGGAGCTGAAGCTGCAGGAACTTGCCGCGCCTGCAAGGAGCCCCGAGAGCTCTCTGAAGTGGTTTGAGCACAGGCCTGTCAAAAAAAAAAAAATAAATAAAAAAAATTACACTGACATTTTCCATCAAAAAGAAAAACTAAGTGGAATATTCCTGCCTAGAGTGACTCTTTGCCCTCAGCCTGGGAATCCAGGCTGGAAGCTTCATCTTCCTTGTGCCGCACCAAGAGGCTCAACCGAGCCTCCTTCATTCTGCTTGCTTGAAACACCCGAGTTTATTTTCCTCTATGGCCTCTTGCTCAGCAGAAACGTTGCCTGGAAGAATTTTAAAAGCGGCCATACTTCTGCTGAGTGCGGTCACACCAATGAAGAGGCACCCGAAATGCCCTTGAAACCACCTGAAATACATCTCCAAAGGCAGGGAGGCCTCCCAGCTCGCAAGCAGGAGTTAATCCATTAGCACACCCGCAGAGCATCTGCACACGGTCCCGAGGTCAAAGCCAGCACGGGCAATGGGAAAACAAACAGCAAATCTCAGCCCGGGCCCACAGATCATGCTCACAAATGATGCTTCAGCAACCCGCACCACCTTTATTTTCAACTTTCCCCCTGCAGACGAAGGGGAATGAATCTTCCCTGCTGACAGGCGCTGCGTGCCCTTGCCAGGTGTCAGACCTCAATCATCTTCATCATGCTGCGTGCCAAGCCGTGCTCGGTGCTCTCGGGAGGCAGGGAACGGGTGGCCTCCTCTATCTTCCTCTGCAAACTCAGTGACAGTCCCGAAACCGATGGCTGAGGGGAGCAAAACACAACACTCAACTACTTAATCCCCAAAGGCAAATCCCTTAACACGTAGAACTAGGAGCGGTAATTGTAGCCAGTTTTCAACCTTCACTGCAGTGGAAATAATCACTTCAGCAGCACCGCCTCACTTCCCAGAGACTTCTCTCCCCGCAGATTATTTTAAACTCATCTAATGGGGGGGGAGCAAGGGTATGGCGTTAAGATTATTAAGATTAAAGGAGAATATTCAAGAGGGGCTGGGGGGATGTGGGCGAGGCAGTTATGGGTCGCTCGGGCTGATCTTAACAGGCTTCAGAACCAACTCAAAGGCAAAAAATTAAAAAAACGGATACATTAAAAAAAAAAAAAATGATAAAGCACAGAATGGATTTCACACAGATGGATTCTGCCAGGCAGGCCTGGTAAATATATTTTTTTCCAGGAGATAACGGCTTTTTTTAAACAAAAGCCAATCGTTGTCTTTTGTGGGAGAGCTTGACAATCTGGACTTCAGAAAAACATTTGATACCGTGCCACATGGGCAAGTGATTTGTTAAACTGTAGGAGGGGAACATTACAATAAGAATTATGAATCAAAGAAAAGCTCTGCGTAAAGAAAATAAGATTACAATAGACAATACCAAAAAAGGAGGCAGTCTGGAGGGCTTTTGCTGAGCTGGCCGTTCAGAGACTACTCGCGTTCAACACTTCCGCAACGACCGGGAGCCAACACTCATCAAACTCGCTTCTCAGGAAGCAAAACAACCCAAAACAACGAGTGGTAGAAGACGTCAGAAGAGAGATGGCAGTAAGAACCAGACCTGATGACCCTCAGTGGTGCAAAAATCAAAAACCAGGCTTAAATGACCTGTGCACTGGCTTCCCGTGCTGGATCAAAGTTGTAGGAGATGAGGAATGAGGAGAGCCACCTGCGTGGCTCAGCTGTCCTACAACAGACTGGGGGGCACTGACACAATGCAAGCATAAAAAGGCATCTGCAACTCCAAATAATTCCAAAACTATTCCCTGCTAATGAAGAACATCTCAGGGAGATCATGTCCTGGCTATTTAATGTCCACAAGCAAGGGCCTGAGTCAGCCTTCATGGGAAAAGGAAGAGCAAGATTTTCCTTCTCACTCACTCTAGGAAGACTTTTCACAAGAATACAGATATCAATAGCTGTCTCAAAACCCAAAACGCCAAGAAAGATGGGAGGCCACGCAACGCAGCAGCTCCAAACTTTGCCAGCCCTCTCCAAACACAACAGGGGAACTCAACCCCCTGGTTTCCCCTTCCTTGGGCAGGTCTATGCACAAGGTCTTCGGAAAGAGCGGCAGGAATGAAGCTAAGGGATTTTAGCAGAAATTAAACAGAATTCACCCTGGTGAATTTTCAAGACAAGATTCTTTGGGTAAACATTATTAAGCTTCCCTACGGAATGTAATTAGAAGTTCTGCCCCTTTTATCTAAAACTTGCACACACACACAAAAAAATCCATCGCTGCATTAAGTGATAAAAAGGACTTTCCTTTTTTTTTTTTTTTTCTTTTTTCTTCTTAATAAAGATTGTTTTTAAAGCCTTCCTTAAGCAGATGAAGGCTTCATTAGGAATCCTGGGCTTGTTCTAAGTAAATTTGGATCCCTCCTGAGTAAATCAGGAGGCAGATTCAGGTTTTACATCAAAATACATGACAATCAGCCTCAAAATTCAGAAGGTTATTCGAGAGGCGAGAAGACAGGAGAAAAAGCTGTCTCTAAAAGGAGAATTACTCAGGTCTACCCAGTAAGTTCTCTGTTTATGGGCAAAACCCACTCACTGTGAGTAAGGACTGTCAGAAATTGAGACAAAATGGTTTTTAATCAGAGAATGTCGACATGCCAAACACAAGATTTCGCAGGGAGGAGGAAGAAAGGCCACTTCAAATAGCAAATTTATTTACCCAGGCCACAGATTTTTCAGTCATAGTGGAGTTTTCAGTGGTTAAAAAAATAGTAATTTTTAAAATGTGAAAAAAAAAAAAAAAAAAAAAAAGAGAGAGAGAAAGGGAGAAAATAAGAAAGAAAAGAGCCTCACAACGCACAAACACCGTGGTATGTTGAGCACTGGCCAGGGATGCAGATGGCTCAGATTCAAGCCCTTCAAAGGAGGGATTTGTACCTCTCTGCCTCCAACATTCCCAGTGAGGCCCCGGCCACAATCCAGCCCCAGAGTTTCACACTCTTCTTATGGCTTAATAAAAATAATAATAAACCAATCTTGGTTTCATCTTAATGTAGAAAATGAGCTTCTTTCAAAATCTCAGGGAGGGTTATGGGATCGGAAAGAACCAGGTCCCTTCCCTCCCTGTTTCTGATTACAGCTAATTACTATCATCGTTTCACATAAGTTTTCCCATAAAAATTCCATTCCCAGCAAACACCCCAACCGAAAGACTAAGCAGTCATTAACAGGAGCTGTCTCTCATTAAGATCGCTTCGCTAAGGAACAAGAGCTCCTATGGATGTGCAAGCATGTCCATCTCAGCTAAGCCACCATTTAATAGCTTTCATCCAGTCTTGATGTAGGGCAGAAATCTCCAACTCCTGCAAGCTTCGTGAAAACAAGTGGCCGGACAGAGGAGAGAGGCGATAGCCCTACCCGGGACAGACCACTCAACCTCACTATGAGACATCAGAGTAGCCCCACTGGGGAAAGCCACAGGAGATCCAGCTCTGCACCTCCCACTGCACGCAGAAGCATTAAACTCTGGGGAAAAAAAAAAAAAAAAAAAAAATCCCTGTCAATAACAATCAGCACTGCTAACAGAGAGGAGGAAGAGGCTTTTCTGCCTGGTGCATCCTTTTGCTGAGAGCGGCCGATTCAGCGGGTCGAGCGCTTCGCCACCGGCAGCTCTGAGCAGATGGCATGGACACGCCTGAGCTGGAGAAGTCTTTTCTAATAAAACACCTCTCCCAGAAATTAACTTCAATTAAGGCATGAGCACTTAATATCTGTATCTGAGAACATGCCTTCAGAGAGGCCGCTCACAGCCTCTTGCACCTTCCCTCTCCATCCCTTTTCCAGGTGCCGCATCCAAACGAAGGCTGGCTGCTGGGGAGAGCATCCTTTCACCACCTGCAAAGATAAAGCAGCACAGGGCTGCCTCTCCTTATTTCGGTCACAGAGGGAAGAGACGACGTGCCCTCCCACCAGCCTTTCCTCTCTCACCTTCCCCAGCATTTCCAGGTAGTGGCGTGGCGAGGTTGCTGCTAATTTGCATGAAAACGCGCAGGAGCTTCACATCTCGGAGCTCTCCAGCCCTCCCCGTACATTTGTCAAGGGGTTCAAAACTTGTTAAGAGGAGGGTGGTGGGAGGAAAAGCACTGATAGACAGTACAATCATGTAAGCCTCTTTTCCTCAGGAAACCAGGCTAAAAATAATACCCTGCAATTTGACAGCCTCACAGCCCGTGCCAGGGAGGATGCCGGAGCAGAGCCCGGCCAGGCTGCGGGCTCTGGGGCTGCCGGTGGGGATGGAGAGCACAGGGACAGCACCCACCAGCAGCAGCAGCACCCATGGGACCTACCAGGGTCACCCCGAGCCCCAGCACAAGGGGATGGGTGCTAATTCTCTGATGGGTTGACATTCTCTGATTAAAGGTGAGCCTTTGGGTGCTGCGGCCTTGCAGACCTCCTCCGCTGCATCTCCTGCTCCCGGTGTTCACCTTCACATGCAGATCCATGCAAATCCCAGAAAAATAAAAAGAAAAAGAAGAGAAAAACAACAAAATCCAGGTTTTTGTGAGCAAGAGGGCTCCTGCGAGACCTCTCAGCTACATGTGACAGCTTACACGGCTTTACAGTGCTGCTGCTGCATTCATCAGTAAATAAATAAATAAATAAAATGTTTTTAAATTTATTTTTAAAGCACTTTTACTGTCCAAAACCACTCTCCCCCACGTAAGAGGGAAATCTTGCTGTCACAGGCACAGTTCACTCTCCAAATCCTGCTCTGGCGACGGAGGAGAAAACCCTTTGGTAGTAATTGCTATGCAAGGGTGGGGAGAGATCCTGATAGCTTTTATTATCAGGGTATCCAGATGTAAAACGAATGCCTGCAATATTTATACATGTCATCACTTATAATAAGTAGCCTGATTTGTCAAACGGAGACAGACTCAAAGATGTCAATTAGGAGGAGACGGAGGGCGAGCGGGGGGAAGTAGCACGCAGTATTTATCAGGCAGATGCCATTTCCCAAATGTCAAAAACATAACCGTGAGATCAGCTCTGAGCAGCGAAGGCATGGCCAGCAACCCGAAACAAGATAGGGAGGGCGAGGGCAGGCAAAGGCTGGGGGCCGGGCCATGCTTTGGGGTCAGCTCTCTGCTCCTGGGGTGGCTCCAGCAGCCCACAGAGCTCGGGGAGCGGGAGGAGAGGGAAGGTTTCCTTTGACTGCCCTCTAATGCCAGGTAGAGGGAAAGGGGACGGGTGCTGGAGGAAATCACCAGGCACAGAAATCTGGAGAAAGGTGGCAGGACTTGGGAGCAACCCCCACGAGCATGTGAGAGATGCTGCCAACAACAGAGCAAGAGCCAAAATGCAGCTTTAGAGAAACCAGCGGTATCAAACTGCATGCCCATATGGGGTATTTTAGGTATTTACTGGCAGGCATCCCCTTTTTTTTCTTCCTCAGAAATCATTAGCCCTGCAGAGAAGTGGTGGCCAAAAGTCCTGCTGGAGGCTGGGGCACTGATGCTCCACCCGTGCTCGCGCTCACCTTGGTCACACAAAGTCTTCTCTGCTTACCAGCAGCAAGATGACCAACACCAAAAGCATTGAAGCATTCATTTAAAAGTCTGCAAGCCCTGGCCCCATCAACACCAGCCCTAAAAGCTGCCTCCTGTTACACCCATCACTGGTGGCACCCCAAAGAAAGCCCCTGATGCAGCAAGGGGATGAGGAACAAGAGCCCCACCACTGAGAGCATCACTTGTGGGTGATGCACACCCCAAGCCAAGCTCCCCAGATGTTTGCACCTCCAGATTTCTGCTGCCGAGCCCCGTTTCTTGCCCTCACCCAGCAATAGGTGGCAGCAACCCAGTGGGAGACCCAAGCACCAGGTCCTTCGCCCAAAATGCCAGGCTCCCCTCCTGGGCAGGTGGTAACAACCCCTGCACCTCTGATAGCCACCAGGGGCTGTAACCACAGAGGGTGCAGGGGACAAGGGGACCAGGGTGTCCTCCTACGTGGGCAAGTGGCCCCACGGGGACCGTTATTAGCAACACCACAGCTGGGATGAAGGATGGTGAGACAGAAAGAGCAGAGACCTCCAGTCTCATCCTCGCGCCTGACAAAGTGGAATGAGCCCAGACCGCCTGAGCCGACAGCGACATCAGAGAGAAAGCAGCAGCGTCTCGCTGAAGGGCCCTTCGAGACACAGCTGCGTGTGATGGTGGCTTGTCAAAGCAAGGGAAGGGCACACGAGAAACACCTGCAAAGAGCAAGAGCTCATTCCTCCAGCCCAGATTTAACAAGGAATGAAGTAACTGGAGTGCATTCTGTCACTGAAGATGGTGCACCCAGACAAGGTTCTGTCCCAGCCGCCTTCTCCCAGACTGACGACAGGCAACACCCTACGTGCTTCTTGAATCAGACATTAAAATATCCTACAACAAAGAGCTTTGTGGGGAGAAACATGGTCTCAGAGCCCACCTGCCCCCGGGAAGCAATGCAGCACCTCAGACAGCAAACACCCAGCGAGCATCCCCGCGGCCACCAATGTCACCCCGCACCAAAGTCACCACGAGGCGTCCCGCCGGACTCCTAAGCCAAAATGAGGGAGATGCTGACACTGGGATTCGTCTTGCTTAACTTAATAACTGCAGACACCTACGTCTGAGCTACTCATTCTGCACGCCTGTCTCTCAATAATGAAGAGAAATGGGCACTTTTAGGATACAAATCAATTTTGGGCGTCTGCGTTAGCGGATAAAACCTGAGGTGAAAGCACTCATGCTGGGGAAGTTGCAGCCATTGAGGTCCAGGCTGGCCATGTCCATAGGCTTTTCAGAGCAGAAAATAAATAAATAAATAAATAAATAAAAACAGGTTTTGGGGGGGCAATTCCCTCCCAAGCACAAGACGGGGAGCTGCAGAAGAAGCCGGCGCCTTCACGAGGCGAGAGCTGATCTCTGGAGACAGCTGTAGCTGCTGGGCGTGCAGGGTCATCCTCGCCGCCGTGGGAGATGGAACAGCCGGCCTTCCTCCCCTGGGGATGACAGGCACATTAGCACCTTCTTCTTGTTGACAGTTTGTTTTCATCCAAGCTCTCCGCTAATTATTTCCTTTTGATTTGGAGACTTCAGAAGAAGAGATGCCGCAGTGGCTTCCAGACACCCGATGTGGGGCTGGAGCAAGAAGGGGGGAAAAGCCCTGAGTGAGACCGGATGGGGAGGCTCCTTCTTGTCCTGCCATCACACAAGCAGGGGCTTCTCTTTAGAGACGTTTGGTGCAAATAAAAAACAGAGGCCAGAGCTGAGAGCTACAACAATCACTGAGATTTGGGGCTGACTCAGGGAGAACAGACACGGTGAGCTCCCGAAGCAAGGCTGATGGCACTGGCAAGGTACCCAAGCCAGGCAACACCTAAAAGCATCCCAACCCCACCCCCCAAGGACACACAGGGCTACCTGAGCAGTCAGCTTTCAAAGCTCGAGGGCCGTTGTACCCCTCTGGGCCTGTACCAGCTATGAAACATGAATTTCTGTAATGCTGCTTCAAGTTATTCCATGGGAAGACACTCGCTGAGCAGCAGGAGGTCAGCGAGGGTGATGCAGACCAGTGGCTTGGAGAATTCTTGTTTTGACCAGCGGCTGAAGATCAGAAAGGAAAGGGCACGCTCAGGTGGAGGAGGAGGAGGTCTCGAATGGGAGCGGACACAGCCTGGGCCAAAACACAGCCACAGCAGGGCACAAAATGCCTGCTTTGCCTGCTCCATCCCATGCGAACGCCTCGCTGCTCCCACCAGCATCCCTTGGTCCTGCAAAGACTGGGTTCCATCCACCCCAAAACCATCACAGCACACCCACGAGGTGCTGATAGCACCCCTGGGACACGGTCCCCAGTGCCCACAGGGCCAGTGAGGTATTTGCATGCAGAAATCCTCCACCCGCTCGGAGCTCTCTCGAGCCCCTGCGTTTGTATTAAATGGTCTGGTAGAGATTTGCCGGTACTTTTCAAGCTCTGACAGCCCTGTTTTTATTTCAATTGCCTCTGAGCCACTTCATGAAATTTTCATATATAAATATGGAAATATGCAAAAGCTCTCCGATTTATGGGATCTGACACTGCGGTTTAAGCGAATCCCCGATGATCCTGCCTCCCTCCCGTGCCCCCACCAGCAGCACCCTGTCCTCTGGGCTCCAGCCGCTCTGTGCAGAGCCTGAATCCTTACCGGGTGGGCTGGGGGCCATATCCACACTGCCCTTCGCCTCCCAGCCTGCCAATCTCCTGTCATTTGTGCTGGGTCCTGATGTGCAAGGGCCTGGGGTGCTGCTCTGCTGCACTGAGTGGTCGCCACCAACAACTCGAGAGCCACAAGGACGTATTGGGAGCCTTACCTGGGCTATCCGAGGCCTTCCTGCACCCTTTTTCTCTGTGTGGTCTCATTCCTTCCAGATGCTTCTCCTGTACAAGCGGGTTCATACAGCAGCGGTTCTGAGCCAGGACAAGGCAGCCCTGCGGACACAACCACAGTACTAAACAGCAGAGAATCCACACAGCTGGGAGATAGATACTGAGTGCAACAAACCCCCTAACCCTGAACTCACTACTATGTCCCCAAAACCCTGTGGGACATGCCTGAGATGAGTGGTTGCAGCGATCCCCTGCCTGCTTAAAAATAACTTAAAAATAACAAAGCCAAGATGAAAGCAGAAGTGGCCTACACGAGGCCAACGCTCGCCCTGGTTTAAATTACTTCATGTCAATTAAAAAAGGGAGAAGGTAACACGTGCTCGCTGGTGGAGTTTTAAAGTCACAGAATCACAGAATCACAGAATTTCTAGGTTGGAAGAGACCTCAAGATCATCGAGTCCAACCTCTGACCTAACACCAACAGTCCCCACTAAACCATTTCCCTAAGTCGAATCAGTGAGCTGGAGAAAATGGCTAGCTAGCAACAGGAGCTGGTTAAAATCGCCTTCTGGCTGCTGCACATCTTCTATAGGCGCACCATGTTCTCCCCAGATACTGCCCTGCCTGCCCAAATTGCTGCAGCCTGGGAGGAGGCACCTCCACGGCTCAGAAAGCAGCTGGAGAGCGGCGACAGCACCCTCTGCTCTTCCCCTGGTTTGGGTGCAGAAACTGCAAGTTTGGCTTTGCATCAGAGCTTCGTTTGTAAGCTTTAAGGATGCCGCAGACAAGCCCGGCAGAGATGGGTCTGATTTACCGAACACGAGCACTGCTGCCTTTGTTTGACAACCTGGTAGCTGCAAACACAAAACATCCAAGCGTGAGAAAGGCAGCGTCTAGCACTTCTCCTGGACTATTTTTTTTTCCCCTTTTGGCCTATTTTCTCCATTGAGAGAATTTCAATTTCCCCCCAAAAGCAACTTGACAGAGACCAGAAGAAAAAAGCAGAGGAAAAAAGTGTTGGCGCAGCTCTTACCACAGGAGGTGCCTAGGAACAGCTGTACTGGAGCATGTAATTCCCTCCGATAAAGAGTGTTTGTTATTTTCTACAAGACTTTAAATTTAAAGCCGTAGGTTGGGTGTTCAGCCTAGCCTTGGTTATCAGATTGACATGTCCTGATTAACCAAGGAGAATTAACCTCCCAGAGAGCAGAAAGCGCTGATTATTTTAAAAACAAAATCAAAGATCCTTTTCCAGCTCGGCTCACAGGGACAGCCGGTTATTTTAAGGCGATCCATGCAGATACACCTCTGGCTGCACGTGCCCAGCCACCCGTGGAGCTGCTGAGCTGCCACACGGTGGGACGGAGCGGAGCAATAAATGTTCCTCCCTGGGCCGCCCAGCACTTTGTGCAGCTCCAGCTATGGCATTAACCCACGGGTAGGTCCTTCTGTGGGCAGCTCAGCCCCATCTTTGCCAGGATTTATTGGTGTGGGGAGGGCAAGGCAGGCTGTCTCGACTCACCGAGTCCCCACGGCAAGCTCTGCCACGTCTCCTTCCTTCCCTCTCCACCTCTTCCGCCAGCTCCCGCGTCGTTCCTCGACATGAATCATCCCACCATTACCGTGTGACACCATTAGCTTTCGCTGTCACCAGAGCTGACAATTCAAAAGGCCCTCGAGAGCTGTCTGCAGAGACACAATAAATGAGATCTCTTAATTAACACCTCCCTTAACTAAATAAATTCACTTTATGCGGCTGATAAGTCGCGTCTTCGCAGTTTGAGGGCAGGCGAGGAGCCGAGAACGTTGCTCACTGGCTCTCCTCTGAGCCCACAGAAAGGCAAAGAATTGCAAGCTTACCACTAAAAGAGACCTTCTCCTCCAGGTCGGAACCCCCAAGTTGCAGTTTTTGCTCCTGGAGGAGATTTCATAGTCCAAAAGGGCCAGGGAGCAGCACCAAGGCCAAAATCCTATTATATTATCCGGGTTGCCAACAGGGTACCCTGCAGAGATGCAGCCAAAAATGTCTTCCTCCTCCCTCTCTTTTGCCTGCTGGAGCACGGCAGAGGGATCCTCCCTCTCTTTTGCCTGCTGGAGCACGGCAGAGGGATTGACTCTTCCTTCCCCCCTTCTCCCAAGGAAACTGATTTGCTTTTTAAAGAGATTTCAACTCAAAATCGGTTTCCCAAATTGAGGTATAGAGTTGGTGCAGGATTCAAACTGGGTCTGTTTGTTACGAGGTCGATGTACCAACCCGAAGCACTGTGGTTATCGTCAATTTGACCAGAACTTTTTTGGAAAAGGAGCCATTTTCCTGCTCAAAACCAGCTTATAGGAGAGAGGGCAAAAAATGATGGTGCTATGAGCAGGTAAAACAGCAGCTGGCAGTGGCTGATACCCCAAAGCAGTGCCCACCTTCTTTGCAGGAGTGTCCAGTAAATCAGGGAATGGCATGGGGTGGATTCTCTGATGTGTACTGGCTCGCTCTGAATTTCTCCCCCGAGGAGGGTTACCAGCACCACCTCCTCTTTGCCAGCTCCCTCTCCTCACCTCTGAAAGCCTGGATCAAGGATTGACTCTTATCTCCTCCAAACACAGCCTGACCTCTACCATAGTTGCACAGCAAGTCCTATTACTTTGGGGTGACTCAGAGCTAAAAGCTGATTATTACAGGCCAGGGAGGGACAGTCCAGCTCCTTCAGTGTTTAGAGCTTTTATCTCATAAAAATCCACCTGCACTAGCCATAAAAATAGATAAAATCTCCCAGCAAGGCTCACTCTGCTCAAGATCCCATGTCACTAACAAGGCCCTGTCTGCTCTGGGAATCCCCCCTGGAGCACAGGAGCTCTGGAAGAAGCTACAAGGTTTTCCTCCGATTCAATCTGTCCTGTGATCCTGGCTTAGAGCAGCTCTAGAGACAAACCTGATGCTGCCAACACAGCACACCGCCGTGCTGAACAGGGTCACGCAGCAGGCTGGATCGATGCTTCCATCATCTCAGCACCAGCAGCCACAAATGTGCACTCGCAGCAAAGCAACTCTTCCCTAGAACGAGCCCACAAGTGAGGGCAGAAGGAAAGAGAAAAGAAAAGCAGGTTAAAATACATATATATATATATATATATATATATATATTCCTGTTTGTATACCAACAGAGTTATTTCCACACCCAAAGCACAGGATGCTCATTCACAGCAGTGTTTCCACTTGCTTCAAGGCTTCAGGGAGATTTTGTCCCCTGTCATTGCAACAGAATGTAAACGGTAAGTGTTGGTCACCGAGGCCAGCGGTGTTCAGCGGCGTGACATTTATTAGATCACGTTTCTGCAGCCTGGGCACTGCTGCGTGAGACCGACTGTTATAAAAAGACACTTGCTGCTTCCCTGCTCCCGTCTGGGAAGGGCTGGTGGCGGGGATCACAAGCGTGGAGGCAAGGAAAGGAGATGTCTGAAGGTGGAGAGGAGAGTTTTAAGGATGTGCTTGGTGCCTGTCCATCCCCAAGCTAACTTGGAGGGAGGAAGGGGACTGCAGGGAGAAGCAGGAGCTGCAGGAGCCCGAGGGCGAGGAGCTGTTGGGAAGCCATCACAACAAAGCAAGGTTGCTGCAGGAGGGAGTGCAGGGGGTTGGCATCCCAGCAAAATGAAACCGCGCGCAGCCAGCCTCCAAGTCTCTTTGGGGTTTCTCAGAGCCCTGGCGCCACTAGAGAGGATTTGACGAGCTGAAAAAACAACTCACCTCGCATTTTAAAAAGTGTCCATCTCCCGCAGCTGAAGAGGGAAGAGCAGAGGAAGGGAAAAAAGTGTGAATACCCCTTGCAAACCACAAGGGAAGGAAGGATTCAGGAAATGTGCGACTGAACCCAGCTTGCAAGTCGAGCTTCACTTATGTTTCCTGATGGAATTAAAATGAGTTTGCTTGTAATTGCCTCCTGCCCACGCTTCCACCTCGCTTTTCTTCTCCTTCCCCTCTCTAGGAGAGGCATCCCTCCTCTTCGGTGAAAGGATCGGCCTGATCTCACCTAAACCCCAGGGTCCTGGGCTGCCATAAGCCCACCAGCCAGCACCCAACTCATTTTTTTGGTCAAGCTGACCCTCCGAGCACAGGGGGAGTAAGAGTGAGCAGTTTCCTGTTTGAGATCTCTACATTACCAATTCCACAGGAGAGGGAGAAATTAACTGAAGTTCACTTTCCTTTAAAAATTCCCCCCTGGGACTTTCTCCTCCGGAGCCAGGACAACCCAAAGTCCCGAGGGAAACGAGCTGGAGGACGAAGCCACGTGGGACTGCTGGAGGGAACGAGAGCCCTCGCAGCTCTGCCATCACTGCCATGCGGATGCCCTGACCTGACATCAGCACCTTCGTCCTTGTCTCTCCTGTCCAACACCCCCAGAGCTCAACAAAAGAAGTTTTTAGAGGGGCAGGCAAGCAAGACAGGTCTTTCAGTGTTAGTAGCACAATGCTCATTGCCCATTGGCACCGTTGCAGTTAAAGCAGCAATAATGACCCCAAAAAAGCACGGTGCAGCCTCAGCACACCGCCGTGCAAGACCGGGGACTAAGCCCCCAAGCCCCAGTGCCATGCACCTCTCTCACCTTCCCCCATATACAAAATGCAATTTGATGACTTACAAGTCAGAGCACAAACCCATTTGCTCCCCCAGAGCTAACTCCTTTTTGTTCTCCCTAAGATGTTCTCAGGTCTCAGCCTTACTGGTTGCTCAAGGACTATGTTTAGAAGCTCATAAATCCTTTCTTTTTCTAAAAAACAATAATTTTTGAAACTAATTCTTGGTTCCCCGCTGCCTTTATGGACACACCTCAGCTAAAAACACGGTTTGGATGACGTATCATTCATCCAAGACCTGAGAGGGAGCGAAGAAATTGTTCATTCACTCCACAAACGAGCAGAGAAAGCAAATATCCCTTCCCGTTCCTGCTGCTTCATTAAACTAATTTTATGCATGAAGTGAGATTGCATCTTTCCTTAAAATAATAATAATAATAATAATGAATACATTTTTCTCCACTGACAGCATCGGTGATGGGGTTTTGCTTTGCGACAACCTAGATGTTTCAGGAGAGCACATCTGGAAATTCCTGCTTACAAAATGCACCACAATCAGCCACAATTAGCATCTGCAGGCATCGATGGGGCTTTTGGGGTTATTCGGGATCAGGAAGGTCACGATACCAAACCACGTGGAAGACAGACTTGAGCACCTCTCCAAAGCAGTGTCCTGCTGAGGGCCAATCAATACCCATAGGACTCTCCACAACTGTACTGAAGGAGCAGAGACAACTAAGGCAGAGACTCACGGGTACTGACTCTGGTAGAGCATTACCCTTCACGAGTCCAGAACAGGACTCTGAAAAAGAATGCCAGGTATCACCCCAATGAAAGAGTCACCACCCGATGTGAATGGGGAGTCTCCAACCCCGACATCCAGTGGAGAAAGCTCAAGGAGGTCTCCAGCTGGGCCCTCTTTCCAAGCCCCAAACCTGGGTATCATGATATCCATGGGTAACACCGCACTACCCAGGGCTGTGGCCCCAAAAGCTCCAGCTGCGAGAGGAGGAATGCAAGCAGGAGAACATCTCATTTCCCAAGGTGGGCAGGCACGCAGCGCGTAGCCCCAGCAGCTTTCTGAGAAAGGAAAGCTGAGAAACCCATCACTTGTACTTAGAGGGCAAGAGTTATAAATAACAGCAGCAGATGCCTCAGCAGAGAGAAGCCCAGCCTGGAAAAACAGAGCTTGAGTGCAGCCTAATCCAAGCCCCCAGCTGCATTTCACCCGTCCTTCAACCTGCTTTGCATTGCCAGCACACCCCATCCACCACTTCCAGCCCCAGGACTCCACACGTCCAAGGAGATGACAACAGCTTGGCAGAATAACACTGAGCACACAGCCCACCAGCCCATCAAGGCAAAGGAACATGTATGAAGAGCCCCTTTGCCAAGAACAGGGATAGAGACACCTCCCATGTTGTTATTTTCCAGGGCTGAATATGTTTAGCACGGATAATAATGCGTAGTTATTTTGGAAGGCTGTTAGAAGTGAGGTTACGGATAGTGCTGGACCCAATCGAAAAAGCAAGCATGCTTTGCTAGGTTGGGCACCTTGATATTTGCAACCTGGGTCACAGAGCACAGGGCAGCCTAAAAGAGCCACTGAACACATCCTCCTCTCTTTCTTTCTCCATTTAGCCAACACCAGCCCCCAGCCTGGGGCAAAACCCCTCGTGGATCAGTTCCTCAGCAGCTGCTCCACGGCACCCCCAAGCAAATCCCACCGGCACAGGCACAGAAGCTCTCTTGGCATCTCATAGACCGCTGTTGGCCATCAGGAGAAAGAGCTCGATCCTTCAGCAAGGATTAGGCTGCAAATTAATGACGTTTCCCTTTACACAAGGAGATAAGGCTCACCAAAGAGGCGCAGAGGAAGGCAGCTCAGCTCCGAGCTCCAGCGAGGAGTTGCGCCTGGTTTTCCACTTCATCAAACAATTTCCCCCCCAAGAACAGCTCAGAGGCAGCACGTTAGTGCAGTGACAGGAGGGGATCAGAAAGGGACCGGCTGTGCTCAGCAGAGCAGCTGGACTTGAGCATGGCACTGCAGGACAAGCAGGCTACCGAAGAGTTCCTGATTTGCTCTCCAGACACATGCAGAGCTCTGCGAGCAGAAGCACTCCCCTGCACCGCACAGCAGGACTCAGCTGGTAAAATCTTAATGCCGAGGCATCCTCATCAAGGAGAGCTGAGGTAACACTAAATAAATAAAGAGAAGGTACAGGAATTTCAATATGCTTTTTGCTAGTTTAGGACCAAAAAGCACCAAAGGCAGACTGAGAACAAACGTGGATATGCGGCGCTCTGAAGTCCTCCCACAGAGGCACGACGCAAGGGGCTGAATTTGGGGGGGAGCCCAGGACACAGAGCTACCAGCTCGGATTTAGCATGCAAGCTTCGACCTGCTTGGGCTGACAGCAGGTAGAGTATCGAGAAAGATAAAGCCTTCCCAGGAGGCTGAGCACCTCGAAGATGGAAGCCCCCTGGGGCAAAGGAAGGTCCCTTTGTGTCTGCATTTCTCCTGCTCTTCTTTTGAAGCACCCAAGTCCAGCTCTTCCCGGCTAGGTAGAAGGCACTCATTTAGCTCCACAGCCCTTCCTCGTGGTCCCATCCATGAGGTTTGGGCACTCGATCGCCCTTCCCCATGGAGGGAAACCCACCAGAACCCACTGCACAGAGCCCTTCTGCCCAGGTCTCTGGTCCTCCCACTGCTGATTTATTCCACTTCACCTGAATGCATTAAGGGAATAAAAAACCTTGATGTGTGCCAACTGTTGCTTTACTAAATGAGTTTGGTTGGCCGTATTGTTTCAGATTTTTTTAATGCATTCTGATCAGATATCTTCTCCACATTGCTTTATGAAAAGGAATTGATAAGAATTCATCTACCACCTGTCATAACAACAGGGCAGGGGAACGGAGTTCTGTAAAAGACAGGCATTCAGGGGGTGAGAACCACACGCCAGGCGCTGGGTTAGGAAATGAGGCAAAGCATCATAGTGAAGGGGGTTTATTTTGGCCACACAAAAACTTCCTTCCTTCCCCCCCAACGTCCACACGTGCTAAGATTGATAACAATAACTAAATACATAATTGAGATGAAATGAAGGGAGCGTAAAGTTCAACCAGATGCACTCACTGGTCCTCCGCATGCACACAGCCCTTGCAAAATAGAAGCATTATCACAAAGCCTTGCTCCTTCATCAAGAGGAATTGTTTGAATATCTGATGTAGCATGCGTGTGGCCAAGGCTAGTTAAGCGCCGACACACAGAGAATACAAATGAAGGCAGGCGTTTTTAAGGGCCCTGAAGGAAACAGGTACCCAAAACACACAGGCAAGCATCTAATTCCTGCAAAAATCCAGTATTTCAACTTCCTTGCTGAAGAGATTTCTTGAGATAACCCAGGAAGCTAACAAGATATGCTACAAAGGTTTTTTTCCCCCCCTTATGGACGCTTGGGATTCAGCGTTATGATGGGGTTGCAAGTGAAATTTGGTCCCACGCTTCTCCTTGCAAGACCTCCAGCCTTTTGGGAAGCTTCAGAGTGCGTTTGCCAGTTATTATGGTAATAATGTGAAGAAAGGCTCCAGGCTGGTATAATGGATACAACCTGCAAGAAAAGAAACCCCATTTCTTCCTCACCGCTATCCACTGCCCCTATTTTTAGCAAAAAGGCAGCTTAAAGACGTAAGACGTATTGCTGCACCCCAAACAAACAAATAGCCAAGCGAGCCTTATAAATCTTACAAGCCAGGACAAGGTGAGCTCAGCGATCTCCCTGCCTGTGTCCTCCTCACAACACTTTGATGGAGACATGGCCCACCAAAACGCGATCAGGGTATTACGAAGCATCTCTCATTTCCCAGTCCTAGAAAGAGCTGCATAAGTGGGGCATCTCCCAGAGCTCACATTGCAAATTACTCCCACTGGGCTCCTGAGGCTGCTCGGCATCTGTGGCTTACAGGGAGGCAAAGAGGAGTAAGCAGGATTTCCCAAAAAGTCCTCCTCCATCAGCGAGACGTGTTATTTTCAGGGCCGGATTGTGCAAGGGCAGGAAATAGGCTCCCAACACAATTTTGTGCCTATTGAAGCTGAGCAGAACATAGTGGAAATCCCTCCAGGGAGGCTTTTATCTGTGGGGGTTTTGGCAGAGCCAGCTTGGTTGTGGGATGCTGTCTGTCCCATTTGGGCTCCTCCCCCATTCAAGAAGGACAGATGGACAAAGAGATTGATAAAGAGATTGAGATAAAAACTGAAGAATGCTTGGATCCAGGGGGTTGCGAGCAGGTTATCAAAATATCCCAGGCATTTCCACATTTTATACAATTGATTTCTTTTTTTCTCCTCCTAGAAGGGCCAGGATCACAGAACAGAAAGCCTAAAACTGCATGCAATAATAATATAAAGCATCAAGAACAGAGCAAGCTCCTAACCAGGCAGAAAAGTCACTCCGGTCAGAAGAAAGCCGGCTGCATTCGGGAGAGGGCGAATCCAGCAACCCAGATATGCATCAGGGACAAGTAGGAAGGAGGGCAGCGATGAGAACTGGCACGAGGCTAAGGCTGAGTCTGGAATTGAAGGAAAATAAGGGAAGGAGCAGGAGCACTGGCCTGCACAGCACTCCTGGTCCATCAGGGCTGCCCCCCTGTGAGCTCCCACTAAAAGCAGGAAGGGTTTTATCCCCTCTAGTCCCACGGGGAGGCTGGGCCATAGGCTGATTGCTCTCTAATTGTCAAAAACGATCTTCCAATTTCCAGGCTAAATTTATTCTGGGCTAGTTTATGTACATTTGTTCTTGTGCCAGCACTATCCTCAGGCATAAATAGTTCTCCTTCGCTGCTGCTCTCCCCCCTCCCCATCTTCCGCCAATGTATTTACACGCGGCACTCTTCCTCAGCTTTCATTTTGCTAATTTAATTAAGTCAGGCTTTCCTCGCCTTCCCTCCGAACATGAGCTCCCTTTCTCTTATCGTGTTAGTGGCCCAGCTCTTGGGTCCAGCTCCGGTGTCCCTTCGAGGAAAACACAAGCCATAAAATCGCCAGCAGTGATCTCTCCTAGAAAACAGATGCTCATGAGCAGAGTGCCTAATTGCAAACTAACAGAGATAGGCTCGTGTTTTATCCCGTCAGCTATTTTGAATCAGTTAAAGATCACCAATAGTGTCCTGGAGCACAGGCAGGTCCCACATTGCTTCGTGATGTATTCAGCTTACAGGTTGGCGACGTTGGCTCGCTGCAATCCTGAACTGTTCTTCTTTTTCCAATTACGCTCTGCCACTCCGTGAGGCCGCACGATGAATGGCAGGTTAAATATTGTCCTACTCGGGGTTCGAAATGGGATCATATTGCAGGAGGAGAAAGCCACGTCCTGCAGAAGGGAGGGCAATAAGAAGTGTCATTCCCACTGCTCTCACTGAAGGAGAACTTCACAGCAGATGGAGGGATGTAAATATTCCTGCTTTACTTGCCCAAGGCAAATCCATGCATTTCCTAACAACTAATGGTTATGCAAAAGTGGCAGAATATGGCCACTACAAGAGCTACATGCATTTAGGTGATCGAGGCTAGGAAACTTACATTGAAGAGCTTTAAGAGAGCCAGCTCAGGAGCCATTTGGACCATTGAATGTTCACTTTAGTAAGAGCCTGCAAAGCTGTCAAAAAAAGGAAAGAGCCAACATCATATCAATATACATTCACACGGGGGTACAGCAATGAAATCCACGGAGCTTAAGGAAACTGGCCTTATTGCTATGTTCTTTAAAGTCTGCTAAACAAAAGTACTAACAGTTTTGTCATGCCACTAGTTATTTCCTGTCAAAGTAGATGGGAGGTGCCAGTGCACTACAAGGCAGTGAGGAGGGACCCAATTTTGCACCCACATGCCATCACATCACTGCTGAGTAAAGCATTATTTTAATATTTTATCCCCCATCGGCTCACCGCACGACTGCAAAGTGTTTTGTGGGATGATTTTGATGGCCCAGCAAGCAAGGCAGGCTCCTGCAGCCAGAACGGAGGAGGAAAGGTGCAGCTGGAGACCCATTTGCTGTAGCACAGCTACCAGAACTAGCAGAGAGAAATGGAAATATCCTGGAAGAATACCTAGCCCTTCAATAAATAAGGAAAGCTGTTGTCAAGATGTAAAATAGCAAGGCGTTACTCACACGAGACCGAATTGTAGCGGGGTGCAGTAGGGCCAGAGGAACAGTTATCTCGAGCCGCTCACTCATTTCTTTGTGGAAATCACATCTGGTGCTGGCTCAAAGACACACAAGCCACGACAGCTTCCAACAGCATTAGAAACACAACCAATACATCAAAAATTTGTCAAAATGACAAAACTAGCAGGAGAAGAGAGGGGGAAATATGTTCTTTCCAAGGACCTCCATGGGGGATTTGCAAGAATCAGGTGTTAAAGAAAAAAAGCAAAGAGCCAGCATTCTCCAAGACAACTATTGTGTGTGATTCCTCACTTCCAAGCTGCTGGGGCTTTTCTGAACCAACGACTGCTGTCAGAAGGGAGAAGCGTCCGCTACAGAGAACTCAGGACAGTATTGCAATGGGTTTTCTTCCAGCTAAAAACAAGTAGATCTCATGGGAAAGCATCCCAGCTAAGGGAAGATTATTATTATAAAGAGTATCTTGATGCAAAGCATCTCATGCTAGTGAAGGATTAGCTTTTAATTGCAGCACTGCTTCCCTACAGCTTGCGCTGTTCCCTTGCAAGATGCTGGGGAGGGGGGACCCAAGGTCAGGCTGTCCCCCAAGCCACCAAGGAAGAACTGGGGAGCAGCTGCCCCATAGGAGGGGACACGGCTGGCGGAGATGGATGGCCAGCCCTGGGGCGGTACGGCAGCATGATTGATTCTCCTCATTAGCAGGGGTGGTTAAGTGCGACGGAAGGGTGGCCACGCCGCCAACAGTGGCCTGGGGATGAGGAGAGCAGTTTGTCTTGCTGAGGTTTGGTGCAAGCGGGGTGTTCCCATGCGTGGCAGCAGGCAGGAGGAGCAGCAAGTCCTTGCTGCTCCTGACACAGCACTTACCACGTTTACAGTGGCACACCACAGCATGGGACACTTCCACGCTGCTATCACCCCAAAATAAAGCATCCCCTGGAAACCCAGAGCCTGCAACACCCTACCTGTTGGGACCAAAACTCACGGGGAAGCTGCAAAGGGGAAAGAGCAAGAAATTCTTAAAAACTTCCACTTCCCACAGAAAGTTCTCTGCAATGACAGCGTTGATGGTAGGTTAAAACTGGCTCGGACCTGGGGTTTGGTGGGGGAGAGGTTTTTTTTTTGGAAATCAGACAAAGGCACCAGCCATCACGCTGTGACTCCCGCAGCGTGATGAATGTGCAAAGCAGTCGCCAAATGTGACAGCCGGGGGCCACAACAGCAATGAAATATGGGCACTGGTAAATCAGCACGGACAGGAGGAGGAGGGAGCACCAGAGGGCTACCAGCCCGGATTGCCCGCCAGGCAGGTCACCGGCCAGCTTGAGCTCCAGACTGCTTTGATTTTTCATTGCACCCCCCAAAATTCAGCTTCATCCCTAGCTTTGAAGGCAAATAACGAGCAGTTCGACCCTGCAGAGCTCCAGCCAGGGGGTTTCTTGGGACAAACTCCACACCAGCTATTTTTTGTCCTGACGTGCGGCCGCGCTGGGCTCAGCCCCTTGCTCTGGGGTGGGGAAGCAGGCATCTGCACGGGGAAATAATTGTGCATGTATATAGGCCAGCGCCAGCCCGCGGGGCTGGTGCAGGCACGTATGCATTTTTCTTGCCTCCTTAGGCAAGCTGGTAAATGTCACTTGCTCACTAGGCAATCGCTAAACATTTTGCTGCCCTAAGTGACCACCTGCTCTGCGTGTGCAGGAGCAGGTTACAAGCACATGTCTAGCACTGAGAACACGTTTCTCTTTTTGTTTTATACATTCACTTGATTTTTTTAAAGCCACACAATGATTTAGGGCGGGAGCCCAAAACTGGGGCAAACATCCCTACCCACATACCCACCCCTCTGTTCTCCCCCTCTTCTTTTTTCATTTGCCCCAGAAATGCCCACCGTGCAGAGACCCGCTGATGGTCAAGAAGCCACTGCACATCCCAAACCAAAGTCCTGGCCAAGAAGATGCACGGGGGGGGGGGGGCGCCCCGGGGGGCGGAGTGGTCCTTATTCACATGCAGGAGTCCCACACGTGCCATAGGAGCTGCTGCTTCTCCTTGTCCTGGCTCCTCCATCCGTGGGGAGGAACAAGAGCATCTGCTGGAGGAGTTAAATTCACAAGCAGGTGGATTGCTGCTGAACCCCACGCTAATAAAAAATAAATGTGGTTAGGGGAGAGGGTTCACGGCGTGTATGGAGCAAGCGCCCCACGGTGAGCACAGGAGGAGCCATCGAGTCCTTCCTGACCGGTGTGTGCAGAAGCAAGAGGAGGAGGAGGATGAAAGGGATGAAGGGAGCAGGGAGACTTTGCACAAAGCTGATGCTCTCCAGGTAGAGGGCAGCTGAAGATGTTTCAAAAGATGTGCTTTCCATCTCCTAGCAACAGATGCCAGCTGAAAAAGCCAAGGAAGATGGTCAGAAGACGGCTTTGCTTGAGAATTATTCTGTTTTTTTGGCCAAGTCTCACCCCCAGGGGACCCCCATGCCTCCTCTTTGGGCTCCTTACGGACACCAGTGCTGCTGCCCTCACCCCAGCCAGGCTGCTGCTTGCCCCAGCAGCCCAGCTAACAGGTCTGTGTGCCTTCAGCCCCGCTCAGATCACCACTTGTCCCAGCTTTACCTAGGTCAATAGGGCCACAATTTGGGCCACAGTCATCTATAGGTGGCCAAGAAGCTCCACAGAAAAAAAAAATAAAGGCCCCCCAGTAATGATGTACAGGATGGTGCTTAGCTAGGACTGAATGCTCTGCCCCTTGGGGTCTTCTACTTTGGACCCCATCTGGTTGTCAGCAACTGGATTTGTCCATGAGCAGCAAACAGGGCAATATCTACAGACCCCATATCTACAGACCCCGAAGCATCTGGCACCAAAACATTTTAAGCCATCAGGAAGTGGCTGGAGGACACTATGCTCAGCGCTTTTAAAGGCTTTGGGGGGCAGGGGGAAACCTGTGTCCACAGGAAAATAACACACTCCCCTCGTGGCTGTATCAGTTACAGAAGATGCATTAAAAGGTTTTAGTAATGATCCCTCGTCAATAATCCGGATCTTTGAGTCCCACTGCTTTCGTGTCCTTATTCGAACCCTCCTGGGAGCCAAATGTCCCAGCACAAGGGACATACCACAGATATGACAGCAAAGGCGGGGGAAAGATAATAGAAGAAGAGATACTGGGCAGAGAAGAAAGATCAGAGGCAGCAATCTGTATGAACACAGACAGATCAGGAGTTTAAAGGGAGGTGATTCTTCACTCTACGCCTGTACAAATGATTTCCTTCCCTATGCGGTTCCTCCCTCCCCTCTCCCCTGATGATTTGAAGGCTTTGGGAGCTGCAGTAAGTGTGACTGCCTTTCCATGCAAGCCAGCCAAAAATTTAGCTAGGCAGGAGGAAAACACTCTTTTTCCATCATCAGTGTTCAATAAAAATTAAAAAATAAAATTAAAAAAAAAAAAATGAAGAGAAATCAGGGAAGAGTCCAAGCTGGGAATCATTAAAAAAACACAACCAAAAGATAAAAACAAAGACAGAAAGATGGAGTGGAAAAATATGCTCAGGCAACCCTTCCAGCTCTGAGCCAGCCTCCAACACTTCTCAGGTAATGTGAGGCCTTAAAGCAGAGATGACTACACTGCTGAGGTGGAGATGGCCAACGTGTTTGTTCAGTCTGTGGTGATGAAGTGGGGGAAAAGAGGGTTGTTGCAGGTTATAAGGCATCCATAACACTTACTGTCCCCATAGGGCCTTTGGAGTGCTAGTATGGGGCCAGGGCTGTTTGAGGCAGACGCTTATGGGTCTTTTGTGACTTGCCTGGGTGCATTTGCCAGCCTGATATCCCACCTACAGGCTAGGCACAGACCCAACGTCTGTGTCTGCCACTAATCATTTCTGAACCTGTCAGCCGAATCTAACCTCACCTGAAAAGAAGAGGTCCCAGAAAACACACTGAGTACTGCAAATTACACCCTCCCTCATGAAAGCAGGCAGCAGGACACTTGTCTAATTCCAAGGAAAAGCCAGCAATTAGGAGTTTGTCCCTCGTTAAACCCCAAAGAAACCCCACAGGAGCTGCATGATTAGCCCAACCAGAGGCGAGCAGCAGACTTTTTGGTCTTGCTGCGCACAGGATGACATTCTCATTACGTAAGGTAAATGCAAAAGGGTGGAACCGAAGAAGCTATTCCTGATGCAATCAAAACTCACCCAGACACGACTGCAGGAACGCACGTTTCCTGTCCTTCGACAACGTTCCCAGCTCACAGGAACAGGAAGGTTGTAGGATGGAGACTCTTGATTTTTTTTTTCCCCCCTTGAGACCTTCATCTTTCTTTGCCACCAAATGTTGCCTGGAGCCCATCCAAAGCTTTCCAGGAGCGCAGCGTCTTGAGCGTGCATGCCTTGCAGCTTTTCCATTCTTCTGACATTGTAAAACTGTCTTGTAAAAGCAAAATTAAAAGCTTGAGTGCTGGCCACAAAGCCCTTACACTGTGGGCATGTTTTCTGTTGTATGCAACTCCAAGAGAGAGGGGGAGGGGGGAGATGGGGGGGGCAGAGCTATTGGCATTAAACTTCTTTATAAATCTATTGAAGGCATTTTATCACTTCCCGACATTCGTCCATAAAAACCACTCAGCTACATTTACAAATTATAGAATTAGTTTTATGTGCAGGGTCCAGCTAATGGCACAGCTAAATCTAGGGAGCAGGAAGATTAGATGCTTCTCCCTCCTTCACGGCGGGATTTATCTCGCAGCATCCCCGCGCAGGGAGCAGCATCCATCCTGGGGCGGAACGCTTTCCCTCCTGAGCCAAAGCTTTCAAAGGCCGAGAGATGTGACCACTGACTGGAGAGGTTTGGAGAAGTTGCATCTGTGGTGAGCAACCAGAGCTGGGTGGCTCAGGAAAACACTTGTGGTCCACAAAGATTTAGCATTTGTGATAAGTTAGGAAGCACAAACCTGGAGAATTTAAATCCCATGCAAGGCGATTTACACGTATGGGATGTAGGGAGGGGGAGGTGATATTAAGAAGTTTATGCTCCCCGTTCTCATAAATTGGGTGTACGCCTCACACCGTGGTCTCAGCAGAGCATCACAGTGGTAGTAAGCAACCAACTGTGTCTGAACGTTACAGGGGTGGCCTTTCTCCAAGCACCTAGGCCGTATGATACCTGGTAGCTGTTATTACATGCGCTTGGTTCCCTGCCATGATGTTCAGAGGAACACCAGGCAGCAGTGAGCAAGTCCCCAGTGGTCTCCCTTTTCTTGGCTCCAGCCCAAGGCCCCACCTAATCCGTTTCTCTAGAAGAGTGCGAGAAGACCCATTACAGAGACAGAGCTAGCATAAATATTAATTCAACACAGCACAGCTGCCGGGAAAGGAGGGGGGATATATCTCTGCCCTTCCTGCCAGGGCCAGACGCACTCCTCAGCTCCGTGTTTCACCCCTGCTCGCCTCCCCTCCTGCCTGGTACCTCTCCAGACTCCCCAGGCACTAGGTAGGGTGTAAAAAGAGGTTCAGCATTGCTTACCTCGTCCATGGGGATGCTGCCTGCTTCCCTGTGGCAGCCCAGCGCTTACGGCAGAGCAAGGTCACCTCCCGATGCATTTGGCCACTTGCTAATCCTCGCACTGCTGGGGATCAATGTTGCAGGGGAGGAGGGAAACAAACACAGCAGTTCCCCCAATTAAGGCTGGAGGAAGAAACAAAAGCTAATCAGCCTTGAGCACAGGGGACATAAAGGGAACAAGCTTCTTCAAGGCATGTTCTCAGCTTTACTTCTCGGCTCCCTTTAAAAAAAATCATTTCACTCCGTAGCATATTAATCACCACAAGACAGCCTCAGCAAGAGTTAGCCATGTAGCTAGGCAGGAACCGGGAGGACACTGTGTTATAGCAGGATTATTTACTTTTATAACCTTTACAGGAACAAGAGAGAGCTACGTTAGACAAACTGCCCCCCACACAGCCACCTGATTCATTTGTGCATGCTCCACAAGGGCTGACGCTCTGGTTGTCACCACAAGAGCATCGCAGAACAGCACTGCCATGATCCATGGGTGGCTTTGGAGGCAGCTGGACTCAGAGGGGGGCTTTGTAGCAGGCTTTGCTCCCCACAAAGGATGCTCAGGACCAGACCACCCGGGATTGCCCTGTGTCCCAGGGATGCGTGATGGTACAAGGCAAAGCAGCACGTGCAGCAGGATGCTCACAGCCTCCCTACTGCTCCCACTGGGTTTTCCTCTCTGAAGGAGGCAGGAAGCCTCCTGAGCACAGGCACAAGCCTTCCAAAGGCTCAGGTTATTGCACACCAAGAAAGAGCCTGCAATAAACAGAGCCCTCCCCTAACACCACCTTCATCTGACCGCAGCTCCATGCATGATGCATCCATCCCTTGAGCAAATAAAAACCCTTCTTCTACACCTCTTCTCCCTGCCCTCATACGGAAACGAGTCGTGCTGGGAGCAGCTTCACCCCACCAGTGCTTCCCCTGGTCCACCAGCTACAGCCTGGAACTGCTTCAAAAATCATACGGGGAAAACAAAATGGTTACCTCCAGCCTCTGCTGCAATGAGCCAAGCCTTGCAGAAGAAGTTTTCATTTCCCTGATTTCCATTTGCCCCTGAACCTGTGTCTTGCACCCTCTGGAGCCATCTCCCATCTCCATAGAGCTCCGTGGATGACATCCTGATCTACAGACGTATAAAGGAGGCTTTGTTTGCAAGATAAGGGCCACAAAATGCAAATAAAAAGCCCCAAATAGCTCAAGATCAAACAGGGTCCATATCTATCCTTTCAAAGGCAGCCAGGCTGCAAAGCTCGCTATAAGCAATGGTTTTGTTCAGAACATCAAATATGATACTAAAAGCATCTTCTGCGTGAAAACAACATGCATATGAGTTTGTTTATGTTATAACTTTAATCTCTCCAATAACGGGTCTTTAAAGCTTATTTCAGGCTGAAAAAAATAATACTGAGTAATGAATCAAGGCCTTAAGAGGCTGATAAGCAGCAGGGAATCATTGCAGAGAGCGTACTCCTGATTTAATTAAAGTCTTAAAGATACTCCCAGCGACAAAATCCATTCGCCCATCAAAATGATGAAAAGACTGCGAGATCCCTTAAACTCACCTGCCCATCTTGTGAATCTCCTGGCTGGGAGCAGACCGCGGGGGCACAGAGCACGCCACCTACTTCAGAGTTGAGTGGGTTTTTTTTTGCTCAGCAGGGAGGTAGGGTCATTGCGAGGCAAGCAAAACTTTGCTTTGTCTTCCTTCTTTCTAAACAAAAATTAAAAGCAGAGAGAAAAAGGTTCACTGGGGGAGCGGTTATTTTTTTTTTTAAGGTTAGCATTCAAAAATGACTCAAAGAATCTCATTTCAGAAACGTGCAAAGAAGTGGTTTGATTTTATTTTAAATTGCTACTTTCTGCTTTCTTTCCTTTGTTGAGTTCGAGACAAATAATGTCAGCTGACCTGAAATTGTATTTTTCAACAAATGCACTTACGTACGTTCCAAAAAAAAAAAAAAAAAAAAAAAAAAAAAAAAAAAAAAAGCCTAGTTTTTTAGCCTTAATTTATGCAAAACCACTAATTTTAAGTTGTTGGCTTTCTGCTATAGATAAACCGGCTGAACAAAGGGCTGGATAAAGATGATTCTCACCAGTGTATTAAAAGGGCTGACAAAGAGAAAAACATAATACCGTATAGCAGAAAAGGAAAAACATAAAGAGTATAGACAAGAACTACTAGAAATATATACAGACAGGGAGCTCCACCATCAACACTTGCACGTTTGCACTCCCAACTCCCTTTTCACTCTTTGGTTTCATGTATCATGGCATTACATACACACTCCCTGTGAAAGCCTCAAATTAAGCAGCCAAATATTACCTGGAATGGCTTGGAGTGACCTCAAGAACAAGCTCTCTTCGCTCGGAGCCAGTGGTTGAATTTTTCTCGCAGAGGAGCATTTCATCCCCTGGGTAACCCTCCGCAGGGCCTCGGGGACGGGTGCTCCACTTACTCATTAAATAATTCTGACTCATGAACACATCAGAAAACTTGCATTGTGGCCTTTGACAGTTTACCTCTATAAAGGCAAAGTTTGTCGAAGAAATCATTTTCTGCAAATCATTCATGCAGCATTAGTCATGTTTGTCCCTTCATCCAAGCCTCGCGGAGACAGCTCCAATAATTTTTATTATTTTCCTTGCCTTCCCCTGCACTCTCATCTATCTCGACCGAGTGAACTTGCAACTTTATCTCATCTTCCTGCAGCAGCAGATCAAGACAGAACTGCTTGTCCTGGCCAAGAGGAATGGTTTTAAATATTATTTTCATCTTTTTTTTCCTCTGCAGACAACCTAAATGCCACTATTATCCCAGTCTGGGCTGGCTGTTGGCCTTCAGAGGGGCCCAACCAACAAGGAATAATGAGCATAGGGACGGGACTGGAAGGCCAAACCTTATTGATTTTATTCACCTCCGTGGCTTTTATTGGTGTAATTATGACTTGCCTCTTTCCCTCTGCTGTTTTTAAACCATCCAGACTGCCTATGGACATCTCTCGTGCCTACGCGTTTCTTTCAGCCACATGCAAAGCAGGGCAATGTGAAAAGATAAGTATGATAAAGATGCCCTTAAAGGTAACCTTAAAGATGATCAGCCTTGCACACCTCTGGGCCTGTGAGCACACACCCCCTTGGGTTACATCTTAGGTGAGAAGCCAGTTTTTAACTTCTCTATGCTAGGGAGAAGTATCCTAAACATCTGGGGTTTATTTACTTTTTTTTTTTTTTTCCCAAAACTCAGCAGAATTTTTAGAAGATCTGCACATTTATATCTGGCTGCTGAGCAGGGAAAAGCTGTTCCTGAGCCATCTCCACTGTATATTTTCTTCTGACATAAATATGAATTAAGGTTACGGCCGTGTGTGATCTTCGCAGGAAAAAGTGTAGATTACATCAATGTGACCCATTAAAGCAATCTTAAATACCCAGTGATGGTTCATTATTGCAAGTTACTTCCCTTCCTGATGTAGAATTTACTCAATATATTGAGGGAAAAAAAAGGTCTCCAGGAAGGTAGAGCCTGTGCCTCACATTAATAAAAGGAGACAAAGCAAGGGATGGGCTGGACACATTGGAAGAGAAGTCTCCATTTAACCAAGCCTGCTGGATGAATTAAAATACCCTTCCTGAAAGGCACATAGGCCAAAGGGAAAAACCTTAATTAGCAAAAGTCAGCAAGAGCAAGGACATCCTTATCCCATGCAGCACCAGATCATGCTGTGCAAAATATGAAAAAACAGATAAAATACTATGCCTGCCCGAAGATGCACAGGAACTCAAGAAATTTGAGGGCTAACCAGCTGCAGTGCTTTCTTCCCATCTCCTCTCAGGTATAAACATTGCAGCCTGCATCATGCTTGATCTGGGAGCTTATAGTATCACCTACAGCAATTTTAGGGGACGATATAGGTCAGAAGATGTGTGTTTACAAAAAAGATGGCTCAAATGCAGCCGGTGCTCTCATGCCCCAGCGGTGAAGGGACTTCCCAGACATGAGGGGCTGCTGGCTGTGGCTGTTTCTTCCAGTTTCTGCTCGTGACTCAGCCATGACCTCAAATGCCACTGCCTAATTAGCTTGTAGGTTTGTGACTGCTTTAATACCTCTGCCCCACCACAAAGCGAGAAACGGCATGTGGAGCTGCAAGTTGGGTTTTTGTGTGGAAGACGGTGGAGGGCTCCCTAGAACATCACCACTCACTCCCTTCCCAATCCCTTGCTCAGAGAGCAGGGCCAGAAAGCTGCGAGGCTCTTCAAGCACAAGGGAGATGGGACTTCACAAGCCCTAAAAAAGTCTCTTCCTCTATTTTACATTTTCCCTCTGCAACCCAAATAACCCAAATCTGGGTTTATAAACATTTTGCTGTGAGTCGAGTCTAGAGGGATTCCCCCCACACACACACACCTATGTGATTCAATTACAAAAAACAAAACTGTCTGGAACAAGAGAAGCTTGTGCTAGAGAAAGAAAAAATCACTCAAACACAAGACTGATGGAAGTGAGCACGTACACTTACCAGCTTTTCTCCCTTGCAGACGAGACAGTGCTGAAGACACATGTCTATCGGAGGCAGCTGGTCCTGAGCCACGCTGGGTCACCACCCCACACACAATCCTGAAGGCTAATTTCAGAGTTGAAGAAAAAAGAGCTGGCTCCTGCCAGATGCTCCTGTGGGTACCTCTGATGCTGTGGATAGCAGCGTGATCCCCAGGGAATCGCACCTTGCATCACTTAGAGGGGCTGGGCAGCTTGCAGGCCGCTGCTGCAAGGTGAGATGCTGCACGTCTTCCATTCTGCTAACTCATAGTATTGACAAGACACAAAACATTAAAAACCAAAGAATAAAGCACTCTCTTTTAAGAAATGGATTCACAAAGGCTAGGATAGGGTCCTTGGCATGCAGAACAGGTCAGGCAAAAAGTCTTCAGCATCAGGCGGGTTTCGTGTTTGAGTGAGGATTGCCTTGCCTCTCCTCCCCCTGCGAGCTCCTGCCTGCCCCAAAGGCTTAGGGGAACATTTTGGGTTGGAAGGGGCCTTTGGATGTGATGGTGACAATCCCCTTGCACTGGACCTAAAATGAGTCCAGCACAGGCTCAGGATCCAGGGCATAAATGCCCCTCACCGTCATGCTCCTCTTCCTACCATCGCCCACTGGAAAATGCGAAATTGCTAGGTGGGAGGAAAGAGCAGAGGGAGCCAAGACCAAGAGTTGAAGCCTACCTTTTTTCCCCAAAAAAGTTTCCAGGTGGGTCGGCTTCTTTATTCTCTGTATCTTCCTTCCAATTTTCTGAGTTCTTCATGCATCTAATTAATGATTCAGATCATTAACGTTTTTGGAACAAATTCTCTTCCCATCCATAAAGCAGCCGTGCCAATTCTTTGCCCTGATTTTAAACAACATATTTTGTTTAAGCTTTCCACACAGAAAACAGCTCGAGACCAAAGATTTTCCTGTCTCTTCACAAGACAATTATTCAGAGCGCTATCAGCAAATCTTAACACACCTTCATCTGCGAGGATTTCTCCCAGCACTGCCACTCAGTCCACCCACCTATAGATGCACGCGGGGCTACAATCGATACACGTTAATTAAGCTGTAGCCCACTCCAATTAAAATTATAGGATCTGAAGGACATACATTTATTTTTGTCAGTAAATTAATTTAAGCGTTCATTAATTTTAACTTTAATTTCTGAATTATATATCACTTTAATGATAAATAATTCCTCTCATTACAGAGGAAACATATGGAACAGAAAGATAAAATGGAAGAGACTTAGACCAAGCGAGGAATGTGTTCTCCAGCACTTCCTTCTCTTTCCGCACATCAGCAACCCCATTTATGTCAGCAAACTGGGCTCTTTTGAAAATTTGGCTGGCAAGTGCAGCACTGAAATAAGAACAGAGATTCTTTGAGTATCTCACCTCCTTCTCTGCTGGGAACATGAAAGCTTGGCTGTGAAATCTTGGTGTTTTAGAATAGCTGGAACTTTGTGCGTGCTACCAAAATAAACACTTTTCTGGGGAAATAAAAATATTACCGTGTTAACAGTTTGTGGTTGGAGGGGGGAGGGTTGTTTCTCCAGAACAAGGCAGGTTGTTTGACAGCTTACCTGTTTCTTTACCTCATTTTTTAAAGTGAGGGTCGTGCAGCGTCCAGCACTGTTAAACCCTCCCTGCCTTGGCGGTTGGGGCAGCTGGTTAAATGTGGAGCAGAGCACTGTTTTGGGCCTTCTTTTCCCAGCAGATGCTGGGTGGCAGACAACCCAGGCTGCCCAAATGCAGCTTTAAACCCACTCTTCATCCCGAGGGACTGCCCAGCTGCTCACCGATCGGCATCCCTCGCAAGCTTTCTCTGCTCCACCTCAGCGCAGAATTAAGCAAGCATCTCACAGCCTCTTCCTCCTGTGCAAAGCAGAACACAGCGTCTGGCACCCTAAAACGTCTCTCTCAGAGATCACAAGCTCTTCACCCCGCCAAGCACATCCATGCAGTGTTTCCTGTAGCTGGGATGCTGTATAAATAGCAACGCTGCCTACTGAGACTCCTCCACAAAGACGTATCGTACCCTGCCTGGGACCTGTCAAATGCCAAAAAAATCAAAATAGATTAGCTGAATAAATGATTCAATGAAGAGCGCCGTCACTCCTCAAGCGCTGTGCCGGACTGGTAATAATTGATCAGCTTCGCAGCTGATGGTGGTACACAAACAGCAAAACAAAACTGTTCAGTGAATAGACTTCCTGAGAGAAAAAAAAAAAAAAAAAAAAAAAAAAAAAAAAAACACCAGATCTGGGCCTCTGGGGAGCTTGAGACCTGCAGTGCAATTAACGTTTCTCCCCTTGAAGGATCATCCCACGAAACAAGGACTTGCCCTCTTCCCAGCCCGGTTTTACAGCTATCATCGTAAAGTGTTGCTGCTGCATTTTCAGGGCATCAAATCAACTACAAACTGAGGAGCGTGTCACCCTCCCACGATGCCAAAATTAGCCATAATGCCTTCCCCAGATCCGTACCCTTCCTTCCCCTCGCAGAACCATCCATCCCTAGCAGGGTAGCTCCGCTGAAGTCGGAGGGATTCCTCCTGCGAGCAGCAGCCCAGCAGTCTGCACTTGCAGCTACATGGCCAAAAGCACGCAGTAGAGAACCCAGAGCAGGTGGAGGGAGATCAGCAGCTTGGAAAACTTGAGCAGGAAGACGCAGCAGCTACGTAACTGAGAAGGTTCAGTCAAAAAGTGGGGCAGCAAAAGAGGAACTATGCGAAACATGACTGGCAATCTTGTTTTCTTTGCTAGTAAAGAGATTTGAGCACTTACAAAAAAGCCTTTCCATCCATATATCCATCAGTTTTTCTTCTATCCAACTGTGCTGCTGAATTCCCATATTTATGACATCAGTGCATGTTGCTATAGAGATAATTAATTAACACAACATAATAAATTCAGCCATTTTATTACTTTGCAGGTTGACGTAGGATTGTAAATAGATGGGTGGGTAGAAAACCTTACTTCTCACAAGCAATATCTTTAATGATCCTCCGAGCACCGAGTGAGACAGTTGGGCCTGAAAATCATTTCTATGGTACACGAAATGTGCTGCATTTGGTGTAATCACAGTCATTAGGCGCCCGGGGGAGAATTAGAAAAATAGCAATAAAGATGAATGAAGGTTCAGCCGAACAACTGCAGGTGGGGAAAAAGTTCCCTGAGCATCCAGCAAAAAAATAAAACTCTCAGCAAGACGCACCAGCTCACCGGGCTGAAGATGCTGCAAGCTGTGATGTCCTAGGGGCTAACCCTGGGAGTCCCTAAGTGCCATTCACCCCAAAATTAATCTTTCCAGGGGCAGCTCCTCCTCGTGAGGCTTTCTGAGCAAGCGAAGGGGGCTGAGAAAGCTCTCGGCACCCAGAGGACTCAGCGATGAACCTTCCAGGTGGTGATGAAGTGTTCCTGCCAGACCAGAAACTCTCACCTCTCTCCTTTGCAGCCGCCTCCTGGCTGTCTGTGTGGCATTTACTGATGCCCTCGCCAGCTGTGACTTGTCAGCACGTGCAAGGAGGATGACTCTTTAATGATGGACATAACTCCACCCAGCAGCTTGCCTTCCTACCGAGAACCAGGGCAAAAAGACCCCACGCTGATGGTGTTGAGCATTCAAGTAGGTGCCACACTTAAAGTTCGATCTAACTCAGCCCTTGGTGTTAATTTAGAAAATTAAAATCCATCCCCTTTTCAAGCAGGGCCTTTCTTTATTACTCGTCCTGCTAATTACAGTCTTTTTATACTTTTCAGTTCAGGGTCTCTGCCTTCTGAGGTTAGAAAGAAGAACACAGCACAGAATTAGGTCACTTAACCCTCAGGATGCTACCATTTGTTAGCAAAGGTTGCTCTACATGCAACGAAGCACAGGAGAAAGTGCTTCAAGACAGACAGCCACAGAATAAATGAGCAAAAGACTGTTTTCAGACAAAAGTGACATCACCGAGCAACGCTTGCCCTCCATAACCATGAGAGCTTTGTCATGTCGTAATGTTTTCATGGCAAGCTTCACTCTCGTGCCAGAAGTGACAGCATCTGCGCTTCTTACAGCGCTGCCCAGTGAAAGGCAACCGACCGAGCTAGACAAAAAAAATCAGAGGCATTTAACAGAGAAATCAGGAGGCCAGAATGCCGTTGTCCAATTTATAAGCTGTCTCCGCAGCATGTTATTTCAAGAAATGTATGGGAAAGTGTGCGGCTTTTATATTGCATTCATGTAAAACACATGTGAGGAAAATTAGAACAAAAACTACCCAAGTATTAAACGTATTATGATCTGTTTGGAGACTTCAGCATCAGCTACCAATTCTTTAGAGGCTCAGCTACTTTCAATAGGGTAAATTGCACGGAGTCATTAAAATCCAGAGCTTATTGCATACCATCTGCAGGCAGAGATAGTTTCTCTATTCCCAAGTCACAGTTGCTTTCCTGGCAGGCTGCTGCTTTGACCTGTTGCAAGATTTCTTCGCATCTGCCTGCAACACGCTCCCCGAGGAGACGGGTCCACCTTCAGGGGTCAGCTTAGCTGCAGGAACAGAGAGGTTATGAGACAATGTGAATGGCAGGACCCAAGCCACCAAAATATTTGCTTGATCCACACCCAAAAAAAAAAAAAAAAGAAATAAAAAAGAGAGCAAAACCCACTCTTGCAGCAGTTTGTAACCGGAATAAAGAGAAGACTTCTAAATCCAGACAACAACCCAACCCAGAGAGCAGAGGCAAGAAATCATCGATGGGGAGAGTAACAATGGGCAATTTAGCTTGATTATATCCCTGCAGATCTTCCTATTTATAACAGTTTGCATTATTTTGAATGCAAACTGTGGTTTTTTTTTTTTTTTCCTTCACATCAGCTCTCGCAACCAGAAGTTGTCATTAGCTCCTGATTAAAAGAGGCTTTAAATAAAGAGTAGAAACAAGTCCAAACAGAGTGCTGTTGCATCCCTGTCCTGCTCTATCAGGCTGCCTGCTGCAAATGTCAGATTTATTTACTGCCTGGAGCCCACTAAGCTCTTCTCTCGTAGAGGAGGTAAAACTGGGAATACTGGGCCAGGTGGGAGGAAGAAAAAAAAAAAAAAAAAAAAAAAAAAGATGAGAAAAGAGGTAAATAAATAAGTAGCACACGTGTGTCCACGAGGATACTGGTCCTGGTGCTTCACACTAACAACATGCATGCAAGTCTGCACACAGATGCAGCAAACAAATTAAATAAGCTTCGCTAGCGAGAGCCTGACCTTTTCTATCTTCCCCCCAGCAGAAATCAAGCTCCAACGGGGAGCAAAAAGAGGGTTAGAAATAGCAAAGATAATAAAGTCAGCCATCAGAAGCACAGGAGATTGAAGGGAGAAGACAGGCAGGCGAAAGGACGACCTGAGGAAAACCTCAAATACTGCAAGTCATTCTCTATCGCCAAAATCCAGAGGCAGAATCTATCCCACTGAAATACTGGCATTGGGAATGTGCCCAGGTGAGGCCGGGAGCTGTGTTTTGATGCTCAAAGCAGGAGCCTGCTCTGCTTTATACATCAAACCGCTCCTTTTGGCGCACGTTTGCCATGTTATTTTTTTAGTGGAACAAAATTCCCCTCTAGCAAGATACAGTCAAGACACCAAACAAGATTACTCGGAGTTTTTCCTCCCTCCATGCCACCCGCACCCATTATTTCAAGCCACAGGTTCCTAACCCAGCGACTGCCAAACTGAAGCCATTAGGGGATGTCTGCTCTGAGCCAACGCCAAGCTGGAGAAGCACAGGGCTCTGCTCGGGTTATTCAGCCCTTGCTTAGTTCTCCAGGAAATGATAACAGCAGAATCTGAGTGTGAGATAACACCCTGCTCTGGGGATGTACCAGCTTGGTGTGTTCAGTGTCCGGCAGGAGACACTTTTATAGATGTATCTTGTAGTCAAGATGATGGAAAAATGGATAAAGAGGACGGGATGCTCTGCTTCCGCATCCTTCCTGACCGGGCAGACCAAGGGCTTGCTGGTGAGCAAAAAAACACTGCTCAGAGAAACTCACAACCACTGTGCCTTCCTGCACTGCTCTGGGTTGCCTTTCCATCCCAAACGCTTTTCCTGCAAGTTCAGGGATATCCAAGGGGAGCTGAAGGCAGCCTGAGTGTCCCCCATTCATGCCGCACGGGGCTCCTCACGGCACGGAAGAGAGCTGAAAAGGCCAGCTTCAATAAACACAGAGCAATTCCATTCAGTGCCACCTTTTAAATGCAACGCTTAATTAACTCTACCGGGGCTGTTTCTGCTTTAACCGCTTGTGTTTTCCTGACCTGGGTGGCATGGAAACACTTCCTCCCTCAGCACGGAGGGCCCGTGGCTTTCCCTCCCGTGCAGGCTCCGGCTGGCATTACATTAACCAGAGCCCGGCCCCAAACAGAAAGAGCTTTTCCTTCTGAAACCTGCAACCACGCAGTAGGATTTTTACTGCTCAGGCTTTCCTCGCTTTGACTCTGACCCAGGACCCTGGCAGGGCTGTGGTACTCGAGAGGAAGAGGAGAAACCAAAGCGTTTCCCCCACCAGCTCCGACATTCAGAGTCGGAGATGCTGAACTCTACAAAACCAGAGAAAGCAAGTAATGCAAAAGCAAGGGGGGCGGGAGGGTACAACCAAAAGCAGATGTTTGTAGGCAGCTGGCATCTCCGCTTCTCCCAAGACGCTGATGAACACAAACACTGTGGCTTGACAGACCCCCATCAGCCGCCCTCTTCCTGCGAGCAGAAAATTCAGATCAGCTCTGCTGGATTTAATCATCTTCTCCCCTTAAATAATAAACCAGGGGGAGGAGAGGAAATTGATTTATTCATGTCACTAACTGTCCAAAAAATATGTTTACTGTGCTAAAATAACCTGGGCTCTTGAACAGTGGGGAAAAAAAAAGTGAAAACACCAAATGGAGAGGGAGTTGTGAGAACATCGGCTCCATGCACACAGGGGACGGGCTTGCCCAGGTAGACATCAAGATGGGGCACACGTGAGGTCTTCCAGCAGGTATCCACAGGAAAACCGAGGAGAGCAGAGCAGCAGGGAAGGGAGAGTACCTTGGTTGACTTAACTCAGCTGTCTGAGCTGAGGTGGTTGGGCAGAGCTGAGAACATACATTTTTAAGCAGCCTCGTGGGATCCACGCCAAGCCCCGACACTGGCTCAGTTTGCACAGCAGCTCCTCGCCCACTGCCTGCAAAGGTGCTCCTCCTGCCACAGGGAGGTCAGCAGGTGCAGAAGGCCCTGGAATAAACCATGAAAACTCAACATACCAGGATAAACAAATGCTTTGGAGCATTAGTGAAACACATCTCCAGCTTTGTCACACGAAGCAGAGCTCCCACGACAGGGCATCCAAAGGGCCCAGAGCACAAATATTTAAGCAGAGTGGCAGAAGTCCATCAGGGGCCAGTAAACACAAAGTTACAGATTAACTTCCAGCTCAGGAAGCCTTGAACCTGCAAAATGCCTCTAGACTGGAAAACAGTGAGTCAGGGGCACTCTTTCCAGAGTGGACACACCACATCCTTCCAGGATGAAGAAGGACTTGGGATGAGAACATCCCAGCCCCTCTACAACTCATTACAGCCTCCACCTGCAAGCCAGCCTGACTTTCTCTCCCACAAGCTTCCAGCCTTTCACACTGCCCCCACTACACCTGGAGTCCTGCGCAGACCTATTTTTTGGTGTTTTGAGCACGTTCCCAGCCTCGTGGAGCTCCCCTGAGCTTCATTATTTCTCAGCCTGGGAGACACTCTGCTGGTGGGATCTAACAGCACAGCCGAGGTGCGGCAGGAGCCCAACCGGTGGCTCACATCTCCACGTTGAGGTTTAGAGGCAACAGCCACCTGCAGGGAACAGTCAACAGGAGTTAGCCACCACCAGAGCAACAAGCCTTGATTTTCTCACTGTCCTCGCATACTTCTGGGCTGCCTGAGAGGCCTTCCCAGATAAATCATTGTAAAGCCACCATGAGGACAACCTTATTGTGGGTAACGTTGATAGAGCTGCATCCAGTACCAAATTGTTCTCCGGCTACAGGCTGTGCCTTCCATCACCACCCTTCGGGGACAAGCCATGGAACAAGATTTCCTCCTACCAGAATTAAATCAGGACATCCACTGCTGCACAATATCATTTGGATTACAGAAGGGGAGCACCAGAGGTGGCCAAACTGCCACAGTTGGCAAGAGCTGGGGACAACGAGGACGCCAGGCACGCAAGGATGCTCTGTCCGGGCAGCAGCACACACAGGCACAGAGAGAACGGGGAACCACAGGGGAAGCAATTACTCTGTGACAACCCCTGCCTCCTAACTTACTGCAGCAGCAGGATGTCGTTCCAGCTCCACCTGCAGGAATTTCTGCCGGTGAGAAAGCCTTGAAGGTTGGATGGGAAAGGTATTGCTCCAGGGAGGCGAGGGAAACCATGAGGCTGGGGTTGGTGGGGAGAAGCAGGCTATGGGGTAGAAAAGCAGGGAAGGAGGTGAGCCTTCGGGCTGCATAGAAATGCCATTAAACAGCTTAGAGAGGCAAGAGGTTTGGGCTCCTCCATTTCATCTTGCAGGCAAACACTGTATGCAGCTTCCCAAGAGTGCCTGCTAGCAAGCTGCATTATTCTGTGCTCCAACCTCTCTGCACGGATCAGCAGATGAAGTTTCCAGAAGGAATATTTGCTGAAACTGAATTTTACAGGAATATTAGGGAGCATTTGCAAAACGAAATCTGAATTGACAGATGGGGACATTCACGATACAAATTCCTCCTTTACAGCAGGGAACAGGCAATTGGTATGTCCTTGCAACATTAACCACAGCATCAGTTACAGGTTTTGAATATCAGAAACTTCAGAGCGCTTTGAAAACTACAAGCAAAAAATACTGTCTAGCAAATAATCAGACACGAGGAAACAGGTCATCTCTGAAACATTTCACCCAGAGGTCACAAACAGACATGGGCCAAGCCCAAACACACCAACAACGGGCTAGAGGAACAAAATTCCTGCACAAAGGGTTTACCTGGCTCTCCCTGACCACCTGGAGCCACCTTCCCTTACTTCCCAGAGGAGAAGCCAGACTGAAATTCATTGCCCAAAGCAGCTTCCATTGCAAAAAAGCAGAGCGTGGCTCCGGGAGAAGCATGTTTCCATGGCACAGCTCCATCATCAAGGCTCCTCAGAGGAATCATATAAAGCATTTGGCTTCCAACTGGAGACAAAGCCCAGAGGTAAAGGGTGAGAGGGTGAGGGTGAATTAGGTCTCTGCGATGCTTCAAGCAACCTGCCATGATCAAGCTCAGACTAAATAAAGCAGCAACGCACCCGGTTTCATAAGTAACCCATCCTATTAAACATAAGTAACCCATCCTATTAAACGAGGAATGCTTAAAGAGGTAGAGAAAAGACCTTCAGTGCTTTCCCAAGAGTAAAAACCCCCAAACTTCCAAGATTTCAGGAAAAAAACACCTTCAGATCTGCACAATTAGAAAATACAGATTTAGAAGTTATCCACACAGCACCAAAGGAATGGATCGGCACATTAGGGCTCCCAGGAGAAAGCCCTGCAGACCCGAGACAGCACGACGAGACCTCCGGATGAGAGCCAGGAGAGTTCGCAGCATGGCTCACCAGTCCCACAGCAAGCATGAGGCACGGGGAGAGGCAGCAAATGAGCTACATGCAAGAAACAAAGAGGATGGTGACCTTGAGCTGAGGACACAAGTGTAATAGATCTATAAAGACGTCAATCTCCTACTTACAAGGTGGATAAATACCTGCGCAGCCACCCAGGAAGCCATGCAGAGAAATCCTGCACCAAGCTCCTGAGAAATCTCCACACCAGCAAATTCCCTGCTCTGGCCCGGGATCAGCGCACTGCAGAGCTGTGCTCAACACCACTTTTCCTCTCCATACCTAACAATAGAAGGCCTAAACGCCGTGCATTTTATCTGAATTATCAGCATTTGCTGGGCCTGCCTTTAACTTTGCAGACAGCAATCACAATGAAAAAAAAAAAAAGAGAAACTCCACACAGTTTATTGAAAGGCTGAAATGTCTCACAGCCCCGGTTGTTACCAAGTGATTTCCTTGCATCTCTCTTCAAACAAAAAAGCAGCACAGGAAGAACTAGAGATCTAAAGTGGCAGCCAGACTGACCAAGAAAAATGTTCAGTGGAAAAGCAAAAGAGAGAGGGCCAGGGCAGCACACACTGAGCAAAGCCAGTGGCAGCCTCTGTGTGAACAGCTCAAAATTGAACCGTTTTTACCAGATTTGTAAAACAAATTTAGGCTTGTAGAAGACTCCAGAGAATGCTGATGACTCAGGGTTAGAAATGAGCCTTTCACCCTGCACTGGGGTTTTATGGACGTAACACTCAGGCGTGCATCCTGGTGGCAGCGGCCGAATGAAGGGGAATCCCACAGGTGTCACAAGAGCCTGTACCAAGCCACTCCTGGTACAGCCACCCCCAAAAGCCCTTGGGGATCCAACAGGGAGCACCAGGCACGGACACGAGTCCAAATTCAAGCTGCCTGCCCTCCCAGGGCCGCCTCACCCAAGCAAGCACACATCTTTAGGAAGCGTCAATTAAAACCAGCGGGAGTGGAGGAGAAGGTACAATTCCACCCCGTGTTAGACTTCTCCATCCAAAGGCGCTTTTCTTTTTTGGATCAGTACCTTCTGCCTGTGAGCAATGATAAAACTACTGATTAAACTTTAAAGGGGGACTACCTTTGAACCAAAGGAGAGGCACAGCAGGGAAGGGATGCATTATTTAAAAGAGGGTTTGTGTTTTTCCACCCCAGCAGCCACTGTGACATTGCCAGGCAAAGCACGGGGCTGCAGAGTCAAAATCCAAGTGCCCAGAGATGAACGTTATGTGGTAATGTGGGCTTAAATAATCCATTTACTGCTTCTTCTGATTGTAACCTTAACAAAGTACAAGTTTTACAGCTCATATTTGGGAGAACAGCAATGGTTTTTTTTTATGGCATGCCAGGAATCTGCAGGAGAATGAGTCTCACCTAAGTTTACTTCTTCCATCAGGGGACTAAACAGATTTTTCACATCAAATTACCTATCACATGGTGCCTATAAAAAGATGCAGCTGTAAACGTCCCAGTTTCAACCCCATAGCTGAGAGTTAGCGTCGCAAGGAGCACCAAATTCCTGCAGCAAAATGGCTAACTGCAAGAGACTCTACACCTGTCCAGAAAGCTCTTCCTTCCCTGCATATGCTCCAGTCAAATACTCGACTGGGGCTGTGCTGCCAACACGCAGCGTGTGCTGCAGGCAGCATGTCTATCTTTCAAACTCAATATTTCTCACTTTTTTTTTCTAAATTCGAAGAATTAACCTTCGAAAAAAAACAAGGCACCTCCTGCAGCACTGACACAATAGTGTTTCACTTTCAAGCGAATGGAAGTTGAACTTAAACGTCAGATATTCATTTATCAGCATTAACCCGGCTTCCCCTCCTCACTTTGCTCTCAGAGGCATTTTTCTCATTTATTTTTAAGCGTGCTCTTGAGCGTGTGCGTACAGCCACTTTTGTTCCTTTCATTTTGAGAGCTGCTCCCCGGATCGCCCCCTGAACTCCTCTGACCTACGCGCTGTCCCCTGCGACACAGCTGCCTGTTGTAGGCAACGGTATAAAAAAATAATAAAAAAAAAAAAAAAAAAAAAAAAAAAACAGGATCAGACATCTGAAAAGGCTCCCATTCAGGGAAATCTATTATCATTAATGGCAAACCTCCCAGAATCTGTTCTTCATTTCTTTTTCATTTTGAAATGTCAATGCATGTTGTCAGAATGCAATTGTTTTCCTTAATCATCTGTAGCAGTGAAGTAGAAAGCACTCATCTTTGTGGTGTGGAAAAGTCACTTGCTTTATTCATACTGCACAGCTTCGAGAGGATGCTTTCTAGGCTGCTTTTGCCCTCGAGGACAGAGGCTTCCACGCTTGTGTGCTACAGGAGCTTGTGGGATTGATAAAGGACCTACCACTGGGAAATTTGGGTTTCTTTGCCTGGGTTGCCAGCGAAAGAAAGGCACAGGTACGAGGACACGTGTTAGAAGATATCGGAGAACCCAAAGGGGAAAGCCATCCAGAAAACTTGGTTATCCTCTCGTTTTAAGCTCAGGAACTAGAAAAAGGATTTGGGCATTGTCGCCGTCTTGATTTTCGTCGACGCCAGAAAGGCGAGCTGCAGAACATCTTCTGCTCCATTATCGCTGCTCCAGGTTGTTCCTCAGCGCAACAACTACGTGCAATCTTTTCACTTCAGTAATTGTTGTTTTTTTCCCCAGCAATCACAAAGAGAAGTCGCTGAAAGGTTCGGGCAACAGGCTCCTTAAAGAGCTGTTGACAACTCCCAGGAAACTTTTTACATTTCAAATGCATTCTGCCCACATTTCCTATATTTTCTGTGGTTCTTAAGTTCCTCAATTTAGCACACAAAGCTATTTGCATGAAAATAGCATCTTGAGAGTTTCTTATGGAAGACTTACAATGACTTTCTTTTAAAAAACACCACATAATTGTAGAATTGTGTGTTGAACATCTCAGGTAGCTGGGGTAAGAGGAGAATGAAGCACAAAACTGATTGCAAACATTTTTCTTTCATTTCAGATCCCATCAAGTTCTCATTCTCCAGCTGCCACTCACAATGGTACTCCTGGATACATTAATCTAGTGCCATTATCATTCTCTGAAGGCAAGGAGCGCTTTTATTAAAGCAAAGACAAATGAATTTAATGGCTCGACTGTCTCTGTTTCTAAAAATATGCGTAGACTTCCTCTTGACCCACAGGTAAAAATGTTGTTTTGATACATTCTTGGATTGCATCCATTCCTAAAGAAAGATAAAACAGCCCATCTGGTAAGCACCCCTTTCCCAAAGCCCCAGAGGAACGACAGGAACCTACGATGGATCTGACTGGTCAGCAGAGCACTGAGAGATGAAACCTGCTTCCAAGTGAGATGGTCCTACACAAACCCACCAGACTCTGAACTGCACATCAAGATTGTGATCTGCAGTCAAGAAGCATTACACAAGCAAGGAGATAATCTCTGGGGTAGCCAGAAATGATATCATTTAGGACTTTTTGCTTCCAATCCGTATCTTCAATTGGACCAGAGAGTAAACAGGCAGTCAGCATTTCAACATGCTCCAAGCAAGAAAAGAGCCAAAACTACACGTTCACCAAATTTTATCCTTGCTAGCATTTGGAATTGCATTACAGGTCTCAAAAACAGCTTGCTCCTACTGCTGCACATGAGGATAAACAGGGATGGGGCTCTGCTTGCAGCCAGCTAGGGCCCTAGTGCCTGCACAATGGCTCTGGACAACAGAAGCTCCCCAGACCCTTGTAGGCTTAACGTCTCACAGGTTGCCCATAGATACAGCTCACCAAAGGTTTGGTCTTTCCTGCCCACATCTAAAAGCAAGGGCTTTCTGGTTAAGCCTGTATGACACAGGTGAGCGTAGTGATGGAATCAGCCAGCTGCATGAGGTAGTTGAAACAGCAGAACTGAAGGAGAAATAATTTCTATGCACCTTAGCTACCAACTCCAGCAAAGACTTCTGCAGAGGTTTCCCTAAGGGTGGCTCTGGGCGAGCCTATTGCAGCTACTCAGGGGACATCACAGCAGTTACAGGAGGAGAGAGGAGACAGAGCATGGTGCAGTTTACCCTGGCTGCGGTCTATCTACCTTTTATCACCCGTGAAGCAGATGATGTTACTTTAATTTAATTGCCCATGACCCACAAAACAGCAATGCAACATCACAAGAGCTCCAAGGACAGGAAAGTTAGCCTCCATTGGCGTGGGCTACATCCTGGAAAAACTCCAGACACCCTGCAGCCTGTTTTTAACATCTCAGCTTCACAGAGCAGCCTGCCACGGGCAATACATTCCTGTTTACCTGGATCTGGGTCTTGGAGCCATTCACACACACAGACCAGGGGCCAAGGGCTGTATCAATTTTGGATGTATCTGTGACAGTATTTTGCTTGCTGGTGTCCTGAATCGAGCTCCACATTTCTGCTTCGAAGTTCTCAGTAAAGGAGACATCACTCACAAAAGACAGCCTTAATTGAACTATTTGCTCACCTGACCCAGACACTTCCCAAAATTGACAACATCCTTCAGATACCCTGGGCACGTGGGAATGTGACCTGTCACAGGCTTGGTTTGAAGAGACCCTACCAAGGAAGAGCTGTTATTTAAGACAAGAATTAATAACCTCTCTTCCGTAACACTACCAACACCCTCAAGATCAATACAAAGTCATGCATAAGAATCCCTGCCACTGCTTCCTAGGGCGGACCACAGGAACTGCATACAACGTTTGCTGTCATTAATGGAAAAAGAAGCAAAGAAGAGAAAGTTCAAGAGGGAAAGATGATTGGCATTTACCCCAAAATCGGAACTGCAACAGGCCTCTGGTGTTCAAAATCCTTAAAGGATTTTAAAATCTGGACTTACTGTCCTTTGATCTAAGTGATTTCTGCTGCGCCCACACACTCTCTCTTGAACGCGGCCCTGGAGTTTATTCTAAACAGATGCCAGAGGGTTTATAGATAACTACGAGTGCTCAGATGCTCTGTTTCATGCCACATCCAAAAATAACACACACACACACCTTCAGCAGCATGGACCAAAATGATGAGAGGACTTCATATCAGCAGGAACCTGGAATAAAAAATGAAAGGCAAATCACTCAAAAAAATAAACCCAGGCAGCACCTGGACTTCTTTGGGGACCTCCCAGCTCTGATGCTGCTTTTCTCACAAATGTTGTCAAGATCATCTCCCTAAAACGGCACACGGAAGAATTTTTTTCCCCCCATGAACAACTGCCCAATTATCTTGACAGTTGACAGTACTCAGCACGTCACACAAATTCATTTTAAAATATTACAAGGTCACCTCCACACACCTCCTAAGTGGCTATTCTCCTGCAATCACGTATATAATGTGTGTGTGTAAATGCAAGAAAAGCACAAACAGGAAATATACTGGAAAGTAAAAAAATAAATTCACTGTGAGTAGAGCTGTCCCATGAGGAGTTTTTTTTTAAAAGAAACTTCTGACTGTTATTGCAAAAGGAGGAAGAAAAGACGAATTAGAAAGATGAGAAGGTGGCAAAGCACAAGGTCAGCAATAATGCGACTCCAAGGTATTATTGAATTCAGTCAAGGTTAATCAGAGAAGCCAAGCTTTTACCTTGGCGCGTTCACCAGGTGCCTAAAAATGATGTAAGGATGCAGACCACGAAACATTAGATTCTCTCATTCCTGCCTCACCAAGAAGTATTTGCAAGACCCTGGTTAATTAAACCAATAAAGCACAAGTGAAAGCCTGGCCCGGTGCCACATTTTTACTCGCGTGTTGTGCAGGGGTGTTGCATTAACAGCTGCTATCCTATCGTGGCGGGGCAGGGTGGATGAGAGCAGGCAGGAGAGGAGAAGGAGCAGGAGCAGAAAGAAGAACGCAAACCAGCTGATTTTCAATTAACGGCTGAAATAAAAATGAAGTGCTTTTAGCACTCGGCCTTCAAAGTGCCAATACTCTTAAACAACACAGGTACCTGGCCCTTCTATAGCCCTATTAAATCAACTTCATTTGTTTTAAGCAGAGCTGAGTAGCACTTATTTAACAAGCACTTCTTCAAGCATGACTCAACACGCAGGGAGGAAGCCTTTCGGGGCAGACAAAAGTGTCTCGGAGGGATGCTGGGAGAAGAAATTTCTCTGGACTAGAAATCACTCACCGCAGCAGCTTCTGGCCAGGGGAAGAGCACTGGGAGAAGGTTTGGTTCATCTGATTCCGTCTGGGGTACACCTTACTTCATCCCACGAAGGTACGCTGATGTCCCAAGTGTTAAAGATCCTGTAAAGGGATCACAGGCTCCTGAAGGGAGAAGCAGAACACCCTAAACGTCCTCCTTATTTATCCCCTACCACCACCTGAAACCTCCCCATGAGCTTGATTTTAAGGAAAAACAGTTAAAATGAATCTGAAGCAACATCCTCAGGATACACGGGGCTGTGCATCTGTCCCCAGGCATGAAGCAAGCTGTGCAAGGGGTACTAACGAAACCTTGGTGCACAGCAAGCCTCCAAGCTGGCATCCAGCTTTCCTGGGCACCCCAGCCTTTTTGTTTCTTAGAAGAAAAGCAGCATTTTGCTTACAGGGCATGTCTAAAGAGAGACACACATGCTATATCCCCAAAAATACCCTTCCCAACATCCTCGCAGCCCCTGCCCTCCCCGACCATCCCTGTCCCACCGAGGAGCACTTCCCAGGTCACTCCTCACCCAACCTAGGCATTTAGGGCTGAGCAAAGCTCCCGGAGCTCCTTCTCCAGGTTTTAAGTGCTCAGGGCTTCAAGTTGCATTCATTTTACGCGTCACTGTCTTTCACTTCAGTTTCTGCATCCCATTGTTTGTAGGTTTGCCCTGTTCTATTGCAAGATCCACTTACCTCCAATCCCCCTCATCTCCGATACACGGCGCGTAACCAGCTCTTAATGGGAGCCTCTCTACCCATCAAAGAGCTCTCCGGGAACATCTTTGTATTACACCAAACCCATTCAGAGGCCCCTTCACACACTTAGCCTGAAACTTTTCCTCAGTCAGCCACCCATTCTCCATGCACAATAACTCTCGTCTGCACGTGACCACGGCTCTCATGCGCCTGGCACAAAGCATCTCGGCGCGCTCCGAGTGGTGTTTACGAGCCAACGCGCATTAACCTCTCCTCTTCGAGATGGGAGCACGGAAGGATGGCGATCCAAAAGGCCCTCATAGCCGTCTGAGAGCACGAGGCACGGCTAAGCCTCGCCGGGCTGAATTGCCTTCCTGGGATGGTTTGATGAGGGGCACAATCAGGGGAGAAGTATTTCCAAAGAACACATCCTTGTCTCTTAAAACCACAACTAATCAGCAGCTAATTCTCTCTGTCCTGTTATGGCTTGTTTGACTTCTTGAGAAATTAATACCTGTCCTCATGGCAGGACTGATACAAGCACCACTGATTTCTGAATGGCTCAACTTTGGTGCTGCTAGATCAGAAAAATTATCGTCATTTAAAGCTATTATTAAAGCAGAACTTTCATTATTTAAAGTTACAAAAAACAAGAATATTACTTGTGCTGCATACAGAAGAACACCTCGTTTCCCACTGATACCAACATTTTGGAAAGCAGCCCCAGCTCTCCAGCACTGTCGCTGCAGTCTGAAATACAGCTTAAACGGAAGGCACGGGGAAGGATGAGCACCACACTGGGAAGACAAACACTTCTCACCTGCCTCCATACAGCTAATTTTAAATCTCTCCTCTGCTTTGCCTGCAGGGCACTCTGAAACACGGATCCCGGGTTTTATGCACTCCTCATCCAACGCTACATGGTCACGTCCTCCCAAGGGGCACCTCTCCCCACTGTTGCTTTAGGTGCACAGAAGCACTCTATGCCTCACCCCATAGCAGTCCAAACAGGAGGCCGATGCCATAAAAGCCACCCCACTCACCGCCATCCTCTTTCCATTTCACCCACAAGCTCCAAAGCACAAAGAGCGAAGCCCTACAAAGACACACACCCCCGTAACCCCCTCCAAGGACTCTCGTGGCACCGCAGCAGACCAGGAACGTGCACAGCCCCAAAAGGGGAATGCTGCCCACGCTCGGCTTGGGGCCAACAGCATCCGTGCACCCGCAGGCACGGATGGGAAGGGGGTGTCTCGGTCCCTCTGTGCCCTCTCCCCTCCATTTCAGAATCAATAAGTAGAAGAAGGGACGAGGCCATGACAATTATTTAAGGTTTTAAAACCAGAAGGGATGGGGGAGGCTGGAAAATGTCACAGGCTTCTTGCGGACGTGACACAGGCTGGCTTGTGGGCAAATTAACACAACCAGGAGAATTCACTCAGGCTCATCAGGGTAATGAAATGTGATATCCACTGGAGAAAGCAGGGGCAGGGACACGCTCCACTTTGCTGTAGCGGCGATGCCCTTTAGACAAAAGACTCCCTGGTGAAATGCAAAACAACTCTGGGACAGAGTGTATTCAAACAGGATCCAAGGACAGCAGACCCATAACCACACACACGGATCCTGCTGCTTATTTCTGCACTGCATGCCAGCGTGCATTTGGGGAAGTGGTGCTTGGAAAACACCAACAGTTTTCCCTTTTCCTCTTCCTGCTCTTTAACAGCCCCATTGTTCAGGGTTCAAATAAAAAGCTCTCGCCCCAAAAACCTTGCTAACTGCACCTACAGGCCACAGACATCAGCTACAGTTTGACTGACTTCAGACAACTGCTGCAAAGCACATGGAGATAAATCATCCTGGCAAACAGCTCTTGCCATCCAGTCTCCTCTTCCCCTGCAGATCAACCCCAACCTGCCAGCACCTCCTTCCCATGAAGGGACAGAAATTCCAGCTGGACGAGCCCTCGAACCAACTCCCTTGGTTCAAGCCTGCTGGCTGTTCAGTTGGGTCTGTGTCACACTAAGACCACGTAAAGAAGTCTTCACCTGGCACTTGGCATGCCCCAACCAGAATTGCCAGTCCCACCTCTTCAGAAATGCTTTTGGGTGCCATGCCTATAGGTTTTGCCCCACTGCACATCCTCCAGACTGCTCTCAGCTCATGTGGCTCTCTCCAGACCCCCAGAACAAGACTTGCCTCTTGACCCATCGTCATTTTTCCACAAATGAGCTTCATTTTGGGGACCCCAGCTTTGTCTGTGCCTCTCCATCCTTCTGGCTTTACATCAGGTTGATTTTTGCAGAAGTGGGGCTCCCAGGAGTCCTACCTATTTTTAGAGCAGAAAAAGGTTCTCCATAATATTAACTATTCTTGTCCTACACCGCCTGGACATAGTACATACAGTAAGCATACATACTGAGCAGGAGAACACCCCCTAACCCACAGACAACACTACCCCAGAGCTCCTCGCTGCGATCCTGGTACAGCTCTGAGTAAAACGGAGATACCAGTGCTAGGGAGAGGAAGAAGCAGAGATCACAGCTTCAGCTTTACTTTTCACACCTTCCTTCGCAGAGGAAATGCTGCATTAAGATGTTGGATGAAATGTAACACATCCCACTCTCCCCAGCTCAGTCTGCAACATGTAGCTCTCCATGACAGGATCCCAAATTGCTGTGTTCGGGCAGGTCAAAATAAGGCAGTTCATTTGTTAGATCTTTTTTAGGGTGGGGCATTTGGACTTGAATTTATTTTAATGGGAACATATCCAAAGATGTCAACACGTCCCTCCAAGAAAGGACTGTTGTGACACCAGCTTTCTCCAGCAAGGTCAGCCTCAAAGCCACCTCCCGAACCTTGACAGCAGCAGCACAGATATTTATTTCTCCCTACGATGTTTTGTTTTTGTTTTAAGGACTTTGAAAAGGCTGTTGGAAAAACGTTGACTTTGCAAACAAAGTTTCTATATGGAGCAATTTATCTGATACATAGCATCTTAATTTGGATGGGTGTTTTAAGAATACTTCTTCAGGCAGCAAGCAGCCAGGCTCCGGGAAGTTACATAAATCACTAAATTTACATTCGTATGTGCTAACGAGAAATGAATGCCTCTTTCCCTTCCAGTTAGCGTTTGTGTGTGTGTCATGGGCGCCGCTCCCTCTCCCCACCTTTTCCACTGTCTTCAGGATATGGCCACAGAAGTTGTCATATTGAATTACCCTGATAACCCATCTAATTTAGTGCCCTCTCTACAATAACACCCCACGCCAGCTGCTACGAAGGAACATTTAACACTCCTCATAATTGACAATGATGGAACAGCACCACCACGAGGGTCATATTTCCTTTGCATTAGGGGACCCCCTCATTTCCTTTAGCATTTTGCCATTTGTATTTTTATCCTGGCTCACGTACCTGTGAACGTTCAACTCTGAGAAAACCTGACAGTCAGCACTACCTTCTGGCAATGAGTTTTGCGGGTTAACGCGCTAATTGGGCGTGCAACATACCTCTCCTTGTACTGCCACTTTCCTCGGAGAACAGGCTGCTAGGGCACGGGCTGCTCAGTCACTTGCATGCCTTGGTCAAATCCTTTTTCTCCTGCGGATGGAAACAGTCCCAGCAGTTGATGCAACCTGAGAAAGGACAGATTTAAAAAACACGATGCTGGCTGGAGCAGGGAAGCCTTCCCTTGCTTCTAATCACTGTCAGAGCCTATGTGCCCAAACCTTCTGTTTGTGCTGGATCGCCCTCTCTGCTTGCTGGAAGCCAGCTCCCACAGGTACTGGCACAAATGGCATCAAGAACTCCTTCACCTCGTAGCAAGAAGAGTTTGGAAAAGGACAAACCAGTCCAGATGTAACCCAACTGGAAGCCCTCCTTCCTGCAGGAAACACACCAGGGATACACACCAGGTGCCCCAGGAGCCCCATAAAACTCAGCCCCAGTTCCCATACAAGAACACTGCTAATAGGACATCACGGGGAGGGGATGGGGACAGGGACAGGGCTGGGCTGGCTCATGGAGTTCAGCTTTCTTCCCCGACAGGGAAATTTGCAGCTTAATTAAAATGAAATGTTGGCGCCTGTGTTCCACGTTGAAATATTGATGGAGGGAGGCATAAAGCATTTTATGAATGCATGCTTCCAGTTTGTGATTTACCGCCCCCAAACACCGTTTTCACAGAACCTACTCGGGAAGAAGAGGGGGAGAGATGAAAGAGCAATAGCGGTTTTTATCGCTGCAGAGAAAAGGGGACGGAATTGGACCAAGGTAAATGCATTGCACTGAAAGACGTTTTCACTCTGAACCTGGTATACAGCAGGAGCTCCCTCTCACTTGCAAAGAGTCCACTGAGGTCAGCAGAGGTGCTGTTTTTTAAACCTTTCCTTGCACTGTACCGGGTAGCGCTGGGAAGGAGCTGTGCTGTTCAGCAGCAGTTAAGGAGAGGTCAAGCTGCTGTTTGTAACGAGGCATGGAGTAAAGTGCTCACAGCTGGTGGGAGAAGACGCCCGGGCAGGACTCTGGGCACAAAGGCCAAGTCCATCACCTCTGCCACTGTCTTTTTATTACATGGCCCCACCAAGTCCAGTTTGGCCAAATGAAGCCTGATTCCATCCTTACTTCAAATGTGTGAAGAGGAACTACTCGGAGAGCTCTTTAATTAATGATCTAATTATGGCACTGATGAAGACAGCAGCGTTTGCCTTTGCTGCAGCAAGGGCAGCAGCTAACTCTGCCTGTAGCACATTTGCCACGGGAACAAGTAGCAAATTTGCCTCCAAAATGAGTGAAGTCCCAATTATTAACCAAAGATGAGACCTCAGCATCCATCAAACTTGGGCAAGGGGAACACAGAACAGCAGGGAACCAACACAGCAACCAATCCAAAGAGGGAGAAGGAAATCTCGCCAGGATCCAGGGGGGATAATTTAAAATACACAGTTTCACTTCACTCAGTCACTAGCGTTTTCCTTTTTTGCTCTGCCAATCAATTAATGGGCTGCAGCAAGCAGGCAGGAGTCACAGAAAGCATTATCAGCCCCGGCGATGGCCAGGCTGGTGGCTGCTACACGACTCAGCTGTCTGCACTGCCCTCCGAGAGCCTGCTCCTTCTGGTCTCCAACCTTGGTTTCTCCTTTTATTCCTTCCTTTTCCTCTCTTCTCCCTAAAACCAGGTTAATGTAAGAGAGATGAGTTGCTGAGCATGCACCCAGGGCAAGGTGAGCCCCCGTTAGCACCACACATCCCTCATTCCAGGCAACTTTCCTTCCTTTCCACCAAACCTCACAAGCAGATGGAGCTCCAAATATCCCAGCTGTTTCCCCGAGGGTGGTAGAAACACCTGCCTGTCGCTCCCCAGCACTGCTTTGGGGTTTGCATTGCTCACCACCTGAGAGCAGAGGAGCAGGATGCACACACCTCTGACTTACAGGGCAGCTGTAAAGTCATGAAGGCAGCTCTGCAGAGGCAGATTGTGGCTCTCCAAATTGACCCATGCACCCAAACCAAATAATTTGCATTGCACACACACAGAAACATTTGAATCCACCCTATTCCGGGTTCCTTGCTGCTGCTCCTAGCCACTGGAGGGTCCAACCCAGGTCACAACCAGACACTCAGAGAGCAACTCAACCCACCCTGGATCCAAAACACCCTTTGAGAGTCATTCAAGCCCTCTTGCTGGACCTCATGGTGCGATGAGGTACCAAGAGATGTTTCACTTTGGGGTCTATGATGGCCTGGGCACAGCCCAGCTCTCAGCGCTAGAACATACCCTTGCTACTCCAGCTGCAGACCCAGGCATCATTTCCTTTCACTTTTTGCTTACTACTTGCTCCATAAATTAAGTTTGCTTCATTAAGATTTCAGCTTTACATTTTCTACCTATATTTCTTCCCAGCTGCATTTCCTTCGGTAAGCCCAAGAACTTGGCTTTCTAAGCCAACTTAAAAACACTAAATTCTGACCACATCTTTGAATTCAAGCATTTACAGGCACGGTCTTGGACCCCCAGCACAAAACATGTGTTGTCCCATAAGCACAGTATATGCTGAGACAAAGATACAAACCCAAAACCAAATAACCAAAGCAAGCTGATTAAAAGATTGCTTGCTAGCTACATCTGCCATGAAAAAGTACATTTCACTTTAAGGTTTGACTCTCTTTTAACAGAGAAATGGGATTTATACAACAGGGCAACTTTTTTGCAAGATGAATTTTTATATTCCACATTCCCTTTCCAAATAATTCACTCATTGCAATGCACCAAAACACTTTTTGAAGTCCCTCAATTTACTATTTACTCAGCAGAAAATATCAGCGAGAGAGGTCTGTAGAAAATTAAATATATGCACACATTGAGAAAAACAGTAAGCGACAGCCACCGCTCAATGAAATTTTATATGACCGATAGCTGTTGCTGGATGCGTGATTTAAAGGTTGCATTAAATATCTGAAGCTTTAACTAATCACTGTATAAATAACTTACAGGGGAGGCTTCAGGCAAGCGACCGACAGAAGGCTTCTCGGCAGATACAGGCACGTACCAACCAAGGTAACTCTGAGTTAAGTTCTACAGGAAGAGAAAAATCCCAGAAACTATTGGAAAAACAGCAAAACACAAGAGCCCAAGCTGTGCCTACGCAGAGCAGCCTGGGAGCAGCAGGCTGAACAAATAATGGCTGTTCTGCACAGCTTCTTGCACTCTGGGTGCTGAAGGTAGAATCATTGACTGCACAGTTCCTGGGTCACTGCAGGACGTGGCATCAACGCTGCAGGAAGCTGAAGGAGCACATGGAAATTTCTTGTGCTCAGAGCAGACCGTGGTGCTGCACCTTTTGAGAAGTCTCTAGGAGCTTTTAAGCCTGACGAAACACCCCAAAACCCATGAAATACTCTCACAATGGATTTATTTGAGCAATTCACTGCATAGTGCAGGTAAATAAACCAGCTCCTCTGGGTTTGATGAGCCTTATGCAAAGCCTACTTGACGTTTCTGCATTTTTTTTTACTGAAAACAGACAGCTCCCTGCCCCACAGATCACCACTTTTTGGGGTGACCTGCATTTCAGGCCACTTACCTATAGAAGGTGATTTCAAAACCACTTCAGGATGATTTGGTCTCTACAGAAAGGAGGGACAGTGTGCAGCATGGTGTGCATTGGCTGGTGGGAATAGGAAGCTGGCAAAGCTGCTGAACCAGCTCAGTCCTTCAAAGCTCAGCCTTTACTCTATTTTCTCCCCCTTCCAACACAGAAAGATGAACTTTAGGAGAAAGAGGAGTTAGCAGGGACCAAACCCACCACCCCTATGAGTTTCCAGGATGGAAACACCACATTGTACAATCCAAGAGCAAAGGACAAACCTCAGCACCTCAGGAGAACCCAGGCCTTTCAGTCCTTCACTCTGAATCACGGTAACCTGACAAAAGGAAGGAATCACTTCAGGGCAGACTCAGCTGGAAGGCAGGAAATTACAGGGCTTCCCAAAGTGACTGAATACTTGCCACATTACAGCTGCCTTCAGGAAATAACCTCACAAGATGAGCAAGGACAGCGATGCCCTCTCCATCTGGAGAGCAAGGCTGAGCGTGCAGCACTGGTTTTTCATCGTTTCCTGGAAAACACCAGATGTTCAGTGAGGTTTGGAAATACTTCCCAGCAGCATAACCCTCCCTTCCTGGTGCTGATGTTGTACATACAATTTTAGCCAATTTAGAGATACCTGCGCACTGATGCAGCTGCAGCACTGGCAAAGTTAATTTTTAGCATGGAGGAGGGTAATTCAGACATCAATAAGTATTGATCTTCGCTTTCTTCCTTCTTGACCTGAGAAACATGCTCAGATAACTGACAAAACGAGGATAACCATACATTGTCTATCTTTAAAGGCAATCCTGTCCACTTTACCTAAGGATAATCACCTGGGATAGGAGAGGAGCTGAAGTTATTACCCATCTCCTCCTTTAACCAACATACAAAGTTTTAAGAAAGAGAAAAAAAGAACATAAAGGTCAGTTTTCACTGGGTTGAGGAAGGAACTAGACAAATAATTGCTCCTTTACTGTCACACAGGGCTGCTCTTCTTGATGTTGCAATCCAAGAGGCAACCAAGATAGTTTCATCCATGCTGTTGGGCTGTGGATACTAATGAAAACTTGTTAATGGCCAAGAGCTGTCACTAGGAGCATTGATTAATTAGGAGCAATTGATTAATTAGAAGGAGTGCAACTCTAGTGGTGCATCAGCTACTAATAATAGAGCCCCAATCAGCCGAAGAGCATGTCTGAAAGGAAGAGGAGGCAGCCACAGGCTTGCAGCTCACCTTCACTGAAGACAAGAAAGGCACCGACTCCTCCAGAGGGCTTGCTTCCATCTCCCACCTCCTGCTAGGAAGGGATGTGTCCAGGAGGAGCTGCTGTGGGGTCAGGAGTCCTCGGGAACAACGGTGCTACAAGGATGGAGGTGGTCCCTCTCCACCAGCCCAGCTGCAGATAGGTGACAGGGAAGGTCATCAGACGGGAGCTCTGTCTCTCAACAGATCGGATGCTTTTCCCTTTCTGCAAGGGAACCTGCTACCACTTCAGAATTGCCCAAGAGAACCCAGCACAGCCTTCCTACACAATGACCTTCTGCCTCCTACCTTCTGAGGACACTAACTTTTCACTGAAAATCAGGTGCTGAACACCTCTGAGGTCTTGATTTCTCCTTGCCTCGATTTCCTAGCTGTAGAAACAAAACCACCTCTAACTCATTTCAAGCATAACCTACTCGGAGCAGGAAATCTCTCCTGTTTGTCTACAGGGCCTTGAAAAAAACACCTTGTACTGGAGCTTTTCTACATTACTGGAAAACAACCTAAAAATTAACAAAAGTGACCCCTGGGAGAGGAGAGCTGCACTTAAGATAAGCTTCCCGGGTGCCTGGAGGAGTGCAGGGAATGATGATGAAATAGCTGTATCATACATACACACATTTGTTAGAGCTAACACTGACACAGCCAGGAGACCCTGACAGCTCTGCAGAGTAAGACTAATTCCCCAGCCCTGAAAATCGTCTTGGTGGAAGGTTTAGGAGTAAAAATTATCCAGCCCATCTGACAGAGTGGTCATAATTTCGGTGTCTAACACCTCAGTAATGCCTGAGCCACAAATTATCGTTCTGCATCAGCAGAAAGCAGAGGTCTTAATGCTTTTTGTTGACACGGCAGACTCGATCACTGGCAATAGTGATTTGGAATATAAGACAGGTGCTTTTTGCACTGTGCTTACTGTCAACAGAGATACAGGCGCAGGGCAAAGAGGGAAAAGATCCTGGCCTGCTTTCCAGTTTGTTCAAGTTTCCTCCAAGCTCTAAAATGCCCTTTCTGGGGTTCTGTAAGGAGAAAAAGCAATTCCATGCTCTAAAGCGGAGCTAAACCCTGCAGCAGCATAAATGAAAGTGAGTAAAATAAAAAAGAGCAGTATTCCTACCTCTTAAACCAAACAGAGCAGATCTCAGGTTGCCTCTGAAACTTAGTTGGAAGATGGTACCACAAAGACAGTAAAAACCTTTTACCCAACTCATCCCTGCTGGCTGGTTATTTTTGTCAATGAACTGCATGCAAAACATGACCCCAAAGCACCGCAATGAAGATGTTTTCTTCTGGTTCAGAGCCTGCATTGCAAGAATTTGCAACAGTATTTGACGAAAGCTATGTGCCCCTGCTAGAAAGGACAACGTTAAGTGGCAGTTTGTGCACTGGAGTACTGCAGAGGCATCAGGAGGATACCCAAAAATGCTGGAGCTTTAAAAAAATTAATTTCATTTCCTTCCTTACGCTGATTCTGGTAGCAAAAGCAAGATTCCCAAGCACCTATTGCAGTGAGGTACATTAAAGATACTTCACTGAGCATCTCTGCAGTTTTGAGATACTGGTCAGTCATATAAATCACTAATTACCTGCTTAAGGAGGCAAATCAGCTGCAATCACCAGCCTAAAGTGAATCAGTTTTAATCGTGCGTCAGAAGAGAGGGCTGAGTTATCCTTGAGCACGTGGCCATGCAGGTCTCCAGAGCAGGCTCCACTCTGCAGCTCCACCGGAGTACCTGTATTTATTTACAAGCTGGGCATTGATTGTGAACTGCTGATCAATGGCTGGTTCCTGGAGAGAAGCATCCTCTCTGCTGAGCAATGCCTCAGCCAGGGCACAGAGGCTGCTTTTTGATCCTGCTGATGCGAGTCCTTGTTGTCGTGGTAGACAGCAGACCTCTGAGTTGCACTGGAACTGTTGGTCCTTTTGACTAGCACAAGCTGCTGGACCTAGGAAAATGAGTTTGGGGGAAAAGAAATCCCTTCTTACTCTCCCTTCTCTTCTGCCCTTGGCCACTGGGTCTGTCCCAGCCCCAGCTCTCCTCAAAGCAGCTGTTCCTGCTTCTAATTTAAAGGCAGCTTGTCCACAGCCACCACACTGGCTCAGGAGGGGGATACACCTGTAAATGTGCCCTCCTGAGCGTGGTGTGTCAGAGGCAGGCTCTCCAGTACCACCCTTACGTTGGAAGCCCTCCTACCCCATTACGTCCCCTACTGCAGGAGACGCAGCTGCACCTCACCTTCCTTCACGGGGCCACAGGACAGCCTCCTTCATGGAAGACCTATCAGCACCTCAGAGGGCTGGAAACAGAGGTCCAAGAGCCCAGACAAACCATCACAAGCACCAGATCCTTCTTTTTGAGCCCCAAGTCGCTGCACGGACACAGCTGTCTCAGGAGGGAGCGGAGATGGCTGGAATTAAACACAGCTCCATTTTACTGCGGCAAACTCACCAGCCCAGGCTGTGAATCAGTGACAATTTGTAGTATTTCATCTCTCCCCTCCTTGCCATGCCTGCCACAGGAACTCTTTATCCACAGACTTTGAAGCAAGCTGCTATGTTATTTAATTTCCTACCCCCAACGGGTGAAGCACAGTGGCGCTTTGGTTTCTTAAGATTGCTGTGTACACTATTTTCCCATTAATTTTTATCCTGCTTCGAACAAACAGTGCAGACAGCATGGTCCAGTGGTCGTTCCCACTAATAGCAAGAACAAGCAAAGCAGATGAATTCGGTTTGGAAGAAGCAGTACAAACTCATTAGGCTGGGGAGGAATAGAGGTGGTAATATAAATAACAGAGTAACCTCATCAAAAGAGCATGTTTAATGCTAACAAGAAAAAAAAAAATCAGCACTGCACCTGAGATGAATTTCATGCATGAGTTTCTGCTATCAGGTTCAGATCGTGCAAGCATGCACAAAAAAAAAAAAAAAAAAAAAAAAAAAAAAAAAATGCAAAATTTGCCGATCTGTCTCCAGCAGCTTGTCTTACACCATGCTCCACACCTGGGTGTTACCTCGGTGCTTCCAGGGATGTGCTACACTCCTTCCAGCTCACCCAGCACCCTCCCAGGAAGGCTGGGGATGATGCTGAGCACCTGCTGAGCATCCCAACAGACTCCCACATCCAATCTGTGAGGGACAAGCACAAGGAGCAGCCAGCGGGGAACCATTTATCACCAAAAAAAATAAATTTTCTGCTCTCAGCCCCAACCTGAGGAAAAAACACACTAGAAGACGCCTCCCAGAGGCAGGTTTGGGAAATAAAACTCAGCTCCAGTGCACAGTGAGGCTCCTGGAGTTGGCTGCTGTCCCCTCCAGCAGCCTCACCGTGTGCCACAGTCTGTGAGGTATCTGTTTCCTCCAAGGAAATAATGCCTTAACATCTTTTTTTCCACTCACCTGCCATCCTCCCCTGTAGACTGCAGCCACTCTTTCCTTCCCAAGCAACCACACGTGGCAAATCTCTCACTATTCTTCAAGCAACTGTTCTCAGCTAATTTAGCTGTGAAGCCTGCTGTTTCTGGCTCAAGTTGGAGTAAGAGCTTGTATGCCCAAAAGCTCGTCTACCTCTGCTAATCCTACGTGCTGCCCTAATTAACGGACTGGGCAGACAGACCTTGCCTTTATATCCAGCCTGGCTCCAGTTTCTAACCTCAGGGCAGCCACCATGAGACCTGAGATTCGGAAGCTGGAGATGAAACCGAGGGCTTGAGAACAAGAATGGTACCCAAAGACCTTCATGCTCACAGATCTGAGGGATAGAGTGCCCCCAGGAGCAGCACCGATGCTGTGGTGGTGCACCAGAGGACATGGAGGCGCTTCTCAGGAGAACATGAAGATTCAGCACGTTTCCCACCTGGGTTTTAAGCTGTGATGATTGAGAGCTGGCTTTCCAAGAGAGACAGCAAAGCCTCTGAGAGGCAGGGTGGGAGCAAGCTTCGATGTAAGCCAGCTCCGCTGCCAGTGAGGAGAGAAAGCAGCACTTCAGCATCTCCATCCACCGGCCGCACAACTCGGGCAGCACCCAGGGAGCAGGGACTACAGACCAAGAGCTGCTAGGCTGAGCATAACCGCTCTCCAGCAGACCTGAGTCCTGCTTTTTGGGACCAGGCGAGTTTCTGAGCGCCCCAAAGCTGCCTCTTTTCGCAGTGGCTGCGGGCAGCGTGGCTGTTTCTCAGCGTTTTCCTGACCCCTAGTGACAAGACGTGGCTGTACCGCAGCTGCTCGACGTGCAGCGCCCAGCTCTGCCTGCAGAAACCAAGCCCAACTCACTCCTTCACATGGAGAAAGGTTTCCAGGTCCATCGAGATACTCACCCTCCGCACCCCCTGCAGACCTGCCAGAAGAGGAGCTCGGATGTGGACCGGAGGAAGGGAGCTGAACGCAGACGCCGTGACACTCCAGCCTCTAGCAACCAGTTGCCTCCCACAGGGTATTCAGATTTTCTGTGTTCAAAAGGATGACAGCGCTTTTATTGCCATTTTTTTTAACCTAGCCTGCTCCAGAGGTACCTACACGCAGCCTGATGGCAATGCTCCTCACCCAGAGCGCTGCATTAACAGCCCAGAAGTTTGCAGCAGCCTCCACCTCACTTTGTTGGCTCTGCTGAGGCAAACTTCAAGCCCTCGCTGACTTTCAGGGGAACAACTCCACAAGAGGAAGGCTCACGCAGGGATAATTAACAATTCATCTCTATTTATCAGGCCCTTTCGTCAACTTAAACCTGTCACAACTGCCATAAATCCCCTCCAGTGCTAAACAAACTCTAATTAAATCTATTGTGCCACAGGAGCTTCAGATAGCAGCAGAACAGGTGGTGATGGAAGAAGTCGGCCCACCCAGGCCCCAAACACCCTCTGGGGGCTGAGGCTCACCAGGAGACCACGACCCTGTCCCCAGGCTGCTTGCTCCAAAGCTGTTAACGTGGATGCAAACTCTCCAAATGTACTCCCGTTGAATTCCTGGGGCACTGCGGCTGGTTAATTGTCTCCCTGCTGGCTCAGAAGTCATCCCTCCCTACCCACAACATGCGGGTTTCGGTCTCATCACACCGGTGACCTCAAAACCATGAGTACACGGACAGTTCAGCACCCATCAGACACAAATTTCCCCCATCTCCTGGGTTGCTAACCCTGGGTCTCCCCATCTAGGGAAAAAAAAAAGCATTGCAAGCCCTTCTCCTTTCTGCAAGGTGGGAAGAGAGAAACGGAGGTGGTGTCAGACCTGAAGAGCCAAGAGCACCAGTTAAAGATGCACTTTAAGAAACACTAGAAGAGGGCAAGCACAAACGGAGCTTCTCCTTCTTTCTGCCTTTGTGTATTTTGAGCCCACATCTCCCCTTGATTTTTTTCTGGTGACCCCACCGGGCCCCTCCTGGATGCGACAAACCCCTTGCACAGCGCTGGAGGACACCCGTCCTTCATCAGCAAACGTCGCAGAGCTGGGTCAGCAGCTTTCCTGACAGGCACAGCAAAGACAACGGCAGAAGCCACCTCTTTCTTTGCTGGTTAATCCTATTTGCCTTGCGAGAGAGCCCAAGATGTGAAAATAAGAGCGAGTTTACCACTACTCGAACCACGCTCATGCTCACACGGGTCAGCAGCTCCTGAGGGATGCCTGGAAAATCACCCAGGCAGGAAGACACTGAGCAAATCTATGATACTATAATAAGTGAGGAGACAGCACAGGCCATGGAAGAAAAAAAATTAAAAATCAAACCATGGAAAAATAACATAGCGAAAAAAAAAAAAAAAAACCTGTTGGTGTGTTGGGCGGTCCTAGGATCCTGCAGAGCACTTCCCTCTCCTGGAAGCAGCAAGGATCACGTCTCCACATCTCCTGTGTGACCGCCGGCAGTCCCAGCGTCATAGCTGACACCCTTGTGGGAGGAAGATGGTGTCCCTGCTTCTTGGGTGCGTGGAACAGGAAAATTAGGGGAGGAAATTCAAAAAGCAGATCTCCAGGTGGTCGGCAGCACGTGAATCTCAACCAAAGCAGCTTTGGGAGCAAGCTGGATTGTGTTTACAAGGTACAGACAGAAATAACCGTACGTTAGTGATGTGAGAGCTCCGTCCAAACACATGAAAGCCCCCATGGGTATGCTACAGCTACGAACATGTGAGTTAAGCTGCCACTCACCTAGCCCTAAAAAAGCACAGCTCTAAATGAGGCAAAAAGGGAGGAAAAAAGAGCAGAAGCCTCTTCCCAGTGACAGGCACGCCCCTCGCACAAGGCTGCAAACTCCTCTGTGCAAACGCCTTGCCCCACAGCGCTCAGTTACTCATTAAATCTGAGGAGTCCCACCTGAAAAGGGAAAATTTAAAGCAGTGCAGAGGGGGATTTCAGGCACTCGGGGGCACAGGATTCAGAGACAGACAGAAGATAGCGTCGGCACAGTTTCACACCTGCACAGAGGAAAATCACAACTGCCCTGTTGACGCCTTTCAGCAGAAGCACATCCCTCTGCCAGAGAGAGATCTCACACCTAAGGCTGCTAGTTAAGTGCTGATTTATAACCTAGGAGAGAAAACGGCATTACAAAGGAGCTGGGTAATCAGCAGACACAGTATAATTAATCGTTTTTCTCCTGATGTTCTCCAACCACAGAAATTCTCACCTTTAACAAGCTGAGGTGTCTGTCAATTGCTCTGCTCTGGCAGCGTGCGTTGGCAAAGCAAATAGGATCAGCTCCCAGCTGGGCTGGAACAAAAACCACAGAGGGAAAGCAGGGCACTGTGAGAGCTGGGGGACTGCTTCCTCCCCTCTCCAAATCGATAGGGAGGCCAGGAGAGGCACTGCCACCTAACCAAGGTGTGTCTGAGGCCCTGACAAGTCAATATCAGAACTGCCACTGCAGTTTTCTTCAGACATAGCTGTTAGCTCCAGCATCCATATTTCCACCTGTCCCTTTGCTATAGCATGGCTTCATTTACCTCCTGCTGACACCGCTGTTTACAAGGGCACTTCCCCGGGGCTGTGCTGGTCGGAGTGCCAGTCCTGCAATTCAAACCGATGCCAATAAAGTGTTCTGCTAGCCTTTCCCGACCCTACAAACAATCCCACCTCCTGATTTCATTGCTGAAAACAGTACGACACTCCTCTTGCCTTCCATATCAAAGCCTCCAGCTTCATATCTGCAGACAACTATTTTCTTCCCAGGTGCTACATTGCCTTCCAAGTCTCCTCTCCCTCGACGGAGGCAGAGGCTCTCCCAGGACAGAAAAGATTCTCATTTTTCCTTTTCATTACCACAGCAGAAGGATTTGCTTCCCTCTAACGTGCCTGCTGGAGAAACAAATAGTCTCTGCGGCACACAAGAACTCTGAAAGTGGAAAACAAGATATGCATGAGTATCTACAAGGGGCGCACGGCACGCTGTATTGAAAAGTTCCCAAAATTAGTCGGCTCAAGGGTAAGGAAAGGCAGCAGGGTATAGCGGGGTGCTGCATTTCTGTCCTCGTACAACATCATGTACATCAGCAAGGCACAGAACCGTCAGCGCTGGAAGATTGCCCACCACGTGAGCGGGTTTAGCAGGTGACAAGGGCACAAATCCGGCAGCCCTGGGGAGCAAACACACGCTGGGGAACAGCGCGCAGCGTCCGTGCGGACACGGTTCCCTCAGCAACAGGAGGAAACGCCTTGAAAATGCACAGAGGCATTGTATCAGTCCCTGCGTTAACCCGGCTCATCACCCTGCTGGGAAGTAATCCAGGCTGTCCCCATCCAACACAGCCCTAAGCTCATGATTGTCACCGCACGGAGCGACGTGAGAGCATCAAATTCATCACATGTGCTGCCGGCAGCACCCAGGGGGCTTGCAACCGCCCCTCTCCGTCCTGCAACAGGTTAGGAAAACATCCCGATGGGAGAGGGATGGGTAGAGCAGGACGAGCACCGCTCGCCACGCAGGGAAATTCGAGGGGCCCGTGTTCCAGCATCCCTGAGCCCAGCGGGCGGGCGACCGCTGCCGGGCGGCGTTGGGAAACGCGTGGGGCACGGGCAGCGGGCCGCCGTGGGTGGACCCGACCCCTCGCCACGCCTCCCGTGGCCTCAACCCCACCATCGGGCTCCGGTACGGGCGCTCAACACCCAGCCTAGAGCGGGGACGGAGGCCGCAGACACCGGCAGGCGATGGTAAGCCACCGGCGGGCAACGCGGCTGTTGCTTGGCCGGGGAAGGATGGGGAAGGAGGGTTTAAGGCGGCAGCTGCAGCCCTTGAGAGGCAGGAGGAGAAGGAGGAAGGAGCAGAGCTCTGTGCTGGGGTTAATGAGTAACGCGGGCAGCTCGGAATTAGCAGAGCCGCGGCTTGCTGGCTCCTCCGCAGGGGGAGGGAAAGGTTCGTCAGCACAGCGAGCGTGGCCCCTGCTCAAATCCTACCTTAGCAGCGTGAGCCCCACTCGTGTTCCATCTGCACAGCCCACGTGGGCTCTGAGAAGCTTTTTCACAGCACAGGGGAGGCGAGCAAGAGGCAGCGGGGGCCTGGTGGCACAACCAACACCAGCCCTACCTGCAGTCCCGCTCATGCCGGGCTGTCCCCGTCACCTTGTTTTCCTAGGTGAGGAGCCTCACTTAAAAGGGAAGGCGCTGATTTGGGCAGGGAGGGATTGTTTCATCTCCAGAAAACCCTTAGGGATGGGCTCGCAGTTTCCCAGGCTGGTCCCTTCGCCTCGGTTGCACAACAGTTTCCTGCAGGCAGGAAAATAAGAAAATCCAATGCCTTCGTAGTGGAAAGCCAGAGGAAAACAAACTAATTGTGCTTCCCTAATGAAAAACGTGTGTGTTTAAACAAATAAGCGCACATGAAAGCACGGACATGATGTACCCACCACAACAGCAGGCGGGCTGATGCTCCGGGGGGGGGAAAGGGGGGTAAGCAGCAGGGAAGGATGGGGTGGAGGGCACGGAGGGTGCTGCAGGCAGGGGGACTGCCACAAGCTGGCTTTTGTTCGGTCTGCCAGGCCTACAAAAAGCCCCGAGGATGGCTCCCCCCGTGCAGTCACGATGGGTTCAGAAAGCGAAGAAGCTGTGTGTCCCCCAGGCAGCCTCATTTCTCGCTCTGCCTGGGGATCAGCGTTTGGATCCCAACACTGACACCCCTCTGCTCCTGGCAAGCACCACCTCAGCCTTCAGACCACCTTCCCTTCTCCCCCCCAGCAGTGTGTGAGCAGCTTCCAGCCCTCAGCCCCAAAACCTGGCGCTGCCACCAGAGTCCCCCAGCCGCGGCCCCGTGCGGAGGCAGCCTCGTCTGTCCCCACGTTATCCAGTTGCTAAGCTACCTGCGCCTGGCTTATCACGCCATCGGCACGGAAGGGCAACGGCTGAGGGTTTATTGCTCTGAGCAGTGTTTACTCACTACCTGCCTTTGAAATCCAGCGCTCGGGAGCTGCTGGCGTTAAGCAGGGCCAGCCAAAGCGCCGCACAAAGCAGAGGGTGGCACTGGGCACCACACGCTGGCAGAGAGGCCACGTCCTGCACAAGCAAGGCCAGATGGCTTAGCACCTCCAATAACACTGGAACAGGGTGTAACTTTCCCAGTCTTCCTTAAGAAGTGCAAAAAAAAAGAAAAGGCCACAAAAAACATCAGCTCCTCAGCCATTTCTTTGTATTTTTACTGACGGTGAGCAGTTAAACTGGAGGAAAGGATGACTTGCCTTCTCTGGTCAGCAGTCCCATTGCTTGGGGATGGATGCTCAGCAATAACATCTTAAGCAGCTGGGCAAATACAGGAAAGAGTGGGCTGCATTTGTTGGGACTCACCTCTAACTCGCTATGGTTTGCCCTGAAGCACAAAGGAAAGCAAATTGCAAAAAGATGTTGGTCTTTGGTAGCGTGAAACAACAAATCCTCCCCAGCGTTAACGATCGGGTCACCCTTAGGAAAGGATTTCATTGCCAGGACACCAGCCCCCACGAAAAGCAAAACCTCTGCCTTCCCCACCCAGCCAGAAGGTCGCAGCAGCCCCCAACCCTACAAACTCCCAGCTTTAGTTTTGTATTTGCCCACACTCGCTTGCTAAAGCCACGAACTGCGGCTTTCCCCCTGTCACCCCCCTCTTTAAAAAGTAACAGCTCTGCCCAAGAGCAGAAGACAATGCTAAATCACAGTCCCGCCCCTCTGCCCTTTGTTACTCGCAGACAAACAGCCTCTTAAAATCCATCCCAACGTAAGGGAGACTAAAGGAAAAGGAGCTGAACTCCAATTTAGCGTGACTCATCTCTGTGATTCACACCACTTCTTTTCTGCTCTAGAAGTCTCCTGTACAGCTGCCCTGCAATTAAAGTCCTCCTCCTTCTGAGGGTACCCCACAAACCTCAAAAGCAAGCGGTTCTCAACTCCAGAAGCCTTTACAGATATGGAATTTTTGAGGCGGGGGGCAATATATTATGCATTTCGGAGCTTAACCACCCAGAGCCATTATTTCTTAGCACTTCAGGCTGTAATGCACACGTACACGCAGCAGGAGCATCCCAGGAGGCTGTGCTCTTTCGGCACTGCAGGTCAGAAAGCAAAAGGGACACGCTGGACTTCACCTGACCTGAGGTGGGAAGCACAGGGCAGCACTGATATCCCCTCTGCTCAGCAGCCCCTGGTTCAGGTCTGCGCACACACATATCCCTCCCACCCAGTTTGCTGCTGGCTCTACAGAGCTGTAACTCCAAAATCCAAGGGATGCCTCATTTCTTTGTGTATCTGCTTCATCCTACCTCTGCCGTGCTGACCTGCTCCTCTTCCCTTCCCCGGTGCCAGGCAGGAAAAGCCCACAGGCTGAGTGCGGAGGAGAGGGAGCAGCTGCTGCCAAACCTGAGAGCCGTGGGGTGGAACGAGGTGGAAGGAAGAGATGCCATCTTCAAAGAGTTCCACTTCAAGGACTTCAACCGGGTACGAGCATCAGTGGGAGCGAGTTTTCACAGTGCAGGTGACTCGGTTTTCAGAGCAGGGAGTGCTACCGGCAGGACTCAGACACAGAAACCCCTCCGTTTTTCCCAAAACACAATGGCTGAGCAAGAAAACCCACCCAAGACACCAAAGCACTCAGCCAGGCACAATGCTTGTCTGGGAAAAGATCCCCAGAAAGAGGAAGACCCATACAAAACCCCAACAAAGATACAGAACATCCCAGCTCTTGTATTTGCCTGGATTCCTAGAAACATGGGGTATAAAATCAATAGCAATGGGGTGAACACCACCACATCACAAGGTAAGTGGTTCAGAGGTAACTTGTCTTCTTACTCCCCTGGGCAGGCCTTCGGCTTCATGACCAGAGTGGCACTACAGGCAGAAAAACTGGATCACCACCCTGAATGGTTTAACGTGTACAATAAGGTAAGGAACAAGGACGACAGGGACAAACAGAGCTCTTCAGGGAGCCTCTTCAGGGAGCAGATCCCATTTGTGAGGCATAAAACAGCAGCCAAGTCCAGGGCAGATGAGCAGGACCTCTTCCCTTGGCGTATCACAGCCTACAGCCATCGTCTACAGCCCCTTTCCTCCCCTTTTGTTTCTGCCCAGCTGAGCAGTAGCCATGTGTAAGCAGGCACCAGAGTTGTTGGCTTTCTTTAGGCCGGTACCAGAAGCAGCAGGCAAGGGGAAAAGCTTCTGGATGGAGAGTTGAAAGGCACAGCTGGCTGCCACGACCAGTGCAGGGCTAGCAGTCACTGCTTGTGGCCAAGGAGAAAACCATATGAAATGCTTAAATAACCTCTCCCACCCCAGAAAATTTTGCTGGAGAAAGCAACATCACTAGCTGCCTCATCAGATGTGCGCTGTGTGCAGCACTGGGGGAACCTGTTCCTGCTCTTTCTGCCAGCAGCACTCAGCCGGTCTGTCTGTCTGCTTTAGGTTCACATCACCTTGAGCACCCACGAGTGCACGGGCTTGTCCGAGAGAGACATCAACTTGGCCAGCTTCATCGAGCAGGTTGCAGCTTCCCTGTCCTGACTAGAGAGAGACACATGAAGCCAACATCAACTCACGCCTCGCCTGGACGACTGCACCTCGAGCCTTCTCCCATTTCTTTCCAAGCTAGTGCCTAGACCCTGAATGACTAAGACCACACCAAGCTCCCTGCCACACACAGCTTGGCTTTTCAGATGGATGGAGGCAGCCGGGAAGCCTTTCCTCCTGTCCTTACATCCATCTCTGACCTTGCCACTTCCGTGCTTCAGCCCTTTACCTGTGCACTACCTGGGCGCAGACTGCCGAGCCTCGGGGCTCTCAGGAGACGTGCCCTTCAACCAGTAGTAAGGTTAGACTGCTGCAGGGGTAAATCCTTCCAGAGCTTGACCCCATCCGCTCAGTTATTGCTTCTTGTGTACCAAAACATGCTTTGCTATTCACTAGGTGGTATGTGAACCCTTTGGTTTCTTTATTACACGCCAACAACCGTGATGTGCAACGTGGTTATTAACGTAACCTCTCTCTGGCAGTATTATAAGCAGGCATGTGATGTCACCCCTACTGTAACCCGCTTTTAGTAGGATACCAGCTCAAAGTGTTTACAATAAAGCTCTTGGTTAACCTGATACAAGTTCAGAGGGTGGCCTCGCTGTCAGAATTACGCCAATGGGTTTTCCCAAGCCAGGTACTGCCCTGGCTGCTCTGTCTCAGGAAGGTGCTCCTGCCATGGAAAAGCTTCTCGAAGCAGCACGGAGAAAAGAAACGTGCCTTCACAGCCCTGCACCTCAAAGTAAACGCGGTCAGAAAGAGAATGAGATTATCAGAGCACTGTTGAAAACCCAGAGCGGGTCTGATAAAGACTGCTCGTGCTGAAATCCAAAGTGCAGCTATCAGACCCGAGGCACAACCACGGGGAAAACAGAACCAGAAGGCACAAACGCAGCAGGGGCTGTGGCGTACCTCCCAAAAGGGGTTCTAGGTGGACTTGGTGCTGTAAGATCTTCACTCTGGTAACAGTGTCTTGGCATTCAGGCAGTGCCTGGATTTCTGCCTTTTTTTTCTGGTAACAAGAAGGATTTGCTGTGAAACCAACAGTAGTTGTTCTCAGCAGAACACCCTATAAGAAATACCCAACTCTATTTTTTTTTCAACCCTCCAAGTTCCTTAACGCATTAGGAGAAAACCCACAGCTCTTACACATAGGCAATTTTTGGTACCCTTGAACATCGCAAGAAGTCACAGCCACCACTTTCATCCTGACAGAACAAAAGAGCAGCTCTCGGGCAGAATTAATACCATTCATAAACCATTCTCCCTGCCACAGACTAGGCTGCACCCGAGCAAAGATCAGAAGCAAGAGGTCCCCATCCATTCAAATGAGCACTGAAACAGAAAAATGAAGAGTTCAATGAGCCCAGGTAGCTCAATGCACCATTTTAATGCAAACCAGGCCCGTTTTCACCATCTCATCAGCTATTTCAGCTTACAGTTCTACAGTGGCAAACCAGAGCAATATCAAATACTGCCATCAGAGGAAACTCATCCCATCCGTTCATTAAAAAAAATCAATTCATTTATTGGGCGAGATATTATTGTGGTGTATGCAACCCTTCCGTTCCCCCAAGTCACCAGAAAAGTGCCGATGAAACCCGTGGCATGAAGACAGACATCTCTTCTTGGCCCATCCGACCGGATATTCTTCCGTCTAGTACCGAGGAGCACCCAACTCCCTCGGGAGTGCTTTGTCCAAGTAACAAATTTAGCGTCTCGCTTGGAACAACTGACCAGTCCGAAGTCTCGCAGGAATTAAGTCGGGAAAAATCCCTCCAGATCATAACCCAGTCTTTTTTTTTTTTTTTTTTTTTTGAGACAATTATATAGCCTGTTAATCTCATTTTTTTCTCTAAAACCATTTGGCGTGGTAAAGGAGATGCTGATTACATGTTAGGTGACCAGGATGAATAAAGACTACATGACAGTAAATTACAGTGGCCTGTTCCCGACCACAGGATTACATTTACAGTACAGAACGTATACACATCGAACAATTAAACCCACAAATTACTAGCAGGTGAAGTCCAGAATGGAGTACGCTGAGTTACAAATAACATCTTCAAATACACTCAGAAATGTGAAATGGAGCACTGATCCACCCACTTCCTCGGGGGAGATGGCAGCAGGGCAGAGGAGGGAGATTTTCCTCTCCTTTCCCCCACCCTAACCCACCCCCCCTTTCTTTTAAAGCAGAAACATACCGAGCGGCCTCCTTTTTTGTTCTCCAAACCTTGGTTCAAAGAGAACCGTCACAGTAGGCAGACGCTTCCGACTCTCCCCACAGCACAGCAAACTGAGAGATGCAGCAGTGGTCACGTTAGCAAGGCGTTAACAGAATAAACGGGTCCGACACAAACGCTGACTGCCAGGGCTGGTAACGCACCGAGGGACTATCAGGCAATTCAAACGCGAGGTTTTCAGAAGGGCTCAGAGACGCGCATCGTGGCCATCAGTTCTACGTGACAGGAGATGGCCAAAATGCTTTGCCTCCTAGCACTGAGGACAAAAAACCTGCTAAAAAAGCAAAGTGTTCTTCCCAGCACTCTCCAGGCCCAAGGTTTGGGTGTGCAGCGGCTGGTCAGCAGCCTCCTCGGGCTGTGTAGTTACTGAGCAAGGTGTGCTTCAGCTGCGATAAGCCACTGGGGTCAGGTTGGGGCTAACGAGCCCATTTCGGCAGAGATGCTGCAGTCATGGCACAAAGTCTTCTTCCAGGTGCCTGGGAAACTCTCAGTAGCGTGCCAAAAGCCAAGAGGAAACACCCAGGAAAGCCCTACAGGAGCAACTCCACCGCTGTTTAACAACTCAAGAGGTTCTAGCTCACCCTGGAGGCAACAACTGCCTCCCAAGCTGCAGTGGTAAAACTCCCAGAGCAGAAACAGTGGAGAAAAACAGCCTGAATGCCCAAGGCTCAGCTACCTCCAGCTTACTGCATCCTACCTCCTTCCTTTCAGAGCTCTGCCAGCCTCTTTGTAATACTGTGAGGGGACTTGGCTCAATAGCACGACATCGTACGACATCAGTACTCTGCCCTATGGGCAAGCACAGTTTACCTGAGGCCAGCCTGCCTTTGAGGTTTGGTTTTCAGTCTAGTACCATAAGGAAACCGCAGCTGATGTTGCAGTCAGTCAACAGCTGAGCCCTCAAACCCTCTCTGGCATCCCCCAAAAAGCCAGAGAAGCATCAAGGCACAATGGTGAATGCCCTTTTGAGGATGTGCCTTAAAAGAATCAGTGCAAAGAGCAGACAGATTACTACTTTCTATTACAAAAGTCACCTTGTTATACTAAAGGATTATGCTTTTTTTTAAAAAAAAAAAGTCAGCTTTGGTGCCATACGTTTGCACGTTAAGTCCCTAGCCATGATACACGCTAGGGCTTCACTGACTCGACTACAGCATTGCGAGATAGTGCAAAACCTTCAAGTTATGAACAGTGAAATCCCTGTTTTGCACATCCCTCCAGAACTGTGCAAGGTGCGACAGCACTCTCGGTGGTCAATGCACGTCTTCTAGAAGAGGCAGGGAAGCAAAACAGATACTAAGTACCTAGGATTTTCAGTACCATCCAGTTCCTCTCCGTACACCACCCACTCGCTTTCTATTTCTGCTGTTATTCAAACGGAGAGATTCCAGAAAAGGATTGTGTGCTGTTTCCCCCCCACATCCTCAATAAATATTGATTGCAGTCTGAGATCTCCAGAGGGGGTTTTAAAAAGTTACATGATCATCTTTCCTTTGCCAATCCATCAGCTCTGCGTTACGCAGATATAAGGCTCCCAGCATGGTTTGTTAAATGCAGTAGCTTGGAGGAATACTCAAAAAGAAAAAAAAAATCAATTTATTTTCTACCTTCAACTTCTGGGAAGATTGAAGCCTTGGAACACACCATGGAAACTCAAATCTAATGCTTGGCTGGACACCGGCTGAGGAGAAGAAACAGCAAGGAATGAAGTGATATACAGAATACCTGAGGAGTCTGGAGTCATGGAATGGACGCTCAATTCATGATGAAAGTAGGCAGGGAGAAGGGAAGGAAAGCCCTAAAACCAAAGGTGAGTGTGAAAATAATGCAGATTTCAGAGCAGAGATGGAGAATAAAGGTTTTGAGATCAAGCTGCCATCAGACCTGTACTTGTAGGAACAAAGGCTTATACTGCAATCTCTTTCCCTAGGGAACCTTTCTTTAAAACCACCCCAGTGCTAGCTGGCAAGGCACCGATAGTTGCACTACAGTCAGTAGTGGCCAGGAGAGCCGTTCATGTGCTTTTCACCGCCAGGAACTTCGGTGCTGTACAGGCCGTCCAGGTAGGCCAGAGAAATCTCCGCTACCAGGCTCCTGTCGGGGATGGACTGGGCCATTCCGTAGATGGCTCCCTAAGTGGAGAAGAAGAGGTCGTTACGTGGGATCATTAACGCCACCCATGCACGCCCTCACTCTATCCTGGCTCCTTACCATGCCTGTGGTCTTGGCGTTGAGGTCTTTCATGATGTCTTCAATGCTGTCTTTGACATCTTTCAGGAACTGCTCAGCCACGCCTGATTTCGTGTGCAGCTGCGTAATGCAGAGATGAATGCTGGCAGGCAGAGGAGAGGGGAGAAGGGAGAGATGAGCCACCTCGTGTACATACAGCAATTTAGTCCTTCCCTGGCCAGTGCCTACCTCTTTAAAACCAGGTGCTAGTGGGATTAAGGGAGAAGATTATCCGCTCCCTTCCAATTAAAGGTAATCCCTGAAAAATACTTGCTGGAACCAAGCTGCGGGAAGCTGAGCTCTTCTGCTGCAAAATGCCAGCTCCCCTTCCCCTTCCTGACATCAGCACACGTTGTTAAAGGTCTAGGTAACCTGTCAGCCACCCCCAGCGTGGAAAAGTTGGCACTCACCACAAGTAACAGGGCCGCTCACACCTCTGAGCTATTACTTCAGGCTCCCTAGACTCCTCTTCCAGCTAGCTGCAAGTTCAAAACTTTTTCAGTGCAGCTCTTTCTTAGAACATTTCTGTCTCAGAACATTTGCCCCTTTCACCCACAGAAAGGCAACTTCTACCCACTCAAGAGAAGTTTTTGACAAGCGTTCCTTTCACATCAGGGTGGAAAGATCCCTGAAAATGATCAGCCTGTCGCTGTTCTCTCCGTTACCTTCATCTTCAGTGGGCAGGAAGAAGATATTTAAACAAAAAATAAACACCTACAAACCCTCGCTGACATGAGACAAAATCCCAGCTATTTATATATTTCTGCTTCTATTAAACAGAGCTAAACAGAAAGAGAGCCTTAGATATGCCCTCTGCCAGGCTCATTAAAATAATCACTGCTGTTGTGTATCAGCAATTACAAACGTAATTGCCTCTCCACAGAGGAAAAGTCTACGTACAATTTATTAGATAACGGGCAACGCTCAGCAAATTAAGAGAGCTGGGTGGCCTAACGACAGCTATCTTGCATGCCCTGGCTCTGCACGTTGCTCCTCTGCTCCACAATGAATGATGGCTCCCGCTGGGACCACAAACTCACCTTGGTGGGAACTGTAGGACGTTTAAGTTCCATCCTTTTGCAGCTAGCAGATTAGATAATCGATAGATGTCGAAAATGTCTGAACCGATGGAGAGGACTGACACCTCGGGTTTCCCAAAAATGAAGATGCTGTCAATTTTTCTCAACCTTGAAGGAACATTTAAAAGAAAAAGTGACTGAGGATGCTTACAATGAAAAGGCAGAAAGGGGTCAGACATTCTGTCCATCTCTCTGGGGCCTCAAAGGAAGAGAGGGGAACAGATTAGAGCACGTTCCCACCAAAAATCATGCAACCAGCACAGGCCACTGGGACTTAGCGGAGGACTTGGGTGATTTAAGCCCTGAAGTATGCTTAGGGATGGAGAAGGAGTGAGGAGAGAGGCAAGGGAGGACAGCACAGCAGGGACCCTCAGCTCACGCAGCAATGCAGGTATCCCAACAAGAGAAATTACGACCCTCCTTTCATCATCGAGTGACTTCCCCTCAGCTGTGACTGCTTCAGGAGTTTCTTCTGCCTCAAAGCCAGCTACACAGAGATGCCAGCACCCCTCCTCTCTGAGCCCCTCAACAACCCGGCACAGGGCAAAGAACCCAGACGTAAGCAAAGCATCTCCTCTAAACGCCCAGCAGATCCCCACCTAGCAGGTAACATGCAGTAGCTTCTCTAAGGGGGAAAAAAAACAGGAGAGGGAGTGCAGAACGGGGTTAAAGAGTACAAGCAAGAAGCTAAGGCAGGCACGTACTCTGATTCAAGGAAGCGAGCCGTTTTAATGATCCTCTTCGTGGCCTCGACGTAGCCCGACTCCCCGATGTGCATCAGGGTTGCCCAGCAGGCAGCTATGATCCCACCGGCCCTGGAGCCCGCCACAGAGGGGGAGGCGTAGATGCCCCCCTGCCAGTCGGGTGCCACAAAGAACTGGTAGCTCCTGTACTTCTTGTCACTGTACAGCACCACGGAGGAGCCCTTGGGAGCGTAGCCATACTGCAAGGGGTAACAAAGCATTAAAAAGAGGCTGGAGGGCTCGGCACCAAGATCCCACTCGCTCATCCTTCGGTGCGCTGCACAAAGCATCTCCACAGGGCAGCCTTTACCCCCGCCCTCTGGCACCAGGAGTTGTTCCCCCCAAATAAAAACGTGGAAGACCTCTCTGCCCCCCTTACCTTGTGGGTATCAGCAGAAATGCTGGTCACGCCTTTGACGCGGAAGTCAAACGGATGCTTTAGAGGGAAGCCAGCCTTCTCCATGAAAACAATGAGAAAACCACCCAGGCAGGCATCGACGTGGAAGGGGATTTTGTATTTCACTGCGAGCTGTGAGCAAACAAGAGGCACCGGTGAGTAACACGCGATCAGGGACTAAAATCAGGCAGGTGGGGTACCCAAACTCCACTAAAGATACTCTGCATTTCACATTTGAACTTTTTCTGCACCCTTGTGGAAGGGCTGGCTACTTGTAAGATGCCTTCTCCTGCTTTGCCATTACGTAGAGATGGCCAGCAAGAGGAAAAACATCGTATTTTGGTAGTTTGCTCTGTTTGACAGAGATGTGACAACTTGGTCTGAAAGCAGCACCCACAACAGAGTGTAACGACACGATCCAAATGTAAAGAAGGGTCAGAGCCCCTTGCTGGTCACATACAAAATAAATAACTGGAGCATGGGAAGAAAAACAAAAGGCGTGTTTGAAAACGGAGATCCCAGCCCTTTGGTTCCTCCTCCCCCCGCCACACTGCATTCCTCCGGCTTCTTCACCGAGCTTGCTACAACCAGTAGGCCCTAAATCAAAGCATTTTTACAAGGCGGCCCACTTCGCTGTTATTTCCTCTCAGATATCAAAGGCCAAGTCCCTTTGGCTTGTCTCGCAGAGGTCTAAGTCGCATACGCAGTGCATTCCTTCAGTTACACGAGTTTACAGCACAGACTTGGGAGATCAGAGACAAAGCAGGAGCTAAAGGCCTGTTGCTTTTCCCTGCTAGGACACGCTGCATGCAGCAGCTCGAGTCTGCAATCCAGCCCCACGCAAGCAGCTTTATGACAATGCCCAGGGGTAATATCTGGTATTTAAGGCCCACCCTCCCACAGCAGTTTGAGTAAGTGCAAAATGAGATAGTCTCACGTTCCTCCTCAAGTTGTGTCCTACGTACCCTGCTGCTGACTAACAACCGATTTAACGGCAGTAGTACCTTCCCAACCAGTCTGCTGCTCCCAGCAGGTTCACTGGTTGGGATCTTGGATCCCCTTGCTCACTTTTTATGCAGAAGGATGTGCCAGTTTTATTGCCACGGCACCCAGGGACATCCTACCTCTGCCACCTCTTCAATCGGGTCCATAATCCCATGCGGGAACTGGGGAGCGGAGCAGACCAGCATGGCTGTGTTCTTCGAAATAGCTCTCCTCATTGCCTGAAGATTTAAAGAGAGAAGATGCTCACATGCCATTTACCAAGTGTCACCCTGCCAAAAAAGAAAAATAACACATGCAGCATCTGGTCTTGAAAGCTACCACACAAAAGCCTGCAGAAAGCAAAGCAATGAGCTGCAAAGCATGAGCAGACATCAGCTGAATCACTTAACTCATCCACTTGGAAATACCAGAGGATGAGCAAACAAACATTCATCTGAAACCTGTGGCTACTTCGGATATACATAACTGATTCTCAATTAATGACCTAGGACAAAGGGATGGTTTCCATCCCGTCCACTTATTTCCACTTTCCCACGGAAGGAGCGCCATGCTGCCTGAAGGGGTACCTGGACATCCACTTCCATAGCCTTGGTCAAGGGGATGTGAATCATCTTCAGTCCGAAGTAGTGCGCTGCCTTGTCAAACGCTGCGTGAGCGCTCACTGGGACCAACCTAGAAAAGCAACAGATGGCAGACTTCAGCCCAGGCAGCACCTAAGCTTTAACCAAATTAACACGAGATCTGGTGTCTCCCATCTCCAACAGCAGTGACCGAACTGCCTCCGTTGACCTTGTTCTCTGAGGCATCAGGTCTTCGCCGAGGCCTTTAATACCATGCAAAATTGTGAGAGAGGGAAGAAAAGAGCCACAGGAATTCAGCAGAAGGTGAACACCGGTGTTTCATCTCTCTTTGTGTCTTCCTTTCTTATGCAATTAACCAGAGAAGCATTTTTGATGCACTGTCTGGAAAAAAGCAGCACATTAGGGGGAGCAAATCTTCTGTTAGCGGCGTAACGATTAGCGCAGTTTCCCATTTCAGCTCCAGTCAGCCCCGACTTCAGTCCCAGGGTTTTCAGGCTAAACCCTCTTTGATCCAAATAAAATCAAAACCCTCAAACACATCAAAGTGCCTTGCAAACTTTGCACAGGAGGGGCCTGAAGCAGAGCTGAGCAGGCTCTGTCTGGAGCTGCGTGCAGGTATTGCAGAAATACACGTGCATGGCACAGCTACACCAGCTCCACGGCCCACATCCACGCCTGGGATCCTAGGCTGCTCAGCAGCTCCCATGCTTCCGTACCCCTTCCTTCCACCTGGGTTTTTCTCCTGCATTTAAGGCCTCCAGACACAGATAGACTAGGTGGTGGCAAACAGCTAGGAAATGAAGGATTACGAGGGCCTAGCAGCCACCTCAGCGCAGAGGAGCAGCCGAGAACTGAGAGGAGCATGCGAGAACTGAGCCCCAGAGGTGCTGCTTACATTTCTGGATGTTTGATGCCTCTCTCGTAAGCCAGGTCCCGGTACGCCTTGCAAGCCATCAGAATGCTCTCGGTCCCCCCAGACGTCATCTGTCGTGAAAAGAAACAGAAAAACAGCCACTGACGTGGATGTTGCAGGAGAGGAAAATGGCAAAAAGGAACACAGCCACAGGACAACTCGGGTTTAAGGGCAGCAGAAGCCCCCGAACAGCTGAAGGCAGCTCTCTGATGTTCAGGAGGCAAGCACGGATTTAAGTGTCGACTCTGCTATTTCAAGGAGGGAAAACATGGGAAAAAAAAACACACAGATGCCTGACAAGAGGGGACAATGCTGCAGTCGCCAGCTGGTGGAGGTGACTACACCTCAAACTCCAAGTGCCCGCTTAGCCCCTGACTACCTGGGGACTGTTTATCTGGATTGCAAATTAACGATTTGCAATCGTTTTTGCATCGTGGGGGTGAAAAGAAGAAGGTGCACACGCCAGCTGTTTGATCGAGCTCACTGCTGCACACTCGAGAGCTTTTGGCAAACAAATGAAACGCTTTATAATAAGAAATTCCTCAAAGGGGAGGGCTACCTTCAGCAAACCTTTACGAGTCCTGGGTGCACGAGGGATAGAAGAGCGTAGGCACAAGGCAAGGTAAAAATTTAACCTCGTAAAACACGAGGTTGGCTCTTCAAGCAGCCCGCAGGCACCGATGCTTCCATCTGTTACTGCTGCACGGGGGGAGCTGCAGCCTGGGGACAGCCGGTACCTACAACAGGCGCTCGTGGGCCAGGTGAAAGAACAGAACCAACAGCTACATGCGATGCTCACAGAGGACTGATTTTCGATCCCCCTGAACAAACTGCCTCTTGCTTTTAATACCCCACCCCAAGCGGCCACACGAAGGACGCAGCCACATTAGTGCCTTACGACGCCTCCCAGACTGCGTTTGCTTCGGGTTTTTCCCAGCTGACGCTGCCACAAAACCCCGAAACCCAAGGAAGACGCGTGACAGCGACTAAACACGAAGCGCAGCGATCAGGAACAAAGTTCACAGGCACAAACCGCAGCCTGCCACATCTCTAACGTGATCCAAGCCAGCGACAGCTGCCACCCCAGGCAGCGTGGCAGCGGCTGTCACACCGCAGGCAGTTTCTGCTTCTTTTTATTTTCCTCTCCGCTTTGTAAAGCGGCAGCTGCTGCAGAAAAGCCCTACGAGAGCCTCATGCTGGATAAAGAAATCATTGCCTTAATCGTGAAGTAAATAGATGGCAGCACAACACCTTCGGCGGCTTACGGGTGGTGTCATTCTCCTCCCAACCCTTCTCATGAAGAGACCCGTAGAGCTGCCAGTGACCTTTGGAAAATCACAGCCGGCATAGCACGGCCTCCCTCGCTGCTGTGGGGTGGGAGAAGAGGAGCAGAATTACTGCGTGCTTGTGACACGGCTTGCAACATCGCTTACAACACTGCAGGGATTGTGAAAACATCGCTGGGCACCAGCTGGGGAGCTTTGCACCAGCTGATCAGCACCAGGATGGATCCTCCTCCCGGGCACACACATGGCCACGCAGAAAGCTCGCTCAGCCAGCAGCTCCAGCTGAAAATCCCCTCGAAATGCTGACTTCCAGCCAGGCGAGCTTCCTAAACCATCCCGGGACGAGTCCGCACCAGGGAGATGCGATGGAGGAGCAGGACGGAGCTTGGTCCAGGAGGCTTACGCCTGCAGAGGGAGTCTGCTCCTCGCCCAGAGGCTCCATGCTTCGCTGCGAGCTCGTCCTGCCCCAGCCAGAGCCTGAATCACGGTCACAGGACACAACTTCCCACCGCCCGCGGCTCGCCGGCAGCTGGCCAGCTCGCAGTGATTCAGCAGCGGCCAATGGCACTCGCATCATCTCCTCCCTCCCCTAAACGAAAGTGCACGGGCACGAGCGATGCCACGGGGCAAAGGGCTGGAAGCAGGCATTGTTTCAAGCAGCTTCCCAGCCCTGCGCTATCTGCTAAAGCCAAAGTGGAGGGAAAAAGGCAAATAAACACACTTTTGTTCTTGATTTATTTATTCTTTTCCAAAGGGGAAGGAAAAGGAGAGAGCACACAACCCTCCTGCTCTCTACACTTGGTATAGCCCTCCTGTTACTCACTCCCTCCAAATCCCAGCGCTCTGGAACTCAAACAGCAATGAGAGGCACAGCCCTTGCTGTGGGATTTCTTCTGCCATGCCCCCTGCAGCCTCTGTCAAGCTGTCAGACACACGGCAGCACCTTGCTCAGCTTGGGGTCTCTCCATTTTGCTGGAATTTCCCATTAGCAAGCACATCCATCCAGAGCCTGGAAACAAAACTGACCACGTTTCCCTGGGCTGAGCTATGCTACGAATAAAAGCGAGCTACAATTTATTTCTAAGGCAGCACTGGGGCAAGAATACACCGCAACCCTCTGTATGGCCATAACGCAGGGCAGACTCGCATAAAACCCCTGTAAACCTGCCGGCTGTAAATGCCCCCAGCCACCTCTCAAGGTGACCTGCTTACGAAAGATACAGCCTGACAGATCTGCAGAAGGACAAGCCAGACTTTAAGCCCCCCCCGAGACGCAGTGCTCACGTTTCACTGTTAAACCCCTGCGCCAAAGGAGCAGGCAGCTCTGCGACAAAGCCTGGGAGCCCCAGGACCGGGGAGGAAGAGACAGGGCAGCTTCTACAGGAGGCTTTGGCTCGCATCTTCTGATTTTGGCTGCTCCTTCCTGCGCTCAGCTGCAAAGCAGGGAGGTCAGCATCAAAACACACACCCCCCACGTGCAATTTTCCTCTGCGCTTCACCCAAAGCCGCCCCTTCAAGTTCAAAAAATGCCAAGAAATAAAACCAGGCTTGCATAAAACTAGTGATTTCTCCTGCAATTAGAAGGGAAACGCTCAGAGCCAGCACCGCAAAGCAGAGCACCTTGTGAGCAGGAACACTTGCCTACATCAGACGCTGAACTCCCCCGTTCCTCCTCTCCGTACTGAGCTTAATTAGTCCTTCCAAGTCATCGCAGGAATGTGTTTGGAATCTCCTGGGAGCCAAAAAAAGTCACCAAATCCCATCTCTCTGCTCTCGCATAACGTGATTAGAAGGAGGGACAAAAGCAGCGATTAGTGATAAATAGGAGGCATCCGTACGCTGCTGAAAATGACGACTTTTTAAGCACGGCTTCAAAACCTGGGACATCTCTTGGTGAAACTTAAGGCTAAATGTATGCCTGAGCAGCCCCCAGCACGAGGGAATTGTTCGTGTTTTTATGTCCACGTCTGAACTACGGAGACTTACAGCCCCCACGTCTCGCATGAAGGCACCTCCTGTAAATAGTGCAAGTCACTCGCCTAATCTAGCGTTCAGGGATCTGAAGTGACACCCTGTATTTTAACTTGCACCAAACATACCGAGACACTGCTTGGGAAGATGTCCACACGACCATGCTGAGATGCCCAGGCCGCTGAAAGCCCTGGGAATTGGGCAAACATCGCTTTGAGCAGCTTTTCCCAGACTGAGCACCTGAGTATCAGCCCCCAAAAGCACTGATCTGCTCCTCGTCATGGAGATCAGAGCATTAAGGAGGTGAATTTGCACAAGAAGCACAAACTTTTCCTTCTCCCACCCCACAAAGCAAGCTCTTCAGACACACCGCCAAGCTCCATCTACCTTCAGGAGCGTGCTGCTTCCATCGGGTTAGTCAATCCAGCGGACAGGGACCTGGCAACAGACACACATCCAGCACTCCTCACAGGGAACGGCGGTGGAATTCAGGAAAGAAAGCATTTGTTTTAGTTTACAGCCCTGCAAAAGCTGAATTAAGCGAAGCGGGAGCCTTCTCCCTAGAAAAAGCCAGCAGCACCTGCTGAACAGATCAATTTGGAGATAAAAGCAACTCGCAGCACTGCGCCTGCCCTGGTTTGGCCATCTCATCTTTACAGCCTCGCTGGGTACCGAAGCAGAACTGTGGCAGCCTGAGCTTCCAATTACAGCAAGGCCTTTCAGAGACAAAATAGCTGCGGTTTGGAGAAAACGCTCTTTTTAAATGGCTTTGTTACCGTGCAAACCTCCAGAAATCATTCTGAAATGCTAACTCTGCTCTGGGGGAGAAGAAAATAAAAGAAGTCTTTGAGCCCAAGTGCTTGAAGAGCGCGTGAGCTGTTATCTCCTCCCACGTCTCTCCAGGAACTGCCAGCTCCTCTGGACGCTCAGACAGGAAGGGCAACGCAGGAGGAAGGTAAAAAGTCCACTGGAGAGACTCGTTTGGACAAGATAATGACAGGGGTGCAATTAATCTTCTGTTTCCACCCAATCAACTTTTCAGCCCGCCCTCCAACCCTGCAAAATTTGCCAGCTCAACCAGCCAGAGGCTAACTTCATGGCAGGTTGCACGCTCCCCCGTTCACTGCTTCTGCTCGACTCAGCCGCGGCTCTGCAGCACGATCCCCCGAAGGGAGGGGAGGAGGAAGCAGCAGAGGGAAAAGTGGGATTCCCCAGAGTCTGCACGTCTCTCATTGCCTGTGATCACTGCCTGATTGTTTTGGGGCTTCATTTTTTTTTTCTTTACTGTTCTGGATTTCTCCTCCCACAAAATTCTACTTCCAGGCTTCAGTGGAAGTCCCCGGGGGTGGGGGGCAAGGTTGACACTTTCACAACATGCACCCTACAGAACAAAAGCCAGACTCGCACTGCTGACTTCCGCAAAGTTCTCCAGCCACATGATAAGTGCCACAGAGCTATCTATCTGACTTGCATCCATCAGCTTCTCAGGTATTGATAAAGCCTCATTTTAACAGCCTCCTGCCCCTTCCACAGACAGTCTCAGCACTGCAAGTCAGCAAGCAGAAGAGGTCAGATGATTTTTAGATGCCAGGAGGCACGCTGCTTCTCCAGGCTCAAGGGTGGCAGCAGGAATGCAGTCTCACCCAGCACAGAGGGGGGTTTAGGAACCCCGAACCCAAGGAGACAGCTCAGGTCACCAGGTGCAACCTCCTGCTATCGAAGGTAATCACATCTTACTGCACAATCAAGTTCCATCTTCGGTCCAGCTGGAGTTTGGTCCCAACTGCCCTGCCATAAGGCAGTTCTACCCACCTCCTCAACACAGCCAAGCTCCCAGTGGGCAGATTAAGCCTGTTCAGTGCCAGTTCACCCCATAAACCCACGTTAACACTGCCTTCCCCTATCAATCTTAGGCCTTTGCAGGCCTTCCACCTCCCTGGCACGTTTACAGATGCAATCACGTCACACCCAGCCCCTGAAAAGTCTCATCTGGATTCTCCCCACAAATACAACTATTATTTTACAAGTTATTTAGCAGTCTTTGTGTCACAGTGGCACACGAACACCATGCTAGGAGATAAGACCTCGCTGTCCTGTGGCACCACAGGCAGGTAGAGAACGTGGCCGGCCTGAGGAACTCAGGATTCCTGCCAAAAAGGCAAGCCAAGAGAGAGGGAAGTGATAACTCACTGTAAAATTTGACAGCTTTTGTTCTTTGATGAACTTTGAAAACATCCGTGTAAGGGCACACATTTGGACTCTGACCTTGAATTCTGAGGAGGCTTTAAAATTGGTTTCCACCCTGGTAGGCCACGCAAGCCTGGAAAGCCAGCTCTGCAGTTGGAGAGGTGACAGTCAGTGCCATGCCTCAAGCTGCTTGTTGGTGACCAGCCAGCCAGCCTTGTCCTCGGTCTCAGCATTCTGGCAGGCTCACAGATTAAGCCTGAGGGGAGCTACTCGAAGTGACACTGCTCTGTTTGGCATCCCCCACTGACAAGCAGGCAGGCTTCTCCGGTACATTACACTGGGTCTCTCTTCCTACTGCCAGCAAGCCTGTCTCATTTAAGGGTGTGAAAAAACAGGTGAAGTAAATCATCATTTAAGAACTACTTGGAGTTAAATCACCTCTCATAAAGCTTCCCTGAGAAGAGCAATTACCAACCATCTCCTGGACAGCTACACTGGCACGGCACGTACCAGGACTGTAACCAGAGTGACCTCACTCTCAGAGCTGGACGGAGAGCAGAAAGTGCGTTTGCACCTCGAGTCAGAAGTATCCAAATGCTCACAGGGCACTTGAGCACAAGCTACTTACAGCACCACAAGAGTTGGGGCCCCCGTGGAAGAGAGTACAGGCAATCCTCACTACTTCTGCTTCCATCTTCCTCAAACCAGGGAATATATCCGGGTGGAGAGGATTGCTCCAGGCAAACTCTTCATACACCTTCAGGAAACAGAGACAAAGTTAGTCCTGCAGGATTATCAGTGAAGAGGTCCAAGTTTGGGAACTAACTGTGCTCAGTACATAAACAGACTATCTGCAGATCTGCAGTACTTTCTCCTGCTGTGAGTACACACCACAGGCAGGGAAGCTACATTAGGGGGTGAAATCAGTTGTTTTTCTAAAGCATTCTGGCCTCTGGAATGATTATTTAACACAACCCTGTCTTTACAGCAAGCAATACTGCTAATGGTTTAGCTATTTTAAAAAGAACACAATTATCTGCCCTCCTTTTGTTCACCAAATTCAGGTACATATATGCCCGGTGATTGCTTTACGCAAAGCAGGCCAGCATGTAGTCACAAAAAACTTGCTTTGCAGAACTAGTTTGAGTTTAATAGTGAAGAGTAATTCCAAAGCAGCTAGAAAAGCACAGCTGCCCACCCACTCCACAACCAAAGTGGCCGTGGAAACCAGTATTTCATGCTCATTCTGCAACTGCAGCCTCACAGGATAAGGCTGCAACAGGCCAGTTCCAGCCTCCTGCAGCCGCGATCAAAAAGCAGCCACGGGGATGTTGAAAGAAATAGAGCACAATAAGGCAGCGAATAATCAGCACAGACAGAGGGAATGTTTCCACGACACTCAGTCCAAGGTGAGGCTCCTCTAGAAAGGCTGCTCTGAGCTTTATGCTTCCCCAGAAGTGGCAAAGAAAATGTCAATGGGCAGAAGAAAACGGCAATAACAACCACCCGACAGAGCTCATTACTACTGGTATAAAAGCTGTTCCCAGGAGCAAGGCCAGGTTTCCCTTTCTAGTAAAAAACCTCTTGGAGTAGATGTACTTAAAAACAGACCTTTGGGCTGTTCAGTTTTCTTTTTTTCCAGCATTCTCAAAGGGAAAAGTTCCAGACTAGGTAAACAGACCTCACAAAGACTGCACTGAAGCATGCCAGTGCCCCATTGTTGCACGATTTGGACTGCACAGTAATGCCAAACACATTTTACAAACTACTTTGTTTCTTTTTCCTTAAACCAAGACCAATCCTGTTTTGCTTAATCAAGACGTTTCAGGGCTAAAGTCCTCCAGCAACCCCAAAGCAGGACAGCCAAGGGCGCTTTCTCTCCAGCCTAGAGCAGTTACACCTGTCAGGGGGCTTGCTGAAGCTGATCTACGGCAATTTTATGCCTCTTATCATTCCCCACATTAAAAGGTCAGTACCAGCCTCCAATTCACTTGTACTCAGCTTCTTACTTTCGGACTCAAAACAACATCTTATCTGATTGGATCCTAGTTATCTCCACAGTGTTTTCACAGTGACCGCCACTTGGCCAATTTTGCAATGCTCCAACGCTTTGCTAATAAGTCCCCTTCCACCTACATCCACCCTAGGCTCTGTCTTCAGAGTTGGGCAATCTGAGCTTCAGATCCTCCCTATTTATCTTGAACGATCCTGGAATATTGTTGAGGGGTTTCTGGTCACCCTGAAGTTGCTAACAACACGTGCAAAGATGCCACGTTGGACTGCTGGCACTTCACCTTCACGAGCAGACGGGTGAGTTTCTCTTCCCCACTGTAGACAGTCCCAGAGACTTTCCCATCCTCCCAACGTACGTCTCCTGAAAGAGAAGAGAGGAGCACACTGGTTGCAAACGCAGCCGTTCCAGGAAGGCATGCAGAAGAGCAAAGAAGTCCTCCCTAGCAGTTCTACAGATAAGGATTTTGCTTTGGGGCTTCACTGAGGAGGAGCAAGTATGATTTTCTGTGCCAGAGAGATAGCTCCCTGCAATGCTATGCCCCTGGCAGCTTGTGTCCTATAAACTTCACAAACTGCAAGTAAATGATGAATAAAGTGCCGGCACATGAAGAGCGAGCTGCAGCAAGCAGTTATATTAATCCATAACCCACCTAATTCCCACTCGCCCTCCCCAAATTGCTGTCCACACAGCCCAACTCTCATCACTGAAGTTACAGTCACATCCAAAGAGCACCCGTCACGCCACTGAAATGGAAAGGTCAAGGTTGTATGGCTAAAATCCACAACACGGGATGCTTCAGTTAAATTTTTACCTAAAGCTGAGTGCCACTGAAGCACGAACAAACCAGAGCAGGTGGGCGGAACAGCATCAGCCTGCGCCTGGCTTAATTGCATTTCAACCCTCTTAACCAGGTTGGTTTCTGCCTCTAAACACCCGGAGTATTTCTACCTGTATAGTTACATGCTGCCTCTCCAAACTGTTAGCCTCCTGCACAAAATTGGATGGCATCAGCTTCACAAGCACACATAAGGTGAACACGGTCACAACCCAACCCTCATTTCCAAGTAACTTCCACAGAAAACTGCACACGTGGGGGAAGGAGAGGACAGAAAAAATAAAAAAAAAGGAAGCAAAAGCCCAGTGAAGGAAGGGAGTAATTATTCTGAGGGAAAACACAGACAGAAGACAGACGCACAAAGCAGCACAAACAACATAAAAGTAGAAAAAAAAGGAAGTTGCTACAGCATACTCTTGCAAAACTGTTCCTGAATTTGGAGTAAATGCACTGTTGTAGCAGAAAATTCCAAGCTTTTATCAGACTGGAGATAGGAACAGGTCAGTCGTATATTCTCTGGACAGCAAGTCACCCAAATTTGCTCATTAGAAGCAACAGGATGTGAATCAGCATGGAGATATTTACACCAGGGAGGCAACTCAAATTAACTTTCAGACAGTGCTTATGCGGACTCATGCCAAGAGGACATCATCGTGGCTTTGCCTGCCCCGAGTGGCATTTTCAAGATGTAAACCGCTGGTTTTGATTAAAGTGAGTTTTGGAAACTCCCTAAAAACACTGCTTGGAAGTCCTTTTTGTTAGGAGCATTCCTTGGGGCTTCGCAGAAAATACATTTCTGGTGAAAGCTGAACATCAAGGTAACTGCTCAGAACTGCATTCAAAAAGCTTCTTCTGTATTTTTCTTCTCATCTCTCCCATCAGTCAGTATTAAACTCTTGGGAAAGAAAGGGAATTTCAATGTAAATGCCCAAATACAGCAGTAGACATCGTGAACACTGACTTTAATCACCTCCAAAAGGAAAACAGACAAGTGAGGAACATCAGCAGAGCAATATTTAAGATGAAACTGAGAGCAAGCATCATTAGATCTCATTTAACCAAGTAAGTCTAATGCTGTCTCTGAAACAGACCCACCTTTGCGAGGGCACAGACTCAGTCATACCTTTTGAGCTGTACTCTTTCATCTTCTGTAGTACTTCAGGCTGGCTCATGCCTTGTTCCGGCAGCGCTTTGATATAATCTTTTTCATCTTTCAGGAAGGATAAACTGGAAGTGACATCATTCAAGGCCTCATCAATCTTCTTTTGAATCTAAAAAGAAAGGAAAAGCCTATCAACAAAGGTGCTGGCCAGATTATAATGGTTCAACAAGCGTGAGATCGAACTGGCTGGCTACTTCCATAGCGGCGAGCAGAACAGGTAGGAACTGTTTCAGCTCTGTGACCAAAAAGCATAGCAGAGATACAGCCAGGCAGTTCACCTCTCCCTTCCCACTAACTTCTCCCACCAAAAACAAGCTGCCCTTCTCCAAAATGCCTCCTGGAACAGAGGCACTAGTCTCTAAACCGCTCCGGGAAGCGTGCTAGGTGGCACAGCCCAAAATTGAGCCAAGTAACTGGGATGGATGACTGCAGAATGGGCAACCGCTCGGCTGTGTTTCATTTAACAGCACAGACACCACCACGTTCAAAGAAATGGTACTCTTTGAGCACTGATAATGGGTACTGACGAGCAGGGGGAACTTGGAGCACCTTCAATAGCTGAGAAAGCAAAGCTTAAGGCAAAAATATTTCATTTTTATCCACCAAACCTTTTTAAGTCACAGCCCGTAATTAATACGGGACTTCAGATTCATTATATTTCATATCTTGTCTTGTCTGCCGTCACATACACAGTTTAGAGCCTCGTGAAAACAGAAACATTAAAGAAATCTCCCTTACAGGCACAGTTAAGAGACTTCTCTCTCCCCACTCACACCCCACACGCAGGAGGCCCAGACTCAAAACTTTTCAAAGCAGACACTCTTCTTCCAGACAACGTAGGTGTTGGGATGTTATCAGCCTTCAAGACTTTTGGACATTGGATTGCCTCAAAGTCAAGGCCTCCCATAAGCAACTGATAGGTTATCAGCCTACCAAAGAGCGGGAACAGCACACGGGTAGGGCACATCAGGAGCTTTACAGCACTAGCCCTGAGAAGGTAAGCCTGGACAAAGCAGAGGGACACAGGAGATGTCCTCTCCTAAGAGGCAGACAACAAATATAAGCAGAGGAGAGCTAGTAATTACCTCATCAACAGCTACTCGAGCCAGAAGGTAAAAATTGGGACACATGAAATGAAAGGGAGATGCTAATCCTTACAGACAGCTTGGGGAGAAACTTGCTAACTGCATCCATGTCGAAATCGAAAGGAAGAAGTTCCTCTTTACTGTTTCCATTCGATAAAGTTGCCTACAACAGACCCCACACCCCACCAATTCAACGTGCACAGCTGCCCACACATCAAGCAGAAAGGGCAATCGAGTACGACACCATCATGTGCCCGGTAAAAGAAACCAAGCTGTGCATTTCTTGATCATTAAGTCGTTAACATGCTAGGACTTGCTGACAGTTGTAGTTTCAGGTTTTTAAGTAAAAAACATCTCCTAGACACTGAAGCCTGTCTCATTTTAATGATTACACAAGCTTTTGATATCGCTGTGCTATGCTAACAGATAGGAGCTCTGAACTAATTGTGGCCAGTCATTGATTGAAGCAATTATCTTTCCATGTTGCACAACAGACTCCTGGCTATCTCACACGGGTTCAAGACAGTGTTCCAGAACAACTCAAGCTCAACCGTGTCCTCTTCTTCCATGAAGCAGGTTATTTTCTTGAAATCTAACGAGGAAGAAACACTGTTGGAAAATTCTGCCACTGCACAACTCCGCGACTGGATTCACTGATACTTGGTGTAAAAAAAAAAGGGGTACTTACTTTATGAGAGCAAAACTGTTATAAAAAAGACCAGGTAGAAGTTATCTGTCATTAACCAGGTGGTGGAAGATCCAGATCTGTACCTTTGGATCACTATGATTACAGTGCCATGACAGCAGAGAGGCGCAGAACTGTAGGTTCTCCGAGACACAGCTACACAGGCTAAATAAAGCAAGGGCTTGGGATAAAAGCTGCTCAAATACTTACTATCGCCCCAACGAACGGCATTCTTCTCAGTAGTTTAAAGAACTGTTTTTTAATTCGGGATGTTAAACCTGAAAGACAAGAGTCAGAAGTTAACCTAATATGACTCAACGAACTAAAAACCGACTCGGGGCACAATACTTCCACCCCGACCCGTGACAGGCTTGGTATTTCTGATGCAAGCTAAAGTAGCAGTCACAAAGGGGATGTGGAGAGACAGAGCAGTGCATCAGAAGGCAGGCAGGCCAGGCTGCAGAAGGAACGGGTTTGCACAACAGCAGTATCTACTAGAATCTGTGATTTGACTCATCTTCCTGCTTTGTTCCTAAGGCCGCCAAGTCAAGTACAAACTAAAAAGGCTAAAATCTGTCCAATCGAGGCATGAGGAAGGCCAGCACCCGCCTGAATGGGAATTTGCACCCACACGTGGAATCTTGCAAGAAGAGGGAGTTTGGATTTGCTAATTACAAGGTCTCCAGCAAAAAGGTAAAAGCTTGTTGATTTTTTTTTTGTGCATCTTGAAACCAAGAGAGTACAACATGAAAGTGTTTGGCAACATGAAGCAGGCTCCCAGGGGATGAAGGGATGGAGGGGAGGACGCGGTGTCACCTCCGTGGTGCCACACATCCCCGAGATCCCACTGATGGCAAACACCAGAAAACTCCCGGGGTAGCTTTAAAGGCAGGAACGCAAGCAGGACAACAGAGCTGCTTTAGAGCCACCAAGTCCTCCAGGCGTTTCAGCCAAGAGACTTCCACCAGGAAACAGCCAAACAAGCTTTAAAAAATAAAATCAACCATTTTAGGACTTCCCAATCTTACCTGCAGCATCAGCCTGGCCCTTTTTGTCCCCCCCTTTTATACGCATTTCAGATACATGTTGAAAAGCTGGAGGAGGGCACTAAGTGCAGTCTGGCACATTCTGCAGCTAGTATTTGTTAGCGCTCTGAAAATAACTTCTCTGTTGCACATTTCTGTGTGCAAATTGCTTAATTACAAACATCCACACTGAGGGGGAAAAATAAATTGCTGAAATATTCAGAGAGCCTAATTAGACTTCATAATAATTAGTCAATATTTAAAAAAAATACTGTGCAACAGCACAAACGTTAGCCAAGAACCTATACTGGGCACAAGTTCTCAATATTCAGTTGCTCCTGCCTTTCAAAACAAGCCTGTTTGAGGAGCAGAGAGGCACAGACACTAATTAAAAACTGCTTTTTTACCAAAAATAAGCATAACCCTGAGGCCTGGGGGATGTGCAAAGCACCGTTCTCCTCCAAGGGCAAGGCAGTTATCCCTGACCACCACAAAGAGCCAGGAAATATTGCAGCTTCACCAAAAGAGGTCCCGCTGAAGAGCTGCCGATACCAGAGATCTCTCCAAGAAGGAACAAGCTCAAAAAAAATATAAGAGCAGCACAACCACACAATTATCTCGGACCTCCTGAGGATGAACCACGTTCCCAGCACCAAACTAAAAGCCCGTTTTCTCCCCCAGGAAGGGCAGCAATCAAGAGCAAACGCAACCCGGACGCTTCGTTAGTGACTGAGCTCCCAGGACCCCAGCTCTCGGATCGATTTCCCCAGGTTTGGAGCAAGAGAGGATTGTGATGAGCAAAGGGCCTGGCCAGAGGCAGAGAGGGAGATGGAAGGAAGGGAAGGAGATGCAGGCACATTCCAGGCCGGCCTGCCACTCCCTCTGCAGGAATGGGGATGTTTCGCTGCTTACCCAGGCCCTGACCCTGATTCGGGTTTTGTCAATCCTACATGACAGCACGAGGCAGGTTTTAACAGATGCTTGGTCTCATTTTGCCCCACTACCCAAGAACAACTGTCCCCTCTCCCTTCCCACAGACACAAGGCCCGTGTTAAATACTTACTCTCGGGCTGGAAGAGGAAGCCATGCAGCCACACGGCTAGAAGCGTAGAAGAAGAGGTCAACCCAACTAACTGCCAGGGCTCCAGGCCATCGCAGCAGGCGTTCACGAAGCCCGTTGCTGTCTCCCAGTACACCTGCAGGACTTCCTTGTAGGTAGAAATGGCATCCTACACCCAGGGAAACAAAACAGGCATGAAGGAAAGCTCAAACGCACCCAAACAGGGCATCAAAAGCGCTCGGATGACAGAATTCCCCTCCGCTGGAGTCTGTTGAGGTGGTTTTCGGTACGCAGACCCCTCTTGCTTTCCCTAATCCCTGTGAGAGGAACAGGCACAGTTGTCACTCGTTTCCAGCTAAAAGCCACTGACAGAAACACATCCTGAGACACTTCAGAGAGAAGAGGCGCGGGCAGACAAGCAGGATGCTCAAGCTTCGCAGTCCCACGACGCAGCAGCACATCTTACCATGGCCCAAGAGAAGCAGCAGCGTTAACCACAATATTCCTTTTTCCAAGGAATTATCTGCTCAGGTGGTAAGGGAAGGCTGAGCTACCACCACGAACCACCAGACAGGGCTATTTAAGTACCTAGGGCTGGATTTTTTAGAGATGCGAGTGCTCAGCAGCTCCTGGGGTTGAGATCTAATTACCCAGAAAACTGTGATGCAACCCTAATTACAACATGAAACCAGCAATTACTGCCAGGCCAGAGCCCAGGTGCCTAATCAATAGCTTCCAAGCACGCCACCTTCGAGCCTTGGAGAACAGGGTGGGGACAACAGGATGCACACATGGGGAAAGGTCATTTCCCCAAAAAAGGGGTCTTGAAACGATTCTCCAGGGGATCTCAGATCTCACTTCTGGGGCAAGTTAGCAACAGAAGCAGCGTTTAGTTGGTTTTTTGGGTCACCCTTAGGGGCGGCACGTCACTTCCAACACCACGGGAGAGGCTCCGAGCAGCTTAAAGAAGCCAAGTGCTTCCCAACAGCCACAGGAGAAAGGCAGGATGCCTCACGGAGCAGCACTAACGAGCAATCACTGCTTAGGAAAAGCAGTAAAATGCATGTGAGAGGACTGAAAAACCACTAAAGCAACCCAAAGGTATGGCTAAAACAAAAAATCTGTCGAACAGGAGTGCCAGCCCGCCACAGAGGAGCATCACCACCCATCGCAGGGTGAAGGAGAGGGGCAGAACAGGGCAAAGGCACAGGGATGAGCCCAGCTGGCACCCGTTTGCTGGGCAAAGGGCAATTTAAGAACACACCAGCCACTTCTGCCCAAAAAAAGGCAGCCACACAACCCACCGCAAGTAGGCCATGGCCAGATCTCACTCAGCCCTCCAATTCCAGCACCACCAGATGATGTAACGGGTGCGTTTAGGTCTGCCCTTTCCGCTACCCAGAGGCGCTGCAGACATCCCCCTGCTTCGCTCGGCATCATCTGAAAGCTGCGACGCTCCCGGATGCAGCTGCACGACCCCGTTTCCTCCTCGCTGTCACCAGGAACAAAAAGAAGAAAGGCTCAGGTTCGTAACGAAGGCGTCGCAGCAACACACGAGACGAACCACCTGCTTTGCGCACAGGACACCGGCTGGCTACGCAGCGGGATTTCTCAGCACTCAGCATTTTTACAGTGCTCGTTTGCCCCCACGTACCCACCGAGACCTCTGTCCTCCGGCTTGCCAACTTAATTCCAAAGGTATCATTCAAACGTGCCCTGCTTTTATCACCCCAACCACGTGTGGTGGCAGCCTGGCTGCTTCCTTATTCCCCAGGGAGGAGGCAGGGTAACAAATGCCCCCGTTTAGCCCGGCTGTTTTAATTCTTCCCCCTGTGGCTCTGCAAGGGCCACGTGCAATAAGCAGAGAGGCAGCTTCAGCTCCGTGGGATTAGAACATCGCTTCGGCCCTGCCATTACCACCTCCCTGCTGGGCTAAAGACACCGAGCCGGCCCGATTTTAAGTCAATGCACAGGACAGGATTTTCTGTAAGATAATAATCTACTTATTCGTGAAGAATCCAAACAAAAACCGTTTCCCTTCCCATTACTGGGGAGCAGACAAGTCGGTTTTATTTCCTCAAAAGACCCTTCCCCCCCACAAAAGCTTCACCAGACGGGATTATGCTAGAAGTTTAAAAGCCTCACTGATGAGCGCACTGAAAACTAAAGGGGAAAACTTCCACCGGAGGATTTATTTCTAATTCTCAGAGCATTAAGACAGACCCAGGTATTAGATAAAATACTAATTGCTGTCATTAGGGCTTGCAGCATTCATTTGTCCTGGTATTAATGCACTCAACAACCCAAGCAGTTTACACGTTGAATTTTTAGCTCTACAGATTAGGAATAGATCCTTAGGACTTTGCTTCTAAAAGCCATTAGCCAGCTGAGCTGTTCCGGGGATACAGCACTTCCCCGACTACAAAAGAGGACAAATTAACTGCAGTAATGCTCTTCTGTCCCAGATGATAGAAAAGAAAGGAGGGGAAGATTGCCAGAGCTAACACGAGCGGGTTTTGTAGTTTTGCCAGAACAGCATTTCCTTGGCTGAAAGTTAAAGGACTCAAATAAGCCTTAAAAAAAAAAGGGACAGAAAGGCAATATACCAGAGAGCCTCACACTTCTGTTACAAGTGCCTCCAACGCTCCGGCCACGTTGCCAGCCCAGGAATCCTGCCACCAACGTGCCCGAAGCCTGACATTTGGGTTGGCCATTTGTCTTCCCTCGCTGGGACGAAGGTGATGAGCGAGGCGGCGTGCCGTGCGACTCGGCACGTAGTAAATTAAGGCACGAGGACCACCCGCAGCAACCGTGCTGCCTGGCGAAGCCCGACGACACGCGTTGCCGCTGCAAGGACGGCTTGCTGAGGTCCCAGCCAGAAATATGCTGCAGAAGGACAGCCAACTTGCTCATTTATCACGCACCTGAGGAGGAGGAAGACTTCAATTAGCCGCGCCTGAGCTAGCACCTCGCTGCCGGTGTGAGCCCGGCCGCAAAGGGCACGTCGGACCGGCACGACCGCAGAACCGGCTGGGCCACGGCGAACATCAGCCTGCAGCCAGCTTCCGACAAGAACAGGGGTGGTTGAGCAACGCCAGCCCGGCTGAGGGTGCGAGTCACTGCACGCGCGGCGGTTTGGTTCGGGATTGACTAACAAATGTGCTCCCGTGTCCCTCCCTGCCACCCCCAGCCCGGGTGACAAACACCTCCACGGAAGCACCAGGCACACGGCGTTTGTCAGCCGGCTCCTCGCCACTGCCTGAGCTTTTGAGCATGGGGCCACGTGGTGACAGCAGGCAGGATCCCTCCGAAATCAAGAGCCGTGAACCTGGAGCCACGAGGGCTGAGCTCTGCAAGAAAAACACATTCAGGTCATGCTTATCTTACTGCAGCGCCACGCTGGGCCGTGTTTTCCGCTGCTGCCCTACTGGAAGCCTTTTTTCCCCCTCTAGTTGGTTGTCTCCCCCTCCATGCACTGTGTATGAAAAGGAATGCACGCGTACTACCCCACCAGCCCTGAGTTCACGGGGAGTGGCTAGAGACCGGCTAATTATAGCTTCAGCACAAAAACAAACACGGCAGCAACTCCCGAGTAAGACCGGCAGCACCCCTGGGCTCCACTGCAGAGAGGAAACACAAAACTCTCACAACAAGATGGAAAAATGCTGATTCGAGGCTCGACAAAAAAAAATGTAGTTTTACCAGAGCTCAAGGGACTTTCCAAATGAGGTGCGAGTCAGATTTCACGTGGGGGCGAGGGAAAAGAGTTAAAAAAACAACACAAAGAGCAGTTATTGTGAAAAGCCTACCAGACGCTCCCCTCCAAAGCCAAGAAGAAACTAAACGGTGCTTGAGAAACAGCCTGCCGCTATGGAGCAACAGCGGTTAACCCAAAACACACACAAGATGTCACCTCTTGACCACTCCGCTCTCTACAACAAATGGATTCACAAAGGCAAAGCCTGCGCGTCTCGAGGCATGCTCCAGACAGCACGGATCTCAGACGGGACGGGGTTCACTCAATATAAACCCATTACAGCTCTCCCCGGGGGTCGCTGGCTCCGCGGAGGCACGGTTTCTGCGAGGAAACATCCTCCCAGCCTCCACGACAACGAGGAGGACGAGAGAAGGGCTCAGCTCTCCCTGGGCCGGGGCTCATCTGGCCACATTTGTTCATTCCTCCTCTTGGCACGCTCTCAGATGCTGATCACGCAGTCCTTTCTGCCTGCCTTCTGGGGAACAAAACGGGTATTTGTGTGAAACATTCGGCGAGTAGCTCGGTGCCACACAGAGGTACGCCAAGCGCTGGAAGAGAAAGTCCTGGCGGGGCTGTTTGCAAGCAGCCGATGGCACAGCAATTGTTCTGGGAGCGGGCAGCGGAGAACAAAGGCAGCACCGAGCCTGGCACAGCTCCCCGGAGGGGTTATGCAAGCAAAACCACCGCTATCAGCGCAAACCGAGCGCCGCTGTCATGCACGGAGGGTCCTTGCCTTCACCACGGCGCAGGATCCTCAGCGATCCCAGCAAAGTGCCGTGCAAAACCCTCGCTCCTCACGTGCCCTTCCTGCTTCGTGGCACAACGGGCGTCCCACGAGCGAGGGTGGGCGAAGCAGAGGAAAGCCCCAAGGCTTCCAAGAGACGGCGGCCTGCGAATTTCGAGGAAATGTAAAAATCTTTGCTGCTAAGAGTACCGCAGCCACCGAGGAGCCGGACCTCGGATTCATCTCATGGCCTGCAGACAGCACTAACACCTACTTCCGAGCCCTTATCGCTGTGCTAACCAGCAAAGGCCATCGCCATTTAGCCACCGCGGGGAGGTTTCCGACACTACGGCCGCCTCACGCCTGGAAGGGAATCTTGTCAGCCTCCTGGAAGCAGGGAATGAGAACAGGTCAAAAAACACACAGCTGAATAAAAAACAGCACAAGCAGGTCGGGCCTTCCGAAAACCCTCGCTGTGGGGCAGCGGGCAGCACTTTGAAACTGCTTTTTGGGTGGTTTTTTTTTGGCCAGGATGGTGTGGTTGGCAGCAGGGGCATCCCCAAACTCATGCTCATAGGGATTTTCAGCCCTACCCAAACCCTTTTGCCCCAAGGGTCACAGCAGGGTTTTTAAGGCAACCGTGGCCAAGCTGCTGGTAAGTAAATAGGATGAGGTTCGATGTAACGCCACCAAGGAGCAGAAACAGGCCAGGGGTGGCACCTCCGCCGGCGGGGTCAGCGGATCCTCAGGCTTCGGAGGCGAGAAGCGCACAGCGAACGGGAAAAAACACGAGATTTTTCCTCGCGGAGATCGCGAAGTTCCCGGCTCCGAGCACCCCCTTTCGCTGGGGGCACGGGGCAGGGGCACGGGGAAGTCCCCGCATTTCGGAGGGAGCTCCAACCCCCAGCCCACCCCACGCCCAAATCTGCTCCGAGGACCCAAGCACCGACCCCACGGCGGCCTTCCAGCCCCAACAACCGGCGGCTCTCCCCCGGGGACCCCGCTGCGAAGGGGGCAGCGGGCACCCGGCCTCCCCTCAGCCCCCCGGCCGGCCCCGGCTCCCCGCCGCTCACCATCGCCGCCGCCGCCGCCTCCTCCTCGGCCGCCGCCGCTCCGGGGCCCGGCCCCGCTCGGCTCCGCCCCGGGCCTCCCGCACCACAGCGCCCGCTGCGGGCAGCGCCGGGGAGCGGGGCCCGGGCCGCTCCGGAGGCCCCCCGAGAGCCGGGAGACGGGGAGAAAGGGCCGTGTGTCCCCGTAACGCCCCACGGAGGAGCCTCAGCCCCTCGCACCGAGCGTGTCTGCACGCCTTGCCTTCCCAGAGCTGGGCCGGAGCCTGCAGTTGTTCCCTCCACGTCTACACGCCATGCCTCCCTCCACGTCTACACGCCATGCATTGGCCTCCCAGCCCACGTTTCCTAACCCAAGCCTCTCAGGTTTCCAAAAATCTCGTTAAAATCTCATTAGTCCGCAACGTAACACAGCCCTGCTGCAAAAGGGGTACATCCAGCGGCTTGCGCAGGTTCCTGCGTGGCTTTTATAATGGTTGCATTTGGCCTCTTGTGCCTTTGTTTCTGCAGGGTTTTGAAAATAGTGCACACAGGCATCAGCTCCAGGCATTCCTGGCTAGTGCAAATATTTAACTCTGCTGCGTTAAACCATTTCATCAGCTGTCACCCTGCCATCCAAGCTGTCTCTTCACAGACGATGGCATCTCACATCAGACAGACAGCACTTTCATCGCAAGAAAACTGCCCTCATGGGATTGTTTTGAGAAGTATTTGTAGCTATCAGATGTTCTTTTTAGCAGGAGGGAACAAACAGATCTGTCATTAAACTGCTATCAGATTCACAAAGTAGGTCTTCATCGTGTGCACTTGGCAAGAAAGGCTAAGGCAACTCCAGACATGCTGCACTTGCTGAATCAAAGAGCACTGAGGCCCTCAAACTTTCACAAACAGTTGATATTTGGAAAAAATATATATATATACACTTAAAAAAAAAAAAAAACAAAAAAAAGTCTAAATAGCATTTAGGGTGCAGGAAGAAATCTTGTTTCTTAAAACCTCAAAAGCCTCCTAAGGATGCATCATCACAAATCTTGCCTGGCTTCACACGTTTTCACACAATGCCAGGAAGCAGAGAGCTTGGTTTGTTCAGTTTAGCTAAACAGAGGTAGAAAGGAATAAGATATCTTGCTATAAACCCAGGGGTGGGGAGGAAGGGACAGCAGGGGGGACAAGAGCCCTTCCAGCAAGGGGACAATGGTGGCATGGGAACAAACGGACAGAGTTTGGCTGAGACCTGGCAGAAAGCTTGCTGCTGCTGGAGAGCTGAGGCTCCGCAGCAGCATTTCTGCAAGAAAAGCAAGGACAGAAAGCCCTGATTTGTAGGTGAAGTTTTAGATGTTGTGAAAGGGAGAAGATGGATTTGCTGGCACAGAGAGGAGCCTGGACTCATCCGATGAGCTTGTTTCCCCTGCCATCACCCTGATGCTCTTACGTGACAACATAATGTGTGTTTCTATACAATAAGGTCACTCAGTGCTAGGTCTTGCTACTGCTATAAGAAGTCACTTAAGTGTAAACCCTGTGGATGCCATCTGGGGAATCAGGAGCACAGGCAATGCCAGGTAACTCATAAGCCTCAAAAGCCAGAGCCACTTTCTCCAAAGCACATTACAAAGGACAACAGCTTCCTCACAGCCTTCGGTCCAAGCTTAAGGACCTCACCCTGGCACTGGAAAACTCACTCCATGGAGGTTTTTCATGTGCAGAGAAGGGAGCTGCCTCCCCAGGAGCACCCAGCACTCCTGCCAGCATCACCCATGCTCAAGCAGAGGTATCGCACTCTCCTTTAAAGGCTGGCTTGGAAAAAAAAAAAAAAAAAAAAAAAAAAATGGCTGAAAACTAAAAAAAGGGGGAAAACATGTCCCAGATCAACCCAGCAGGACACTCACCATTTACAGGCAGGTTCATGCTGCCTGCCTAAGGCACATCACTACCGCATTAAGAAACAGAAATCAATAGCTAAATCAGCAAAGCTCCAAACACTGTTCTCAGGCACAAGGCACAGTAAAAGCCTGTGCTCTTAGCAAGCAGCCTTGCTCGCCAGCAGCCGGGAATCACAGCCTCTGCTCCAGCCAGCCATGGCCTGCACAAGATGGAAATGAGAAACACATTGGCTTGCTAGAACAGACCACGACATACACACTGCGTCTCACCCCAGCCTCATTTCCTCCCCATACATTCCCTGCTGATTGACTGAAGACCGCAATATGCAATGCTGGGAAGTCGCTCGCAGCACCGAGCTGCTGTCAAGTCAGCAGATCTGGACCTCCAAGGGCTCTTCCGCCGGCCAAATCCTTTGTGCCGCCAGGGCAGGAATCCCGAGCACGCGACCGCATCCTCAGCCCCAGCAGCCGGCACAGCCCAGGGACACAGTCCTGCCAGAAAGGGTCCTCAGCACATTCACACGTTTACATGGAAACCATTATATCTGGTTTAACCTAGAATTTTTCAGCTGATTTGTTTGGTTTATAAGTAAACGGATCAAGAATGGTAGCTACATTCTACACTAGCAAAACTCCTTTCCTGTAATCTTAATTTACGCAACTTTATATTGTGCACATATGGGCTCAGTTCCTCAAAATGCCATAAAATATTCCTGTTTGGCAGACAGCACAGGTTCTCATCTTATAGAAAATTGCCCCAAAATTGGTGGAATTAAGAGGAATTGCATTTCTTTTCTTGTTTCCAAGTTGCTCGGGACACAGAAGCAACTCAAAGTGCTGAAATGCGAGCCCTTGGAAATAAACATTTACATTATGCCTTTTGTGTACACACTGGGAAATACAAAACTCTGGCTTTATATAATCTCCCCAGGAGTTAAAGAAAGCGGTGGGATACATTTTCAACATGTCCCCAAGAAAATTTAGGAAATGACTGCACTTTGTGATTACAGCTCAAGATCAGGAAATGGCAAGCCACCCAAAGAGCAGCAGCTCTGTAGGAAAAAAAATAAAATAAAAAAAAATTAAAAAAAAATAAAAGCAGAGAGTTTTTCCCCCTGGCTTTCCTGTCCAGTTTTAGAGCCCTACATGTAGTTCCCCAAATGAGTTTTTTCCTGCTGCTGAGTTGCAGATTGCAGCGACCAACGTTTCCCAGCCAGCCTGGGCGCTCCTTGCAAGCGCTTACCCCAGCACTTCCCCATGGGGTTTCTGGTGCTGCCTGTAGCCATAACGCCTTAGGTTTCCATTTCCAGGGGGTGGCCCTGCTGGAAGGACGTTGCCCCAGTTTGCATCCACAGAGATGTTTTGTAGTCATTCAGGAGGTGACACCTCGCTGCAGTGCTCCAGGCTTGTCCTAGTGCCACCACTGGGCTGTCCTCTGCTGAGGATGCTCTGGGTGCAGGAAGCTGAACAAGTCCCCACCCAGAGCAGGGTTTTTTTTTTGTTTTTTGTTTTTTGTTTTTTTTTTTTGATCATTTACACATCTGCCTTGTTCCTGTCACCCATTTAAGGCAGCAATGGGGAACAAAGCACCAAGGTCTTTGTTCTGCCGTCAGCAGCAGTATCAGGGCTGCATCCTGGTGGCAAGCTGGCTCGCGCTGCTCCAGGGACACACGCGGGCTGTGATGCAGAAAAGATCTTAATTACATAGCACAAGATAACATGCCAAGGTGCATCAGAAGAGATCCTCATGCTTTCTGCTGGCTTTCGGTGTTAGCACCCACGGAAGCTATGACAGTGAGAAAGCAACAGCGTTTCACCAGCCTGAGCACCAGGATCCAGCCCTGGCTGGAGCAATGCCATGAACTACCACGTCCTGGCTTTGGCCAGCTGTCCAAGATGCATATTGTCAAACTAGAAAATAAATACTTTGAGGTGGTGCTAACAAGCGATGCTTCTTGGAGGCTGCAAAATAAACCAGATCTGCCACCCGTTAAGGGGTTCCTACAGTCTAATAAGCCACAACCCCATAACCAGCACAAATCCTGACTGGCTTCTGGCTGAAAAACCACCCTCAAAAACCACACACAGCAGTTCCTCCGCCTCACCCTACACCCAGCAGCCTCCAGGCAGGGGCACCGAACACTGAGCATTTCATTTTTGCCAGATTTCCAGTGCAACACTACAGGATTTCAAGGTCTATCATCTTACCATGCAGACCAGCGTTCCCATTCGAGTCCCAATTTTATTCATTTGCAAATGCTTTTGCACCTCTTACCATGCACTGAGGTGTATTAGCCCAGGGTCATGATTCAATTTCCCAGCTCAGGCACTTGAGAGGTTTATCACCTCGAGTGGGATTTACATCACGGTTTTAGGAAGATGCAAGACTTCATTTGCACACAGCAGACAAAAAAAAAATCAGCCCTTCCGTGATACCGACTGGAAGACCTGCAGATTGAAGGTGTCTCTCCCTCTTCAGACCATAGAGGGAGCTGACTCTCCAGCGTCAGCCTCCCCAAAAAGAGAAGCACACGAGCTCCCAACACCAATATACAGCCCAGAAATCATTTTGGCCCCTTTCCCCAGCACAACACCCAGACCTCACACGCGGAGGAAGAAGGCAATTTAGATTAAATAATTAAGGCCTCTGAATACTGTTCTCCCCTAAACTACAGGTGATCACAGAGGAAAAAAAAAGTTTCTTAGATATGATTGATTGCTCTTGCTGGAGTTCAACACAGGAAAAGAAATCAGAGAGGAAAACCTTCCGCTGCTTGGCTGACGAGTCATCATGCATTATAGCTCCCACATTTAAATGAATGATAAATTGCCTTTAAGAAGTGACTTAAGTCGATGAGCATGTTATTAATCTTGCACTGGAGAACAGTCTTTCTATCCTCCTGTTCTGTAAATCACCCAAAGTGTTTAGAGGTTTGTCTGACATGCTCTGAAGCCGTATCTTCCTTGTCAATCTTATCAAGCACTTGTTTAATTGTAAAAGTATAAATAAAATGCAGCACGAGCTGGCCCAATGCCTCGTGACTCGCACATCGCCTCCGAAGGGAAAGAAACAGGGGGTTCCCCAACTGCACTTGAGGCTTTTCAAGGATCAGAACAACTCCAATGAATGAGCCATGTCTGACCCCAGAGCACTGCAGCAGCTTAGTGAGGACTGAGATGACCATGCCAGGAAAGTCTCCATGATTTCCTTGTGCCTGAGCAACATCAGATCAGGTATTAATCAAAGAGCAAGACGCCCTGGAACAAAAAATAAACTGGAACGAAGTCACACATGGCGTTGTTCACCATCCTTGGGATCACCCAGGATTTTGTTCATCATCTTCTAGTGCTGCACAAGACAGAGATGCTTTTGGTGGCAGCAGGGATTACAAGCACCTGTGGCACTAAGAGAGATAGCTTCGTGATGGGACTCAGCAGGTCAGGTTGACGGTTGGCCTTGATGTTCTTGAAGGTCCAACCTAGAGGATTATATGAAAGACAATCCCAGCATTGGCTTCCCTGGCCGCTCTGGTGCTAATGGAGTGTGCTCTCGTATCCAGCCAGCTCAGGTTGCACTGGTAAATAAAACATCTCACTTCAACATCAGGACACTCAGCCAAGTAAGCGGATACCCAACACAAAGGGTAATCTGCTAATTACATCCCAGCGTGCAAAGCCATTGCTGATGATACTGCACACACACTGAAAAATTAATGGCCAGCTAAGACTTGAATGTGCACCAACACGAGGCTTTTCAAGTCCTCTGGCAACTCCCACCTCTGCAAGCCCAACATCAGCATCTCATCACCAGGTCTTGGGACCTGAGGCTGTGAAATTGCTCTCAGCATCAGCAGAAAAGCACCCACAGAGGAGTAACTCTTACTGGAGAGCAATCTGCTCCCTCAGCATTAGCTGGGGTAAGAAGTAACTTCCAGCTTCGGGAGCTGGAAAGGTGCACAATGGTCTAAAGATCTAAAACAGGTAGGGTTTTTTGCATCTTCAAAAAAAAAAAATCTCAAACAGAATAACATGCCAGCTAAGGATGTGTTGCCTACCTACAGCCTCTACCCACACACCACAGTGCAGACCATTTTCCAAAGCAATTCAAGCACCTCAGTTTCGCTGAAGGCAAGTAGCACAAAATGGCCCTTTAGGAAAGCTGATTTAACACACAGCATTTATAAACAACTTTGGGTAATGCTTCTCCCATCCTGGTGCATTCTTTGACCCTCACAGAAAGGCATTAAAGCAGCGTGGCAGAGATCTTGTTAAACAGCCGCTTGCTAAATCAAAAACCCAAATCAATAGCGCAGGCATAGCCTGACTTTAAAAACTACTTACAGACTAAATTAAAAAGCAGTCGCACTGCCAATTGACAAGATTAGAAAGGTTTCCCTAGCAATTGTTGAGATTACAAACTAATGAACCATGCAGACAGAAGACAAAACATGGTGGGGGGAGGCATTTGCAGTGTTGGTTTTTTAACAAATCTGCTCACTTCTCAAGGGCTTGCAGAAAATGTTTTTTTTTTATTTTTTTTTTTAAATTAAAAAAAAAAAAAAGTTTGCTGGATATTTCTCTTTTCACACTAGCCCAGGAAAGCTCGCAGCAGTGCCAAAGTCCAACAGCAGAGCAGTGGAAGGGGATTAAAATAACAGCAAGGTTGTTTGCTTGGGCAAAGGGATCAGGGTGGGCTCCTCCAAACCAGACCTTCACCCGCAGCTCCCAGGTGGATGAAGGAAGAGCAAATACCTCAGCAGGGAACCCAGCCCCATGGCTCACCTGCTTCCCAAAGTTTTATAGAGGAATGGCAGAAACAAATGTGGGTCTGGAAGGTGAGAGAGAAGGAAACAGGGTTGCAGTCAAGGTATCTTCAAATTCTTCTCTTAAAGAAGAAAGAGCAACTTTCCATGTCAGCTGTGGCCAGGGCTAGAAGTAATAAGGTAAAACTGCAGCAAGACAAGGCGTGCAGAAAGTGTTTATAGCAGTCAGAGCAGTAAAGCACAGGGATAAATTCACCATAGGAACCAAAAATACCCCCCAGCAGAAGCTCTTCGCAAAGGGGTTCATGCCAAGCAGCACTGCTAAAGCCTGCCATAGGGAGATGGGCCGCGTGACCCCAGCTTTATTCCCTGCCTTTCCACAAAATACCATTGTGCTTTAAGCAGCAACGCCTTTAATTCTGCTTATCAGACCCAAAACAGAGAGACAGACCCGCAACAGAGCTATGGTGGGCAATGCAGAATGAGCCCTGACATTGTTCCACAGCCCCTTTTGGCTGGGGGGGTGAAGGAACAAGGGGAAAGAAAGGGAGGGAGGCAGGCGTTGCTGCTGCCCTGAGCAATGCAGCCTAGCAACCCTAACACAATAAGGCATGAATTGGCAAATGGGGGAATTTTGGGAGCCTCTCAACAGAGAGGCAGACACTCTTACATGCCTCTTAAGGGAGGCATCACTGCCACTGACTGCTTTCCTCACCCAGATAGCTCATTCTGGGCTTTCCCTGCAAAACAATTGCCTAAAAGTAGTCTGGGAAAGGAGAATCCCCTTTATCATGCTCAGCTTAGGTGAACCATCTCAAGAAGGTCTGCTTCAAGGCCAGAGCGGTACAAAAACAGCTCCAAACCTCTCAGAGCCCAGCTTTTACTGTTGCTGCCCAAGTATTTTCACCTGTTGGATTACTGTTTGCTTTTTAAACAGGCAACACTGGCACCACTCTGAGACTCGCTCGCAGAACAAGCTGCATTTGCAGGAATTGAAGCTTCTCCCAGGCCATTTGTCCTACAGAAACACCACATCTGCTGAGTTCTGCTCTTGGAGCTGATTCCATTTGTATGGGGAACCCCAGGGGCAGGGACAAACCCCAGGGTGCCCAGCACAAAGCCATCTCCCATAGAAAGCCCCAGGGTACGTCCCACCTACCTCAGAGGCATGCAGCAAGAAGAAGATGCTTTGGGAACAACCACAGCATCTCGAGGGACCCATTGCCCCAAAGGTCACAAACCAAGTCTGTTCCCACCCAGGAGCAGCAGAGACAGGGCAGAAAGGGACACAGACAAAGCTGCTTCACAGCCTGAGAAACCCAGGCCAGCTGGAGACTGGGCTTAAATATTCTCCAGGGGGGCATGGGGGTGGTGGAGGCCCCAGGTGAGGCTGCTTGGGGCTGTTAAGACCCAGTAGTGCCCTCAGCTTTACCCCAGGGACACCTGGCCCCAGGAGTGACTGCAAAGGCCCCCTGTTGTGGTAATTCATGTCTTTTAGCAGGACAAGAGTCTGCCTGGGTTTACAAGAAGTGGAAAAGTGCTTGGGAAGCACCCAACCAAATCAAACAAGCAGACATTTCCCCCGGTCTTGAAATCCATAAACACGAGCACCAAAGAGTGGCACCCCCTGGGTTTTGTCAGCCCCATGGTGAGAGCTGGCGGTGGCCCCGTTCTCCAGGACATCCTGACCAGGTGGAACTGCAGCACCATCCCTATTTCACCCGTGGTGCAGCTCTGCAGGAGTCTAGGAGGGGATGGGGGAGCTACGGGCAGCATCTCCCCTGCAGGCAGCAATGCTAAGCGCTGCAATAACCACCGGGGTCCCCGTTTCCCCGAGACCCACTCAAGTGACAGCAGATAACAAACAGGACATGTTTGGCCACGGCCAGCCGCATGGAAAGCTGCAAGTACAAGTTTCCCAGGGTTTTCCCCTGCTTTTCAATTATCTGCCCCTCAGCAGCTTCGCCGGGCTCAGCGGTGACTTGCCTCTTGGCATCTGTCCCGCATCAGCCGCCGCTTGCTCCCACAGCGACGCCACCACGGCCCATAAAGAGGAGGTAGAAGGCATCACTGTGTGAGCTCAGTGGTGCACCACGGGGCCACCAGACCCCCTGGAGGAGAAGCTGTCACCCTGGTGGGCTCAGCCGCTGCTCCTTTTCCTTTCCACCTTTACCAGGAAAATCCATATCCAAGGTAGGGGTGTGCAGGACGGAGGAGTGGGGAGCTTTGCTGGGGTGGTGAGGGTGTGACATGGGAAGGGAATGGCATCTGCACTGATTTTTCTAGAGGGAGGTTTGGCACAGCGAATCCTCAGAGCATCAAGGGTGATAATCAGATGTCCGTCCGATTCCTCTGCTTGTTTCCCTCCCAGATCCCACCCGAGGCGTTGCAGTGTTCCCAGCTAACACCTCTCCTGCTGAAAGACATCCTTTATCTCACTTCTCATTAAAAAATAAGAATAAAAAATACAGAGGTGGCAGCTTAACTCCCCCAGACCACACTTTGTCCAAGCCGGATGGAGATGCAGAAGCAGAGATGTTCCAAGAATAAGGGAAAACACCGGGACTGATGCCAACCCCTTCCCCTGATGGCTCTTCCCCTCTCCCTGCAGGCTCAGCACCAAGCCCTCTCTCGTCCCGCTCCTGGATGGAGGTCCAGCTCCTAACCACCACCCTGGGGGGGCCAGGACAGTGGACACCCATTGGGGACCCCCCCAACAAGGCAATCCCCTGGCTGGCTGCGGGTCGGTGTGATCCCACGGGACAGCATGCAAAGGTGGGTGGTGAAAAACTTCCCTGCCTGGGGCTTTGGGGGATTTTTCAGTGCCACCAGTTACCTGGGAACTCCTCACGCATCCTCAGTTTTTCCATTTCCGCAGATGAATGCTTTCGGTCTGAGGCTGCTCCATCACTTTTACAAGTCCTGGGCTTTGGGGTGGTTGGGACTTCCCTGGGGGAAAAGGGAAGCTTACAAGAGCACCTCACTCGGGGTAAAAGGTGCAGCAGGAGCAATCCTGCTCCAACACTCCCAGCTTCCCCACCCCAAACCTGCCCACACGTCCCCTCATCCTGCACGAACTCGCCGTCTCTGGCTCCCGGCAAGGAAAACGCAGGGAGCTGAGCCAAACCAGGAACTGGTTTGACACAGCCACCTCCCACTCCTCGACCTGCAGCCAGACCTGCTGTCACAGACCTCTGGTCCCTGGCAGAAAGGATGAGTGACCCAGAATGGGATTCAAAGTCTCTGTGGGCCACTACCTGGGGAGCTTTTCCTTCCACCCCTCCATCTGCCCATGGGTGATGTGATACTGGAAGCAAAGCTGGAAATTCCCCAGCTGGCCAGGATCTGTCCTGGCAAACCCCAGAGGCACAGCAGGACTTCCCCAGCAGCACACTGGCTCTCCTCTGAGTCCTTGGGTTAGGTGAGTTTGGGTCTCGCTACTTCCCTTACACATTTCTGGTGAAAATCTGCACCAGAAAAAATCCCCTGTTCCTTTGTGGAGATGCTCATGGAGAGCCTGGTGTGTCCAGAGCCACCCTGGGTGAGATGAGGCTTGCAGCAAATGTGCTTTGATGCTGTCACATCCATCACCTGCTTTCATCCTGCCTCTGGGCACAATGCCCACCCCTGCCAAAGTCCACCCCCATGTCACACCTTGGCAAGACGAGGTCTGCCCCTGCAGCTCGGAGCACGATGACCTGGTTGTCCTGACCACCTGTGCCCCATTCTTCTGCCAACAGGTCATGGAGCTGTTGCGCCAGGACCATCAGCACCAGGACCTGCCGGCTGGCTCCCCGGTGAGCCCCCCGCGGCTGCTCGTGGCTGGCCAGAGGGGTGAGGACGACCTGGAGCACGAGGGCTGAAGAGTAGGGCAGGGGGCTTGGTGTCCTGTTTCTGTCCGTAATGCTGCCAGCAGATAATCTCCAAGGGAACTCAGAGCGAGATCAAAACAACGTTTTATTTAAAATACACCAGTCAATATTTTCGGGTGTTGAATTTCCCCTTGTGACTTCAAGGAGACCACGAGTGCTCACTGCTTCACAAGTTGCTTGTTTTCCTACTTATTTTGACCCAACATTTGGCACAGCCGCCTCGGCTCTAGGTTTCAGGCCAACCTCCAGCTGCTGTGGCAAGCAGGCAGGTATCCGTGAGCACGCTGATTTAACTCCTTAGGAGAGGATTTGCACTGGGAGGTTGTGCCCTGATGGAAATGGGAGGTTGTATTTCTCCTGGGGGGGTTTGTGAGGGGCTGGAGGAGCACCCAAAGTTTCAGCAGCACTGGGTTTAGGTCCATAGATTTACAAAGTTTCCTAAGGCATCTTTCCAAGAGCGTGATGTCCCCAGATGGTTCTGGGGTGAAAATTCAGCAATTTGGGGGCTGTACAAAAGTTGGCTGATTCTGAACGGAGTGGGAAGCAAGCTGCCCATTCACTCTGCACCCCAACAAATCCAGCTTTGGCCCTTTGCAACCACAGACTTTAGGAACCACTTAAAAATGTGCACAGCTGGCAGGGCACAGCCAGCAAAGCATCAGCTTCCCAAACCCCTTCCCAAGCTGGCTTTTGTCCTGGCCCCTCCAGCCTGGCCCTTTAAGTAACTTGAGCCTGCAAACCCCAGTCCCTAACTTCAATGGAGAGGCAAAATGCTGCTTTCCCTCCCTAAACCCCTGGATCTTTCTTTTTAAAAGCAACCCTTCTGGAGGAGGGAAGGGAAGGTTTGGTGAGGACGGTGCAGCAAGCATCCGCCTCCCGCACCAGGGCGAATTTACCACGCCACTGCCTTCTCTCTACCCCAAAAAAGCTGCTTCCTGCAGCTTTCCCCCGCCGTCACCGCTCTTTGGCAAAGCCCAGCTGATTTCCAAACCCTCCGTGGCTGCTGGGGGTTGGTGCAAAGGTTTAATTATTTGCTTTTCCTTGGGAGTGGAGCGCGGGGACGGGGAGAAGGTCAGGTCCCAGCATCAGTGGCTGCAAAGCGCGGCTGCTGGTGCGTGCAGCCCCTCTCCCAGCCCTTCGTTCCCCAGCTCCCAGAGCCCACCATGGCTCCGGAGGTGTTTTGGGGCTCCATCTCCCTGCTTTGCTGCTCCTTCCTGAGCACGGCAAAAGGTAGGAGGCTTTGGGGCTGAGGCTGCCCTGGGAAGTGGGATGGATGCTCGTACCGGCGCACAAAGAGCATCCCGGGGCTCACTGCTCTGCATGGAGCCCTGCAGATGCCTCCAGACAGGGAGGGAAGAGGTACTGCCATGGCAGCTGCCACCGAGCATCTCATGGGTTTGGGGAATTTGGGGGACCAGGGAAGTCCTCCTGGGGGGCGAGGAAGAGCCAAGAGCTTGGGCTTTTCCAACCGCGCACAGCACGCAAATACGGAAACTCTTTGGGCTGGCAGAGGGCAGGCCTGGGAAGTTAGCTGGATTTCCATTGATTCCTGCTCAAACTGGGGATTTTTCCCTCCCCTGAGACTGTGCTAATTTTTCAGAGGGTTTTTAAAACCCAGTTTGTCATTATAACAAAAGCAGCAAAACCATCAGACATCTCAGGCACTCAGCAAGCACATCAGATTTGCAGGAGAATTTTAAGTGGCTTTAGAAAAAGAGATCAGACTGAATGTCTGTCATGGCAAAGGCACCCCTGCCCCAAACCGTATGTGCGCAGGAACAAGAGAAGCAACTCCAGCTAATTCTGAACAAGTCAGATTAAAGCAAAGCAGAGTTTGGATCCAAAGCTGCCCCCAGCAGCTTCATTTTGCCCTATTGCAAGGTCAGTGATTTAATTAAGAGCTGGAGGTTCTGATACAGCTACTGATCTGCTCAGGAGGCTAAAAAGGGAAAGCACAGGATATGAAGAGTACAGTCTCTTTTCTCTCCTAGCAAAAATAAATAAATAAATACCAGTGTTTTCCCCAAGTTAACTGACTGCATTGATTAATGCACAGAGCTGAAAAGACCTTCAAAGCATCTCCCCTAGCTGTGGGCACACTCAGAAAAGTTTGCTTTGGGATTAAAGAGTTTGCATGGGATTTTCCAAAGGTGCTGAAGTCCCCTCACAGGGCCCCTGCTCTGGCCATGATTTCCAAGGCAAGAGTGGAAATGCAACCAGGAATATCCAAATATTGGATATGTCCAAATTGGATATATCCATATTGGGTATTTAGATATTCCTGGAATATCCAAATTTCCCTTAACCCACAAATATTATAGAAATGAAAAAAGTAGGAAGGGGGAGTGCAGGTGTAGCAGGGCATGCCGTGAGCAGCTATCCATGTAGACACAGGAAATCTGGGATTTGGGCTACGAGACACAGGCTTCAAAGAGCACCCAATGAAGTTCACGAGCATCCCTGGAGTGCAGGTCCTCTGGCACTTGGGGAGCGGAGGGAGCGGTGACCACGACCTCTCAACGTTTGCAACCTGTCCCCAGGGGAACCGCAGGCGCTCTCCTTCCCACCCGGCAGGCAGTACCAGTACCGCTACACCCTGGCCGTGCGGCTGGACCCCGTGGCCGAGCTGTCCCCCGGGGGAGGCTGGCTGCAGGCAGAGGCGCTGCTTGGGTTGCGTCGGCTCTGGAGGGACCCAGGCGGGGAGGAGCTGCTCCGGGTACAGGTACATCTCCTGCAAGGGGTGATGCTGCATTTCCTTTGTCCCTTTCCCTTGCCAGCATCCCCACGAGATGCCTGGCAGCTTTCCAGCAGACATCATTGCTCTCTGCTGTTGTAGATCCAGGACCTGAAAGGCCAGCAGCAGCCGGAAGAGGTGAAGGGGCAGGCTGGTACTGGAGGTCCCCCCATGGAGATCACGCTGAGCCTGGAGGCACAGGCAGAGCTCCAGCAGCCAATTTTCATCTCCTGGAACAGCGGCAAGGTCAGCTGGGAACTTCCTGCAGGGATCCAAAGCTTCCCTGGCTATGCAGCTCATACAAGCACCTGCCCCAGATCTGCTTTCATGTCAGAGCATGAGGAGAGCGGTGGCATGTACAGGAGCAGTGAAGCATCATCCTGGGTTTATCCCCGTCCTCCAGAAGGGTTTTATCTGGGCTTTGGTCCCAACAGTGGGATGTGAGCTCCTTTCTGACCTTCTCCTCCTTAGAGGATTATTTAAAAGATTAAAACACGCAGGCACACCTCCACAAAGCCAGCTGAGGGATGCGACAGTGAAACCTTCAGGGCATTGCTTTGGTTGCAAGGGAGATGCCTTTCTCTGGGGGCCCTGAGAGCCATCCCCACTGCCTGACAGCAGATCTTACCCCCCCAGGTCAAAGCCCTCTATGGGGACGAAGCAGAAGGCGCCCTGATCTCCAACCTGAAGCGAGGCATCGTCAGTCTGCTCCAGCTGCAGCCCCACGCTGGCACCGCTGTCGAGGTAGGGGGATGTGAACAGCAACTGAGAAATATAAAACATCTGCAGCTGACTTTCAGGACCAGGAACATTTACAAAACTATCATCTTCTCTTGGATGAAGGGAAAAACGTCCACAAGGGTTTCTGCCAAGCGGGGTTTGTCTGTGTTTCAGGAGGACGCCTCTGGAAGCTGCCGGGTCACGTACACTGTGTCCAACCACTCCATCACAAAGACAAAAGATCTCCTCAGCTGCACGAAGCCAAAATTGGGATTCACCTCTGTGAACAAGGCAAGTCCATGGCTCTCGTGGCGATGGTAGAGCTCAGCTTAGGTCAAGCATATTAGGGCTGTCCCCCCAAATCCTCATGCAGGTGGGCTTTGAGTCCAGCAGGCAGCCTTCTGTGCCAGCCTGGGACAAGCTTTTAACTCCTGGCATGAAAAGATTAAACTCTGTGGGCCTTAACACAGTTATTTCTGCCCCAATTAAAATCATTTTTTTATATATATAGTATTAAATTCAATGTAGAAATGAACATGGCCACAGAGACCCCCCATGGGCTTTGCAGGAGTCTTGACACCCGGCAGCCACACGCCGAGTGTTCATATAAAACAAGCTTTCTGGCTATGAGTTATGGCAAACTCAGCCCAGAAAATAAGTTCTGCCTGGCCCATTTTTAGGAAACAGGGTTATATCCAGAGCAGGAGGTGATGTCTGTAAAGAAAAACCCGGAGCGGGTAGACTTCCAATTTGCCCTCCCCCAGCGTGTCCCACGCCAGGCAGGAGGAGCATCCCTTCCTCCTGCTGCTGCTGCCTTCATCCCCGGCAGCCAAGGCAGGGTGACACCACCCTGTAATAAAAGAGAAAGCCCACACGGTGTCACCAGTCCTCCTCCACACACCACGGTCCTCACCAGGGGCTGCCTTCTCCCAGCCCTGGGAAGAGATCGGGCCCTTCTGGATTTTCCTTTTTTCTAGATTTTTGGAGTCCAGTGGCAGCCCACCAGCAGAAGCCAGTACGTGGTGAAAGACGGCATGCTGCAGTCGGTGCTGGCAGAGGAAAGCCACATGGTGGCTCTAGCCCTGAGGTCCACCACCGGCATCAAAGTCAGCTCGAGGTGAGCAACGTCCCCATCCCTCTGCCTGGACAGGGTGGCTCGGCATGGGACCAGCTCACCCACCAGTGGCTGCTTCTCCCCTAACAGGCAGCAGCTCGAGCTGGTGTCCTCATCTCCTGCCCCAGAAGAAGAGGCCAGAAGGAGCCTTGAGGATGCGCTGGCTGGCACGGATGGCCAGCACCAGCCCCTGGGCATGGCCAGCCTGCACTTCAGGAGGGGCTGCACCCACTGCCCCTCGGTCGGTGACACCGCATGGCCCCAAAAATCTCCACGTGCCTGGGGTGGATGGGAGGAGGTGGAAGGATCTGGGGTTAAACCACTGTGAGGGTGCACAACTGTCACATCCAGCCAGGCTAAACACGTCCTGGGGCTGAGGTCAGGACGTGCTTCCTGACCTCCACTGGTCAGGCTGGCAAGGAGAAATTTCTGCCTCCTCAACTCCCCCAGGCATTTCACTTGGTAATTCTGGAGCCACAATAACTCACAAGCACTGGTGATGCCCACAGTCTCTCAAATTGAGGATCTGGGGCTTCAGCACAAGCCCTCAGCAGCGCGGGTGGGACCATGCAGTAGACCATCTGCTCATCCCTCTGGCTTCACGGCCTAAATTCAGCATTCCAGTGGGCCACTTCCACTCCTAAGTGTTACCCGAGTTTAAATATTATCCCTTGACTCAGGATCCAAGAGAAAGAGGCGAAATTCCCCCAACTGTCCTTACAGCTGGTAGCCTACCTGAAGACCTTTGACAGCCAGAGAGCCAAGAGGGACGTCTCACAGGCGGTGGCTGCGTGGCGGTTCCAGAGGTTCCTCCAGATGCTGCGCAGCGCCAAGAGGAGAGATGTGCTGCAGCTGCTGAAGAGGGCTCCTGAGGAGATGCTGTGAGGCTCCTGGTCACTACCTCACCAAAAGGGGCTTTCCATGACGATAAATGGCATGTAGGACCGTGGGACACTTCTGTGCTGCTCCATAGTCATACCCAGTCCACACAGCAGTGCAGTATCTTTCCCACCATGACCTGACAGTCCAAAAGCACGCTAGTTTTCCTGAATTCCCTCTCTGTACAACCACATGGCCTTTTTTATTTTATTTTTTTTTCTACTAAGGTGGCATTGGAGCAGAGCAAACACTCTGTTTACAGAATGTCTACCCGTGGCCATAGCATCCATCCTGGTCAGTGTGAGCCCTAAAAATGGGGAAGCTCAGAGCAAGAACCAACCTTTTGGGTCTTTTCACCCAAGAACTGAAGCTCCGATGAGTCATAAAGCACAGGGAGGGGGATGAGTGTCTTCTCCAGCACCACCGGTGATGACCTCCCTTCTCTCCCTCCAGCCCCTTCATCGTGGAGGCAGCAGTGGCCGCACAGTCGGTGGCATCCTTGGCAGCTCTCTCAGATTTCCTTGACTTCAGCAAGGAGCCTAAATCCCTGCTGGAGACATTTCTCTACGCAGCAGCTTTCTCCCCCCGGCCTTCAAAAGAGCTCCTCCGCTTGGTGCTGGTGAGTGGGGACATTCCTCTCCTTCCAGAGGGGCCCGTGTCCACAGTGGGTCCTCACCTGCTTTCAGCCAGGAGGGAACAGCAAAAAACATATCTGTAGATGCACAGATATATTTTATAGACGTAAAAGTCTGTAGAAATAGACCTTCCTACCTGTGTGATTACTTTATGTGCTTTTAATGGGACACCGGCAATAAGAGTAGATGTTCCTCAGGGAGAAATATCCAGCAGAAGGTGCTTTACATCAAATAATAAAAGCTTAACTAAAAGCCACTGTGAAAAAACAGCATTTTATCCAGCTAAGCCACGCATCGCCTCCTCAAAAGTGGGCAGCTTCTCCTTACTGCTTGGATAAATGCTTTGAGATAACAGCTAAAACACACTCCTCCTTCCTCTTTTTCCCTTTTTTCTCACGTTTCCTAACACCCAGGACAAGCTGGATGGGAAGCAGCTGGCTCCTGAGGTGCGGCAGACGGGGGCAGTTGCCCTGGGCTCTCTTGTGGGCAAGCTGTGCCAGCAGCGGCTGCGTGGGCTGCAGGTGGGTCCCTGCAACACCCCATCTTCCCCGGACCCCCAAAACCCCTCAGGGCTTCCCAAAACACCTCCTGGCCCTCTCCTCATCCTCCTTCGCTTCTGCTCCCCTGCCAAACCTGACCAGGAGGTGGAGCGTGGCGTTGAAGCCATCCTCGCGGGGCTGAGGGGTGCCAAGGAGGAGCCCGAGGCGGTGATCCACCTGCTGGCCCTGGGGAACGCAGTGCTGCCCGAGACCATCCCCATCCTCCTGAAGCATGCAGAAGAAGGTCCCACTGCCATCTCAGCTGCGGCCATCTCTGCCCTGCGGAGATTCCCTGCTCGACACATCTCCAGCGAGGTATGACATGAAGCCACCAAAGCTTGGTGCTTCTTTCCCATGGGGGTCCCCACCACCCTTGGCACCTCTGAAACTGCCCTCTCCCAGGTGAAGGGGGCGATGAGGAGGATTTTCCACGAGAAGAGGAAGAGCTACGAGAAAACATGCCGCCTGGCCGCTGCAGAAATCCTCCTGGACAGCCAGCCCTTGCCCATGGATGTCATCAACATCCTGCTGGCCATGGGGGAGATGGAAACAGAAACGGCGACGTTCCTGCTGCGCAAGGTCCAGAGCAGCCTGCATGCTGAGCACCACCCAGCGAGGTGGGTTTGCAGCAGGAAGCTGCCTTTTTCCCCTAGGTTTACACTGCTTTTTTCCCTCCTCATTGCTCCAGCTTCAGCTTTTGAGCTCTTAAAGCTGGGTGACCCAAAGCAGCCACAGGACCCAGGCTCGTGGCTGCAGCAGAGTCCTTGAAGGGCAGAGCTCCAGCTCGCAGGGCAGCGCACGGCTTGTAACCGCGTTAATCTCCCTATCGGCATGGAACAAGCTAAGAACTAACAGTTTCCAGAGCTAAGCAGAAGCTGCACAAAAATATTAGGATGATTTATCCTAATAAACCAGAGGAGAGGCAAATTCCAGGGCAGCCCCAGTCTGCCCGTTTCCCTCTTTGCTCACACTCACCAGCAGCTGAAACAGCTCTGAAATTCTTATTTCCTTTTCTTTGCACAGCCCTCCCTCATTTCCACTCATTTTCCTTCCTTCCCAGTCTTTACACGTGGTTTCCCTCTTGCTTCCAGGAAGATAATGAAAGACATCATGGGAGACCCCCAGATAAACAACTACAACCACTTCTCGAAAGCTGGCATCTCCTCCTCTTTCTTGGGACCTCTGACAGGTGACACCACAGAGGACACCGGTCCCTTGCTCCTCTCCAAAGGCTGACAGAGGGGCTGGTGGGGAAAGGCAGGCTGCAGAGGCCTCAGCTTTATGGAAATGCCCCCAAAAATCTCAGTCTGGGGCTTCTGAGCACATCTCCCAGTACCATCTAATGCTGGCTGCTCGCCACCACCTGAGATGTGTTTGCCCTCCTCTGAGGTCCCTGTGACCATCCTGCTTTCCACAGCAGGTGGGCTCAGCCCCATCACATATTTTTTCCCAAATCCTGCTCATTTGACAGAGGAACTTCAGCTGGAGACAAAGCCAAGAGTAGGCTGTAGGTGGGAGTCTGTGCTCTTCCTGATAAGTCAAGATACTTAGCCCCATTCCTCGGTTCTTTTGGTATTTTTAATAAGGTCTTCAAAGAGGAGAATCCTTGTACTGAGACAAAAATCACCAAACTTCAAAGACGCTACAGCAATCAGTGCTTGCTAAATATCTGCTTACATCTTCTCCCCCCGGCCCTCATTTCTGTCCCCCTTCGAGTTATCTCAGCCTAGCCTTGTAGGGGATGTGCGGGGGCAATGTGGCCAACACCTGCAGGAAAACCACTGCCCTGCTATTTCAGGAATGGTAGGGGAAAGCGCAGAGAAACTTTCCCCCTCTGAATAATTTAGCTTCTCCAGGCGTTCACAGGCAGCTCTGTCTTTCAGCCACCAAGGACCTGCTCTCCACTTTTGGGCTGGATCTGCTGTTTTTGGAGGGTGGGTTCCTGAGAAAGAGCATCTCCGACTTCTCGCTGTTCAGCCACGACAGGCAGCTCCGTGCGGCTCAGGTGAGAAGGCAGCAGTGGGGTTTGGCTTCTCCTCCCCACCCAGAGCACCCCGTACCAGAAATCCCAGAGGGCATGCACCTTGTTAATTCACCCCCTTGCTGTAAGAGTCACTGAAGGGAAGCTCTGCTCTGGAGAAGGGAGCCCACCTCAAAGGAGAAGGGTTGGACAAATAGCATCATGGTGCCCAAAAATGAGTCTCCAGCCATGCTCCGTGCACCTGATGTGTCCCCATTTCTGTGTTTTAGGTCACTATCGAAGCCCAAGGGATGGAGTCTATGCTGGGAGAGAGCGTTCTGGAAGGGGAAGAGGAGACAGAGCTCATGGCCGGGATGTCTGCCATCTTTTTCGATGTTCAGCTGCGGCCGATTGTCTTCTTCCAGGGGTACGCAGACTTAATGGCGAAGGTTCTGCTAAGCAGCGGAGAGCCCACAAGCGTGGTCAAAGGGAACCTCCTGCTGATGGACCATCACCAGGTACTGGATGGGGGTGACCTGCCTCGGTCCCTGTTGGCCACCAGACAGGTCCATGATGCACCATGTGAATCCCACACCTAAAATCCACCACTGTGGATACACAGGCAAGGTTGAGGTGGCACTGAGGCAGGTCGTTGGGCCAGGAGCTGGGCCTGGGCACAGCAAGCACTGCACTCTCCTTCCCCCAGGTCATTCCCCTACAGTCTGGCCTCCAGGTGGTGGTCAAAGTCCTGGGCAGTCTTGGGCTTGACATTTCAGCCAACATGGACGTGAGCATTTGGGAGCAGGAGCTGAGGACCAGCATCAAAACCAGGTCAGCGGGTGGGGAGCTGCTTGGCTGGGGGGAATAGGGGATTCCCAGGGGGCTCAGCACCCAAAACAAGGGCTGCCCCACCTCAGGCTGCCTTGCCACAGGCCCCTGCCTTTCTCCTGCTGGGTCCAGCCGTGCCTCAGACAGGGGGTGGTGGACACATAGGGTCTTCAATTCCATGGCTGGACTTAGAATGGAGGTGTTTGAGGAGCTGTCCAGTGCCCAGGGTCTTTTCTTGGTGATCAGACTTGCACGCTCCCCTCCTGCAGGGGAAGCCTCGCCATTGATTTCCAGGCAGAACTAGATGCCCCTTTCCTCCAAACCACTGTGAGAAGCCAGACAGAGGCGGAGTCCTCCATCCACTTCGACACCTTCCTGAGGTTTTCCAGCAGCCCGGTGCTCATGTGCCTGCAGCTGAGGGAGGAGCGGGTCCCATACAGGTAAGCTCCAAGGACCAGCAACACTGGCAGAGCTCCTCACCAAGGACAAGCAGTCCCTATCCTCAACACCCAGCACAGGAGGTGATAAATCTGCTTCATACAGGAACTCGTAGCCCACTGCTGCTGATGATAACTCCCTGAAACCAGACATTGCAATGCTTCTTTCTCACGGGTGCCTCTACAGCACACCAGGCTCAGGCAGCCCTTGCTGGAGGTGCCCGAAGCGTGAGGAACAGTGACTGTACCCAACGACAGGGTACAGACAGGGAGGGTGGAGGAAGAAATTCCACTAGCTAAGCAGATGCCAAAGGCTGGGAGGACAGAAAAGACTGTAACACAACAGTCCCAATGTGTACCAGGATTAATGCATATAAAGAAAATGTTTTAAGGAGCATTTTCACCACCACATTCAAGAGAAGATTGATCAGAAATAATTTTAATGGTTTGGTGAGAGGATTAACCAGTTACTTCTCCCCTGAGCCCCAAACCAGGCCCTTTCCAGAGCTGTGTCTTACAGAACCCCATGCAAACATTCTGCCCATGTTCTGCATGCCCCAAGCACAGGGCTGGGTTGGAGCAACCCAACAAGAAGGGATCACACCATGGGCAGCAAGGGAAGGTCCCATCAGCCACGGGCTTACTTTACATTACAGGCTTGATAAAGAGGAGGACTTCCTGGGGAGAAGGAATTAATGGGGGTAAATTTTTGGAGCACAGTGGGTCAGGACTGGCAGGGAGAGGGAAAAGATGTTACAAGGTGATGGTGAATTGAGTGGATATGCCATCAGGAGGCATGGAGTCCTGCAGATGAGCCCAGTGCTCTGGAAGGATAAGGTCCACTACCACAGCTTCCTGACCTCCTGCTGTCCCCTTGTTCCAACAGAGAAATCTTCACAGTCTCCAGATCTGCTGGGAACCAGAGCAGCACAGCTCGGAAGGGCAGGCAGGGCGCCATGCCCAGCCGGGAGCTGGCCTTGCACCCAGACAACTCCAGGGCATGCAGCCTCCTGCTAGCAGCAGAGAAAGAGGTGTAGGAGAACCAGAGCGCTTTGAGACTGGATTACTGCGCCCCCTCCTGCCATGTGCCCAACATGCCCTGCCCGATTCCACCACAACCATGAGGGGAAATGCAGAAATGGGGGCTTCAGAAGAGACCGAGAGGAACTGCTGCAGGTCATCAAGAGGTATCCCTGGTTTGGGGCCAGGTCTGACCTTCCCACCCTGGACTTTCCTTATCCTGAGCTCTTCATGGCTTGCTTGAAGCAAGAATGGTCCATATAACAAGCCTTGTAAAATTCTGCCTTCTGCTGCAAATAAGTTTCTGATAGCCTAAGAAAGCGTTCTGCAAGCTGATTCCCCAAAATGCCATGTTTCCCCCACCCCACTTATTGGGCAGTCAGAAGGGAACACATCTACAGCTGGCCAACAGCAGATTGCCCACAGAGGGAACGAATTGCACACACACCCTTAACACAGTTTTGTGATGCTGAGGAGTCCAGGAACATGGAAAAATTTATTTCTGGAGGAGGCATGGGGCTTCTTTTATATATGTATTAATGCAGCCACATAGACATTCACCCCAGAATAATCCTCAGGGAAAAACAGCACAGAAAAACAAGATGCTGCATAACCTGTTGCCACTTATTGTATGTTCTTTCTAGCATAATCAGCCGTGTTTGCATTTATTTGCATATGAAGGCAGCCCAGCTCAGTGCCATCCTGTTATTCCCACAGGGAATGTGCTCTCTGTTGCCAGGGATATGGCCAGTGCCACACCAGGCAGCAGGATGGAGGCCAGCAGGGGAATAGCTTGGATTTCACTGGGGTCAGATTCCTGCTTGGGGCAACAAGAAGAAAAAAAATAAAATAAAAAAAGGAGCAAGGCAGAGGGACGTGACCCGACCTTAGGGAAACCAAAGCAAAGTTAAGGGAGTCTACCCAACAGCAAGAGACTCTCCATAAAAGCACGGACCTGCAGTCTCAGCCCTCACCTCAAATCAGGGAGAATCACATTGAAGATGGAGATGAAAAACCTGGAACAAGCGGTGGAGAGCCACCAGCTGCTGGGGGAGGTCAGGAGGGGATGGGGGACTGTGGAGCCTGGAATGGCTGCAGGAAAGGGGAAGAACAAGGGCGTGCAAAGGTATTAAACCATCATCACAGCTCTGCATACCCCCCTTGTGGTGCTGATCCTTATCGGCCTTCTTACTCTTGCATGAGATTTTAATACAGAAAAGAAAATCTGAACAGTGGTTTGAGATTACGAGGACTCCCATCATGGAGCAAAGACACCAGAAGAAAATAAACAGTTACTCCAAAAGGGGTGCAAAACGGAGCTGGATCTGCAGTCAGCAGTGCTCAGCTGGAGAACCAGATGGTTTCAAACCATGGGTGCAGGCTGTCAGGGTGTTTGGATAATTCTCCATCCTGTGAGTATTTATTAATTTTCACTGGTTCAGTCCATCTCACAGGACAAATGCAGATGAAGAGAGATCAAGAGGGCAAAATTGAAGTCATCCTTTCTGGATGTGAGGGTCTACCACAGAAAGCTTGGCCAGGTACTACAAAACTGCTGCTTCGGGTAATCATCCCTCAGGGTGGTCATTATTCAGACAAAACTGGTCAAGCTAAGTGCTGGGGTCACACCTCCACCGCATCCTCTTCCTCCTCCTTACAGAAGCCAGCCAACATCACCGGACAGGCATTCTGCTTTCACACATGGAGTACAAACCCATCTATGGAGAGAGAGAGGTGGCTCCTGCCTAGGGCCTCTCGTCTGCATTTGATCCAAAGTTTACATATTAATGGGGAAGCCTCTGGCCCCTCTTATCACCCAAACAGCAGTTCCCCTTCCCTGCTCCCCGAGGCAGGGGATGGAGATAAGATCGCCCCAGCCCCACGTGCAGAAGGCAGCGTTCCAGCAACAGATACAGCAGCTTCCCTTTTCTGCTGATATGTGGGCTCTTTCCGTGACAATTTATGAAAATCGCAATTAGCTTTGAGTAAATATTGTTCTTCTGTTTTGCATTCTCCTCCCAAGTTGGATTGTTATCGGGCACGGACGCTGAACACCTCTCCAGCACGAGAGGGAAGCTTGCAAGGAGAAGCAGTACTTCTTCATTCCTTCCTGATAAGGAGGTGCCTTTGAAACATTTTTAGCCTTTCTCTGTATTAGAAAGCTTGCTTTTTTAGGAATAATAGGGAAATTGGGATTGTTAAAATGGAGAACCTGATGTTAATGTAGCAGTCTCCTGCTTTTTGGGGAAAGAAACTTGTCTGCTTCTTCTGGGTGGCACTAATTACCAGTGCTTTGGTTATGTACAGAAATAAATGCGGTATATTTTTTGTATTTTCTCTTTGACTCTTGACTTCTCTGGACACAGAGGCAGAGAGGCATTCCCATAGACATTCCCAGCCAGAACAACATGGCCAAAGCCACCCCAAATTCCTGCTCCCTGGGGACCTGCTCTCTGGGTCCATATTTAGGGAGCCCTAGGGATGTGTACCCAAATGCCCCCAACAGCACTGCAGGATGGGGACGCGAGGGCCACTTCTGCTCCTGAAAACCCCCAGAGCACCTTTAGGGATGACAACAGCCCTGCATGGGGCAGGAAAGGTTGTCTTACCCTCTCCTTCCCGTTCCTGGGAAGGTATTGGAGGTCATCCAAGCCACAGCTTGAAATTTGGGCCTCGCCTGCATCAAGGCTCCGCTGGTTACAGGACAATCTCTCACAGAGCGAACCTCAAGGATGCAGCGAGAAACCACCCCGGGACTTGCCCTCGGGTCTGAACAGGAGGATCTGGGTGACCACGGGAGGAGGCAGCCCCTATCTCCTTGTTGTGCTTGCCAGCTGGCTGACGGCCGGTGGGTGAGCGAGGAAGGCAGCAGCAGCAAGCCCCCTCTTCCTCCGAGCCCCACTTGCTCCCCATCTTCACCCTTTCCCCAGGGAGCAGCCTGTAATTTCCATTTCTCATCTCACAGCCAGGATTTGGGTGTTTCACAGCACCTGCTTGTAGAACACCTCCTGGAGCAATTTTTTACCAGCTTTGCATGCAGAGCTGCGGGTCAGCAGTGACCTCCAGCGGCTGCAGCCGGTCCCCGTGGGGATGTCAGCCCCAAAAACCTCTCCCTGTGGCCACACAGGGCCTGGGTGCACAGCACCCTGGTGCACAGCACCCGCACCCTGCTCCTTCCCTCTAAGCCAGCCCGTGCCCAGCACATGGCGTACGGCCCCTGGGGACACCACCCACCAAATGGAGTGATAAAACACTATCTGCCCAGCCTTCTGCAGACAAAACTAAGCCAAAAAAGCATGCACAGAAGCAAGGAGGATGTGTGTGAGAGGACAGAGCACCCCCGGGGCCAGGCTCTCCCCAGGAGATGTAAGGTGCACACTTAAGGCCCTGGGGCAGGTCTCTTAACACCCACTGTGCTTCCTCTCCTTGCAAAGAAAATGAAAATTCAATATTTCTGAGCTGCTAGGCCTCAGCAACTGCACAAATCCCATTGAAAAAAATCAAGAAAAAAAGCAGTTTGCAACTCACCAAGTCTCCCATACAGTTGGGAGCAGGCTACAGTAGGCACCCCAAGCTCAGAAGCACTTTGGGCCATGCACATCACCCATACACGGCTGCAAGACTCTCCTGCAAGCACACAACATGTGCACAAGCCCCCAGGAGCATGCCATGGAGTAGGAAACCACCCTGGGGCACCTGGTAAATACACAGGAGGGCAGCTGAGGGGCACTGTGGTGGGTGGGGGATGCTCGTATACCCGCTGCAGCAATCAGAAAGCAAGGAAGAAAGCTGAGGAAGCAAGTGGTCACAGCTGTGCAACCCCAGTGGCTGTGGCATGGGGTCATCCCTGCAGGGAAGCTCCAGCATGAGCAGGGGGATGGACCGGGTGACCTCCAGAGGTCCCTTCCAGCCCCATCTGCTCTGTGATCCCGTGGTTTTGGATAACACGGAGATGTTCCAGGAAGCCCTCCTGGGCACATTGCCCAAACACTTTGACAGTCGCAGCCTCGGAGGCTGGAGTCAAGCCTCTGAGGCTCAGCTAGGTGGGCCACAGTGATGCTGAGAGAAGCAGAAACATCTGCCCCTTGGGTACCGGGGGTGGGGGAGCCCCTCCATGGCAAATACCACTCAGGGTTCTCAAAGTGCTTGGAAAAGCAGGCATTGCCAGAGGAAAATGAGGAGGGATTTGAGGAGGTAGGATAGCAGCAATCACAACTCCTAAGAAGCACCCATAGGGAGAAACAAGATTTTCCAGGAGCTTGACTTCAGACACAGTGGCTTCCATGGCCCTGGGCTCCCCAAGAGCAAAGCCACGTTGCTGCCATCCCCTACCTCATCCCCTGCTCTCCTGCCTGCCGTGTAAATGCCACCCCGCCTTTCTCAGCCCGGCTGTGTGCAGCCACCGTCCTCAACAAACCATCCGGTGCTGGGGCCCACAAGTGTCACATCTCAGCCACGTCCCAGCCGCAATAAGCGCAGAGCGCAGCAAGCGCTGGCTCAGCAGGATGTGCGCCCTCTCCCTCCAGCCCCTCCTTTTGCTCGCCGTGTCCTTGAGCACTCCTTCTTCCCAGCTGCTCTCTGGCAGCACTCCTATCTCCAGGTGCCGCCCTTCAGGCCGCCCATAAAGGCGTGAGGGGACGCCACGGGGCGCCTGTCCCCGAGCCATGCTGCAGGCCACCGTCAAGCTGTGCTGCGGCATCGCCCATGACCACCTCCGCAGGCTGCCCGGTAAGCACCTGGGGAAAACGCAGGAATGAGGGGTGAAAGGAGATGCTGAGAGGGTTTGAAAGGAGAACCTGAGAGGAGATGCTCAGGGGGTCCAACGGAGATGCTCAGGGGGTCCAAAAGGAGATGATGCTCAGGATGTCCAAAAGATGATGCTGAGGGTCCAAAAGGAGATGCTCAGGGGGTCCTTTGTTGCTTATCAGACCGTATCTAATGAATAATACTGAAGTATCCTGATATTAAGGAATCTGCTTGGTTTGGAGCCATGCAGGACAAGCATGATCCTCCCGCAGCCTCCCAGACCTGGGCACAGCCAGTGGTGACCTCAGGAGACATTGACAGTGCTCAGCAACCACACCACGGCTTTCCGTCATTTGTGGCAGAGGCAGGAGAGCCAGGAGCCTCCTTTCCTTTACAGCCCCCAGAAATGCACTTTTTTTTAATGGTTTGCATCTTTCTCACGTGCTCAGTGGTGACCAGCACGCGTCTCTCCCCCAGGACTGAAACTAACAGCCGTGGCAGCGATAAGGAAGGACGTGAGAGGGCTGGTGCTGAGCGGCTCCCATCGCCTGCCCTCCGAAATCCCTTGTTATATCCAGAGGCTCATGGGGAAGGACGCTGGTAAGCAGCCTGCTCAGCCCAGGCACCTGCACACCGTGTTTTTCAGCCCCCTTCCATCGAGGGATGGGCAGTAAAATGCCCTGATTTGCCCCGTTATTATTTGGTGGGACAGAGCTAATGGGCTTCTTACCTCTGCACTGCTCTCCAGTAGCTTAAAACTGGTGGCAAGCTGTGGCAGATGCTGAGGTCTTGGAAAGGCCAGGGCTTGGTCTGTGTCTGCAGTTCCACCTGCTCACCTAAAGTCCTGAAACGTGGCAAATTCATTGGGCTTGCACTTCTCCTGCACCTGACCCCCCTCTCCTGGACATGTGCACCCCCAAGCAAAGCTGGGGAGGGGGGGAGCAGAATTTTTCCTATTTTTCTGCATTAACACTTGCTCCCAAAGCCAGGTGCGCAGAGCCCGGGGGAGACATCAGCACCCACCAGTTCTCCAGCACAGATCTCTCCTACATCCACCAAGGAGAAAGAGCCCTGCAGCGAGCGCTGAGCATCCTGCAGCACCCCCCGAGCTGGCAGGCAGAGGCCGTGCTGGTAAAGCCCCCGAACCCATCTCCTTTACATGCCACAAAAGCTTTGGGGGAGAAGTTTGATGCAGTGCTGTGCTCCTCAGGACGCCGGGGCTGCTGTGTCCAGCGCCGTGCTGCCGGGGCTGGGCAGGGTGTTTCGGGTGGAGGCAGTCCTGGCCACCCCGGTGGCGTGGCTGCACCGTGAGCTGTTCGAGGAGCTGGAGCAGATGCCCCGCTGGAACCCCAGCCTCAGCCGTGTGGAGGTAGGCAGGCACGTTTGGCCTTGATTAACATCCCATCGGGGTGGGAACTGGTTGCATAGCGAGCTCTCCGTGCCCACAGGTGCTGCAGCGCCTGGGCGAGGACACGCTGGTGACGCACGAGGTGACGGCCGGCAGCCCCGTGGGCCGCAGGGACTTCGTGAGCGTGCGGCACCGCCGGCGAACGCAGGCGGCCGTCTACCTGGTGGGCACCGCCGCGCGCCTCGAGCGGCTGCCGGCACAGGAAGGCTGCATCAGGTAAAGCACCGGGGCTGGAGGGAGACACCGCAGAGCCCCAGCCAGAGGGACCCTCGCCCCCTGAAGTTCTCCTTCTTCACCCACCACAGGGCTGAGACGCGGCTGAGCTGCATCGCGCTGCAACCGCTGGCGGGGGACCCCGGCTGCACACGCGTCACCTGGCTGCTCAGCGTGGATCTCAAGGCGAGTGACACCCAAAACAGCCCCCAGCCCGGCACCCCGGCTCCGTCCTGACCCTTTGGGTGCTTTTCCTCCCCCAGGGCTGGATTCCCACCGCCGTCACCGACCGCGTCCTGCCGCGGTGCCAAGCGGACTTCATTGGGCACCTCCGCCGGCACCTCTTGGCCACCACGCGGCCGTGAGCCCCCGGGACCCCCACGTCGCCTGGGGGCTCCCCCAGACCGGTACCCCAGCTTTATTTATTTTTGGAACAGCTACGCTCTGTATTTATACGTGTGTATATATGTACATAGGGAGATGATTTTCCCCTCCTGCGCCACCCGGAGCACGTGCAGCTGGAGCAGGGATCACCGAAAGCGCTGCAAAAACAAGGCCTGGAGGAGTGAAGCTGTGCAGCCCCTCCTGGGGTCACGAAACGTTAGGCAGCCCTTTCAGGATGGCTGTAATTTATACATCAAGCTGGTTTTCTGTCTTATTTATTGGGGAAAAAAAATGCTGTTGCAACAGCTAGGTGAAACTCTGGCTGATAAATAGGAGTTAAATAAAATAGAGGTGGTTTCCGACCCCGTGAGACTCATTTCAACCACCTGCAGGTCACGCGCTCATAAATTATTCCCCCACCTCCACCCCAAATAAATCAACAGAGACAGACAGTGGTGTGCATTTTTCTTTTCTTTTTTTTTTTTTTTTAAACATTATGTTAGAGTTCCAAAAAAAAAAAAAAAAAAAAAAAAAAAAGAGGCGAACCCAACAAAATTAATAAATATTAAAAGTTAAAAAGCTCTGAATCTGGTATGTACAAAACTTTACACATCGCTGGTGGCAGCGCAGGAGGGAGCAGGAGCTGGTGGGGTACGAGGGGCGTGGGGGCAGCACCCCTGTGCCAAAACCTTGTCCCCTCTGCAGCACCGAGCGCCTTTACGCCAAGGCACCGACTCCCTCTGCCCTACAGCAATGAACCACTGCAAAAACTACTGCAAGAAAGCCATAATGCCCAGGACAGCACCGACCAGGGGAGTGCAGCTGGTAATTTTTTTCAGGGCACCCAGACATCTGCAGGAGCCGCGGGAGAGGTCTGTGCAGCCTCCCGACAGGCTCTGCACAGGGTGGGGATACTCCTGGGAGCGCCAACGGCACCCAAACGAAGCGTTATCTTTGGCACAATAAATAAATGCTGTCCCTCCCAGCGGAGGGAGCTGGAAAAGGGGCAGGGAGGGACGCACCCCGCTCTGTCCGTGTCCCACGGCGAGGTGTGCTGGGTGCTTGGCTCGACGTGTGGCTCCGTGCCATGCCAGATTCATGCCTACGTGCGGTGGTTTGGGGAGGCAGGGCACGTCCAGGGGCTGCTCAGAGCAACACTCGTCCAGCCTCGACTTGGAGGTGATGGGGGGCAGGAGGAGCCTCTTCACGTCTCTTCGGCCCTTTTGGGATGGTTTGAGCTCCTCTGAGATGCCCTGACCTCAAACATCTTCTGACCACGCAACTTGTGGGCGCCGCATCCTGCCTGTGCACCGATGGCACCGCAGGGCAGCAGTCCCAAAAGCAGCGCATCCTAAAGCCACCGGGCTCCCAGCACCCTGGCCACCTCGCCAACAAGCCCTGGAAACCAAGTGTGGGCACACACAAATGGATTACAGCCCGCTTTGGAAAGCAAACTGGAGAGGGGAGGAAGGAAGGGTACAGAAGAGCTGGCAGCCTTCCGCAGCTCTCCGTGCCCCACGTACGCAATTCACGGGTTTCCTTCTTGGAAACCGAGCACCGAAATAAAACCCTGTCTGCCACCTCTCCTCCGGCCACAAGAGGGAAGATGCTCAGCACCTCCTGTGCTCCCAGCCCTACCCGGCAAGGAAAAGGTGGATTTGGGGCATCCCCAAATGGAAGGACACCCCTTGTACAGGCAGGAAGGCGACACCGCCAGCACCAGCAGATGCAGCTGAGCCCCACACCCCCTGACCTCTCCTCCTGCCCTGCCTCCCTCCTTCAGAGCCTTCCTCGTCCTCCACCTCAGCACCCAGAGCCCCCTCCCAGAGCACTCGTCCCCCACAGGCACCCACCTTCCTCCTGCCTCCAGGGCCCTGAGGGGTCCAGCTCCCCTGCCAGCTGCACGGGGCCCTGTGCTTCTAAAGTGCTGTGCATATATCTAGTACTTGGCACAATATTTTAATGGCACTACTCGCCCCCCTTCTCCTACCGTAAGACAAAAGGTGGGGGGGCAAGAGGGCAGCTCCCACCCGCAGAGGAACCCCAACCCCTTAGAGCTGAGCCCAGTGGCGTTCCTCCTGGCATCGGGGCTTCCTAGCTTTCCCCATGGGACCCCGCAACGTCTCGGTGCCCTACAGACCCTGGATACAAGGGAGAAGAGACTGGGGTCGTGGTCATGGAAGCTGGTGTTAGTACAAAGCTGGCCAAGGGCAGTATTGGCTAAAAACGTCACCGCCAGGTGACAGGCATTTTGTAAACCCTGTTTCTGGTCTTTGGCCTTGTCCTTATTGCTCGTGCTACGGTTGGTCCTCGCAGAAGAGGTCTCAGGAAAGAGGTTTTGGAGGGAGACCCCAGCTCCTACCCCAAAGCACCGTGCCAAGCGCTCCGGCAGCGCGAGGCGGTTCCTGGAGGAGGCAGGGGCTGGCCAGGGAGCCAGAGTCCTCCTCTCCATCCTATTTGGTGCTACTGCTTGGAGGGAGAGGAAAAGGCAACGTTAAAGCCCCCCATTTAGCACCTTGAAAGGCAGCGGCCGGTGGCTCCCAGCCACCCACAGAGGTAAGAGGCCCGTCCTGCAGCCAAGCTGCTTTTTACTCCTTTTGACCTTTTTCTTTTTTATCCCTGCGGCACTGCCAAAAAAGTGCCACGGCAGGGAAGGTGGGGTAGGGGGGGAAATAAAAATCACGAGAAAACTGCGGTTTTCCCGGGAATTTCGGGGCGAGACGGGTTGTCTCCAAACCCGGCTGCCTGTGAAAACCACTGCTGGAAGCGAGGGGCAAGAGAGAGGGAGATGGAGAGGGAGGAGGAGGGAGGAGAAAGGCTCCACATGGCCAGGGGGTCCCGGAGGGGTTACCTGGCTGCATGGCCCCTGCCCTCACCCTGCGTCCCCACCGATGGCTCGCTTGGGGCCGGGGTCCCGGCGGTGGCATCCACCCCGGGTGCCCCTGGCCCAGGGGAGCCAGGGGGCAGTGGGGAAGTAGGGCCAAGCGTTCCTGCAGGGGAGCTGTGGGGGGTACCAGGAGGCGAGGCGGTGACGGAGGCTTTCTTGCCGCAGGACTCGCAGCAGAGCTTGTTGTAGCCGGGGATGGAGCAGTAGCGGGCCAGGACCTCCATCTGGCAGAAGATGGACTTGTCCCCGAGGCAGGGCTCCCCTGGAGAGGGACGGGGACAAAGCGGAGAGCAAGCATCAGCAAGCACGCGGGGTCAGGGCGGCGTTTGCCGGTGATCCCAACATAGGCGACAGGCACCACCGCCACCCTGGCTCTGTGCCCCACGGCAGCAGTTGTGGCAGTGCTGGAGTGAAACATCCCCCGAAGCAGCATCCCAAAAGCAGGCTGCGACACATCTCGCCCCAGCCGCGATGCGCCCGAAACCACCCCAAGAAGCAAATGGTAGAAGCCATCCCCCAGCTCGGGCAAACGTGGGAGGTGGGGAAAAGTTGAAGGCCAGTGCCGAGGGAGAGGCAGAGGGAAGTGTGGAGGATCCCCAGCTCCACGAGATGGCAACCTAGCGCCAGGCTGCGCACCAGAGCCGGGCAGGATGAGGCAGGGTCAGATTCACCCAAAGGTGGCTGCGGGACGCATCCTTCCTCCAAACCACCCCCACAGCAGATTGCAGGGGGCCTGGGGTCACAGCACTGGTAAGGAGGCAGTGAATGAGGACCAACACGGGTGAAACTCCTGCTCTCCAGCGGGGGATGGATGATGCTCAACCTCCTCCTCTAGGGAAGCTCAGAGGTTTGGCTGCGTCCCCATCAGAGAGAGGAGCATCTGATGGTAACGGGAGGGCAGATGCCACCTCCAAGCACCCAGCTCCCACCCTCGGACACTTACTGGGGGAGATCTTGCTAACGGGGTTTTTGGCCCCCTCCTGCGGCACCCACTGCCCTCTGGGCGTGACGTGGTCGCTGGTGTCGATGCTGGCCGTGATGCTGGAGGGCTTCCCTGCGGAGAGAGCGCTGGGTCAGCGGGGCCTCTGTGGCTCACGCTGGGGGCACTCAGAATGGATTAAAAGTGTGGTTTGGGTGTCTTGTTCTTTTTAAATATATATATATATTTTTAAAGAAACAAGGACCCTCAGGTAATGCCTGGTTGGCCACCCAAAATAAAACAATTAAACCATGGTGCCCACCTCCCTCCTACCTATGGGTTCACCATGCCACAAAGCCTGCAGCCACCCACAGTGAGCCCGGAAGGGACGGGCAGTATTTTGGCTGGCTGCTACCCCCTTCTCTGCCCACAGAGAAAACTCCCCAACACCTTTTTTGCTCCACTGGCCCTCTGAAAACAAGGTCATCGGGGCTGGATCCACTGCCGTGAAGGTGCCTGCTTAATTTCAACCTACCTCAGAGGACTCCAGCTTAATTAATGACCTAATTAATTGATGTGAGCTGGAATACTTACACATATATGCTTAGTACACACACATCAGCCTCCAGGCACAAACCCACTTGCCTTGGGGGCACACAACAAGGCCAGGTCCCCACACCCCCGGTGCCACCACTCTCACCCGGACAGACGGACACGTGGCAGCCCCGGACAGCCTCCGGCTTGTCCCCGTGGCAGCGCCCGCCGCTCTCGCTGCCCTTGCAGACCACCTGCCGCTGCTGCACGCCGTCCCCGCAGCTGGCCGAGCACTGCCCCGCAGAGAGAAACCGTGTGGGTGAAAGCTCTGGGGACACCCAGGAAGGGTCCCAGAGCCCCACGCAGCTCACCTGAGACCAGGCGCCCGTCCTCCACTGCGCCGGGCAGGGCATGCGGCCGCAGGGCCGCCGGGTCTCCGGCCGCTCGCCGCTGCAGTACTTGGCGTGCAGGGTGCGGTTGGTGCCGTCCCGCAGGCGCTGCACGCACTGCACGGCCCGCTCCTGCAGGCCCAGCTTGCCGCAGGACTTGCTGCAGGCGCCCCACTCCTCAGCCACCCAGCTGCGAGGGTCGGGGACAGCGTTAGTGGCGGGGCAGGAGAAGGCCCCGCTCGCCACAGTTCAGCCCCAAATTGCACAGTGGGGTGGGGTGGGAGCAGACATCCCGTCCGTCCACCCATCCACCCACCCAGGGGGACTTACGCAGGCTGGGAGCACTCCTGCAGGTTGCAGCGCCGGCGGATGGGCTTGGGCTTCTTGCCGTTGTCGCACAGGTTCCTGTGCACCATGCGGTTGTCGCTCTTCCGCCGGCAGCCGTACTTGGTGTACTGGATGCCTGGGGGAGCGGCGGGCGGGCGGTCAGGGGTCCCACGAGGCTCCTCACCCCCTGCACCCCCGCCAGGATGGGTCCTCGGAGCTCCCATCGGACCCCAGCGCACCGCAGCGCTTCAGCCAGGCTTGCAGAGGGGTGCTGGACCCCCCTGGGGTGCACGCACAGAGAGGGGCTGCAAAGGCTGAGCAATCCCAAGACCTCTCCCAAAATTGGGTGGGTTTTGGGGGAAACTGAAGGAGCACAGCTGCATTTCTCCAGCCAGGAGGAGCAATCAGCACACGGCAAGCACGGCCAAAGCACTGCTGTGCTCTGCCAACCGAATGGCGCTTGCCCGGGAGCGGAGCAGATCAGGGCTAAGCTAGCGTAAAACATGAACTGTCTGTCACCCCGCAGGACAGCCCCACTGCAGCAAGGTCAGCGGAGCAAGCGAGGGCTCGGTTTCCATCTCTGTGCATCCCAGAATCTTCCAGCGTCCACGCCAAGAGTTGCAAGGAGCGAGCCAGCACGGCCTGCTTAAACCTCATTATTTCCACACACAGCCGTGGTTTATTAGCTCTGCTCTTTCACCAGCCTTGTGGCAGAAGCCAAGGGGGCGAAAGCCCAGGGGAAATAAACCCACCTGCCCTCCCTCTCAGCACCTACTGGTGGGTCTGCCTATTTCCATGCAGGTTTCAGTCGCCTGCAAGGTGCTGCTCCTCGGCCCAAACTGAACCCACTGCTGTCTTAAACCAGAAATGACTGCAGACACATGGATAAACAAAAGTATGCCCACACACAATCACATTTCCGTCAGAAATCTGGCTAAAACGCTCACCTTGCTCACCTAAACTGCCCTTTTTTTCCCCACACTTACTGCCATATCGTAGATGCCCCATGCTACAGAGATGCAAAGAACAAGCCAGAGATGCCCCAAAGGCCGCACGCACTGTCTGACACCCACACAACCTCCCAAGTCCCCCCTGGAGCCTCCCACAGAGGGAGAACTACCTCCTCCGCACGCCTTCGAGCACTGAGACCAGCTCTTGAGGGCCCACTCGTAGGAGTCCATCTCCTCGAGCAGCACGTTGTTGTTCCCGATCATGGGCAGCAGGTCCTCGTGGATGATGTACCTGTACATCAGGCTGCTCCTCGACTCCTCCTCCTCCCGAGGGATGACCTGGTGGCACAGAGGACAAGCAGAGGCAGGGAATGAGACCATGGGAGAGGGAAAGGAAGAGGGAAGGCGAAACAAACCCTGGTAGCACCTCCAACGTGGTTAGATGGGCTCTGAACACAGAGCCTTCCCTTTGGGAACACACTTAAGTTGCAAAGAAAGATGATGCCCACATTTCCCAACCCCAGCCTTGAACTGCGTGCCCTCTGACTCCCCATATCTCCAAATAAATGAGACCTGGATTAAAACGCCCTTCCTCAAAACCCTCCCATACCTCCCACATCCCACCCCAGACCATCTCCCCTCCCAGTGGGCAATGGTTGTCCCCGATGGTCCCCGTCAGCCACACTTACCAAAACACTGATGGCTTCGTGCAGGGGGCCGCTGGTTTTCAGGCTCTCCTTGCCGTGTTCAATGGTATACTCCCACTCCAAGCCCATTTCAATGAACACTTTGCTCTTGGCTTCTTTGCCCTTGGCATTAAGGATGAAGTTACCCGTAGCTTGATTCTTAACAGCTAGAGAAAAAAAAAAAAAAGTCAATATTGTAGCTTCTCCAATCACCACCTTTGAAGTGTTTGAATGACCTAAGTAGAAGCCTCTGGGTGGGAATAGTCAGAACAGGGCTGACAGTCAGTCAAGGGAGAGGTGAACAGAGCTGAGCAGGGACCAGGGCAGGATGCCACCTCCACATGGCTCCTCACCTCCCTAGAACCAGTCCCGGTCCTCAGCCCAGGCTGAGGAAAGCCATCCCTGTAGGACTCACCGATGCTGTGGGACGCCGGCTCCATCTCTTCTATTTGCACATGCCTCGCCCCAGCAGGAATCTCAAACATCTTCAGAACACCCACTGAAAGGGGCGAAAAGGGGAGCACGGAAAGAGAAACTTTCAGAGAAGGAGCAGCAGGGCAGGTGGGTTTGATCCCCCTGGATGCCACCTCTTTGTCATGCTGCCGTGGGACAGAGGTGGCTCCGGGGGTCCTCATCCCGCTGCCCCCACTCGCAGCCTGGGCTACGATCGAGCACAACCTCCTCACCCTGCTGCTTTGGGGTCTTGGCCAAGGTACCCTTCACCGTCCGGCAGTGGGAGTTGTCCCCTCCGCAGACCCCGCACTTGTCCTCCTGCTTCAGGGAGCCGACCTCCTTGTCGCAGCCGACGTGCTGTCACCCAAGGGGAGAGAAGGCACGCAGGGGTTACATCCCTACGGCAAGGCTGCCCACAACTGCACCACCACATGCCTGGCCCCCTGCTGCACACTGGGTTGGGTCTCTGGGCTAAAATACATGTCTCCAACCCCAAAAAGTGTTGGGCAAAGGGAACGTACAAGATGTGTCCTCTCATCGGCAAGGTCATCTCCTTACCACGCACTCGCCCCGGACACAGATGCTGTAGGGGTCCCGGTAGCTGCACCTGGTACCGTCGTGAACAACCTGGTTCATGAACACCACGTCCCCCGTCCCCTCGGACTGGCAGATCAGCTCGCACTTCTGGGCATCTGGGGCAAAACACAAGGCAAAGGGGAAAAAAAAAAAAAAAAAAAAAAAAAATGTTTGCTGAAATGCATTAGGCTGGGTGAAAATGGAAACCCCTCTCAGGTTGTGCCCATGAGCACAGCCAGACTCCAAAAGCCCAGGCCATTCTTGTGCCTTGTTTTACCATGTCTGTTAGCTGCTCAAGAGTCTGTGCTTTTGCCCAGCATGCTCTGAAAAGCGAGAGAAAGCAACTGGCTTGGACACGCCACTTCATACTGAAGTAGCTCCAGGAGCAAGCAGCAGTGGGGTTCACTCCAGCGATCCCCCACCACGGGACCAGGACGCATCCAACAGCAGAGTTAGCACCATGCCGTACCCAAGGCAAACAAACCCTCTTTGTGCCAAAGGACACAGAAAGCAGAGAAAAATCTTTAAAAGCAGCACAAGCAGATTTATCTCCATCTCCTGTAATAAACAGGGAGAGGCTCAACAAATGTTGATCTTCTCGGCCCCCCTCTGCTGCCCGTTGAGCCAGCAGGACCCAGAGCAATATCTGGGTTTCTCTACCTGAAGGCAAGCAGAAGAGATGTCCAGGATCTGGCTGCTTGATACTGGATGATTGTTTCCAGCTCAGGAGGTTTCTACAACCCCACGTGCTTGCAAGCTGGCCATCACCTCCGGGCTCCCAACCATGGGTGGATCAGGGTCCTCAAGGAGCCACTACCACTCACCATCGTGATGCTCGTAGGGCAGCCACGCGTGCTTGCTGTTGTCGTGGGTGTAGTAGGAGTTGCGCTTGGAGCACTGCTGGGCACGGAAATCCTCGTAGGGCCCCGGGCACTCCTCGCTGTTGCACACTTGGTGCTCATAGGTGGCTCCTGGGCAGTGGCGCCCACCATAAGCGGGACTAGAAAATAAAACAAGGGCGTTATGAGAGCACTGGGGTAGGGATGCTGCTCAAGCATGGTGCATCTCCAGCTTGCCCACCACACTGGAAGCCAAACGTACGGCGGGTCTGTGCAGCTCCGGCTGCGGGAGCGCACGCCACCACCGCAGGTCCTTGAGCAGGAGCCAAACTTGGACCAGGAGCTCCAGCCACCGTCCTGGCTGTACGGCTGCTCTGACGTCTTCCAGATGCAGTGACCCTTGAAGCACCACTGGAAGAGAGGAGAAAGAGGGGTGGCTCGGTCTCCAAAGAGGAGCAGAAACAAGCAGGACCTTTAATTCTTTCCGTAACACCGTATTTTTGAGTTCCTGGGCTAGTTTTCTCTCTCTGGTTGTAAATGAGCTCTTGTCACCCATGCAGATCCTCCAGCAGGCACTGAATCACACCTGGGTCCAGGACGGAAGCAGCCCATGGGTGTCTCCCTACTGGATCAGGGGCACCCCAGCCAGGTGGGATGAACCCAAACTTCTGCAACAAGCCCTAGATGACTTCATTTGCACCCAATATTCAGCTTTCCACATCTCCTGGCTTCCCATTCCCTGTTCTCTGCAAGTCCTTCTTTATTAATTTAGTCATCATCAAGGGCAGATGGCTCAGAAGAACAAAGTCCTCACCCAAGCACAGCCATGCTGGGCTACCGGAGTGGAAAATGAGGCATAACGCTACTTCTTCAAGCAGGGGAGATGCCAAAAAGCCACAGCAAGGGGATGGAAAGCCAAACACCCCCCCACACCAGAGGCACGGCCAGTACCTTGCCCGAGGAGCACTCGGTGCCATCCAAGGGGGGGCCCTTCTTGGTCTTGCAGAAGTAGGGGTTGTCTGGGTGGCTGCACCACAGCTGCTTGCACGGGTCAAAGGTGCGGAACTGCAAAGCCAACGGGACATGGGTGTTGGTGGGGCTCCCAGCACCCATCCTACCCCATGGAGAGCCTTCTCCCAGGGCAGGAGAAGGCCCAAGGCTCCTGGTGGGTGCAGGCTGGAGTGATACCAGCAGGGCAGCAGGGTAGGGGCTGTACTCACTGCCGTGCAGGTCTTGTAGCCCACGCCAAAGTCGAAACGGCACTGCTCATCCATGGAGTAGTTGATGCCCGGCAGCTCGGGGAGCACGGGCCACTGGTGCTCAAAGGGGTCATCCAGAAGGCAGTCATAGGAACTGTTGGATATGGGCAGAGATCTGGGGGGTTTCGCTCCTTCCCTCACCCCCAGCCCTCTCTCCAAACCCAGATATTACAAAATCCCAAGTCTCTGAGCTCCGGCGCTGCTGCAAAATGAGTTTGCACACCAGCAGCAAAGAGCAACCCAATGACCTGCTCTGTCTTCGGGGTTTCCTGTTACTCTGCACGGCCCCGACACACAAAACCACTCTGTGTGTTTCTATGGCCTTTATGCAGCACAAAAGAAAATGGATAGCCCAAGGGCCTGGCGCAGTCACACCATGGGAGAGGTGAAAGAGTTCAAGGCGACCTACTGGATGTAGCGGTTGAGCTCCTGCTTGCTGCAGCGGGACCAGTGGTAGCGGTGGAAGGCGGCCTGGACCAGCGGTGCCATGATGCTCCCCATGCTGGTCTCGTCCGCACACCGGTTGCCTTGGCCATCGTGCTCCATGCCCAACCTGTTGGAAAAAGCCAGCGAGCTAGGCTTCCCACGGGACATGGCTTTGCACCGAGTCTTTTGGGCAGAAAGGGGCGCAGGAAGCCCCTTGGGCCAAGCACACGTGTGGCAATAGCTCTGTCCCCGTCACTTACACGTGGCCAGTCTCGTGGGCAACCACAAAGGCTGAGGAGAAGCCATCCTCGTGGTTCAGGGTGCAGCTGCGGAGTGGGTGGCACATCCCCGTCACCGGCGCGTAGCCTGGAGAAAGGGAGAAGGAAGGAGAGAGGAGGAGAGGAGAGATAAAGCTTTTGAGAGAGGCAAAAATAAATAAATACAGTGATAAGCAAGAGCCGATCCAAGTGGTAATCCATGGGCAGGTCCCTGGTGAGCTGCCCCAGGCAGGTCCCTGGGAACACAAACAAAGGGAGCACACCCATGCCAGAAGAAGCTTGCACCAGGAGCTCAGAAACATAGCCACATCTCCAGCACATACCTTGGCACTCGGTGGCCCCGGAGAGTCAGGCTGATGCCCATAACCCAGCCAGGGGTGGACACGGAGCTGGTCACCCTCAAACAGGACTGTCACCTTGCCGGTGGTGCCTCACGTGGCTGCAGGAACCCTCCTGCGAGGTGGGCACCGAAGATGAGGACCAAGGGGCTTTCCAAAGCAGCCCGCTTCACTAAAGATACTTGTAGTTTTCCTAGAAAGTGCTTGTTTTTCCTCTTCCCCACATTCAAGTGGGCAAAGAGACATACTCGACACAACAAGCCAACTCTCAGACAGCGATTGCTCACCCAAATCATGTGCTCCCCTGTCAAAAGGAAAGCAAAAGTCAAAGTAGGAGCTTGAGAGCAAGACTCAGGTAATTGGATTTAACCACAGAGTAATGAGTCAAATCCTGGGTAAATCGTTTTAAAGGATTTTTTTTTTTTTTCCATTAAACTTTCCACAAGAAAGAGCAGCGATGTGGAAAGTTTTTTGTACGAGTGCAAGTATATTTTGTCTGGAGAGAGAATGGGATAAATTCCCAACCAAGGAGGCTGTCGGTGTCTGGCAGAGAAACGGGACAGGAATACAGAAAGGTTGGTGGCTCAGGAGGGCAGGCACTGTCTCTCATAACTAAGACATGATGAGAACTGGGAGAAGCAAAGGGTTCTCCATGGGAGAACAATGACGAGAACTACCTGAAAAATACTTAATTGACACAGACCAGGCCCGCCTGCAAACACGTATCAGACGCAGAAGTGAGGACATGCTGATGTCCTCACTTTATCAGCAAGACACAAACCAGTCTCCCACTTCTTCCACATGCATTTCCTTCTTCTGCATGGATATTTTCCACCTGCTTTCAGACCCTCTGACCATTTCTCCCACCTGGGCTTGCTCAGGGGCCAACCACTCATGACAGTGGTGCAACAAAGTACACCTTGCAAAATAATCCTTCAGAGGAGGCCAGAAAGATCTCCAAACGTGCCTTCTTCAGAGGGACACCGTGCTCCCCTAGCTCAGCCAGGGCTTGGCCACGAGGAATTCAGCATTTACCACCACCTGCCCACCACCCAGCAGCATTTATCTTGGAAAGGCAGAGCCCACGTGCAAGGGCGACACAGCTCAGCCTCCGCTTCGCGCCCTCCAGCTCCTCTCAATTCCAAAAGCTGATTGCATCAGCTTTCCAAGATTACTCAGTGCTGGCCACTGCTGCTCCCATCCATGCCGAGAGCTGCTGCCAACACCGGGAGGTTTTTATAAGCTCCCCAGGGCTCGGCTTGGCTCAGCAACAGAGAAGAAGGAGGCTGCGAACCGCGGCGCCCTGCACGGCCGCGCGCCTGGCTTCACCTGACACTGTCACTGGCTGAGGGAGGGAGGCTCAAGCTGTGTCCGTGAGCCCCCAGGGATGGACATTTTGGCTCCATTCCCAAGTCCCCGGGACTTCCAGGAGTTCATCCCCAAAGGGTTTCCTTTCTCCTTGCTTGTTGAGTTAGCCTGTAGGGTCTTAGGGCCGGAGCAGCCCTGCCTTCAGCTCAGCGAGAGGGTAGGCAGGAGTGGGGCAGATGCTTCCCAACCAGCACACACACCCTACAGGCTGGAGAAGCTCATGGGGTGTTTGTCATCACCTAAGCAAGCAGCTTAGATGATGTCAGTGAACATAAACCACGAGCAAGGACAGAGGAATACAGTCCAGAGGTACCTCAACCCTTCATTGCTCATAACCCAGAGATGAAAAGGGGGAATACGGAGCTGGACATCGCGTGGAGAAGAGGCAAAGGTAAGCACAAGTGTTACTGATCATGGAATCACAGAATCACCTAGGTTGGAAGAGACCTCCAAGATCCCCTAGTCCAACCTCTGACCTAACACTACCAAGTCCTCCACTAAACCATATCCCTAAGCTCTACATCTAAACGTCTTTTCAAGACCTCCAGGGATGGTGACTCAACCACTTCCCTGGGCAGCCCATTCCAATGTCTCACAACCCTTTTGGCAAAGAAGTTCTTCCTAATAGCCAACCTAAACCTCCCCTGGAGCAACTTTAGCCCATTCCCCCTCATTCTATCAGGGGGAATGTGATTCTGTGAGAGGATGCAGCCTTCCCATGGGATTTACTTGTGGTTTCCTGAAGGGGGTGGACGAGCAGGAGAGTAGCTCAGCCTCCTCTCCACTCACCCAGGGTAAAACCCCCAGGTAAATCCCACAGCACCATATCCCCAGGGCTCGTGCCCACCAGGAGGGAGCTCAGCGACCCTCCTCCTTCTCCTGCCAATGTGCCAGCAAAGGTCCTCTCACCAGTGGTTTCAGGCACAATCACCTGGCCAGAAAGGTTCTAGAAAAATGAAATAAAAACTGGTCTTTCACCCAGGATGCCTCATGGCACCAAGATGAAGCTCCCAAAGCAGGAACCACCTAAAGTGGGCAGCTGGCAGGGTGGCTGCTGGTGCCACCTGCGCCAGAGCAGGAGGCTCCTCTGCTTTTTGATGGCCAACAGCACATTCCTGTGGGCTTCTGCTGGATATCCCCCATGGTTAATTCCTACTGAGGGTTATGGGGAGGGGAGGACTCCTCCATCTCTCCTTCAATCCACCCCCTCCATCTCCCATCCCTCCAGAAGGACCCACACTATGCATCAGTGTTCTTAGAGCTACCAGCACGCTCGTGGCCTCAGAGGGAACCTCCTGATGGAGAAATGAGACCTTGCCACGAGCAAGTAAGACCTACTCCTGGGCTTAGCAATACTCCCAAGTCCATTTGTAGGAGGGTCAAGAAACTGACCCAGGCAAAGCCAGGTTTTAAAGGTCTCTGAGAAGCTCCCTTTGGTATTCCATCTTTTTTATTGCCATTTTTAAACTGTTTAGGGCACTTTTGGACAAGGGGAGTACTGGTGCACAAGCAGTAAAGATGCTTTTTTATCCATTGAGGTTGGTCCTGTATTAATTTTAGCTTTCTTCTGCTTCACACCAAAAACACCGATTTTTATTGCTTTTTCCTAGACCTCGCTGGCAGGGTCTGTGCTTGCGAGAATTCATCTCCCCTGGCTGGCTTTCCCCCAGCAAACTGCACATACCTGATGGAGATAAATACAGTACCTTGCATACCTGCGGGACCAAAATCTTGCCTGGTGAGGAACACAGCGTGGTCGTGGTACTCGGCGTGCTCCGGGTCGGAGCGCTGCTGCGAGTGAGCCCAGCGGCAGACCTGCTCCAAGCTGCGGGATGGGTTCCCTCGCTCTATCAGGCTGACTGACTGCATACAGGAACAAAAAAATAAAAATAAAAGTATTGTTATTTTTTTTAAATCCACTGCCTGGATGCACTGGAAAGCAGAGAGCATCCCGACCGCGACAGAGCTTGACCCAGCAGAAAACAGGTGGAGGTGCTCCAGGGCTGTTTTAGAGCAGTCACCCTGATTTTCATCTATTTTTCTTCAAGATGGGCATTTTGCAAAGGTGCTGACAACAGCCTCCTGAGGGCTGAGCTGCACCTCATCTCCCCAGCTGGAGCTCTCCTAGCGGGCAGGACTCTGCCCTTCCCATGGCCTGTAAATGGAAGCCATGGGGATTTTTCCATGGGGATAGAAGACAAAATGCCCAACCAGAGGGCTTTCTGAGACAGGTGGCAAGCTCAGCAGTGACCAGAAACAAGTGCTAAAGCAGAGCAGGCTGCGCTGCCTGCACCGTGTCATTTTCCAGGACGCGCTCAGGAAGCATCAGAGACAACCAGCGGTAAGCTGGGATCCTGCCTGGATCCAAACATCTGCACATCGCTCCCACATCACCCCCCGAACCTAAACAATGACAGAGCTGGACACGCCAGCTGCCTCCAGCGCAGGGTTTCGGGAGGATTAAATCATCCTGAACAGAGCCCTTGAGTCCTCATCCCTCCAGTTGTTGGCCGCAACCCCAACGCTCCGAATCCCTTCCCCTCCATACATCATCCCCCGGCCCCGAGCACGAACACGGCTGGGAGGAAGCCAGACACACTGCTGGCTTTTATGCATGGAGATGACGTTCCCGGTCTGCCAGGAATCTCCCCAAATGAGCCTGCCTCTGTTCTTATCCCCGTGCTCCTGAGAACCATTGCTGGGTCTCTAGGATGCGCTTGTTTTTTTTCTGGCCAAGCAGAAACAAGCAGGGCTTTTCCTCCAGGACCTATTGGGGCTGCTTTGTGGACCACACACAGATATGACCGTGTTGGACTCATTAATATTCTTGCTAGAGCAATTCACATGGTGTAGGAGCTTGCCACAAAACGTATAGCAAACTGCACTGCTTCACAGAAAATCTTCGGGCTGCTGCCCTCAAAAGAGCCTTAAAAACAAAAAGCAACCTGAGAAACCAGGAGAAACATCCCCGTGTTGCCCAGGCCATTACAATTGCTAAATCCTACGTTGATGCCTGAGGGCTGCAGGACAGCCAGCGAAGCCAGGCAGGTCTGCTGGGACACGCGATGGTGGCTTCAGCTTCTCCTTGCTGACCTCCACCTCTTGCCAATTTGGGAAGCCACCTTCATCCCATGGTTTATGGGATCCCAAGGGTCCCATAAACACCACTGGGACTCTTCAAGCTGTCTCAGCAGGTAACACATCGCTGCACAGCAAGCCCTACGGCCACCCATGATGCTCAGGATTTTTGGGGTCCCCCCACTTCTGTCTCAGCTCCGAGGACAGGTTGGCCACCACCACAAGCTCAGCAGAGGTGGCTCTCCAGGGCCTCAGGCTCCAGAAACCACCTGGAGAAGGGTTCATGTTTGTCCCTGCTCTGCACAGATGCCAGCACAGGCACTGCCCTTACCTGGCGGTATCCCACCATGATCATCCTGACCAGCACAATGTTGATGTGAACGCCCAGGGACTCGTCGTGATAAATTTCATCCACCTGAGGGGAAAAAAAAAAAAGAAACAAAGCAGAGGGCAGGTCAAGGCCTGCAGAGCCCTGAAGCAAGCCGGTGCCTGCAGCCACTTCTCCCTCCTGTCCTCCGTGCTCCTGAGCTCAGAATCCTCCCACCAGCACTCCACTCCTGCACTCTGCTGGAAGAAGAATGGGTTAAAATAATCACCTTTTGGGGTTTTTAAATAAAAGCACTGGGAGGCAGAGCTGATGGGGGTCCGATGTCCTCCCTTTCCAGGGATCCTGTCCCATTACCCCCAAGAAGGTGCCTTCCATTCCTGGAGCACCAACCGCCATCCACCTTCCCAGCAACAGGGAGATGTTGGGCCACCAGCTGAACACATAAATGCGCACATAAATACACACACCCCAAAAATCACTGCCTCCTGGCATGCAACACCACTCCCCAGCGAGGTCCAGGCCCGCTCTCTCATTGCTCTCTCGCTTCCCAAGACCTCCCAAGACCAGGTGCAGAGATCACGTCTCCCTCCTCCCAGCCCAGCTGCTTTGCTTCTTGTTGCTCTCGAAAAACCACAAAGCAAACCAGCCAAGTTTGAATAAGCAAAATTTCCCAGCAATTGGTGGCTCAGATGGCCAGGGACATCCCCGGTCCTGTCAAGCACCTTCCCCCTGGGGACCTCCTCCACCAGGAGCATCTCACAGCGGGCCTTTGCCCCCTTCAGAGCATGAATTCATTGGATAGAAGGAAACCCTTGGGCTTTTAATGTCCTTGAAGTTGGTGGGAAGGGAAAAAAAAAGGCTTTTCAGGGAGAGGCGAGAGATCTTATCAAAGCAAGGGCATTACTCAGTTGCACCAGTGAGTCAAGGTTGACCTAGCACCTCAAAAGCCCCCAGGAGAAATCCACAGGAGAAGACGGCACAAGCAGAAGAACAGGGAGGGCTTGTGAGTCAGTGACATATATACACCAGCATCTGCTGCTTTGCAGAGGAAATCATGAGTTACAGCCTTCTTTTTCTGTATTTCAGGAAGAACAAAGTCAGAAAGGGTGGCTTTTTCCCCACCCGCTCTTTAAGAGCCACAAAAAGGATTTTTTCATTCATTTTTTAAACTCAAAATTCAGAGCTCGCCTTCCCTTGTTCCCAAAGGAGGACCCAACAGCACACAGGGCCATAGCGCCCTGCCCCATCACCCCAAAAGTGATGCGAGGAAAATGATTTCCCTTAGCTCTGCCACAGCTTTCAAGACTAGAACATGATGTTTATAAGCCAGATTTACAGTTTTTTTTCCCCCCTTTCCTATTTTTTTTAAGCTTACACTTGAAACGGAGGGCCCTGTGACAACTGACGCAGATGCGGCGCGGATCCGAGCCTGTGATTTTCCAGGCGACATGAGCGCTTTATGAGGCCCACGATTGACAGGCCGGGCTTCTGTTTGAAAGCCCGAGTCAGTCCATTCCTAAACCCATCGAGAGCCAGCATTAACGCCGCCGCGTGACAGCCGTGAAGCCGCTCTGGGCTTTGCAGAGAGGTACCACGAGCCCTGATCCTGCCACATCTTGAACACGGCAAAACAGCTGAGAAAAATAAATAGATAAAGCCCTAGTAGATAAATAGATGGTAAATAGATAAAGCTAGTGCGTTGCTTCAGGTGCACAGGCTGCAAGGCCTGCGGGGAAAAAGCCTTTTGCCCAGCGTGGAAAGGCACCACTGCACCACGTATCCTTCGCTCACGGCAGTCGAGCTGCTTCTCAGCACCGTGCTTTAATGCATTCGGGAAGAATGAAGAGGATGGGAAGGATCCTTTCTGAAGCTCTTCTTTGGGATGCAGTGCAGAAAACTTCCTGCATTTGGGAGCTGTGGACAATGAAACTCATCAACACCTGCACAGCGCCATGAGTCTTTCCTTTTTGCTCCTTTTCCTTTTCAGTCTTGCCGGAGAAGCGACGGCAGGCAGCAGCAGGACCACCAGCAGCTCACAAAGTGCTCAAAGGGGGAGCAGGACACGAGCAGCTGAATTATTCCAGGATGCCAATCCCCCAGAGCTTCAAAAGCAGTGCGACGCCACGCTCCGGCAGCAGCTATATGGGGTGCCCGCTGTCTGAAGGGAAGGGATCTGCCTAGGTGTTTTCAACCCCTTGGTAGGGCGCCGAGGGCTCTGTGTCCCCCAGATGCCAGCTCTGCAGCGACTTTTGCAGATAATTCAGAAAGCAGACGTGGAAGCAGACTGCCCAGGGCTTTCTGTTTGCTTAACCACCGACGGAGGCGGATGGGGCTCGTTCCTGCAAACCCCTCCGCAAGAGCATTTCGGAGCAGGGAGGAATCAGGGATTGGCACGAGTCCCCCTGCCCTCTGCGGATGCCATTAGCAAGTCAATGCCTTCGAAGAAAATCCCCGCAGAAAGCCCCTGCTCAGCAGATCGCTGCTGGAGGGACAGATGGTGCACAGACCTCCTTATCTAACGCCGTCAGATGCCCGGCCTCTGCATCGCCGTCCGCTGCCAAAGAATGCTCTCCAATTTCACTGAACAGAGAAATAGCGCAGAAAATGTTTCAAAAGCCCAGCCTAGCTGCGTGTCAGGGCAAGAAAATCTAGCTGCATGGGACCCCAGGGGGCAATGCCAAGGGAGAGGAGAGCAAAGCCCCCGTGCCCGCGCCCCACGGTCGCTCCTGTCCCGAGCCCAGGGCAGACACCCGCTCCCCGCGGCGAACCGCACCGGGGCCGTCTAGACTTCCCTGCTCTTGAGGGAAGGCAAACAAAACGAGAGCACGAGAAGAATTTGCCAGACGAGCAGAATAGCTGACATTTCAAAATCCCAGATCTCGCGGGCAGAGCAGCCAAGTCATCTTCGGCTTTCCCTTAGCCCCCTCCTTCCCTCTGCACGCCCCTACGCAACAGGCTACGCTGTCCCAAAAACAGAGCAGCAAACAGACCAGTCTACATTCGGGGCAGGGGGGGAGAAAGTGCATGCATGTGTAAGAACAACACCAGAGGTATTTTTTGTTGTTCTTACACTGCTAGCAAGGAGGCAGCTCACGGAGCAGACTTATTTTATTTTGCAAGCTCCACAGGGAGGAAAGAAAATCTCTGCCGATTTAGCGCCGTAGTTAGGTAACCCCAGGTTAAAAATAAAGCCGGAGGCTTGCTGCTTCCCCAAAAACTATCGTACGTGGGGTCTCAGTAACACTTTTTTTCACTTGCAAACAATGAACCTCCTGATGAGCCGGAGGGAGCACACAAGTCGCAGCCTGGACGCGGCTCTGACTCATGGGGTTTCCTTAGTAACCCGAAACAATGGGAAAACACCGAGCACCTCCATGCCGTTACCCAAATTCTGGGGACAGCCCCAGCACCCGGCTGTGCTGGTGGGAAAAACCCCGCTAGGTGCAAAGAGGTCCCACGGAGACCGCAGGGGAGAGGAACTTCTGTGTGCCACGTGGACATGAAGGGGACAAAACCCTACAAAGACTGAGGGTTCTCAACGTCTGCCCCAAACCACGCTGTATGACCCCATTTTGCCCAGCCAGGCTGGTGGCTTTGGAGTGAGGTTGCGGTTTTGGAATGAAATGTGCTTTGTTGGGCACCTCCAGCCTCCGTGCCAGCCCCAGCCCACCCAGGACCTCCCAGCTCCACCGCTGCTTGGTGCCAGCTCCTCCAAGCCCACAGCTCAGCCTTCCTCCCCTCCACGGGGCCACCCCAAGCCTTGAGAGCATCAGGACGAGCAGTAGGAACCCCAACAAGAAAGGGAGCTGACACACTCTGCTCCCAAAAATCACATTTCCCATGGCTGGGCTTTTAATCACCCAGTTTAATGGGGCAATTCCCGCTCCCACCCAACCCAACTTCGGGGAGGCATTTCTCTGCATTATCCTGTTGTTTTCTCCCCCCCTTTCTTGACATTGCTTTCCCCCCCTCCTTATTTAATTCACTAAAATCCCCGGCGCTGCCTTTATCTGAGCAGCCGGCACCCCGCACATTCCCTCCCTGAAAAGCGCTGCCTCTAAAGCATGAAATGCGGCTGAAAAATGGCCTTTTGATGCGAGCTGGCAGCCCCCAGGCGCTCGGCCCGGCCCCCGATGGGAAAGGGCAATGAGCTCATCTCCGGCACCCGAAACGCGGGAAGGGCCCCGGGTCAGGCCGGGGACCCCGGGGCACCTCCCGCTTGCAGGATGAGTTAATGAGAAAACAGGGGAAAAAAACGTTTCAAAAGTGGATTTGGGAATACGGTGCCGGAATTTCAGAACCCCTGGGAGAGAGCGGCTTTCCCACTGCCCTGCCCATCTCCATACCTAGCACCAGCAGCAGGAAAGCACTGGGGATTAAAAAGTTGCAGTGAAGGCATTGGCTTTTTAAAAACAGCGATTTCTCCGATTCCTTATGTGTGTTTGGGGCTGGCCACGTGAAAAAGAAAACACTTAGGGTTGCCCTAGCAGCAGGGCGGGCAGGCTCATACCTCTTCTAAAAGGTGGCAAACCAGCAAATCCTCACCCTTCGTGTGGATAATTTACCCTCCGCGACTGGCGGTGCGGCCCTAAGCCTGCCTGCCAGGGCAGAAACACTGCCAAAACAAGCAGGCGAGGAAAAAAAAAGAAAAAAAGCAAAAGCATCCTCCTAGCTCAGTCATTTCTGAGCTGGCTGCACCTTTCTAACACTTCCCATGGCCACGCGAAAGGGTACTAAAAATAAAAATAGAGCAGAGGACAAAGCATAGAAAACTAAAATTAAAAACAAGTCAAATGTACAAAAAAAAGTGATTTTTTTTTCTCCCCCCTAGTTTCTGAGTACCCCCGTTTGCTATTGCGCAGCATTCCCCAAGCAAGCCACACGAGGTAACCCTGGAGAGCAGCCATGCTCATGCACCTCTGCCTTTCAGGGACAGCAGCTGGGAGAGGACGGGGCTTGGCTGTGGAGGAATTTCTCGCTGGGTCCCATCTGGTGCACAGATTTCTTCTGCAAATCTGAAAAAATCCCCCTCAACAGATGGGGACCTTTCAAAACAGAGAAGTGGAAGGCACCGTCCTCCTTCCCAGAACTTGCTGAGATCTCAGCCACACAATCACAGGGTGATATGAGTTGGAGGAGACCTTCAGGGCCACCAAGTCCAACACCAACCCAACCCACCGAGCCCCACCACTCACCCAAGACCTCAGTGCCACGTCCACACGTCTTTTGGACACCCACGGGGACAAGAACCCTACTGCAGCCCATCCCAATGCCTACCCACCCTCTCCACAAAGAAACTCTTCCTGACACCCACTCCAAACCTCCAAACTGGCACAACATGAGAGATGGCAACGGTCAGCAGAAACAGAAGGTGCTCTGGAGGTCACCTAACCCCCAAACCCTCACCGATCCCCCCAAGGAAAGCCTTACTATGTTCATGAGGGTGAGGACGTAGTTCTGGACGTGCTCCTTCCCGTGGAAGCGCACCACCGAGTCGTCCACCGCCAGCAGGACCTCGATGTTGTAGTCGTCCTTCCTGGCGTGACGCCTCTTGCGCTCCGCCTCGCCCAGCCGCTCCTCCAGCAGCTCCAGGGAATTGGGGAGCTCGCCCACCCGCACTCCAGGCACTGAGAAGGGGGCAGAAGGAGAAAAAGAAGAGTTGAGGAGACACAGCACGGACCCTGCAGTGATTTGGGGGCTGAACGTGGCACAAAGTGACTTTCTGGCCCCGGAGGAGGTGGTGGAGAGGAGAGTTTTGTGGTGTGGGTAGCAAGCACATGAAGACGCGGGGAACACATGCTGCCGGTGGTTCACACCACTTAAAGAGACTCAAATAGCCTGGAAAAGCCCCAGATTGCCCCCAGAATGAGTTGTGGGAGTGCTGCAAAGCCAAAAAGAAGCTCGTGATGCTGGGGGATGGGCAAGTCCTCATGGTATAGAAACAAGGTGATGGGAAGGCACCTTCCTGGAGCACCCCCCATCCTGGCATGGCCAGGGATTTGTGCAAATTGCAGGAAACCCTTCTGCTTGCAATTCCCAGGTCTGCTACTCGTCCTGGCTTCCCAGGGCTGATGCAACCACTCTCATACCTGGTCCCAGCCAGAGGCTAATTGCTGGGTTAATTGATGGAGACGAGCTCCGGGCCCTACCTTCGGCGCGGAGGTCCTGCCGGATGGCCGAGCGGCGGTACACCACATGGGCCCTCCCGCGCGCCTCCGTCTCCTGCTGCCCCCGCTCCAGCGGCTCAATGAAGAACTCGGTGCTGTCCGTCCGAATCAGGCCGGCCTGCACAAAGCGATGAAACAGAGGAAAAAAGGGAAAAAGGGGAAAAAGGGTTGTTGTTGTTTGTTTGTTTGTTTGTTTTGTATGCATGGATACACATGCTTACTCAATATATTCATAAAAGACTGGTGTAGGGCAAGGAAGGGGAAAAGACATCCTGAATGAACAGGATGTCCTGCTGCTACCCCACCGTGTCGGTTTAAGGTCAAAAGCCCATGATAAACCATCGCTACCCCACGTCTCCTCCTGGCAGCGGAGCTGCCTCACCACATGGTTGGACGCCACAAGCAGTAATTTTGGAAGTTACATCATGTTCGTTCTGTGATTCATGGGGTGAGCTTGCTGTTTCGGGGCTAAACGGGTTTGTTCGACCACTGCAACATTCGGGAGAGCCATCCTACAAAGATGCCCTATGCCTCCACCTTGCCCTGTGCATCCATCCAGCTTTAAGTGCCAGCCAAAAATCACCGCATGCACTGGAAATAATCCATTACAAGATTCACACATGATGAACCTTAATTTCTTCCATAGATGGGAAGAAAAAAAAAAAAAGACGTGGGGAAAACCAACCAAAAAAAACCTGACCACACTTCGAGTTATGCCCTTTCTATGGCTCTAAAGCTCCTTCCCTTCTCATCAACCAGAAGTTCCTCTGCCTCCTTCTCGCTGCCAGCGGTCACAGGCTCCCACCCAGCTCTCCCCACACACATCCCCATCCCCAGGCCACATCCAGATGCCACCAGGAGGGAATGTGGCCGTTTTGCTGGTGCTACTGACTGCGATTGCAGCAGGGAGGAATGAAAATAAATACTCATCCTTGCCCGGGAAGCGTTTGGAAATGAATGCAGGGGAATCCCTTCAGCCGAGAAGCTGGAAAGCGTTACGAGTCCGACTACCTCCCAGACCAGGGAAAGATGAATGAGATGGCAAACACCATTGGAAACATTGTCCTGGCTACCAAGTGCTCCTAATTAACGCCAAGCTCCCACAAAACCTGCCTGGCCGTCAGCCCGAGCGCTCCGTGGCGCAGGCAGCACCTCCAGCCCGATGGTTTTTGGAGATCCCTCGGCTGAGGACAAGGTGGGACGCGGCCATGGGCGCTGAATTTGCTGGCACCCATCGCACAGACGCCTGGTTGCTCCTCCAGAGCTGCCTGCCGTTGAATCCCTGCCTGGAAAGCGCAGCAGGACGTATGGATGTGTTCCTAGAGCAAAGCCTCCCACCGTATGTACCTACTGGAGTACTCATCAAGGTTATTGGCACAGCTCTCTTCATCAAATAAAGATACGGAGACGTGCTGCACGGCCCAGCATGGGGCTGGGCTCTGCCAACACCAGAGCCTGCTTGGGCCACCCGGTCCCCCTTGTGTCCCCGCGCTCGCCGTGGCATCAGCCAACCTGGCTCCGGCACGCTTCATCAAATTTCCTGCTCCACTTCAGTTTTATTAGCTGCTGAACTCCTCTGGAAAGCAGGTTTGGGTATTTTTTTCCTCCTTCACAAGGAATTTCGCCATGCTCAGCCGTGTCAGGCTCAATGTGCCTGACACACGCACCTCAGGCCCTGCCCGCCACACGTCCAGGCTGGCTGCCCCCAGGGGACACGGGGGGGCCCCCAGGCCACCAGGGTAGGACGTGACCAGAGCCCACCCCACCACCCCATGCGGACAGGGACGAACATCTCAGGTTCAACCAGGAGCACTAGTCAAGACAAGACGGACCCAAGGGGAGCCAGCCCGCAAGCCACGTCCAACGACAGTTGGGCAGAGGCTCTAAAACATTCAGTTTTACCCCCAAAAAACTGAAATTACACATGACCTGTCAAAGAAATGCAGCATCTTGGCTATCTTCGCACTTCTCCAGCCCCTCAGGTTTCGGGCATGGGGTTTTATAGCACCCATTCCCCGTAGATCTAAAAGGGGAAGCTCTCACCGTGAAGAGCTTTCTTTTTCAGGCATACACCTGCCCGACGTCGCTACCGCCAAGGACGAGAACAACAAAAGTGTTTTATACACCGAATTTCAGAACCCCCCCCCTCCACCAATGTGAGCCAGCACCGTTTGTCATCCCACAGAAGAAGGCAGGCACCCACTCCTTCACACGACAAGCCGGCAGCTCGGAGGGCAGAGCCCCGGGCAGCCGCCCCAAGCATTGCAAACACGCTCGGATTCCGCACGCCTGAACGCGCTGACCATTTCCCACCGACGGGCGCCAGCTCCCCGCGCTTCCAGCTGGCGCATCGCTGCACACGCGGGCTGCAGAGGTGCTTCTGCCACCCCAACACTCCCCCTGTTTCCCACAGGAGATGCCGGCCGCTGGATACGGCTCTCCCCTTCGAAATCAATTCCACAAGGAAAAGGGAAAAAAAAATATATGTTTTTGGAAGAAAACCCGGCAAAGTCACCTCTGCCAGCACACAGAGGGCTTGGGGAGGATGAGGGCTTTTTTCCAGCGATGGCAGAAAGGAGCTGGCCTCGTGCCAGCGGGACCCCCAAGCACCCCTCAATGCCCCCCAGCAGCTCCTCCCTGTCCCCAAGGGGTAAAAACTCCCCCGGGACCTCAGGAAATTCTGACGCCTCCCTGCAGCCAAACTGTGGAAAAATTAATAAACCCCGCTACGCTCAGCCAGAGAAGCAAACAGCGTGGAGAACGGGGGAGCAGAGACGTGCATATGGATTTTTCCTACGCGCTTCACACTTAATTTGGACAAAAAGTCCCAGAAAACGGCACTGCATAAAGGCACACCATGCTCCACACCCTTTGCATCCAGGGGTCACACGGGGAGAGGGGCTTTGGGCAGCAGCATGGCAGCAGGGATGGAGTCTTCCTCCATTAACTGCTGCTCCTGAAGGCTCCTGCTGCCACCCCATTCGAGGGAAATGGGGTCAGAAAACATTATTTGTAGGGTTTGTAGCTTTAATTCAGTATGATTGACTGCGGGGAGCAAAACACAAGCACGGTGCCCATAGAAAATAACCGAAATAATTCTTTGCCCTTTTCCCCAACAAAGGATGCGAGATGCACAACCAAAGGGCAGAGGAAACACAAAGCTGGCAGGCGCCCCGCTGCCAACAGCGCAGCCCCGATTGCTCCGAATTCTTCTCCCCATGAAAGTCACGGCAGCCCCAGCTCGAGCTCGGCCACACGCTGCTAGAGGAAAGCCGGGTTGCCTGCAGCGAGATGCGTCTGCTGGGGGAGATTTTCTGCCGAGCGCTGCTTTAGCGTTTAGGAATTCGGTGGCTTGGATCAGCTCTGAAACCGTGTTTTGGAGGACAGCATCTTCCCACCCGGCTCGCAGGAGAAAGGCAGATTTGCCCGCGTGGGTGCCTGCAGCAAACAGCAGACGGGGAAGGTGCCATGGGCTTGGCATCTCCAAAAAAAAAAAAAAAAAATCAGGTCATTACATGGCTAAATGTGGATTTAGGAAAGGCTTAATTTGCACTGTCTTTTTCAAGAAATGTTTTTTTTTCCTCATTATTTATAATCTCAGTGTCTGTTTATACACAGCATAATCTCTCCGTGTACACATTTGCAATGTCCCAGAGCACTCTGCCCAACCAGAACGGAGCGGTCCCGCGCCTCCCACGCGCGCCATCCCGGGACTGGAAAAGCAAAAGATGCTCGAGGCGGACGCAGCCCCCAGATCCCACCATCCCCTCACTCGCCGTGCCACCGGGAATTATATTTGCATGCAAGCTACATTATAAAACCAATTCCCAATGCAGAGGCAGCGCTACTGGTTGCTTGCCGGAGTCATAGGAAATATCTCCAAAGCTTTCAAGTGTGTCCAAATTCACCAGCCCCAGCAAGATCTGGGTCACGGAGAATTTTCTGCAATTTCCCAGCCTCGTCAGACTCAAAGGAGAAGCTTCCAAAATTGTGGATGATGAGCTAAAATTGCTGGCAAAAAATAAACTGCTGGATGTATGTGAAATATTTATTTCTAGCCCTGCTGCTCTATCATTTCTGCTTGTATAGTAACACCACGCGCTGTATAAAAAGAAAGGAATGCCAAATTGTTTGTGCTAGCAGCCAAAAACAGCTGAGGAACTGCCAGAATAAAACAATAAAAAAAGAAGAGGGGGGAGCGAAATAAGTTTAGTGCAACCAAATAGTAACCTGGGAAGCAATACCAGGAGAAAATAGCAAGCACTGTCATGGAAAATGAGGATTGAATTGGGCTAAATTGGCTCGAAGGAAGTTTGAAGAGCAGTGATTTGAGGTATAAAAAAAATAAGGAAAAGTTTTTAAAGCGCATCAGAAATAGGAACCCCACGGGCAGGTTGGAGGCTGGGGATGAAAAGGGAACACAGCCTCACAGCATTGCTGGATCATGCTCACCCCGCTGTCCTGAAAGATCTGAACCTATGAGCTATAGCCAAAAACACCAAGGTGCTCCCCAAAACGATGCTCGGAGGAAGCAGGAGCACACCCCACCTCGGTTAAGAAGCGGGACACGTGGATAAGAGCCCCCAAAGCCAGCATGGGGTGAGTGGGGAC
>CM021770.1:3145037-3166072 GCA_011076525.1 Nettapus auritus | reverse complement strand
AAGAGTTCACCCAAAGCCCAACTGCAACCCCTCCAAGAAAGGATTTAGGGTCCTGGTCCCATAGCTCGGTGAGAGCAAGACCCGTGAGGGCATCTCTCTTCCCGAATTCCTGCGGTACCTTTTGGTGGGAATTGAGATTTGCAGCCTCTGATTGTCACTAATAAATGAACAGTGCTGGCAGGCGGACAGGGCTGGGGATGGAGGGGTTTCCTCCCCCCCTGGAGAGCCTCGGGTTCCCACCCCCCAGCTCCCCAAAATAAAGGGCCGCAGCCAGCAGGCTCGGTGAGCGAGGATGACCTCATCCCTCAGACATGCCGGGCCGCGATTAGATTAAAACAAAATATTTACTGCTGCAGCATCGGTGGCAGAAGGCGCGCGCGGGGGGAACGCAGCCCCGGCCTCCAGCCTCCACGGGCGGCGTGGGGCCTGCAAACACAGCCACGCGGGGCAGGCCTGAGGAGACCCCCAAGGAATTCCCAAGCAGGGAAGCGGCTTTGGGCACCGTGCTCTGCTTTTGTCACACCGATGGTGCAGGAAGAAGCCTTCCTGGGGGGCTGCTAAGTCACCTTTCCCTAAATCCTCCATCTGGAGGCTGGAGGCTGCCATCCCACCATGCCATAATGTAAGGAAGGAACAAGTCTGCAAGCCCTTGGGAAAGACGGGTCGACCCCTGTTCCAGGGTGGGGGCTTCAGCCTCCACTCCGGCCCTTCCAGGTGTGGTCAAGGCCTCCCAGGAGGGTCCCGGAGGCTCTGCGCCCACCAAGGATGGCTGCTGAGAAGCATGAGCCCTGCTTGTGGAGGCAGGCACGTTGTCCGGAGGCTGGCTGCCCCCAGGCAGGACCATTCCTGCCAGATCCCTCTCTAATCCCTGCTTAAAGACCTCCAAAGCTGGAGGCAGCCTCCACGAGACCCTGGGACAAGTTTCTTGTTTCGTTTTCCATGCTAGTTTTTCACATGGGCTCCGTGGGATGGTTAGGGTGGGAAGGGGCCCTTCAAACCAATTCAGCTTATAGGCACGGACATCTTCCACAAGATGCGGTTGTCCAACCCAACCACGAACCCTTACAGTGCCAGGGAGCCAAGCTGCGAGCCTGGAGATGGGAAACAAGGTCAAGGAGATTTATACCAACAGCCCTGGGCAGCTTCCAGACCCTAGTGGAAAAGGAGAAGGGAAAAAGTTGCTCTCCTTCTAGGAACCACTGCTCCGGCCGAGAAAGCATGGTTTGGAGAGAGACCCCTGCGGCGAGCGCCTGCACCCAAAATATTTTAGGGGGATGCTCAAAGGCTGCAACCCCGATGGAAACACGGGGCGGCAGGGATTGGGAGGAGGTGTGGGAGATATGGTGCCCATCCCAGACCTGACACCAAGGTGATGGGCTCCGGACCAAGATGCACAGGGAGGTATTTATCCACAAACAGATTAACAGGCTAACTTCCTAAATAAATACAAAAGAACCCAATAAATCAATGCGATGAGCCAGGCTAGCTTCGCACAGCCTCCCTGAGGATACGCCTTCTCCTTTATATGCGCCGACCGCATTATTCATTTTTAATCATCCTTCCGCTAAAGTGAAACTTACTGGTGTGTAAAACCCAAATCTGTGGCTTTTTTTTCTCGCCTTCAGGCCAGCCACTGAGCACTTCCCGTCCCCCTGGGGCCTCGCTCATCCTCACAGCCACTTATCGTTCTGGCACGGCCACTGCCAGCTCGCCAGCAAGTCCCACAGAGCTGCCTCACTGCTTCCAATCTTCCATCTCAACCTGGGAAAAATCAATTTTTCATTTGCACAGGGGCCAGAAAACAGCTTTTTTGCCCCCAGTATGCAAGGAAACAGCAAGGAAAAGCTTTTTCAAGCCCACGGCCTCTACAATGCCCCCAACTTTTGATTTTTGCAATCGCTCCTTTTAATGGATGCAGTCTGGGGCTGCTCGTGCATGGCATTTATTTTTAGTTTTCTGAGCCCTGGCTCTGCAGAAGCATCTTAATTGCTATTCTTTTGCTGGAAAATGAAACACAGATGCGCTCGCCGCGCCGAGGTCCAACAGCCTCCCTGAGCGACGCGAAAAGGAAAACACGGGAACCTCCAAGGGAGCTGCTGGGTCAGGGCTGCTTCTCCAGCAGTCAAATAAATTAAAATAAAAACAAAAATTAAAATAAAAACAAAAATTAAAATACACATCTATTTGATAAAATAGAGAGGGACCCACTGCCCCCATCGATGTGTGATGAAGGACCAAGTGAGAGGTCCAGCCCATGGACAATGCAGCTTTGCAGCTCAAAGCCCCTTTCCCCAGGCTACTTTATTTAACGGGAGGTTCATGGGGGGAAGGAAAGGGTCCTTGCTCCCTTTCTCCCCCCTTAAGCAGAGAATTTATCAATTTATCTATTTTCTGACAGATCTTTTCTTTCTACAAAGGCAGAGCTGGGTGTGAAGGGATGAAGACGGCACAAGCGGAGCCTGATGAAAGCAACTTTCCTCTACAGGAGAAGCGAAAGGAGAAAAGAGACCAAATTAAAGAAAATGGGAAAAATAATAAACACACCTTTACCTCCCGTGGCCAGGAAGGACCACTTAGCCCCGCCAGCAGTTATAACTTCATCATAACTCATTACAGGCAGGCGTCTTCCTTTTAATTACGCCTTTGGGACTGGAATAACGATACCAACAAATGTTAATAACAAGAAGTACGGGAACGGCAGCTCAGCAAGGAGCAGCACACATGAGCAAGCAAATTCCCTAGCACAGCAACATCTGCGTGTACCTATTTTCCCTGGCAGGGCTCACTTGCCCTGCTCATGAAGGAAGCTGCGGTCCCCTTTTCAAAGCACGGGGGCCCACCTCCACCTCTCCCAGCCCTGCTACCACAAAGGCCACGTTCAGCGACACAAATAGCTTTTTTTTTTTTTTTCCACGGGCAGATTTGGGGCGTTTTCCTCCAAGTTTCCATGCCCCACCCTGGCCCACGCGTGCATCCCGCGTGGGCACACCTCGAAGCACAATTTCCCTCCCATTTCTTTGCGCTCCTCGCCAGTGCCCTGGGTCAGCTCACCTTCCCAGCTGCCCAACATTTTTAGGGCTTTATTTCAACAGTGATGTTCCCACCCCCCAAATAAATAGGGAACACTCATTTTTTCACATCCACTCTCATTCATACCCGCTCGGCCTTTTCCTTCCAGTCGATTGTTTCTGCTTGAAATCACTTGTTATGAAGGTGGGAAAGCAGAAAGAAGCCTTTGAGCCCCCCAGTGCAGGTGATGCAAATCTCCAGCCTTCATTACCCAGATTAAAGGGCTGGGGGTCCAAAGCAATTAAAAGCCTGCCTAATTAAGCCCCTGCTCAGCCTGTCTGCTGGTTATTAGGCAGGGTTTTGTGGGGGGCAAATGGGCAAGAGAAGGTGCAGCCGTCCAGCGCGTTCCATTATTCCCTGTGAGCCCATTCCCATCGCTAAAAAATGAAGAGAAAACACCCAGCTGGGACAAAATATTTTTGCATTTAAAAAGAAAAAGGAAAACCAAAACACCCGGTCAAGTCAGAAATAAAACACCGTCAAGGGAACCTTTGGGGAAGTGGGGCTCTCAAACTGCAGCAGGAACCATGCCAACATAAAAAAAAAAATAATCTCTTGCTATTTTTAAATTTTTTTTTTTCCACCCTCTGCTTTTTAATTTCTGCTGTCTGCACCTCCTGCCACTGGCAGCAGATGAAAGTGGCTGCTGGGGCAGACGGAGTGTGTGCTGCTGCTCTGGTACCCCGCATCCGGCCCTATGGTCCCGTCCCATCCCACTCTTGCCCTCCCCAGAGCCCTGCCTGCAGGGAAGGGGTGCCCGACTGAGCACCCTTTCTTCATTAACTCCATTTTGCATCTAATCATCGAATTAAAAATCAATCTTGCAGCATTGATTATGCCTGTAAGCGTATTCCAGATGTATATCCCACCGTCCTGATGCTCAGAGGCAAGGCTCCCACTCACCCCCTGCCATCTCACCGCTGAACCCCAGCCCCATCCACAGCTGAAAATCAGGAAGAATAAGTAAATACACCCCAAAACTAAACATCCCCGGATGTGCAAGGACCATGGCCTCTGTGAGTCCCAACCCAGGCTGCAAAGGTTTGGGTCTGTGTGTATACGTAGCCGTATATATCAGGGTACAAGGGCTTGGGTCCGTATGCATACAAACCCATACGTGTGTGTGGATATAAATATATATTAGTGTATCTCTATAACCATACGCACCCACGTCATGCTCACTGTTAGGCACTTGTCCGACAGCTTTTTGTTTAATTTACACCACTTTTATTGCGTCGTGAAGAACCCCCTCAATTCTTCTCCTGAAGGTAGTAGCTTCGGGGCTATCCCCTCCCTCCCTCTCCCCATCATTTTTTTTTTTTTAATTATTTTTTTTTCAGGGGGGAAACAGTCTATTTTCCTGAAGGCAGCATCCCTCCTCGTCCCCCTACACCACGTCCCCACGGCTCTGCGCCCGCCAGCGCCCGCGCAGCCTCCGCAGCGGCTCCTCGTCCTCCGGCCCCTCCAGCTCGGGGAAGCCCAGCCGGTCCAGCACCTCGTAGACACCGGCCACTGCTGCCACCTGGAAGCAGAGGAGAGAGGTTGAGGCGGTTTTGCCCCCTCCACCCGTCCTCCAACCCCATAAGTAGGACGGGGAGCAGCGGCCGCTGCGTCCCCAAGCCGGGAAGAAGCACAGACCACCGCCTGTGTTGCACCGACCCCTCCCCGAGCTTCCCCCTGCTTCCCCCAGCTGCTGCATGGTTTTATAAGCAGCTTTATGGTTTGTTAGCTTTGGCACCCCTCCGGAAAAGAACTTACAATGTCGCCTTGTTGATGTTTTTTTTTTTAAAAAAAAAAAAGAACTGAAAATGCAAAGCTTGTGCTGGAGCACCGCGTGGAGCCAAAGGCTCTTTTGATGCGCGGTGGGGCGCACCTCCTCCCTGAAAACAGGGGCATAGGAGGCAGGTTTAAGCCCAGGATGAGGAAAAGAGCAAAATTTCTTCCAGAACAATGCAGCTGGTGGGGATTTCTTGGATTTGAGGTCTTCCCCCTCCTCCAGCAAGGTGTGCCTTGAGGAGCGAGGCTGGGGTCAAGGAGCCAGAGCAAGAGGAGGGACAAGGAGCATCACAGTGTGTTTTGCACAACAAAACGTGATAAAAAATGAAATATGGTGTGCTTTGTAAGGTCGTCCCCATGCAAACATACAGGATACAACCTCCTGGACCTGGGCTAGGAGGAGGACCTGGCACCAGGAATATTTCCCAGCACAAATTAGGGGCACAGGACAAGGCACAAGGCTCTTCCAGCTCACCGAGGTGCAGCATTTTCCTAAAACCCTCCGTGTCTCCATCCAGGTAGGCTAATAAACAGTTTATTTAGGATGCTGTATTGCAACCAGAGCTTTCCCAGCCCTGGGATCGCTCACAGCTGGTGTTTTGGGCTGCGATGAGAGGTGACAGTGGGCTGGATCCAGTACCCATTGCACGTGCATGATGATGGCACGTGCAGAATAACGGCTGAGAACGGAGGCACCTTCCTATCACACCAAACTGGTCCGAAAAGCCCGACCTCGCGCATCCAGAGGCTGAAGGGCCGCTGCCAGGAGTCCTTCTTCTCCAGGTGCAGGTAGGCGTTGAAGAGGATCAGGTAGATGTAGCGCTCCAGGTACTGCAAGCTCCGCAGCCGCAGCAGCCGCCGCTCCTGCTCATCCTTGCCCGACCGCCCCTGGAAGTGCAAGGACAAAAAGAAGCTTAGCAGCCTAAACTCTCATCAGGCTGTGGCTTCCAGCAACATAAAAAGCTTCTCCTTTTACCCCACAGCCCTCAAAAATAGAGGAGGTGTTGCCATGCCCGTGCCCAGCATCCTGCCCCTCTCCAGGCGGCAGCAAGGCAAACTGCTCCAGCTTTCATTTATTTTTGTTTTTTCCCCACCTTTACAGCCCTGTTCATGGCAGGATGGTGAGATCAGGTCTGCCCTGGGAAAAGACATTGGTGTACACACCAATATTTGGGTAGAGTGGATCCTGATGTGGCTTCTGTGAGTGTTTCTAACCCTGCTCGAAGCCCAGAAGTAGGAGGTGGAGAGGACAACGACTGGGTTAAAGACCACAACCAGCATCAGAGCAATGTGGCCCCGCAGAAACAACCAATAAACCAAGGAACCTAACAAAGATTGTTATCCTTACAGAGTTTATCCCAAAAAACACTGCAGCAAACCCAGGACAGCTCTGCAGCAGCCAGGCTGGGAGGAAGCAGGCGGCTCTCTGCTGTCGGCTCCTGCCGAGGAAACCTCCCCAAACAACACATCTTCCGGCAGCGGAAGGAATGCATCAACCTATTTTTTCCTCCTGGGTTGGGATGGGAAGGGCTAGGGAGGAATCCGAGCCGAGCACCACACATTTTCCTTCCCTCCCGACCGTCCTAATCCTGCGGAGCATCCCCTGCAAGGCCCTGAAAGCTGCTCCCACCCACCCGAGAGCGAAACAAAGAGCAGGATGCAACCCAAACCCACTTTGCAAAGCCCAGAAGGGGGATTTGGGTGCCTGGAAGCACACCCACTTCTTCCAGCTTGCATCTGCCAGCCAGAGCAGAGATGTCCCCACGGAGCCTGCCCATCCCGGGCTCACTTTTGGGGGAAAAAAAGCAAAAAATAAAAAATAAAAAAAGCAAGCATTTGCACATGCCCTCTTCAAGGTGGCGATAAAAGGCTCTTCCTACGGCAGGGGAGCAGGGCAGCGGATGGCTCCCTGCTTATCTCCCTTCCCCATCAGGCCGGGCTGGACGCAGCTGGCCGGGAAACAGGATGCGGCCCAGGAACACCCCTGCGCTGCTCCTCGCTGCCAAGCACCGGCGAGAGGGGCAGGGAGGTCACGGGAACGGGCAGGCGTCTTCCGAAAAATATCGCTGCTCAAAAATGGGAGCAGCTCCCCGCCAGAGCCGGAGGAGCCAGCGGGGATGGGAGGAGAAGGGGACGGAGCGGCCCTGCCCTCTGCCGGCTGCGGCGCCGGGACGCGGCACGGCGAGGGATGCTCGGGGTGCTGGACCACCACGACCCCGTTACCTTGGATAAGGGACCCCAAAGGGTGAAAAGAGCACCAGCACCTGAACTCTCTGCTTTCCGTTCAGCCCCCCTAAAGCAGCTGTGGTGAGCGCCGAGAGCGCACGGGAGCCCTCGGGCTGTGCTGGGTTGTCCCACAGCATTTGGGAAACCCATGGAAGAACCCAAAAGCCACCACCGAAGGAGCCCCAGCACCCTTCTCATGACAAATCCCACAGCTTCAGCCGGAGAGTCCGCCCTGCTCCGGCATCCAGCCGTCCTCCTGGGGTCCCCAAAATGGAAAGGGGCCCAGGGGTGTTGCTCACCTGCCGGTAGGTGCAGATGATGATTTCTCGGAGGTGGTAGTGCATGGGCGTCATGGTCTCGCTGACTGTGTCCAGGGCCATGTCCACCTCCTTCTTCATCCGGTGGCCGTCAGGCAGGAGCTGGACCACCTTCATCACCACCTGGAGTGGGGACAAAGCAAAAGGGGCTTCACCTGGAGCCCCCAACACAACCTCCCCATGCCCATGCTCCCCTCCTGCCCCAGGGGAGGACCTACTCCCTCCAGGCAAGGAGGGCTGGCGCGTCGTGCAGGGCTCAGGGGACCCTACAGCGTGCGGCCACGCCGGCTGCAGGACTCACCTCGAACTCCCCCTTGGTGTACTTGGCGTCGGGCACGCTCACAATCTCATCCTCGCTTGCCTCGGGGATGCCCTGCAGTGGGGCAGAGAAGGATGGGGCATTAGGTGCATGAGGGTCCAGCCCCCTCAGCCCCCCTCCAGCCGGTACCCACAGCGCAGTGCCAGAGCACCAGGACGGCGATGACCATGGCCGTGGTGGTCCGGCCCCGGCCGCTGGCGCAGTTGAAGACGAAGGCTGCCCGCGAATCCTCGGCCAGGGTGGTCTTCATCGCCTCCAGCAGCCGGTCAAAGTCCTGCCGAGGGCAAAGGCAGGATTTAAGGAGGGTGCTGCCCCCCGCCCGCCCAGGCTCGAGGACAAGGTGACACAGCCGGTACCTGCTCCTTGGGAGCGCAAAAGTCGGGGATGGGGATGCGCCGGTAGGTCAGGCCCGGGCAGGTGCTCTTGTGCTGGTTAAAGATCTCCTGCGTAGTCAGGCAGCTCTTGAACATCTTCATCTGCTTCTCCGCCTCCAGGTAGACCTCCAGCCACTGCTGCGACTTCAGCAGGTCGCCCTTCAGTGTGGACTCAAGCTTCTGCAGAGGATGGAGGGACCCTAGCCTTCACAACACCAGACCCGCTCCTCGTCCACCTCATCTCCTGATTTTATTTTTTTTTAATACCCTCTCAACCACTCTGCAGCCAACGCAGACCCACATTCCAAGTCCTGGCCACCACTTCTGCCCAGGGACCGTGGCACCGCAATCCTCCCGGACCCCACGGAGCTCCTCCATACCACCAGGGTGCTGCTGGCAGCTGAACCCTGCTCCCTGCCCCAAAAAAGCCCCAAAAATGAGCTGTGAGGGCTGAGGGACTAACAAAGCCCGGTTTCCCTGTGCACATCTCTCACGAGAGCTCTGCAGAGGGGAAGATGCCTTTCCCTCAGCGGGAACACGACCTACGCCTCTGTCCCACATCCAGCTATTTATCTGCAAAAAAACTCGCAAGAATGGAAAACGAGGTCAGATTTAGCTCAAATGGGCCAGAGGGCAAAGTTTAGAAGCGCAAAGAAGAGGAAAGGCATGACAGACAAGGAGATCAACAGCACCAGCCAGGATTGGTGCTAGGGAGCATCCTCCATGCACCCCCTGGTGCTTTGTCCATCGTCCCTCCTGCCCCGAGGCAGAATGAGGCACCCCAAAACTCCAGGCTCACCTCCAGCTGCTCCGGCGTGGAGGCAGGCACAGGGACAAGCTCGTCGAGGCTCCCCGGCTCCCTGAGCATGTAGACCTGCTCGTTCCCCTCCAGCACCACCTCCTCCCGCAGGTTGACCCACAAGATGCGCGAGTGCTTCCTCTTCGCGTCCGTCAGGTACCGCAGGACGCTCCCCAGGGTCTAGGGCGAGGGGTGGCCGAGGTGAGGGGATGGCACCCGGAGAGGTGGCCCTGCCCCGTGTGCGGTGCGTGCCCCTCACCTTGGAGCTGGGCTGCGCCGTCCCGTAGACGGGCATCTTGGGCACCCGTCGGAAGTTGGCCACGCTCATCTCCTTGATGGTGCTCAGCACGTCCGGGCAGAAGCGTTCGTCCGCCACCTGCAGCGGGACGGACAGTGCTGAGCATCCTGTCCTCGCCGAGCACATGGACCTGGGGACCCCCAAAACTCCCCTCCTGCCCTGCCACGGAGCAACCCTGCTCCTCCCACCCCGCCAAACCAATCTGAGGTCGGGCACCAGGCCGGGTACTCACCAACACCCGCGCCCCCTTGGCCAGGAGGTCCCCAGGGACGGCGAGCTCGAAGGAGCCGATGTCCACCTGCAGCCGGTACAGCTCGGGGTGCCGGCACATCCACCTGCTGAAGCTGAGGGCAAAGCCCAGGGGGTACTGCCGGCGGGGGGCCGGGGGGGCACGCCGTCAGCCTGGGCTCGCTCCCCCTGCCCAACACCTCTCCGCCTCCGTGCGCTTCCGAACCCCCCGACGTTCCTGGCCACGTCAGCTCAGAGGTGGCCCCGCCAGCCGGCGAGGAAGGCGGGCAGCCCTTACCTGCTCGTGAAGGTAGTAGTTGAAAGCAACCAGGTAGAAATAGCGCTCGAGGCTCTGCTGGACCCTCTGGAGGAAGTGTTCTTTGGCATTGCCCCCCTGGAAGCAAGCGCGGGTGGCGCTCGTCACGGCCAGCACCGAGCGGGAGCAGGAGCCCCTTCTCCTGGAGCCCCGCACAAGCTGGCACAGACGAGCAGCAAGCAAACTGGCCCAAGGCATTTTAAAGCAGTCATTTTGGGGGAAAAGGAGATAGAAATCCCACTGAAATCCCTCAGAAGGTTTTGTGGTGTTTTTTTTTTTTTTTTTTTTTTTTTGCGTATTTACACTAACCTCACCAAGTTGTTTGCTTGGAAAGAAACAGCTTCCAAACGAGGAGAGGGGTGAAAAACCTACAGAACCCTATCTGGAACAGTTTTTGCTGCTTTTTTTGTTTAGTTTTAAAATGAAACATTTCAAGTTTTTCCACACCGAGTGATGCTTAGAGCCATAAATTTGCATTTCGGATCAAACAAAGCCTTCCCCTTCACCCAGGGACGCGCCGGGAGCGGGTCCAACAGGACACGAGCTGCCTGCCTGTCCCGGAGAGACAATGTCCAGACGCTGACAGAGAGCAAAACCCAAAAGGAGGGGGGCTGATCCACGCAAGGTGCTCACACCACCCCAGATACCCCTATGGCCGAGATGCTCCGGCTGCTGGCTTTCCCCAGGGGCTGCCAGGTGTCCTGCTGGGGACGCAGGCTGGGAACCTGGGGACTTTCTGCAGTTCGGAAACCACCCGACCTCGACTTCAGGGGCCATGTACGCCCAGTCCTCCTTCCCCGCAAGCAAAACCTGTCCTAGACACAACAGGAACCCTGAAATTCAGGAGGTGCACTGCTGGGTATCTTCCCCTGCTGCCCGGGTGGACCCCTATGTCGCCGAGGCAGTGGCATAGATTCACGAGTATTTATTGACTCGATATCTGCAAGATGAAGCCGTCCCGCTGCCATCTATCAGGATTTATCTCCGTCTCAACACAAAGCCCAGGAGGACGGAGCTGTGCCAGGGTTGGACCGGGGAGAGCAGGGTACAGCCAGGATGCAGCCAAGCATCCCACCCCAGCCCCTGCATCGCACCTACCGTCGCGCCAGGACCCAAATCTCTGCTTTTTCCACCCAGCTCGGGGCAGTTCTTCGTGGGATAAATCCTCCGTGCCTTTCCTCTCTGCCTCTCCCCCCACCCACATCCCTCCCCCCGGCACATTTTCCTGGCCCCTGGCCATTGTTTAAACGTGCTCTCGCTAGTGCAGACTTCAAATAAACACTCCTCTCGGCTAATTTACGGCAATCCCCGGCCATTTGTTTTCTGCCTTCGAGGAGGACAAGGAGCAGCCCTCCCCGGTGTGAGGAGAGGGTCACCCGGGGCACCTTTCACCCCCAAAGCACCCAGCCTGGGCACCCACGGGTGCCCCCATGGCTGCACCTACACCTGGCCCCGTGGCCGAGCGACCACAGCTTCGTGCCATCGCCTGAAAGGCACCAAATGGACCTAAATCCACCCTAAAAAAGGAACTAATAGGGGGAAATGTGGGTTTTCCGGCTCTAGCAGCTCATTCATCCATCACTCAGATGGAAAAAATCGCCTCCAGAAAGGCTGGAAGGGAAGTTAAAAGATGAGCCAGGTGCACCTGGGGTCTGCACCGCCTCCACCGGCCAAGAGCTGGCTGGGACAGGCAGGCGAGATGCTGGACATCAACCTGGCAGTTCTCCAGTTTCAGAGATGACAAAATAATATTTTATGATATTTTTTTGGCCCAAGGGCATCTTCCAGAGGCAACGGTAATGCCCAGGAAGAGCGGATTTCCCCAACTTTACAGCCCTCAACTGAAAAAAAAAAAAACAAAACGCAACGGACCCCAACCTTCCAGGTTCGCCTGTCCCTGGGACGCTTCCAGGGCGCAGGAAGTCTCAGATTTCCACAATTTACATTCTTCCCATCGGCTCACAGAAACATTTCTGTAAATTACTGCTGCCAAGTGGCCGAGCCATCCTCTAATTGACGGCTCGCTAACGAGGGCCCCCAGCTGACACCCCAGGGTTCGGCGTGGCGCAGTGTTGAGCGGGGAGATGTTGCTCCTCACCCCCAAGAGCCATGCAGGCGGTGGTACCTGGGTCTGGCGGTCTTCCCCAGTCCCTTCCAGCTTCTTCTTGGCCTCATGGACGGCTTCCTTCACGTCATGCATCTCCGAGCAGAAGGCGATCGCGCTATCCACCTTGCATGGGGAGAGTTGGTCAATGGAGCCCTCCTTGCCCACCCAGAGCTCTTTGGGGGCCTTGCAGCTCCCCGCTTACCTCCTCCACCATCTGCTGCCCTTTGGGAACCACCTCGATGAAGCTCTGGATCACCCGAAACCTGGCCCTCGATGATGTTTTGGCTGGCGGCTGGGGGCTGCCCACAGGGACAGGAGGGAAAATTAAAGAAAGGGGGGCATCAAACCCATGCCCACAGGGGTCACCCCATGGCCCCGGGGACAGTCCCTGCTTACTCGGGCTTCTGCGTGGCTCCCCGGTGGTGGAGCAGGACGAGGGTGCCCATGGCCATGGCCAGGTTGGTCCTGCCCACTCCGGTCTGGCAGCTGAAGAGCAGTGCTGGGGGGGGTCTGCTGGGGTCCCGCAGCAGGAGGCCGGGGCTCTCCTAGGAGGAAAGGAGGCAGAGAGGGATTGTGCAGGCCCATGGTGGTGTAACGAACGGCACAACGAGCATGGAGCTACCAAGAGCACCCCCAGCACCCTGTCTGGGCCGGGGGTGGCTCCCTTTCCCCCCATCCCCAAAGAACTGCTGAAAGGAAACACCACCACCCCAAATCCCCACGGAGTCAGCGCTTTCCCTCATCTCACCCTGAGGAATCGGATGAAGGCATCAAAGTGCTCCTCCAGCGGGGCGCCGTCGGCAGGGAAGGGCAGGCGGTGGTAGCGGTAGGTGGGCAGGAGGAAGACGGGCCGGCGGTACACCTCCTCCGTCACCTGGACGTCCTCCTCGCCCTGCACCCGCACGGCGCGCGGCTCGTCCCGCAACCGCTCAATGTCATCGTAGACGTAGTAGACCCCCTCGCTCAGCTGCGCAAAGTCATGGATCTGGAGGGGATGGGGATCGCTGTCAGCACCCATGGGCGGCCAGCCACCTCCAACCCCCCTGTTGGATGCCCAGAGGGGGCCATCTCCATCTCAGTTCCTCAAGTCTTTGCTCTGTTGGACACCAAACTATGTGGAGATGAACGTCAGAGCGTGGTGACCCTTGCCACGGCTCTACCAGCATCACCTCTTTGCGGATGGTGAGCTCCAGGTCCTCCACGCGTGGCCCCCGGTGCAGGCCGTGGAGGTTCTCGTGGAGGCTCTCCTTGCCCCGCGGTGTGTAGGCCACGAAGTCGCCCTCCACCCGCAGGAAGAGCACGGGCTCCTCGCGGACACAGAAGAAGACACACTCCTGGAAAGACAGCCACGGATGAGGCGTGTCGGGGATGGCACTGCTTATATTAAGACAAGGCTTCCCAAAAACCTTCCCTTCCCAAAGCCTTCCCTCCTCCATGCCAGCAGCTCTGGAGCGTGTAGGCTGCTCTCCCCAAAGATCTCACATTGCTTCTCCATGACCCTACTTTTCCATGACCCTACTGCTCCTGCCCCACAAATAAAAGCAGAAACGCTCCGATTTTGAGCCACACCAACCTTGTGGCCCTCTCTCTGCAGCTTCTGCAGAACCAGCCTGAAGCCGTTGAGGCTGGGCTGCCCCATGCCAAACACTGTGTAGCCACCCTTGGCTTGCCGGAAATTCGGGGCACCGCAGCTGCCGGTGGTGTTCAAGACATCCAGCTTGCCGTGCACATCTCTGACCATGAAATATTTCCCCTGCGGGGTAAGAAAGAGATGGAGCCGGATCCGAGCACAGGCGGCGAGCGGGGGGCCAGGCGCGGCGATGCCCACCTGCACCAGGTAGTGCTCCGGCGCGGCCTCGGAGATGCGCCCCACCGTGTAGTTGGCCTTCAGCAGCTCATCATGGATCTGGAACTCCTCCCTGCAGTTGTACCTGGAGAAAACACACGGTATAGTCACAAAAAAAAAATAAATTATTTTTTAAAAAGGTGATTTTTTTCGCTGGAGTGGGACGGGAGCGTGCAATAGGGCCACCCAACACAACGGGGACACCAAACCAAGCAGACGGAGGGCGATGCCCGAAGGTCTTGCACGCGGCCGCCCCGACTCACGTGATGACCACGGGCGCCACTTTGTTGGTGATGATGGATTTGGCCTTGCTGTTGTGCAGCCCGAGGGCCTGGAAGGAGTGGATGCTCAGCGAGCGCTGGTCCTCCATGGTCCCGATGCCGTGCACGCTCTCGAAGGCGGAGGCCGGGCCGGTCTGCTGCGCCGCGCTGGCGGTCGTACCCATCATCCGCAGGCGGCTGCAGGGGAAAACAAACAGGGGGGAGGTGAGAGGGATTTTTTCGGCCGCCCGGCGCGGCGAGGAGAGGCCCATTTCCGAAGAAACACGAACCCAGCCCTTCCCGTGCTCTCCGGTTTCCTTCCCGCGCTCCTTACGGGCTTTCTCCCCCCTCGTCCTCCGCCGGGCAGGGTCCGGCCCCGGTGCAGCCCGATTCCCAGCGCCGCGGCCCCTCCGCCATCGGGGCTCGGTTTGCGGGAGCGGAGGGGGAAGGAGAAAGCTGGGATCCGGTCCCCAAAATCTGATGAGTCAGCAGATGGCACTGCAGAGTGACCCGGCGCCTTCCCGGCCCCGCAGGACAGCCATGAGCCCCGCCAGCAACATGGACAAGGCTCGGAAAGCCAGGAAATCTAGCTGGGAGTTTTGGGTCGCCCAGATTTCCTCCCGCACGTGTGCGGGCAACACCGGGGCGTGCGTGCTCATGGGGGCGTGTGCATGCACCAGGGTGGGCGTGCAGACGTGTGCATGCTTGCACACGCGTGTGCTTGCAGAGGAGGGAGCGGGTTGGGAAAGCGGAGCCCGCTCGTCCCCAAAGACAGAGGACAGCGAGGAGCATCCCGCCACGCTCGGCCACCCCGGGACAAAGCACCGACTGTCCTTGCTGGGAAGAGCAGGGGAAAAAAAAAAAAAGGCGCTTTTCTTGCTTTTAGAGCAAACGCTCGGGTTTGCACGGGGCTGGGGCTCGCCCGGATGGGCACAGCATGTGCTGGAGCCGCGCACACGCAGCCAGCAGCCCGGCCTGCAGATGCTCCGCAGCCTTTCCAGCAGGCTTTGCAAGAGGCTGGGTTTCAGAAAGCCACCCCACGTCCCCTAAATCACTAACAATCGATCCAAAAATCCCGTTTGCAAGCCACACGGGGCAAACTGCTGCTGGAAAAAGGGTGGTGTTTCCACTCACCGGCGGGCATTTCCCACTCAGTACTGGCCCCGAAAGCCCTGCACAGCCTCGTCGGCCCCCAAATTACCCACGGGCAGACCAGGAGGCCGGGTCGGTCCCCCCGCGGGGAGCTGGCGGGGGCCCAAAGGCGGCGCTCACAATGGCCTAAATATAGCGGGGGGGCCCCAGCTGCAGGATGCATCTGCCGCGGCCGGGAGGAAGCGTGCACTTGCCCGGCCACCCCATTGTCAGCGGGACGAGTGGGGACAAATAAATCACCACCCGCATCCCCCACGGTGGGGCACTGGGGTTTACACCGCGCTGTGCGGTTCGGCGAGGATTTGGGTGGGTTTTTTTGCCCTGGTTAAAGGGGCGACGGTGCCACCGTTGCTCTTTCTCATCCATCCTCTCCGCCCTCGTGCCCTGCCAACGCGACGCGGCCTCTCCCTGGGAGAAAGCCCCAAATTACACCCTGCCCACACCAGCCAGTGATTAGCAGCTTCCTAAATTAGGACAGGCAATGATGCCCTTCGCCGAGGGCACTGCACGGGGCTGGCTCCAGGGGGGAGAGAAAGCACCAGCCAGCCAGCGCTGCCCCGGCTTTGTGCAGATGGGGGATGCAGCCCAGAAAGTCCCCAAAAGATGGGGATTTGGGCCAAAACCGGGCAGCTTGCGGCGTTCCCCGCTGGTGCGCCGGCAGGAAGCGCCGCGGCCGCCGGATGGAGCGGGGAGCACGCGGCACCGCCGAGCCGGCAGGGAGGAAGTGATGGAGCCCGGCGCTGCCCCTGCTCTCTCACCCTCTTTTCCCAAAAAGAAAAATATTTAATGAAAAAAAGAAAAAAAAAGAAAAGGCAAACAAACGGACGGCACATCCTCTTTGCGGCGCTGAGCTTGCGCTTCTTGTTTTTGGGCAGTGCTGAGAAGGGCACGGTGGCGGCGGGCTGGAGCACACCGAGTGGCTTAAAAAACATACAAATCATGAAATAAAATTCATTTAAAAGTTGAAAAAGGGAAGGAAGCGAGGCCTGCCCTCCTTTCTGGCTGCAAATTCAGCTTTTAGCCTGGAGAAAACAAGTTGGGGAAATAATCCTCCCCACCTGGATGCAAGCAGAGGCACCAAAAGTCATCCCGGGGCTTTCTCCTAAACCCAGCCTATGTCAGCGGGGTGCAGGATGGGGCCGGTGGGAACGGGGCTTCTCTCCCTGTGCCAGAAGGAAGCTGCTTGAGCAAAAAGAAAGCTCAAAAGGAAAGGTGAGAAATAACACACCGTGCCGCGTTGCCCCTGGAGCTGCGAGCAAGCCGCTTGACCCCAAAAAGCCCCAAAATCCACCCTAAAGTGCTTGGCGATGGGCAGCAAGGGGGCGATGCCCCGGGGCTCTCCTCCAGAGGGAATTTTGGCTTTCCCTCCCCAAAAACGAGGTTCCAGCACACTGAGGCTCAAGGGGAAGATGCCGGGCAGGGCTTTGGAGGCTCCCACTGCTCCCTGCGCACGTGCCGGGCGCCTTTGGGAAGCCACCTCTGCGCTTGGCTCCTCACTCCCCAGCCTCGATTTCCATCCTCGTTATAAATTTTAACGAGCTGGCACAGCCGGCCAAGGCCTGATCTCAACCACCAGAAGTTTCCTAGAAAGCCCGGGAGGGTTTCTCCCCCCCCGTCCTGCAGCACCCCAAAACCTCACCCTGCGCCCCACGGGATCCCCAGCGCTGCTGTAACCCCGTGGGGACATTTGTCTGTGCCCCTTGCAGGAAATAATTCCCTGGGAAAGAAAAAAAAAAAAAAAACATCTTGGGGACGGGCTCCCCAGCACCAGGCCCTGTTCGGTGGGAAACGGGGTGCTGGTCCCAGCTTTGGGATGGTGAGAAAAGAAAGAAAAAGGGACTGGGAGGTGGGTTCGCTTCCCAACCCAAGCCCGGTGCCGCCAGCAGAGCCGGACGGCGTCTGGGTGCTTGGGGAAGGAATCTGGGGGGATCCGGCGGGGATTTTCTGCAAAACCCTTGGGGAATGTGTAAGACGGGCTCGGGGATGGGGCAAGGCACGGTTATGGGGCAGAATTAACGATGTGTGTCCCCCAGACGCACCCCTTAGGGGTCAAGCATCCCCCAAACAGCCCCACAGGGGAACGAGAATCCCCCCCCAGGCACCCCCATATAGGGTCAGGCATCCCCTAAACACACCCATAGGGGGTCGAGCATCCCCTAAACGCCCCCATATGGGGTCGAGCATCCCCCCAAGCACCCCCATATAGGGTCAAGCATCCCCTGAACACCCCTATATGGGGTCGAGCATCCCCCCAACACCCCCAGCGCCTCCCCAAGCACCCCTATATGGGGTCGAGCCTCCCCCCAAGCACCCCAAGAGGGGCTCAGAGCATCCCCCAAAGGGCGAGCCCCCCAGTTTGCCGCACCCCCTTTCCCCCACACACGACCCCCCCGACCCCCCCCCCGGGTCCGGTACCTGGCTGCGACCCCCACTCAGCTCCTCGGGGGGCTGCTCCGGGCCGGCCCCATACTAGGGGCAGCGGGGCCCGGGCTGGAGGCGCAGCCCCGCGGCCGCCCCCCACCCCCGTCCGTGTGTCCGGCCGTGTGTCCGCCGCTCCGGCCGCCCGTCCGTCTGTCCGTCGGCGGGCGGGGAGGGCCGGGCGGGGCGGGTTTCAGCCTCCCCGGCGCTGCCAATGATCGCCGCGCTCCGCCCGAGCCCCGCGGAGGAACCGCCCCGGGGCAGGGACCCCCCCCTCGGGGACCCCCCCCTCCGGCGGGGCCGTGGGAAGGGGCACGGGGAGGGAACGGAGCCGGCGGGGGTGGCCGGGGATCCCATGGGAGCCCCCCACACCTCGCAGCCCCTTGGGGACACCCCGGTTCCTTCAAGCGCCCCGGGGATCCCCTGGCACCTAACAGCCCCTTGGGGACCCCCTGGCACCTTGAAGCACTTTGGGGACCCCCCTGCACATCGTAGACCTTTGGGGACCCCCTGGCACCTTGAAGTCCCTTGGGGACACCCCGGTTCCTTCAAGCGCCCCGGAGACCCCCTGGCACCTTGAAGCACTTTGGGGACCCCCTGGCACCTTGAAGTACCTTGGGGACACCCCTGTTCCTAGAAGCGCCTTGGGGACCCCCCCACACACCCTACAGTCCCTTAGGGATCCCCCCACAAATTGCAGCCCCTTGGGGACCCCCTGGCACCTTGAAGTACCTTAGGGACACCCCGGTTCCTAGAAGCACCCCGGGGACCCCCTGGCACATTGCAGCTTCTTGGGGACCCCTCCACACATAGTGCGGCCCCTTGGGGACCCCCTGGCACCTTGAAGCACCCTGGGGACCCCCTGGCATCTTGAAGTCCCTTGGGGACCCCCTGGGACCTTGAAGCACCCTGGGGACCCCCTGGGACCTTGAAGCACCCTGAGGACCCCCTGGCACTTCGCAGCACCTTGGGGACCCCCCATAGACCTTTATAGACCTTTGGGGACCCCCTGGCACCTTGAAGCACCTTGGCAACACCGCAGTACAGTGCAGCCCCTTGGGGACCCCCCCACACACCCTACAGTCCCTTAGGAATCCCCCCACAAATTGTAGCCCCTTGGGGACCCCCTGGCACCTAACAGCCCCTTGGGGATCCTCACACATCTTGAAGCCCCTTAGGGACCCCCCCTGCGCATTGTAGACCTTTGGGGACCCCCTGGCACCTTGAAGTCCCTTGGGGACCCCCTGGGACCTTGAAGCGCCCTGGGGACCCCTGTGCATTGCAGCCCCCCGGGGGATCCCCAGCAATTTGCAGCCCCTTGGGGACCCCCTGGCACTGTAAAGCACCTTGGGGATCCCCCTACCCATTCCAGCCCCCAGGGACCCCCAGCACCCGGCAGCCCCCACCCCTTTGGGGACACACACAGGCAGCCCCATGACCCCGCAGTGCAGGCAGGACACCGGCACTGCCTCCCCTGGAGACCCGAAACACTCCAGCACTGCCGCCTTGCTCACACGCGATGCCACGTAAATATTTACAGAAGCCCGGCAGGCCGAGGGGAAGGAGAGAAGGAGCCTTAACACGTTGGGGTGGCACCGGGAAGGAGGGCAAGGAATGTAAACGGAGACCAGAGGCAGCCCGAAAATGGTCAAGGCCGGGACGCGGCGTGGTGCGAGCATCCCACCGCCACCGTGCCTGTTGGGGCCGTAAGGCTCGACCCCGGTGCAGGCGTTTCGTGCCCAGCACGTGGAATTTTGTCTCTCCCCTGCAGCCAGCTCAGGTTTTTCGAGGAGCGATTCACCACCGCGAAAATAAATGGGAAGAAACGCCCTCGTCGGGTGCAGGATGCTGCGGGGCACCCACATCCCCCCGCCCCACGCCAAAAACCCCACAGGCAGCGGCGTGGTAGAACCAAGATCTTTATTGACCTCGCTGTAACAGCAACCACCGGTGAGAGCTCTTCTCCTCCCCAACACCTCTTTCAAGAGACAGGAAAACCAAAGAAAAAACCCCACCGACAACCCTGAACAGCGGAGAAGCCGCCCTGAGAGGCCGGGTGCTCCTCGCTCTTCAGCCAGAATCCCGTTTAAGAAACAAAACAAAACCAAAAAAAAAAGAACAAAGAAAAAGGTAACTCGGTAGAAAGTTGTAGAAACTCGGTAGAAAGCCGTAGAAACGTCGTAGAAAGTCGTAGAAAGTCAGGATGTCCCTTGGGTCATCGTTTTTTCCGGCTCGGGGAGCGGCGGTCCCGCGACGCACCGCGCGGCTGACGGCCATCGCCCTCCCCGCTCCGCGACGCGTCGCCCCCGAGGATGCGAGGGACCCCCTCGGATCGTCATTTTAAGGAAAAAAAAATATATCTCTCTCTCTATATAACATATATATATCTGTGCGCGTGTCACAAGCACCCACCCGCACGCCTATCCGCACCTCCACTCACGCAGCACCCCGATGCCAGCACCTGGCAAAGAAAATCCCCCCCAGATCCCAAAACCCAAATCCCACCCCCCGGCACGAAATCCAGCCCGAGGGCGAGATTTCTCCCCCTTTTTTATTTAATTATTATCTCCCCTTTTTTGTTCAGTACCAGAAAATATAAATATACACTGTAAAACCAAGGGCTGCCCGCAGCGCACGGCCGCGTTGCGTTGCCCGGTGGAAACGGGGAGCCCGGGCGCAGTGCCTGGCACCATCGGGGTCGAATGCGGACCCCAGAAGAGTTTTCCCCGCCCGGAGAGGCAGCATCAGCGGCGCCGGTACCTCCTGGGGTACCACGGCTGCCAAAATTTTCCGGGAGAAGGCACGGGGAGGGTGGCTGCTAAAAAAAAAACAAAAACAACAACAACAAAAAAAAACCTCGATTTCCAGGCGTTGTTCCTTAAAATGAGTTTTGGGAAGGGGGCAGGTGGATGGGAGCTGAAGGTGACGTGGCAAAAAAAAAAAAAAAAACATGAAAAAAATAAAACGGGAGGAAAAAAAACTGGGAAATGGCGAAGGGGAGCAGGAGGGCGCCCGGTCAGATGTCCATCTCGAACTGCGCATCGTCCCCTGCAAGAGACATGGAGAGAGGTGTGAGCGTGGAGGGAGGCGAGGAGGGGACACCGGGCTCGTCCCGCCGCCCTTACCCGCGGACGGCTTCCCGTCGTGATTGCTCAGGCCGCTGCTGGCCTCCGCTTTGGGCTCGTCGGCGGCGCCGGGGCTGGTGACACCGGGGATGTCAGGGAGGTGGCACGGCGGCGTCTGCGCCATGGGCGAGTTGCGGCGGTCCAGCAGGAACTTGCGGTCGTAGATGATGCGGGTACCTGGGGCGGGACGGGAGGACGCGGCCTTCGTCACCTCTGCCTCGAGGACGGCCTCGGCCTCTTCCTCGAGGACAGCCTCCGCTCCCAGGCACCTGGGCGGCCTCCCGGACCCACCCGGAGCCTCTTCTGCCTGCAGAAGGAGTCGCCCCGGCCACCGCGGCGGAGGACACGCAGCCTCCCTCTGGGCCTCTGCCCCAAGACACGGAGGCTCGAGGAGGGAGGCCGCGG